>CM012445.1:23601519-24801519 GCA_003999625.1 Oryzias javanicus | reverse complement strand
ACAGAAACAAATGACCTTTGCTGACTTTAACACTGCACATAAACTAAAGTTCTGCCTGTGTAGATTATAAAATGCACCTCTAAACACAACCACAAGGGGGCACAATCCAGTGTTTTCAAGTGCCAGTCTCCAGAAGCCAAGAGTTGTTAGGAAGGGTGCCCAGTGCAAAGTCCTGATGCAGGTTGATGACCACCACCAGTGTTGTTGATCTACAAGAGGAAAATTTGACTCATTTGGAGTCAAAAGGAGGAAGATTGGTTTGTTGGCAGAAAAAAAATGAAGGAATGTAGGACTAAGAGTAAGAACTCTGTATAACATTATAGAGACGAGATTGATTTCACAAAGATATAAACCTTCAAGAAGTGCCTGCTAAATTCATAAATGTTTATAAAACATTGACTCATTTTACTTTAGAGGACATTCAAAAATATTTAATCTACTTGGCAAAACTTTTAACTTTTACACGCATATTCATCATGTTGACCTAATTCCTTGCGACTATTTTGTTGTAAAAATAATGTGTCTGTGACGTGTGCTCTGCAGCCCGAGCCACACTGGAGATCCTCATTCCTGACTTTGTGAAGCAGACTTCAGAGGAGAAACCTGTTGAGGGGGATGAACTGGAGGTATGGCTTTAGGATTCACTCCGATTCTTATCCGGGTTTGAATGATCTTTATTTTGTTCTGCTAAACTTACGCTCTCTTTGGTACATCGGATGCATTATTTTCTGCAATATTTTATGATTTATTGTTTTATTTTCACATTTAGAACCTTGAAAAACAAGTAAAATATTGTGAAATTTTTTTGACATCATGTAGAAGATGGAAAAAAGTTTCTGTTTCATCAGTTCATTACTTTAATGATTTAATTCTGTTGTTAGCTAACAATGAAACGTATTAACAACGCAGCAACAACAGATGCAAAAAAAGTTGGATTGTTGTTTCCACGGTTACACAAAGTTACACATAGATGCTGTGAAGTTTTTCCTTTTTTGTGCATGCTCAGATTTCGGGTAAAAAAGGTCACACGCCTGCTTGTGCTTCTTCCCACAGTATTTTAATCATATCAGTATAGAAGATTCAAGAGTGTACGAGCTGACCAACAAAGCTGGACTACTTTCGCCATATCAGATTCTCCATGAGTGCCTTAAAAGGTCCGTTTCATTTTCTATTTGAACACGTTGCTGTTTAAACTGCACTTTTTGTGACTTGATGTTCTATTGTTTATTTCAGAAACCACGGGATGGGGGACACAAGCATTAAATTTGAGGTTATCCCAGATAAAAACCAGAGGAGTGAATATGTGATGACATGTGGGAAACATACAGTACGAGGCTGGTGTAAGTAGACCCCTTCCTCATATTATGAGAGCATACGAACTTAGAGATTTTAAATAAGTGTTTTTATTTTATTTTTATGGATAGGTAAGAATAAGAGGGTTGGCAAACAGCTAGCATCTCAGAAGATCTTGCAGATGCTCCACCCGCATGTTAAGAACTGGGGCTCACTGCTGCGCATGTACGGCAGGGAGAGCAGTAAGATGGTCAAAAAGGTAAACACGGATGGGATCAACTCTGTACAATCAGCCTCGTCATCATGAGTTTAACCACAAATACAGCAGCTAGTTTTGGTTGTGCAAAAAAGTTCTTAAAATGACAATTTTTCTGCAGGAGAACTCCGATAAGAGTGTGATCGAGCTCCAGCAGTACGCCAAAAAGAACAAGCCTAACCTTCATATCTTGAACAAACTGCAGGAAGAAATGATGAAGTTGGCAGCTCAGAGAGTAAGTTCTTTCATTTTAGTACTTAAAATCATCTTCAACCCTTTGGAACAGATGGACGCCTGAGCTGTGCAGCTTTTAGATCAGTGTGATAAAACTCTAAAATAAACTAGAGTATTCTGTGATTGACGTTCTATTACATTAAAGAGAGAATATGGCAATTATTTGTAATTTTTGGACAAAAGGAATATTTTTATTTTAATAAATGAGGCAGAAGATGAATTTTAATCTGACGGCTGCACCACAGAGCGGAGGACCCGCTGAAGGGGGCGGAGCCTAATGGAGCTGTCTGCTCCTACGCCTCCCAACGTTACGGGAGGCGAGCAGTTCAGACAGACATGTCTCCATCTGAGAGCAGATTCCAGCTGAGCATGACGCCTGCAATCCAGCTGGATCAAACTTTTTCCAAAAAAAAGTTTTTTTTTTTTGTTTTTTTTAGGAAAAATTCTGAGAGGAAAAAAACAGAATTTCAGGAAAAATGTCAAATAGACTCCAGCACTCTTAAGAGAAATTCTTACTTTTTGGGCTGCCTGGAAGCTGAAGCCCCATAAGACTGGTCATATTATTGAGCTGCGAGGTCTGGGATTTTACTCTATCAACAAACTGTTTATACATGTAGCCCAAAAAAATCTCTACATTTTGCCTGGAAATTTGTTTTGTATTTTGATTCAAAAACATGTAAATCAGTTTGACAAGATTTGCTGTTTTTATTAAATTACATCCAAGACTTTCATTCTATGTTGTAAAAATGATTTGTTAAACATTTTTGGAGTTTCCACAGCAAAATGAATTACTATTTTCCAGTCTGAATTTTCAGTCTTTGCATGATTTTATGTCTAGCGTGTGAATACAGCATGGAAAAATGACAAAATGAAGTTAGTGTCACATAGGAGAGGTTGTGTTGATTAAAATAAGACTACCTGCTTGCTTATTTAAGTTGAAAATGCAGCAGTAAATTCAATAGTTTGGTTCCAAAGGTGTAACGACACTTAACATCTTAAATTGGGTTTTTACCTTTTTTTTTTTTCTTTTTCAACTGAGTATAACGCACACATTTCTTACATTAGAGAATGTTTTTTTCCCCCGTTTTTGCTATCGCTGCATTATTAGTGTTCACACCGAACACATCAGCTTCAGCACAAAGCGGAGTTTCAGCATCCGAGCCGCAATAAGTTATAAATTGACCTCATATAAACTTTTAATGACTGCTGATAAGATAAACATCAAAATACTATATACTGACTTATTGACTTGCTTTCTTTTTTGTCTCTGTTTTAGGAGGAAACAAGAAAAAAACCCAAAATAACCATAATGGAGTCGGCCCAGCCGGGGAGCGAACCCCTCTGCACTGTTGACGTCTGAGTCCTGGAATCACAGCACTGAAACCCAGTTACTGTCCAACAATTCTCAGCATCCATCACTGAAGTATGCATCACTGAAACCTAACGGCAATATAGTGACACATCCAGCAGGCAGGTGAAGCTTCTCGCATTGTTTTTTTTTTTTCTTTTTCTCCAATAATGGTCAAGCTGGTAGATGAGAGGGTAGGGCTAAATGCACTTATGGACCCAACAGCAGAAACATACTGTCTACCTCTCTAGATGCTTTCATATTATGGCACAAAAATTAGCAAAATGTCAGAAAGCGGAAAAACCTGCATGCTTAGACTGCAAAAAAAAAAAAAAAAAAAGTCACAGCAGGATCTGCTTTTTTTTCCCCTGAAGTGTTTTATACCATCTTTTATCACAGTCACTGTTAAATTTGTGCTTGAAGTATTTGAAAGGGACTACTAATACTCATATTTATCTTTTAATTGGGAAACAGTTCGGTGTTTGGATGTTTTTAACTGTAGCTGTTCTGGATGACGAACACGCTCGATGTTTCTATCCTCGGTATGGAATGTTGTCTGCACGACGAGAACTGTGAAGTGATCACTATTCAGATTTCTTGGTATGCACTCGTGTCCTGTCAGATATTTTCGTCGAGTGATTGTGCTCTTTTTTTTTTTTTTTTTTTTTTTTTGGTACCGAAATCCCCCACCGCTCTCCAAACGTTCTGGTGGGATTCCAGTCTTGTTGCCTTTCTATGCTTTCGTGGCACGCGTAGCTCAGATCCTTTTGCTTCACGTCAATACTGCAGTAAACCCAGAGTACTGGAACACGTTCAGAAACATTTCACTAATCCTTTTATCATTGCTTTTTAGGCTGTACTTAAAGAACGCACAGTTTTGCATGTTTGTTTTTGTGCCCTTTAATAATAAAAATGAATAAAAGTAAGTTGGTAATGTTGCCTTAGTTTCTGAAGGGCTCAAACTCCTAAAACATTGGACCTAAACACCCTTCAGTGGAAGACGGAAAGACCAAGCCCCATTCTTGAAGCATTTATTGAATTAATGTTGTTTCTAGGGCAAAAAAAGCTTAAAGCAGGTGCAGATATTTCTAGTGCATCGTGTCTTTTCTTTGGCATTTACACATTTTTCAAAAAGAAGCCTTGAGAAAGCTGATTCAAACCAAAACTTGCTGTTACAAACTATTGGACTCAGAATCATGAAGTTAGGACAAAACCTTTTCTTTTTCTGTGTATTTGAATTGTGTTTTCTCAGTTTAATCAAGGCTCTTGTGATGTGTTGCTTTAAGAATGTGCTTTTCCCTTTTTCTACGCATCTCACCTCCTCAGGTCAGAGCTGGTCTGAGGAGGTGAGAAAAACAAACTGCTTTTGTGTCGACCTGTACTGAATTGTTTGACTTTATGCTGCCTAGAAAATTCTGTATTGGAGCTCTACGACTTCAGTGATATTTGTTATGGCCAAAAATAAAAGATCTTGACTTATGACAGGAATGGGTGATTTGTTTAGTCACATAATAAACACTCAAATCATATCTTATTTAACCTTTATTTGAGCATGAATGTTAACTACATGATCCGTTTAAGTATTTAAACTGAAACACAAGCTCCATAATGTATCTTGTAGTTTGATTTGGTCACGTCTGCTCCTGGGATTTGTAGTCCACTCTCTCGAACAGCAGCAGCATTTCCACATGCATGGTCTGAGGGAACAGATCCACGGCCATGGCTCTGACTGGACGGAAAGGAGCTCCGTGGACCCGGTTGGATGGAGCTCTGCACAGACTGAAGGCAAAAAGAAATTTATTTTTCTAGAATGTTCTTATCCATCTTCAAAATATAATCCTTCTCACTCTATGAAGTTGGTCATGGCGGCCTTTGCATTGCACGCCACATAGACGAGCCTCTTCAGATGCTCTGCCCTTCTGATGGCGAGAACCACTTTGGGATCTGTTGAATAAAGAATAGTTCTCTTAGAATAAGAAAAGAATCTAGAAACGTTTTCCTTTAGATTTTCTGTAAGGAGATGTTCTCACGCAGGCCAGCTCTTGGTGGATCCACAACAGCAGTGAGGTTGGGAGACACCAGCGCGTTGAGGATATCCGGGAACACGTCCTCCGCTCTCCCACAGTGGAATTCCACATTACTTAAACCTTCACAAAGAAACAAAATGATCAAGCAATAAAACAAACTTTACATTTCAACCATTTGAGGCTGTAAAACCTTTGATACTGGTTTCACAGGACATGGAGACTAGCATCAGTGTGATGCCATCTGGCCCCTTACCATTGAGCTTGGCATTAACCTTGGCGTCCTCCACCGCTTCTTGGCAGAGCTCGATCCCGATCACCTTTTTCACCCTCTAGAAACCAAAGAAACGAGCTTCTGAATCCAAATATCTAACACAAGACTGTAGGTCTTACTATTGACTATAATCTGAATTATTAAATTTAGGCTAGTGCTATATGGTCAACAAGCACAACCCACCCACTACAGACATCCTTTTTGTGAGCTTGTCACTCTGTCGTCAAATCTATGACTTTTAGTTCCAAAATTTCTTCCCCAAGTAGCTTCTGAAGTATATTTGAGGAGCTAGGAGGCAATAGATTGAAATCTGGAAGGTACAAAAGGGAATTTGATTTAAATTATTCAAGATGGCTGCCTCTGAGTTCAAAGGTCAACAAAACTTCAGTAGTGCTTGTAGCATTGACATGCATTACTAATATTAAACATTACTTAAATTAATATATATAATTGAGTTGTAGATTTAAGCTGGTGGTATGTGCGTCACGTTTCATGAAGATTTCTAAAACAATTTTTTTTTTTTTCCTAAATGAAGAGAAAATGTCAAAATTGCCAATTTTCACACTTTGCCACACAACGGCCACCAAAAAGTGTCCTGTGGCCATCCCATAATAATTTAAAATCTTCCTTTGGATACCCCCTACACATGGGTTTGGTTATATTAGTGGATTTTAAGTTTTTGGGGGCGGGAGTTTTAGCCCCAATCATTTTTTGGATAGTTTTTCCTGCAATGATGTCGTCCTTTGTGAGAGCTTTTGAGGGTAAAAATTTTCACTCAGAGCCACAGAAAGAAAAACGAATAACAAAAACAATCTGGTCCTTCCTTACAGTCCAGGACTGCTGACGGACATAAAAAAAATAAAGATTTACTTTAGCCAGGGAGATGCCGATGGTTCCTGTCCCACAGCACACATCCAGAACTGTGCTGTCCTGATCCAGCTGGGCCCAATCGCCCACTGTGGAGTACAACACCTCAGCTGCAGCTGTGTTCACCTGGCAGGCAACACACATGATCATTAACACATTGTGCTTTAAAGAAAAAACACACACAAAAGTTTAACAAATTTCTTGAGATACCTGAAAGAAGGAATGAGGAGATATTCTGAACTTCAGACTGAGCAGCTCCTCGTGAATGCAGCTCTCTCCAGCCACCAGCTCACACGGCAGGTCCTCTGGATTGGGGGATTTCCTTCATAAAGAAGCAACATTTATATTTTTTTTTACTGTTACCTTTTGTTTTTTTGTGTATGTTAACAACCACAAGTGCTGACCTTTGGCCGTCTCTAACAAAGTACAGAGAGGTCACTCCGCTCTCTTTCCCGTCTCCTTCCGTGAAGTATGTCCTCATGGAGCTCTTCAGAGCATCCAGCTCCCCCTCCTCCAGTTTCTGAGACATTAAGAAAGTTAAGGACATCAAACTATTGTTCTGTTAGATGTTACGTTTACGCGTCATAAAGATCGGTCGTCGCATCAATTGTATCGCATCCCTACCACAATAGAAAGGTTGTTTTTTCTAATGCAAAGTTTTTCTATAAGTCTACTTTAATTTAAAAAGGATTTCACTTGAAGTGATTTGCCAGCTGCTCCACACCTTTATCAAATACAGCTGAAGTTATGGTTACATTAGACAGCATATATATGCAGTGAAAATGTTGAGGTTTTATATTTTTTGGAACAAAATAATGACTAATGCATCTTGTATTAAGAATGCAGTAATAGTGGTCTTGTTATTGAAATTCTGGAATTTTCTAGATCAGTTTGCTCCGCCCCCACAAATTCTAATTGCTCGAATTAATTATAAGTTAAGTGGCATAATATGCGCGTGTAAAATTCCAATCGCGGATGTTGCCATCAGCTTGTGCCACATTTCATAGCGAACAATGCGACTCAAGCTATTCAAATCGCAATAAAGTATACATCGGACCTTACAGCAGCAATTTCTCCTCACCTGTGGGTTAAAGAAGACGACCGCCATGGCTTCTTTGGACCTGGTGGTACGGACAGTCAGCTGCTTCCAGTGTCCCTCATAAGTCTCAGGACTGTACACAGAGTAGGAAGTTGTCCTGTTTGGAGAACAGATTTATTAGCTTACTACTAGAGATTGAAGGGGGAAATAAAACATAGCTGGTAATCAGAAGCAGACCTGATGAACTTCTGAAACTCTCTGACAATCGTCTTGGCTGCAGCTGAAACGTGGCAAGTCTCAGATGGCCCCACCACGGCGCAGGACCCTCCTTTATATTTCCCCAAGCGGAACCCGATGGTCTTATCTTCACCGTCGGCACCCATGGAGATGAGGAACTCACACTTGTTCCTGTATTCCGTCTGCAGAGATCAAGAGTTTGAGACGTTAGAGTTCCACTCCAGTCATCTTTTGATCTACTTTAAGTGTTTCCAGTGTTTTTTTTTTTCTAGTCATGATGATGCCGTTTTTAGCCAAATGTTTTTTTTTTTTAAAAAGTCGTTTTCCAGGTACTGCAGAGCATCAGGAGTTGACTGCCTTTTCTTTGTCTGCTCCTGATTCACAGTGATTTGAAAAAGAAATGTGAAGAATTTTAAGCTTAATTTTATTTATGCATGTCTTCCATCACGAGAGAAATACTACAAGAACATGTTAAAAACATCATTTTCATCAGTTCTAAGCAGTAAAACAGCCTACCATCTCTACGTTTTTCCTCATAATGATGGATAAAAATGCCTACCTGTGTGGGAGATGGTCGGATAGCCTCCAGAGGACAACACATTTTGTTGTATTTCCCTTTTTGTGCAAACAGCCACGGCAGCATGGCTTTGTTGGTGCTTCCAATTTCTCTAAAACCACAATGAATAACATACATTAAACGTGATATGGGAGTTTTTTTGTTTAGTACACTGTCACTCACTTGGCTAACTTCTGCAGAACTCCCACCACCTCCTCCTCTTTCCTCTTCAGCTGCTCCTCGTACGGCACCTCCCACAGGGGCGTCACCACGTTGGCGATCTGAACGCTGAGCGGCTGCTCCTCTTCATCGCCCTCTGCTCGTTTGGATGCCGGCTGTCCAGCTCCGCCCTCTCCTTCCTCCTGCTTCCTCTTCTTCAGGATGGGGTCTTGTTTGGGTTTGGCCAAGCGGACGGCGAGCACCTGGCCCTTCCACTGCATGCCATGCACCATTTTGAGAGCCTTGTCCCGCTCCTCTTCGTTCTTAAAGGTGACAAAAGCACACGTGTGCTTACCAAAAAGCTTGATTTTATGCGGGTTGATGCCATGCTTGGCGAGGAACTTCTTCAGGTCATTGAAACCGATGAACTTGGGGAGGTTGCGGATCTCCACTTTGTAGATCTCAGAGGTGAAGAGGTCATCTTTGATGTAGCGGTACTTGTCGGGGTCAGGGGGCGCCTCGGGGTGACCTTCAGCTTTAGGGCCGAGAGCATCACTGCTGGAGTCCTGGAGATCTTCAGGACTCTTCTCATTTGAAGGTGCATCAGCTGCTAGGCTGCCAGCATTATCTGCCATCGTTCTGCAATTGAAGAAAAATACCATTAAAAAAAAAAACAACTCAGATTTCAATTGGAGTTTTCAACAAGAAAAACTTTATAATTAAAAAGAAAATGTGTCTTAAAAATCTATTTTAAAATAATTTACAATGTGTGTGATGACTTCAAAAGATGTTTTTTAATCAATATAATACAGTATTTTGGGATGTTTTTTTAAAGTTAATTGCTCATACGTAGTATTTGCCTTTCGTGTATACACTCATAAAGAAAACCCTTGCAGTCTTCTTTAATTTTGAAAATAAGCTGGCGTTTGTGCTTGTGCAGAAAAGAAAACATAAACACCACAGAACTTTTAACTGTCTAGTTTAACACCAGCAACTCCGAACTCTAATTCACAAAAAATCCATGTTTTCCAGGCTTACCTGCAAGGCTTCCTGTCCGCTCAATGCGCCGCCATGTGCTGATGTCACCACGTACAACGTGAACTTTGAACTTTTTTAAAGTGGCAGGGTCTCTTTTCCTGTGAAACGCGTAGCTCAAAATAAGAAGTAAAAAAAAAACATCCTTTACATAATAAATTTTCCTTTAATAATTAATTTTGTAACTATTCAGGGAAGTTCTATATTCATTAATGTAAATCTCAATAAAACCGATCTGACCAGGGACTTAAGTTGTGAAGGCTATAACTATGGGGCAGATTTTTGGAGATAAAAAAGACTATTAAATCAAAACCCCTTTAAGTGAACATTCAAAAAGTTACAAATCAAATGAGTAAGATAAAACAGAAATTTTCACCAAAAAAAAAAAAACAATCTAAAAAAAGCAAAACAAAGAAAAATAGCCATACATGTCTACATAGTTTGTGTTTTTACATACAAGTCAATTAATCAAAATGAAAGGGGAAAAAGTAAAATACATCAAATTAAAGTAGGGGGAATTTTTAAAGATGTTAACTGTTTGAACGTTTAATGAAGAAAACCACAAAGCTTAACTAAGTTTAACATTTGAAAAATTATTAAGTTTTAAGTAAACATAAAAAAATATTGTAAGTAAGATAGGATAAAAGGGAGTTTTGAAAAACAACAATAAGCTTTTGTAAGAAATGGTTTGCTTAAACTTACAGTCGTATGCAAATGTTTGGGTACCCCGATCATTTTCAAGATTTTCCTTCATAAATCATTGGATCAGGAATTTCACTTATACTTTATATATCATATTGCAGACAAACACTGGTATATCTAAGAAGTGAGATTAAGTTTATTGGATTTACAGAAAGTGTGAAATAATTAATTAAACAAAAGCAGGCATGTGCATAAATTTGGACAGTATTCTGTAGATCCTTCTTTTGCAGAAATAAGAGTCTCTAAATGCTTCGTAGAGCTTCCAATGACGGTCTGGATTCTGGTTGAAGGTATTTTTGACATTTCTTCTTTACAAAACATCTCCAGTTCAGTCCAGTTTGATGGTCCCTGAGGATAGACAGCCTCCCTTAGGGTCGATGTCTTGCCGAAGTATCCAGCCCCTGTGGGACTTCAACTTTGTCACTGATTCTTGAACATTACTTGCAAGAATCTGCTGATATTGACTGGAACCCATTCAACCTTCAACGTTTACAGGATTTTCAGTACCTGCACTGGACGCACAAGCCACAGTATGATGGAACCGCGACCGGATCTTAAAGTGGGTAGCAAGTGTTTGTCTTGAAATCCTGTGCTCTTCTTCTGCCAAGCATACTTTGTCCAAATAACCCCATTTTAGTTTCATCAGTCCATAATGAAGCTGGTTCATCCGAATGTTTATGGCATGTGTGCAGAAAAGGCTTGTGTCACATTACTCTACCGTGCAACATTTCCTTGTTACAAAGTGCACTGAATAGTTGATCGATGCACAGTGATACTACGTGCAGTAAGATCCTGTTGCAGGTCTGTGGAGCTGGTCTATGGGTTGAGTTTCACTGTTCTCACCATCCATCACCTCTCCTTATCTGAGCTTTTTGTTGACCCCCCCACTACAACTGTGCATGTAGTCTTCCATTTCCTCACACTGGAGACAGATTCTGAGCTAGCTTATTGTATGCTTCCCTGATGTTGAACAATCTTTGTTTTCAGCTCATTTAATAATTGTTTTGAAGCTCCATGTTGCCACTCTCGTGCAATGACTTGCAAATGTCTACTTTAAATACCCTTCTCATGATCGGCTTCACTTGTGTTTATAGGCCAAAGGATCAATGTGTTGACCAAAACTTTTTCGAGTTCCAATAATTAGTGCTGAAGTTATTGAAATAAATAAAACAAGGGTGCACCTGGCCACACACTTTTATTTATGCACACTTTTCTTAAACCCAATGAAATTCATTTCACTTCTCAAATATCCCTTTGTTTGTCTGATATGTGATATAGTGAAATTGCTGATCCAAACAACCAATGATTTATGAAGGAAAACCTTAAAAATGATCAGGGTACCCAAACTTTTGCATAGAACTGTATATATTACTTAAACATTACAAAGTTACATTTTTTCCCTCCATATTAAATCCCAATTGAATTAAATTTAGAAATGTGTAGTGTAATAGAGGTACATCCAACTATTTTTGGAGCTTTAAGTAATGGGGGAGAAAAAAATGTTTACTTGTTATTATATTTTGTATTTGAAAAAGGGTAAGAAAAGGTCAAATGCTCAACAGAAATGTTAAAAACTATTTTCAATATTTTTGGAAATTTTACTTTGTGAGGAATTTGTTAGTATTGTATCATAAAATCAATTTGACACAACTGAATAACTCCTAATATTTGTGCCTGATAGTATTAGCAAGAAATTAGAATGGCCTTTGTGTTTTAAAAAATGCTTACTTTTTAAAAATTGTTATTTTCAGAGAAGTACAAAATGGAAGTACAGGACAGTTACCTTGTGTAACATACAATAAATTCAGAACATTTTCCTCAAGCAAATCAAAGAATAAAACAGTTAAAAGAGAATAATCACTCGAATGTAAAACATGACATGAAAAAAAGTGAATAAAACAACTTTAAGTCGTCTTTTGATATTTTTTAAGTCAGTTTGTATTGAAAGTTTTGCAAATTAAAGCTCGGCTACTCTCATTAGGCCACAATAAAGAAGAGGGGCTCCTTCCCAAAGGGGGGCGGTGCGCGCGCCGTCACAAGGGGGGCGCGAGCATGCGCAGAGAATTCGGCGCGCGAAAGCGCTAACAGGAAGTGAGGGTAGCAAAGGGAAACGGCGGCTAGTTTGGGATTTGAATCTCTCAAACTATTTCCACAATCTGCGAACATCTTCAATAATATGGCAGACACAAAGGTGAGGTATCAATTCGCAGGTTGTTTAGAGTGTTCTCTCTGGTATAAAACACAAATTTTAGCGGAAATTATTTTTTTTAGTGTCATTTTAATTCTTCAGATGTTGAGGGTGACAATGATGTTGTTTCCAAATGCTTGGGAAGCTAGTCAAAGCATTTTATCACGCTTTTATGAAGAAAGCGATAACCAGTTTATGGCTGTTAACAAGAAAATGTATTTTCATGATTGCTGCATTTATAGTTAGCTTCAGAGTTCACGAGCTAAGAGAAGTGTTCATGCGGGCGGCGTGTTAACATTAGCTTTTTTGCAAAGCTCTCTAGCATGAAAGAGCGACGAGTTAGCAACTTTTTCATACCTTTACTGAATGCGTTATCATTTACAGACACATTGCATTGAGCTTAAATCATCGAACGACTCAGGACAACGAGGGTTAACCCTCTAGCTTGCCTTTGTCTGCATAGCACAACCCTTGCTAACCTGTTTCGGCTAACGGCTCCTCTCCATTAGCTCAAATTAAATGTCCAATTCATTTAGGACTTTTTAAAAAGACAACTCTGCCGTAAAGTATCGTTAAAAAATAATTTTCAACTCCGCTTTTTTTTTCCCAAACGATGTTTTAGTCACCGTGGAGCTAATGCTGAACAGTCACATTTGCTTAGTTTGTTGGATTAAAGGCCTTTTGAACTGTGTCCACAACTAATCAAAACTTTATTAAATATCAATTAGCTGACAGTTCTGAGAATTGATGCAACTACAAGTGTAGATAATATATTTTCTGTGAACATCATCAATTAATAAGATACAAGAAGACTTTTTTGCTGCAGTTTTTGTTCCAGAATTGATGCAAACTAAAAGGCAACAACCTTTATGGAAATTATCTCCTCTAATGAAAGTCAAAATCTACAACCTTTATTTATAGCCTTTATGTTGACAACTGTTTTCATTAGTTGATCCATTTTAGTTTTTGGATGATATTGTTAATTTGCCTTTAAAACTTCTTAGTTTTAAAATGTGCATCCTTTAGTCAGTTGAATAAATGACCAAGATTTTGTTTTTCTTTGATTTAAAAGCTATATTAGTGAATCTGTGTACTCTGAAGTTAAAAGTGCCTATCTCAGCAACAGTTACAAAAGGCTTTGTCTGGCCTTTCACTCTACAACAGCCATCTTTAAACAATGAACCCTGACACCCCCACCCCAATGGAGTGGAGTGTTCATTGCCCGTTATTCACTGCACTCATGTCACATTTTAATACAGTTTCTTTAAGTTAACATTCTTCCTTTCTTTGGTTCCCCATGTTCTCGCATTGTTTTTAGGAGCAGGAGGATCATGAAACCTCTACAGATAATGTTGAAGACTCTAACCACGACCCCCACTTTGAGCCCATCGTGTCTCTTCCTGAGCAAGACGTGAAAACGTTAGAGGAGGACGAGGAGGAGCTTTTCAAAATGTAAGCTACTAATGAACCCTGTGATATTTACAGATTTTTGCATTTTGCATCTTCTGGTTCCTGTTGGGCTGCGCTAGAACCAGGACTTTTTTTTTTTTTTTAATGGAGCAAGGATTTCTGTGGTGCCAGCATCAAACTCTTGATACTAAATGTATCCTAAAGTTTAAAATATGTAGCGCTATTACTCAGCAAGTTAAAAAAAAAGTTAGATTTCTCCAGAAATTAGTCTTTATTTATGTGGCATTTAAGTAAGTTTTTTTTTTTTTAACTTTGCACATTGTTTTTCTGCTCTGTTGCTTCCAGGCGGGCTAAGCTTTATCGTTTTGCCTCTGAGAACGATCCTCCAGAGTGGAAGGAGAGGGGAACGGGTGATGTAAAGCTCCTGAAACACAAAGAGAAGGGCACAATCCGCCTTTTAATGAGGAGAGACCGGACTTTAAAGATCTGTGCTAACCATCATAGTAAGTCAACTAGTACCTTTATAATGTTTCAAAGGAGAATGTGACTAAAACATGTTGTCAATACGAATGTGCTATGGAATCAGATCAAAGTGACACACAGTCCTTCCATCTCCACCTCTCATGCATGGTTCTGTAGCCATGTAGATGCCCTGTAGACACACTGATTCCTTCATCTGGTCATTGATGAAATGACAAAAACTGCAGAATCACTGAACTGCAGTTGCAGCCAGGCTAGCCTTCTCCTCAAATGTCGACTGATTTTAGAGATTGATGACCGACATCAGCGCAGTGTCCGTCCTAGCTGTACTACAATTAAATCAATCAACTAAAAATTGATGTTTGGCATTTTCTGTCAGACTTTTTTTTGTTTTGCCACGGATTGTAGAAAAGTGACACAAGTGTATTCTCATAATTTCAAAACTTTGCTTTTTTGTGATAATGACATCCACTATTACATTTATTACAAGAAAAAAAAGTGTTCTCATAGAAATATAGCAGATGTCGTTATCCTGAAAATAGGCAAAATAAAAGATGTTCTTGGCTTCTGAAATGCATGACGTCTTTGGATTGATTCATGACTGTTCATGATGTAGTCGAAACTTAACCAAACTGAAATGAATTAGAAAATGTGCTGCAAACAGATTTATATTTGGATTGAAGATGCTGTTTGTTTTTAAAATTGTTGGTGTCTTATCTTTTCTCTGTTAGTAATGACACTTTCATAGCATGAGTTCAGTCTAGGCTCCAGGTTGATTTAGAGCGGGGGGTGTCCAATTCCTAAAGACAGCTATACCTGCTTGTCATTGATGGAATTCCCCTGAATGTGATAATCAGTTGATGGTGGGATGGAAGTATCTGCCGCTACTTCAAAGCCATCTGCAATACTACAGATGAAAGTTTAGTTATTTAATAGTTTTTTTTTTGTTTTTTTTTTTTGTATGTGTGCCCAGTCATTTGCTAAATCACCACACTTTAAATGTTTGTGGGACTCGCAACTCCCTCACCAGCACCAAAGTCCCATGTTATTATCACTATATACATTAAATGTGATGTATTTATTATTGATAAGTTACAATTCCTTCAGTAAATCTTCAGCATGGAGACTTCATTAAATAAAGAGAAGTAGGCTTTTGCATTCGGCCATGTTTAACATTCTCCTTCCTCTCAGTTATCCCCATGATGGAGTTGAAGCCCAATGCTGGCAGTGACCGGGCATGGGTGTGGAACACACTAGCAGATTACGCAGATGAATGCCCTAAACCAGAACTTCTGGCCATTCGCTTTTTAAACGCAGAAAGTAAGTAGTCTCACACCAGATTCATTAATAAAATGTAAAAAAAAATTCTAAAGAGATGCTTTTTCTGTTCACAGACGCACAGAAGTTTAAGGTGAAGTTTGATGAATGCAAGGAAGAAGTCCGGAAAAATCTGGAGAAATCAGGTATCAAAATGACCTTTCTTGAAATAAATGGAGGTAGTTTAGTTTACCCGTGGAGAGCTTTTAAAGGGTAATGTAATGCAGACACACTCTGTTCTTTGCTGCAAACTCCAGCTCGGGACTTTTTCTGTCTGCTACATAAACATGCAGAACGTAAAGACCGGACAGGCTTTTTTCTTAAGCATGTTTATTTATATGTTCTGCTATATTTCAATCCCTCTTTCATCGTTCAATACATAGACTTCTCTAACTCAAATAATTCCTTGAGAGTTCATTAAAAGCAGCTGATGAGTGTCACAGTTCATCCATTGATGGCACTTTTGGCTGTTTGGCTGCAGGCGACACCGACAACGCAAACAAGGTGGTAGAGAAGCTGGAGGAACTCTCTGTAAAAGACAAGGAATCCGGGGACACGAAGGAAGGTGACAAAAAGGAGACTGATAAGAAAAAAGAGGAGGGCGTTAAGAACTGAAATCCAAGAACTCGCTTTGCTGATCTTCAACTTATCAGTTTTCCTCTTTTTCTACAATAAACTGTAAACAAACTAAATTTGGACATTTGCATATTAGTTTTTTTATTTTTTATGTTTTTGCCTCAAGATCACAAGTCCTCAATGCCACTGGAGAAAAAAAGAATATCAGATAATAAAGAAAATCCCCTTTTCTTTTGCACCATGGAAGGCCATCATCCACAGGTCAACCTCGCTTTTGACAAACTAAAAAAAAAAGGGCTTGTTATAGTGATAATTCCCACATTGGGTGTTATTTTTTTATGTTTTATTTTGAAGGAGTGTTTGGCGGGGGGGTGGGGAGAGGAAACCGTAGCCTGCTTTTTGTTAGCAACACAGCGCAAGAGATGCATTGAACTCCATAACGATGCTCGCCATCGCAGTTCACATTTCAGCTTTTAGTTTATTTTTTCCAGTTTAAGAGCAGTCCAATCAAGAAAGTTGAGGGATAACGGATAAGTTTTGCAGATCACAAGTCACTCTTCACTAGCATATCAGAAGAATTCCTTTCAACTTTGAAGCCCCAAGTAACGGTTCATGGATTTGATGTAGTTGATCCGACACTTCTCATCAAGATGATCAAGTTTTTACTCTTGAGTTCGTAACATTCCCTGATTTCAAAGCATGTAGAGCGTATATTGTATACGAGTGCCCTACCAGATGTGTGCGCGCTTTACCACTCACCTCTCGTTTCCATTAGGTTCTTAACATGCCTCTAAAGTGCATCTAAGTGCCAGTGCATCTGTAAATACATATACATGGAAGAAATGTCGCTCCTCATTTGCACTTGAATGACCTGAAATGTTTCCTCCAACTTCAAATAAAAGCTGTTAAAGACCACCTTTGATTTGACAAAGTTATTGTCTGTGGAAAAACGGTCATGAATGAGACGGATTCACCCGAGTGGGAAACTATCTTTATTGACTTTGCTCGGATCCATGGGAATATTTCCTCTTCAAAAAAATACATTTACACTCGTGGTATACATGATTTGGACAGTGAACCCAGCAGCCTGTGGCGGATGGATTCGTCACCATTAGTCGGCCAGCGGTGACGTCCATCTTTAGACAGGAACGTCGGACTTAACGGCAGTCACCTTGAAGGAGAGAAATGACATCAATTCCATTTCGATATGCTGTCATCGTGGGCAAATGAGGACTTCTTAAGGATCCTCGGGAACTGAAAATGAAATCCGGTTTGTGGGAAAAGCTAGCCCTGTTCCTCGAGATTCCAAAAGCAGGAAGCTTTGCTTCACCGTCCTCTTTGATAAGGCAGCTGGGTGACACGGAAAAGGGCTGGAACTACAGCCTCCTGCTTTCATCTCAAATATATCCTGGAAAGTCCACCCAGCTTGATATCCACAAACATCCACAGAAACATCTCTTAAAGTTTCAGCCAGTTTGTGAAGTAAACTTTTCTTTCAAAAGAAAAAAAAAAAAACTAAAAAGGCAACAATGGTTTCCCCTCAAAATGGAACATTTTACATCCAAGTCCTTTCTTGAAACAAAGTCACTGGTGTGAGACGGCGTAGCTGTACCAGACAGCTCTGAGGAGTTCCAGGTCTTTATGGCCACACGGGACAAGAAGTGTCATGGCAGTTGAACCAAAAGCCCTGTCAGACTGTACAGAGAGTCCACATTCCATATGGACCGCGGACATGTCCACCATAGATTTATATCTGAATTCCACAACATTAAAAACTTTTTTCTTTTTTATTACTACACAGCAAAATAGAATTGACTATATTTTCTTAGACTGATCCATTATAATCTTCATTAAAAACCATAATTTATAAACAAGAAAAACACTCAGAGCATCCGTTCTTTGATTAAACTAGAAAGAAGCAAACAGCAAAGAAAAAGCAATGAAATCTATGATGTTTAGTTTTGGCAAAAACTTTTTTTGAACCAACGTTTGGATGAATTATTCTAGTCTTTTTGTGAAAATGTTTACTAATTATAAGAAGAAAGAAAATTGCATCTGGAAAAACAAAACATTAAATATACAACTTGTAGAATCTCTGCAGCTTGCATTAATTCCTGAGAAAAGTATTTTTTTAAACAACAAAAAAAAGTCTAGATTCAAAACAAGCCTTTCTTATTGAATTTGGAATGCAACCACCAGACTAGATCAGAGAATTTTCCCGTTCGTCTACTTCCTCTCAAAATCCCGTCAGAAGACGACACCATCTTGAGGTCGAGGTGCAGCACCGTGGATTTATCAGGCGTTCTGGTGGATGATTTTAACTCAGATTTGGTGACGTGTAGCTGAGGAAGAACCACAGAACACTTCCCTACCAGAACAGTTTGCCGCCCCACAACTTCCACAAACTCAGCAGATCCAAACATGTCAAAAGTGAAAGACAGATCTTCCTTTATTAGGGGGCGTTGCTGTTAAAGGTGGAGGTATTTCGATATTTTTTTTTTATTTCCCCCCTCAGACGGATATTTCGTACGTCGTTCCTCCTACACCCGTCACCTTCTTGACGTTAGCGTGGCGGCCGGGGCTCAGGGTGGCGTTCTGGGTGCTCATGTGGCAGTCCATCTGCCCGTTTACTTTCATGGCCTCTCTGAGGGGGGAGAGAAGAGCAGAGGAAAAGGATTCAGAACGTCCCACAGGATGCATCAGTAGACATGGAAAACCATCTGTGTTAGTGAAGACGATGACGACTCGTGGATGTTAGATGAACATGAAAAACATACAAATAAAAAAAAATAAGTCAAAGTATTTTTATTCATTCCAACACAAAATAATACAAAATATGTTTTCTAGAAAGGCAAACAATGAGGACAGAAACCGGTCTGCGTGTGTCCATTCCCCGACCACTGGGTCACTACAGAGCATGCAGTTTCACATTGGAGGGGCACTTTTAGGATTCATACCTTTGGCCCCCCAGTCGAGGTGACTCTGTCTTGTCATGAGTACTGATGTAGGAGAGTTTCTGGTGGGAGTATGAAGGAGACCGGGGCATGACAGGGGAGTGGGGTTGGTGAACCGGGGAGCAGTAGGGCCCCTCGGGACCGGGGGTCCGGTTCTGGCTGCTGTTGGTGCTACTGTGATCCGTGTGCAGGGAGGTGGATGAAGTCCGAGGGGCACGGCCCAGCGTGGAGCCGGCGTAACGCTGCACGGGGGTTCTTTGACCGTAACTCATCACCCCGAGCCCCATGAGGTTGTCCCGGGAGCCCCCGTAGGTCGGGGGAGTGGGGCCCCTGGAGCCAGGGCCACGAGGACCATCGGGGTAGCAAGTGGGCAGACCGTAACCCCCGTCAAACACGGCAGAGTCCGGGGTGTAGATGTTGGTCTGGGAGCGTCCGTGCATCATTTTTCGTTTCTCCCGCTCCTCCAGTTCCTTGCGCTCCTGGATGGAGGCCATGATGGTCTGGGAAAGGTTGTCATAGCGCACCGGGGAGGAGTCCCTGTCCCGCAGGTGGGGGGACTGCCGACCCATCCCTCTCGGGATCACAACCGGACTGTAGGCGGGAGCAGCCTGCTGTCGGTGAATTTCCGTTTCCCGGATGTGGCACATTTTGTTGGGTAGGAAGGGGGAGTGGAACCCCAGGGGGGGCATCCCCCTATGGGCCCTGCACTCATTGGCACCGGCTGGGGAGATGCTGGGGTTGAGCAGGCTGTCATAGGACAGGCTGCCGTTCCGGTTGGACAGGGTGTTAGGCGAAAAGGCACCCTTGTAGGAGGTGGAGGCAGGCGTCTGGGGCGCCAGGGCGCGGACTTGGCCCTTCTCCAACCGGCACGGGCCCTGCTTCAGGCTGAGAGTGCGGGAGGCTGCGGGGTCCGAGTCCAGCTGGAAAGGGGACGACTGAAAGGTGCGGTGGAGGGGAGCGTTGGCGTATTCGGGCAGGTCCAGATTTGGCTCAGATCGGTAGTCATGGCCACGGACGCCCTCTTCGAGGATCGCGGAAGTCTTTCTGTCCTCCGAAAGGGTGATCTGAAGGGAAAACAGAGATTACACTCAAATATTATGTAACACAGAGGTGTCAAGCTCATGGTTCAGGGGCCACATTAAACCCATCTGATCTCAAGTGGGCCGGACCAGTAACATAATAGCAAAATAACCTATGGTCATTTGTTATCTGCTGTTTTGGTTTTGTTTTTCCCATTTTTCTTGGAAAGCTTGGCACTCCACGTTAATCTTTCTTATTTTTGACGAAATTTTGGGAATTGTTGTGTCACTCCTGAAAAATTTTATAGCAACTTAACAGTGGAGAGGATGGCAGGGAACCTTACTACATTTTACCCAGACAAGGCCCGCGCCTGCAAAGATATCCAGTTTATTTCCTGATCTCTTGTTTGTCGGTCTTGCGTTTCCTTTGCTCCCCCTAGTGTCTGAATTGTGCATTGCGGCCATTTCTTTAAATAATAACAATTGCATTCACACCGAATGCAATTGGCATGGCGTAGATGGCCAGTTTTAATGTTAAGTCAATGGCACAGATGCGACATGAGGCGATCTGAAGTGTCGCGGCGCCATTTTGAGCAACAGACGCAGCATAAAGGTCTGGCAGCAGCTCAATTTGAGCGACAAGGCACGATTTTTGATTGGGCGGTGAAGCCAAAAATTACATATCTGAAATGTGACAGGTCAATGCATCGCATCTACCAATCAGGAACTAAGCTTTGGGCACATGAAGTTTTCAGTGACTCAATCAGTGGGTAGAATATAAATCCAGAGCGAGCATGTTTGGCCACAACTTCCATCTTTTCCATTACCCGCTGCAGCCGCACAGTTACAGAGTTCATTTGTCTATTTTGGGGCGAAGGCAGGATGCCCTCTGGACAGATTGCCTGCTTTCACTCCCGCGGCGGAGCTCACTCACGCGACATGCTGGCTGACGGAGAGCCGCTGCGGGGTGCAGAGGGTGCCGGCTCGCGCCTCATTCAGGCATTTAAAAAAAAAAAAAAAATGTAATTGTCCCCCCTCGGGTTAATACGAGACAGAGAGCCTTCAAGCTCAGACACAGTTTAATAATCAAATCAAAACATGGAGACATGATTACAGATGTTTTTGTAGAACTCTTCCCAATAAATAAACCATATTTCTCAACATCCTCTGTGTCTTCCATACACTGTAAGTGTGAAATCCACAGACACTGTTCCTTATAATGATCATCTGAAATGGATTAGCTGGTAGCTCCTCCCACATGCGGCCGCAGCGTCTAGCCCAGGAACACATATTTTGATTTTTTGACAGGCGGCGACAGGGGGTGGGGGCACGCAAATTTGTCGAACGAATTGCACAGGAATGTGCTAGGAAACACCCCCCCCCCCCCAACATCTTTTTTTTTTCTCTTTTTTCACAATTGTTCCTGATTAAACTATCTGGTATGCCGTATTTGAAGAAAAATGACAAAAACTGAGATTAATTTATGAAATAAATCAAGATTTGATATTAAGAAACCAAAATGGTTACATTTTTTACCACAATTTTTATTACTTAACTTCAAAAATGTCAGAAGAATACTGTGCCTTCCTACCTTATCTCCAGCGGTGTGGTAGTGAACCTTCGGCATGGTGCCAAAGGACGGCCTGTATCTGTACATGGCAGGGGTGGATGGGTGGGTCCTCCCGGAAAGAGAACTCTCTGCGGCACACAAAGCAACAACCGGAGAGAAAAGGTGAACAAAATGAGGAGCAGAAACGCACTTTGCAGCTCCTCGTGGAATTTCCTCCAGCAGGTGGCAGCAGCGCGCTGCGGACAAACAGCAGGCGAACACTCCCTGACATAATGCAGCATGACCCTCTTCATCCTCCGAAGAAAACCTGCCGTCCACGCCACTCTATGCATTATTGACACTTTCATCCTGTTGAATAGTTTGGTTGCTTTGAAGCTCAAATCCCTGCAGACCGCTGATTTACCCAAAAAAAAAAAAAAAGCCCCCCGAGGGCAACCGTTTTCCGCACCAAGTTCAGATAGATCACTCTGTCACCACCTCAAAAAAAAAAAAAAAAAAAAAAAAAAAAAACTGTGACTCATGTTCCAATGATTCACCCTGAAATTGTTCGGCAAATTTTGTACTGATTTGGCGAGCAGGGTTGGAGGGCTGCCGCTTCTCTGGTGGGGTTTTTGGATTATCTGTCACCGATATTCATCAGGCTTAATTAGAGCCTTCTCGTGAATTGGGACACCGGAGATGGAGTTTTTGAGACTCGCCACTTGGTAACAGAAAAGGAGAATTGGGATAGATGGTGACTGATGGGGCTGGGGAGGGAGGGAGGGATGTTCTTACCTTCACTGGAGGTCTGCGGGGCTTTCAGCTGGCTGTACTTGTCAGCTTTGGGCGGCAGTGGCGGCTGCGTTTCTTTGCTGTCCAAACCGTCGAGGCTGCATTTGGACTGCAAGGCAGAGGGCGGGGCATTAGAGAACAGGTGGGCCCATAGAGGAGAGCCCCATATGCTGTTGGTAAAGATGCTGAACCTTGTGTTTCCTCTGCCTGAGTATTTTTTTAAGAAGCTGATGTGTTTTTTTTTTTTTTTTTTTGTCAAAAGAACATTTGTCTCCATCCAGGATACGTTTTTTGTTTAATAATTCTGACCACAATAACTCCTTAGTTTGACTGCAGTTTGTAAAATTAGACTCATATAAAAATTGTCTTCTTTAAGGGGAACTATAACTACAGCTGATTATGGTATAATATCTAACATTAACCTAATATTTCAGTTAAAGACACACTCTAAAGACAGTGGTGTTTTTAATGTTCTTGTGACATTTTTCTGATGATATTTAAAGAATATTAAAGTTAAAAGTGTATTTCTGAGTATTTCTTTATCTAAATCAATGTGAATCAGGAGCAGAAAAAAATGCAGTTGGAAAAAGCTTGTGTAGAAAATACACAAGCTCCTTTCTCTGCTCCATTCTGATGCATCCACTTGTGGAGAATTAGATCCATGTACGTCTTTGTTTTCTTCATCTGAGACTCAAACCTGTTCGACTGGAGAACTCCTATATTGTTTGCTGTTTTTGTTGCACCGGTAAGGTTAGATCGAGAACGTGAGGGGCTGTAAGCTAGCAGGAGATTGCTTATACAGCAACTGGGAGGGGAAGAGGAGCGGGGTTGCTCCACATGAACGGACCGGCCCACAACTTCTACTGAACTCCAGTCGCTCTGCAGAAACTATGTCCTACGACCATAGCTTTTTAAAAACATTTTTGCTAAAAACTGCATCTTCATAATTAAAAGGCCACAGGGAGTTCAAAAGATGTTTGGAGTGGAACTTTAAATAGCTGCACTCATCTCCTGCCCTTAACATAAACACTTTTGCTCCATTTTAGAGGAGCTTTTTAAAGAAATCTTACATTTTTGTGCACATACCTTTTTTTTTTTAACCTTTTGACAATTTACAATTAAATTTGTTCCATTTTGCTTGCCATAACTACTGTGGTCAACACTTGTATTTTCAGCTTTAAGCTGAATTCTAAGCCAACTTTTCTACCTGAATATTACAATCCCTGCCTTCATGGGGGCTGGTACTTGATGCCCCAGTACTGCTGGGGATTTTGGGCCCCATGATAATCATTTTTACAGAGCCCCTTGATGTTTTACATACAGTTATTCATTGTGATGGTATTTTTCACCATCATTATCATCTTTGTGACAAAACAACATCAAAAAGAGGGGCACCTCCTTGGTTTTTAACAGAATTTGTCTCCTCCACAACAACATTATTAACCATATCTGACAGCTTCTTCCATCTTCCACCATAGATGCTCTGGTCCATACATTAGTCACTTTCAGTATTGACTACTTGAAGAATAATTTTGTTTCGTTTCCATCCTCAAAATTAAAACTCTTGGATCATTTCCTGAACCCCTTTTACCAATCACATCACACAGAGTCCAAGGTTAACATCCTTACATTTAACCTAATTTGGCCAAAATAATTCTGTCATCTGAGTGAAGAAATAAATCCTCTAGAATCATTGAAACCTTCCTGACCAGTTTGAAACAGAACCAGCAGTAAAACTCTCAGTGGTTAGCTTGAGCGGCTCACCTTGGATTGGATGATGGTGCGATGGATCCCATTGTCGCTGCTGACCTTAATGGTGATCTGCCTCTCTGAGGTGTTGGGCCTGATGAACGGAGGCTGAATCTTGATGGGAGGCTTTTTCCTCTGGTCCAACACGTACCTACACAAAAACAGCACCATTACAACAAGGGTTTGGCTGCATAAATGAATCATTTCAATTCTGATCTATAACTGGTCACTGTAATCTCTGAGTGTTTGGACTGAAATGTGAAGCGTTTTCTCAAAGGAAAGCGTTACATTTCAACCACATAATCCTGTTTAGATCCATTTTTTACTTCTGCGTTTCGGTTCATAAGCGAATCGACTCTCTTGCACGGCTTCCCATTAACTGATGGTTTTCCGAGTGAGCCATTTCTCCTCATCTGCGAGGCTTTGCTGACTGTTTTAAAGCTGGATGCTTTTGTTTGCAGCCACTTAAGAGCGTCTTCTCAATAGTGTCTGCAGCGGCGAGGCGTTCCATCAATCCCTGCGAATGCTCAGCTGCACGGAAGAGACACGCGTGTAAGAGCATTTTTACCTGGGCGCCAAGGGACTGCATAAGACATACTCCACGTTGCCACAGCAACCCTTGGTGAAGGGATTTACTCCTCCACGGAACTTGCCCGTCACCTGAGGGACACATTGTCTTGTTTAGCGCCGGCAGTCACAGCACAAGGCCACAGCGGAAAAAAACAAACGATTCAAATACAGAAAGGAAAATGTTGCTCACAAGGATTTAATAAAAAAAAAAAAACAAAAACGATTTTTAAGTCAAGTGATGAGACAGAGCACCTCATGGGAATTCTGACCTGTTCATTTGTGGTCCGACCACGAGCTACAAGCACCATATGAAACCCAGTGAGTCCCATGACTGGAATAAAGAAGAGCCCTGCGATGCACATCACCACCAGACTGAAGAAAATAACAGTTAAGGCTTCTTCACAGCACTTACAGACTTCAAAATTCCAGAGAGAACAAGTGCATTTCTGTAACAGGTGGGTCACCAAAAGGATACGTGACGGTAGTCTCCAGAGCTCCCAGCATTTCTGTGTGGTGGAGGACAAAAATGAGGCCAAAGGAGAAAACTCCCACCATGTGGGCGCTCAGCGACAGCAGGAAGAGGAAGAAGTAGCGGTAGTTCCTCCGCCCGATGCAGTTGTTCACCCAAGGACAGTGATGGTCAAAGTCCTGGAGAAGAGGAAGAAAGAGGAGCTACAGTATTAACTAATTATGACAGGAAAAAAAACACATCTTCTCTCCTGAATGGAGTCCTAGTCAAAAGCGCTTAAAATATTACGAGAGCCCCTAGAAATTTTCTGATTTGTCCTCATTTTAAATGAGGTTCCACTTTGAGAGAGAAGCTATTGACTGCAAATCGTTCCACTTTAAAGGAAGTCTTTCAAGTTCTCTCTGAAAATCTACCCAAAAATTATTCAATCCCTGCACCTCCACAAACGCCGTCATTTCATCAAAGTATCTGCGGGCAGTGGCGTGATCAGGACAGGTTTTATTGGGGGCGATCGCTGCGGTAAGTCCTAGTGTTTGTGTCAATATATTTTTTGTTTATAAATGATAAGTGTCATAAATGTTTGATTAAGGCTTTACAAATGCTAAAAAAAATTCTTTATAAGCTGTATATGATCACATTAGTAAGAACATGCTAATTAATGTCTTACAAATGTCCTACAGAGGCTTTATAAATGTTAAAAAATGTCATTAATGGCTATTAAAGGCTTTACAAATGTCTAATATTGGCTTTTTATGCAGCATATTAACACTTGCCATAGTTAAGACTGCTTTAAATGCTAATTAATGTCTTAAAAAGGTGATACAATGCATTATAAATGCTAAAAAATGTCAAATATTTAAAAAGGCTTTACAAATCTAATATATATTTATAAGCTGCATATTACATCATTCAGACTCTATAAATGCTAATTAATACGTTATAAATGTCTTATTAAAGCTTTACAAATCCTGATAAATGTCTAATATTGGCTTTATAAATGCTATTAAATGTCTAATAAATGTCCTTTAAAGGCTTAAAACATTACAAATGCTTGTTAAAGTCTTACACAACATTATTACCAACATTTCTCTTAAAATGCTTTAAGATCTGTTTCTCATTAGATGACTGTTCTATACATTTATTTTTAAATTAAAGAAATCTTTTAAAACCATTGTATTGCATGTCTTTCAGTGCTTTTTCTTCGTTGGATCAAGGTGTCTGCTTTGAGTCTGGGTAAAAGTGGAAACTAATATCAGGCTGGTGGATATGAGGACAAATCTCATGTTGAATCAAGACTCATCGAGTTCAAATTGTTTGAATGGCTCCATAAATCTAGAAAAAAAAGGTTTCTACATTTCCCCTGTTACTATTAAACACAATTATTGTGTTTCTCTGTATGATCTATGTTATATTAAACATTTTTTTTGTGTCTTTTATGTTCTTTACTTTACATTAAGGTGCGCTTGTACTGTACAAATATAAATATAGTTAGATACTAGTTTCTTTCACAGCATTTTAAATATTTTTAAGTTGTCGTGGGTTTTGACATTTCAGTTTATAGATAAACAGAAAATAATGCTCTTCGATTATAGGATTAACATTTTTTTTTTTTTTCAGAACGGTTGTAGGAAGACGTCAACTGAATTTCTCCTGGTCGGTTAGTACACACCTCCACGCAGTTGTCACAGACGCTGCAGTGCGAACAGCGCGGCGGCCTGTAGAAGTGACAGGTGGCGCACCACTTCATCCGGACCTGAATGCCCTTGATCTCCACGTTTTTGTAGAGCGGCGCGCGGAAATCGTCGTCTTTGTCTTCATCCTCGTTAGCTGCTCGACAAGATGAAGGCGACATGATGGAAGGATAAGAAGAAATAATGTGACTCATCAATAATGGAACCACTTAAGCTTCATCCATGCAAATTCTGAAGAAACGTTTTCTTATAAAGAAGAAAAAAAATCTATTTCCTCCAAGGTTTTTCAACAGTTCTGTGTGATTTTTTTTCTTCCCAAATTGCAATAGAAGAAGTGTGTTTTAGCTGAAAACAGAGAATCCATTAGACTGGAGCTTTAATTTGAGGAAAGGAACACAGCAACACAAACTACCAGTGGAATAAAGTCACAAAATAAAAGCAAGTGAACAAGAAAGTAAGCCACAGAAATAAATAGTTCCACAGCAGAAATGACTGTTATTACAGCTCTTGGGTCGATTCAAATAGATTTTAAGAGGTGGCCGCCTGCGAAAGCGGCAGACACAAACAGCAGCCGGGCTCCTGATGAAACTTCACGGCTGCAAAGACTGCGCGTGAGCAAACAAAGCACTGAGCCAGAGTTTTCATTTACAGCATTTGCAGCCAATTACAGCAGAATCTATGGTGCTGTCTTTCACCAACGCAAAATGTTCTAGAGTGCAAGCACAATAATTTCTGCCTCATTTACTGTTTGAAGATACTTAAAAAAACTTCTAAATCATTAGTTTTTTATGTGTTTTTTTGTTAGCCTGAGCCAATATGAAGTGGTTGCTTGTATAACATGTTGGGGCCATTTTATTAGTTGGAAGGTGTCATCCCTAACTGTTGTTTGATATCAAACTGTTGCTCATGAGGACATAGGAAGATTATTTTGAGGTTTCATCCAAACTATGAGTTTATATAAAACCCTCAGTGGTTTCTCCCTTTCTAAATTTAGAAAAATAGACTTAATATACTTAATTTTGCTAAAATGTACAACCAAATATCGGTAGATCTTATTGCAGTTAGAGCTAAATAGTTAAATAAGCAGGTGAGAAGGCAATGGTTAATGGAAATTCTGTTCCTCAGCTGGACTTTTAACCCTTTAACATTGGAGATCGAACGCCATTTTTTGCTTTAGCAATTGAAAAGTTATAGTACGTTAAAAGATTTTGTGTTTAAGCGTCACTGAAAACGCCTCAGGTGTTAAAGGCTTTTTTTCTGTGAGGATAACAGAAATTAATTATTTTAAATTTGGATATATCTGTAGCTTTCTGGAAAACCATAAATCTTTACATTCAGGCTGTAATTGTTACACTTTTTCCTGTTAGCCTATATACCGACCCCGGCCCCCATCTGAGAAAGAAAAAGTTATGTGGCCCTCACATGAAAAAGTTTGGGGACCCATAATTTAGAGTAAGAGTAGCCCATTGGACGTGAGGATGTATCTGTACTGTGGCCTGTATGTGATCCTGTGATGACAAAGGAATGTGGGAATTCCCATGAAGACTTGGGTACAAACCTCTGGGGTAAACACCAGGATCCATAAAGGTTGCCATGCTGAAGTTGGCCAAGACGAAGAGGAAGACGAGGCCATTGTAGAAAGGCACAGCGGGAGAGATCACCTTTGCCAGCCAGGGGCACCTGAACACACACAGATGGAGTCCTGTGAATCAGACTTGCTAAAAAATCATTGTAAAATTTGGATATTCTAATCCAAGTCTTTCACTTGTTGTTTTTTTTTTTTACTTTTGTTTCTTCAACACAATAATCTCCATCATCGCAGCTTGCTAGCACACAGCCTGCTCTGAGATCAAAAAGTCAATTCCTGGTGCTCATGCACAGAGATTATCGTCAATCTATATCTCCTCCTCACATTCGAGAGCTCTTTTATACTTTGCTGAATAATTCAGAGCTCGGGCTGCAAAAAAGCCACTAATGCTGGAGAGAAGTGTGAAGGGCTAGCCTCTTGTGCAGTCAATCAGCGCCAGTTCTCAGGGGGGTGATGGTTAGCATGGATAAGACTTCACAACATCACCATGAAACACCAGCAACCTTTACGACCAGCCTCCTGTTTATGATGAGGGATTTGTTATTTTCAATTTATTCTATGATTTCGAGCAGTCTTTTTTAAGGAGATGATGTTTCAGAAAAATGGCAACAAATTAAATAAACTTTCTGGCTTGTAATAAGATTTGTACTTATTCATGCACATCAGTTTTTTTTTAATTGACAGTCTTCAAATTGAAAATTAAAATTAAATCCTGTAACAAAAAAGCTCTAAATAAGTTCTAAATAAATAAAATCACATTTATCTCTAACTTAAGTAAATATTCTGTCTTAAAAATGAAGAATTCTGATTTCTAATGTCAGATTTGGCGTTGCAACACTCAAAATTTATGTAGAAAAAAAATTATAAACTTTAAATAGTGTCACCATAACAAAACAGAAAGATTAGATTAAAAATTAAAGAGAAACTTATTAATTTTCCTGTTGTTATTTTTCAGAGTCAATGTGTTTTGAACCCACAATAGATTTTGGTTTATTTTGATGCTCTGCAAGTTTTCATCATTTAAAAGGTGAAGAAGCACATTTAAAGAAAGTTTCTTAAGGACACACACAGACTTTATAACTGTGTAAGAAGTAACCACAGAATGCTCATAAAGGATGTTTAGGAGCACTTTATGAAACACCAAACTTCATCTAGTAAAGTAGTCTGGATCAAGACTTGCAAGATGAAGGAATCCTGTTGCCCCAACAGAAGTTTTAAAATATGAATTTAAAGTCCTGAAGCTGGATTAAATGTAAGAAAGTGATAACCAAAAGAAGAAACATCAGAAATGGACAATGCAATCTGATTTTGATGAAGGAACCAATGTAAACTCAAGAAATTGAAGAGGAGTTCATCCTGGTTTTCTCCTGGGTCCCACACAGTTGTCAGACGTGTCTGGTGTCAGTCGGCTGGTGACCGACAGGCAAACACCTTCATCCCTACCTTCAGGCGCTCACACATCGGACACACTCGCATTACTGAAGTGCAGATGGTGGATCAGACTCAGGATTCCTGCTCCTGTCAAACTAAATCTAACATCTGCTCATCAAAAAGCAGAAAAATATAAAAAAATATTTGTAAAGCATTTTACCATTTATGTTTATTATTTAGTGATAAATATCAAGATTTCTCACAAAATAAATACTCTTCATGTTTCATATTTTTTCAGATTATTTTAAAACTTTTTTTTAAAGATTTTTTTGTTGTTGATGGTTTCTTATTTTTGCTTTAATAACCTAAAGTTGTTTTTACAATATGCACTTACTGGCCACTTTATTGGGAACACCTGTCCAACTGCTCGTTAACGCTAATTTACAATCAGCCAATCACATGGCAGCAACTCAACGGTTCAGGCTGCTGCTGGTGATGTAATGTGAGGAGGATATGTTCTTGGTGCACTTTAGGCCCCTTAGTATCAACTGAGGATAGTCACAACCCCACTGATTGAGATGAAATCAAGAAGTTTAAAATGAAAAAATGAAGACTGGATGTGTGGAGAAGTGCTACAGAATGTCGCATCACCTTCAGCTATTCGGACACGACGTCTCAGTAACCTGAAAAACTATCCGTCTTCTGCATCTCCGTTTGGTCTGAAGAGACGACAGACTTCCAAAAGCCTCACCAAACTATTTGACTTTTCAAATACTTTCGCCTTTCATTTGCCCGCTTGGAATGGAGCAAAAAGAGGAGCAGAAAAAGCTCCTCTTTGAAGCTGCTCTCGTCTGTTCTTTTGTCTCCCAGAGCGGAGTCTGAACAGCCATCAAAGAGAACAGAATCAATCCAGGGAGTTTTTTTTCCAGAAGAGCTCACTTGCAGCATTTTAAAGAAATACAGACATATTTCAGAGAAAGACAAACTGTCCTCTTACAAATGCACAGCGAACCTATCATCTGACCTCAGAACTGACTATATTTGGTTGTGTTGAACGGTCAAGTGGACGTCTTGATCATTGACATAGAGGATTCAAAAGGACAAGGATGACTCAGTGTTCCTCTGCTTGACAAAAGGCCAGCACAGATGTAAAACATCTGTTTCCAAAGAACATCTGTTGTTTTACTTAAAAACACAAAAAAGTTAGGCCTGCCTTTGCTGAATTCAAAAGCTTTAACTTCTTCCAGCAACAGTCTACAAATGTATCTGCGAAACAATAGAAAGGGTTTGTATGTAGACGCAAAATCACTCAAAAACAAAAAAATACTCCAGAAAGATTACAGTTACAGTAATGTTCAAACAAGTACCAATCCTAAACTACTTTATGACCAGTGTTGGGACTAACGCCGTTTAAGTATAACGGCGTTACTAACGGCGTTATAAATCAAGTAATTTAGTAATCTAACTAATTACTTTCATCCTCGCTGTAACGCCGTTATAGTTACTTCGTGTAAATCGCGGCGCGTTACTTCAAAGTTTGATGATCTTGCTGGAGCTGGGCGCTTCGCACCCGAAAGTTGCTTGTGTAATGCGGAGGGAGATCTCGAATGCGAGATCGTGATTGGTTAAAGTGTCAAGTGGGCGGATACTAGCTCGCGCGCATGAGCCAGTAACCACTGGACGCGGAAGCGCTGCGAAGCGGAGCGGAGAGCGGAGTCCGCGCCGCTTCCGCTCCGCTCTTTAGTTCACACCAGACGTGCATTTTTCCACGGCGGTCCACAGGCGCTTCTGCTAGAGATTTTTTTGTTTTTTCCATCATGGTTGATAATTTCATAGCCTAAAGACATTAACCCATGTTTCTGCTACGAAAAACTGCTCCCTGCCTCTCCGCAGTTGCTTTACACCCAAAACCCCGCCCACCCGCTCTGTCGGCACACTGTACTGATCTGTGTGCGCTCGCGTGCGTCTCTGTTTTGTGTGTGTCTATGCGCACACGCTCGCAGGTGTGTGTGTGTGTAGGTAAATTAATAAACTAAAATTATTAACCCATATTTCTGCTAAAAGCAGCTGCTCTCTGCATCTCTTTTTCTCTCCCAAAAACCAGCAACCCCGCTCCAGAGTCTGCTCACTACGTTGATCTGCGTGTGCATGTCTGTCCAAAAACGTGTCTTTTCACCAAAGAGGAACAGGCTCTCAGACCAAAGATTTGAGAAGTTGCTACTTTTGCGCTACAATCAGTGGTTCACAAATTAAAGCATTGAAACCATTCAACTGGCTGCTTATGCTGGTGGCATTGTTAAAGTTCAGGTTAAGGTGCAATAAAAGAATGTTTAAATGATCAGACATAAAGTATTGTTACTGTGCTCCTAAATATTCTTGTTAGGATACTTGTGTTATGTTGATACTTGGAACCTTTACTTTTATTTTTATACAAAGTTTGGTTTTATCTAAGTTTATTATTGTTGATATTTATATTTTGCGTGTATTGTTGTTAAAATTTTATAAAGACAATGTTAAAGCTGTGGTGTGATATAAATAAAGACAGCAGAGATTTTGTTACTTGACAGTTATTTATAATTATTTATTGTTTTGCACTTTCAGTTTTTTAAGCCATTTTGTTTAATTATAGTTGTAGGTAAGATACTTGAAGTATGTTAATAGTTGAACACCGTTTACCACTTTTTTTGTGTGAATTTTTTATATACCACTTGTTGCAGTGTTTTGTGGGATAATTCTGACAAATAAATATTGAAAATTCTTTCCCTAAACCCTCTCTCATGTGTATCCTAAACTTGGACAATATGACTCCATTGGAAAACTATACCAGTATACTATTGTCGGTTATCATCTATTATTGAATGTAAATTATTTTTTTTAATTGTAACGCAGGAAAAAATACAAAATATTACCATATTTAAAGAGAAATTTAAAACGAGTTACTTTGCCAAGTAACTAATTACTTTGAAGATGCAGTAATTGAGTTACTAACTCAATTACTTTTTGGGAGAAGTAACTAGTAACTATAACTAATTACTTTTTTGAAGTGAGATGCCCAACACTGTTTATGACACAGGTGTTTTTACATGTATTGAAAATAATCATTTAGGTAAAACAAATGTTTTTGTGCATATGAGTTTTCATTTTTAGATTTAACTAATAAATAGAGACCTACAACATTTTTTCTCAGTAGTTTTCAAATAAATACACACATATGAATGTATTAGAAATAAAATTATTTCACAGATTTTATTTAAAAAATGAAGCATGGGGAAATAATTATCAATCCTCAGCACACCCATTATACATGTTACAAAAATGAGAAGTTCAAATTATTCATAAAGTAGGATACCTGGAGCACACTAACCAACTTTCCTTACAGTCTAAATTACTAAAATTACATCATATTATAAATTATCAAACAAATCTTATATAAAGCATATAATAATGTATTATCATATAATATTCGAAAACTATTTATACTGAGAAACGATTCCCACAAATTACGCAGAACAGGAAAATTCAAACAACTTATCATATGGACAAAAAGGAGAGAATTCTGTGTTTCTGTATGTGGAGTAAAATCATAGAACAATCTAAAAACAAAGCTATAAGGTTTACTTGTTTAAAAAAAAAGTTATAAATATATAACATGGAAAAAGTATAAAAAAATTCCTGATATATGTGAAATAACAGCATGTATTGAATATGTTAATGATAGAAAAAGTAAGTATGTGTGTGAATGTGTTGTGTAAATACTATGGTTATTATTCAATGTATATCGTACATTCTGTTGATATCGAATATTGTAATGAACCTTAACTTATGATTATTGTTAAAAGTTCTTGGTAATGTAATGAACAATTTATAATGAATCAAGGGGCAGGCTTTAATAAGCAATGCTTCTGCTTGCCACCGTTCAGACATGGATGTAAGGCATAGTATGTGCTAATACAGATGTGACTATAACATACAACTATATGTATAAATTAACATGTTTGAATAAACTTAAAAAAAAAAAAAGATAATAGACAGCATTATTGGGGTGGCTACGGTTCACTGAGTTGAGCCTTTGAATGTCAGTTGACAGGTGATCTGTCCAGAGTGCACCCCACCTTCACCCAACAGTAGCAGGGATAGGCTCCAGCAACCCCCCAAAGGGACTTTAAGGATTAGAAGATATATGGATGGATGGATGGATGGATGGATGGATAGATGGATGGATGGATGGATGGATGGATGGATGGATGGATGGATGGAGGAGAGGAAGGTAGCGTGTATGTATCTGTATTACATGTGCTTGTTTGGTAACATCAGATGAAACATCTTAGCAGATAAGCGCACAATTAGCACGTGCAGCGTTTTCTCATGCTTACATGTTAGTAACTCAGCAGAAGCTGCATCCAGATCTGATCAATCACGTGCAACTCAGAGTCAGAAAGCCAAATATTTGTATCATTAGGTGTGAACATATTGAGACACCAACAGGAAGTCGAATTTCACACAGAAATCATTCTGCGACCTGGTGATGCTAATCAGTTGGGATGTCTAAAAAAATTAAAAATGTACTACTTTCACCTCCTAAATCTATTCCAACGTCTTAAAATCCATCAGAACCTTTCCCTGCATATACTGTTGTCGGTCTACTTTTCCACTTCCATCCCAACTCTCCAGTTTAATCAGACTTCTCACAGAACTCCGTAATGGGAGCATCGCTCGCTGCTGGTACCAGGACCTGCCAATCTCCAGGGCAAACCAATTCCTGAGGCCCTGCCATTTAGTATTCCACATGTGGTGCAGTCGGATCTGCAGAGGCGGAGGTGATGCTTGCTACAGGCGTGGAGCAGTTTCACACACATATGCAGAAAAAAACTCAATTTCCTTGAAGGCAACACAACATTAAGAAGAAGACTATTTCTCTCCTGAATGATCATAGAATAAAACTGTTTTGGTGTGTTAGTACTGGTCTGTGCTTTCATACAAGACTAGAACTGACACAAATTCTAGTCTTAGTTTCAGCATATGGTGTTCACACTAGACGAGCAGGGAGGGGCTTCTTCTTTTTCTTTTTTTGTGTGTTTACTTGCTCATGTTCCCCTACAGTTAGAAGAAATATTGAAGCAGAAATCTCTTGCTCCAGGCTTTTTTTTCTCAGCTTTATTCCGATATATGAAAGACTTGGAGTCATAAAATTCTGGACGGGCACAAACAGCAATTATTCATTTCTCCTCATGATCAATTGAATGAATTAAAGGTGATGCTATCTAAACGTCAGAACCGAGTTGGGGTGGTTTAAAATTCAAACTGATTTAACTTAAAACGTGCGTTCAGAGTCCAAGAACTGTTGCAGAAACCTGCACAGTGACATGGAAACAGGAGAGTTTTCCACGTTTACATAAACCAGGGGTCTGCAACCTGCGGCTCCAGAGCCACATGAGGCTCTTTTATCTCCCCATGGTGGCTCTCTGGCTGAAGAAAAATAAAATTATAGTAATTTTCAAACAATTTTGAGATATTATTTTACCAACATGTTAACATTTATTTTTGGCTAATTTGTTTTCTACTGGGGGTTTTAAGGCAAATTTAGAGTTTAGCTTCTATTTTAGCAACAGGCTAACGCTTTTGACTAATTTAGTTTACTGAACAATTTTATGCTAGTTTTGAGTTTAGCTTAGTAGCATGCTAACATTTTTTTTGGCTAATTTGTTATCTACTGGGGATTTTAGGCAAATTTAAAATTTAGCTTTTATTTTAGCAACATGCTAACATTTTTGGCTGTTTTAATTTACTGATGAATTTTATGCTAATTTGGAATTTAGCTAGTATTTAAGCAACAAACTTACTCGCTAATTCACTAATTTGGCATCTACTAAAGGTAAAAGGTAAAAACGTAAAAAAAAAAAAATCCTATTGTGAGAAATGCTAGTTTCTTTTTATATTTTTGCTTTCATTTGTGCCAAAAAATAGACATAATTTACATTTATTAAAAAATGTAAAAAAACAAACAAAAAGAAGGTAATGAATGCAAATCCTAATTTTTTAAAGGCTAAAGTAAAACTATGTGGCTCCTTCTAGGTTTTGATCAGTACAAAATTAGCTCAAATGGTAAAGGTTGCCGACCTCTGATATAGACTTTTCATTGAAAGTTGCACGTATGCTGCCGAGGGTAACGTGAACATAGCTTTATAGATAAGCAGAAATAAACTGTTGACAATAAAAGTTAAAAGAAAAATTATGCAAAGCAAGAAGCAGAACACAAATTCTGCAAGTGAGCTTTAATTATTTAGAAATAGATTTAATGCTACCTTGAGATAAAAAACATTTTTATTAGGAAATGTGAGTTTATTTAATTAGTCAGTCCTGAAAAACATAATAAAGACACCGTTTTGATATTGTTCCCTACAGAGCCTCCTCTAAACGTGGATAACTATTGAGACTGAGCAGATGGACATCACTGATCAGTCAGACATATTTGCCTCACGGGAGAGGAATGTGCTGGCACGCATGCGTGGATGTAGAAAGGAGAGTTTTGCCTCATCACTCTCTCCTTCACACTCCCACCAATTCAGGGTGATGTTGAAATAACCACACAGAAGGTGCGTTATCTTTATCCCCTCGGTAAAAACCAGACAAATCAAGAATGCACCCTTTTCTAATCTTAGAAAACCTCCCGAAAACAGGATCATATTTTTCCCCTAATCCCAACAGACATTTGTCACCAATCTGGGAGGAGAAAGCTCATCCAAGCACATGCTTTCACAGCCACTGCGTGCTCCGAGGGCTGGGTTAGTAGTGTCAACCCCCGGCCGAGGGGGAGATGACACACATGTTGGCTTTATTTCCCCAGTCCCCCCCCTCTGGGAAACTGAAAACCAGAACATGGGTCAGCTGGAACAAATGAGGCTTATGAGGCCAAAGACACTGTGGCCCAGCAAGTGCAGGAGCACATGTGTGGGAATAAGAACGACAGCAAACTTCTGTCAACACTGATATTTGTAAGGATGAACATTTATAAAGGTGTTGCACCTATAGATTCATGAAGGCAGGCACAGCTTGTCACCCCGGATTGTTGGCTTTGACGATTGGTGGGGTAGCAGATGAAGAGGGTAAATTTACCCAACACCTGCAAATATAGGGGGGCTCAGAATGTTGCTAGGATGAAATGTAAGGAGACAAAGCAATGTCTGCAGAAATGGGATTTCCCAGCAACTCTGTTTGGTCTTAAATGTGGCCTCTGCCAAAAGCAGCACGACTTATGACCATGAAAAACCACATTTGTTATTTTCTCCTTTATGGTCAATGTTCAAACAGTTGAAACTTTAGGGAATAAAAGAAGAAGTCAAAATCCAAATCTAAGTCCCTGATTGGTCAAAGATCAAATAGTTCAACTTTTAATATTGTCTGTAGAGCCTGAAAATAGTCGTAAAAACTAGTGTAGCAATCCTTGTTCTTTAGACCCTGAAACTCGCATGTAAACATGTTTATATCTATTTTCATTCAACATGTGCTACCAAGGACGGTGTTAACCTAGCTTCAAATATAACCTCATCATTATAACACTGCAAAATATGAAAAAAGTTAGCCTATGTTAAGCCTATGCTGAATTCCTTTACTACCTGCTATATAGTGTCCTATATAGTGCATTTGACAATTTGTTTTTATTTTATTTTGTTTTTTACATTTGACAATTTGTTGTAGTGATGTCCAAATCTAAAATTAAAAAATTAAGTGCCTGAGAAATTTCCCAGATGTCTTTGCAAAAAACCAGTGTACATCAATGCCTGCTACATTGGCGAATATAGACCACAATGCATTGCGTTTGAAAAAATTTAGCAAAGAAATTTGTTCAAATGAATTTTTTAAGTAAACCGGCAACATTTTCATCATCAAAACATAGTAGATTCATAAATAGATGTCGTCAAATGTTTGTATTGATTAGATTTTCATTAATACTTGACATTAAAAAAAAGAAAGTATTGAACATGGTTTCCAAATTGCTTTTAAAATCCAGGCCACTACATAGTCCTATACTATAAAGTTTTTTGTAGTTAGATATTAAGGTGGGAATTCGGACATAACTCAAGACTTCTTTTCTTAAACTAAGATTGCTGAAATTTCCTAATAAGATTATTTTTCCTCAAAGAGTTTTTTTTCCTTGAAGCAACTTTAAGATTTCATTTTTGCAGTAAAGAGAATAACAAAACAAAAAATAAAGTTAGCTTTTAGAAAAGTATAAGTTGCTAGACTAACGTTTATTAGTGAAAAAGCTGTTTTCCCATTGGAAGGTGTATTCTTTCCCCTAAATGGGGCCATCATAAAAGAATGTAGGTTTAAATATACAGATTCTGCCCAAAAACCCCAGCTCAGTCAATGCTAAACTGCTTTTTTTCCCTGTTGCCATGGGCTTTTGTTTTGAGTCTCCTGAAGCTCCAGGTGTTCACAATCAAGTGGTAATCTTGTCATTTGATTGCGAACACCTGGAGGTGCAGGAAGTGGTTGATCTGACGTTCTCTGTAGGGCTGATATGAAAAAAAAGAAAAGGCCCACATGACAGGGCAATTTCAAACTGATGTAACAGAAGGAGCCAAGTCCCTTCTACAAACTGAACCCCAACCTCTCGGCACGGAGACATGCCAGAAAAACAGCACCCCAAGAAGGACGTTTCCTCCTTTACTCAGCACATAAGCAGTCTTCCACAGATTTGTAATGAAAGCTCACAGGATGGCAGATGGACGTCTGCCCAGACAATCTGGAACAGACTTCATGCAGATAATCTCTGGTTTTATAGAGTGGTAGAAGTACGGCCCATTTGTGCTGGTGTCCCACACATGCATTGCAACCTAAATATGTGAAGGACTGCTGGGTTCTACAATAAATCCAGATCCTGCCTATGAAAGGGAGATCAAATGAAAGGGAGGGGAAGGACCATGAAGATTGATAGAGTATCATCTTCTGCAACATGCAGCCAGCTGCTTTAAATTGGCCTCCTTGAATGTAATCTCAAAAGAGAAATTTAGGTGTAGTCAGTAAAAGGTCAGTAGGCACATCTTACAAATGACTACAAGAGTGTGTTGTAAGGATACTGTACGTTAGCATCAACCATACATCATAAATATGTGCAACTTCCATTAGCCTTAAAAAAACTTACTACACACACAACAATGGCACTTCCCTTAAGATACGACTGCTTCTCTCTAAGACCCTTCATTGATCACTGTCAAATATGTGGTGCTTCTTCAAAAATGCCCATCCAAATCCACCATATCAGAAACTCTTAGAATTATATTAAATTTAAGTCATTAATAAGGCAAAGCTATTTGTTAGTGAACCACTGAATGTCCGACTTCTATGTAAGTTTACACTCAATTGTCAGAAAAAAAGTCAAGCCACGAAAGAAAAACTGGACTAAGAAATAATTTGATCAAACATGTATTTATTTAAAAAAAAATTAAGATAATATATTTTTTCAAACCTGAAAATATACTAAAGAAAATATTTTAATGCTGCATTCACACCGCATTCAAGAACGAATTAAAAGCGTGGTTCTTGAACGTACATTTGGCATATATCACAACCCAATATTAGCGCGTCAGCCACCAACAGCTGGACGAGGTTTGGTGCTGAATGTCAAAGAGTTGGAAATCTCAATAATTTTTCACAGCTCTATTACGATACATGAAAGACTTGGTGTCATTTAATTCTGTCTGGACACCAACCAAAGTTACTAATTTCTCCTTCATGATCAAATACCAAATCAGAGTTCCTGATTGGTCAAAGTTCGACCTGATTTGACTTTCAGCACATATTTAATGATCACAAGTTTTGTACATAGAGCCCGAAAACAGCCGTAGAAACTTATGTAGTGACTCATGACTGCAAGAATTTTGAAAGCAGAAGCCTGAAACACATATATGCATGTTGACATAGACTTTTCATTGAAGGTGGTCGTCTGAACGCCTGTTGCCGAGGGCGATGTGAATGTAGTTCGAGGAAAACTGGACTCTGGGATTCAATATTGTGCTTATTATGCAATTGATAAAAGTATTGTATCACATCAATTATGTACCCATATGCAGCAAATGAGTAAACGTAAAGTTTTGTTTAAGAAAATGTGTTTTGTTTTTTTTATTTATATTTTATCCTCCTTTGCTTACAAAGTCAAACCTTTATAAAGTTGAATAATTCTTTCCATTGTGTGAGATGAAAGTAACTAGTGTGTTCAATACCATCAAAATCTCTACTCAACATAGTGTTTTCTTAAACCGAAAAAAAGAAAAAGAAAGAAAGAAAGCAAGGAAAAGCTGAAAGGAACCTGTGTCCATGACCTATAAATCTAGCAGGCGATAGATCAACTCACAGTCAGGCACGTGTGGCTGAAGCTACATAACTCTAAGGCCTGACCGAGTTTGCAGGAAACCTCGTTGGACCTTCCTACCGCTGCCTCAAAGCACAATGACCTCTCACCATCAGGCGTCTCCACCCGCTTCAACACAGCTGTGACTGTTTGGGCCCTCTATCTGCCAGCGCCATCTACAAGCCGCTCGCTCCACGCCGCAGAGGTCAGCCCAATTCTCTTCCGACTTCCTGCAGGAAGCCAAGATTGAACTCAATCACACAAACATAGTCAGGCTGTTCTCCAGAGAACAGGAGTCCTCTTAGTTTGCAGCAGAAACCATATGGAGATGTTTAGGGATGTTTAATCGCTAACCCGGCAAGCAGTGATGCAAGAACCAACATCATCAGACGAACTCGCAAAGTTTCAGGGTGTGGCGACTAAATCTGTAAATACATTTTTTTTTTGCAACGTTAACAGCAAAAAACTGTCAAAAACAGAGTAGATGTTCTCATTTACAGATCAACTGCTCTACTTCTGTCTGGTTCTATAATAGTACAACACCCACTGATGAATTCGGGCGAGAAACACTTCACATTTTGAGAGTCGAAACTTGTTTTTCTGCCAAATCCAATTAGTTAAAAAAAAATGAGCGCAAATATCCAGCTAACTGAGCACCCCCAGGGCTCATATACATTACACTGTTTCCCCAACATTGAGAAAATTGTTCATGTCAAAGTGCTGATGCAGCTGCCGTCGAGCCACTTTATTATTCTGCTTGTATTTGAGATCCTGTTTGGTTGGCGGATGTTTTTCTGCCCCTGCAGAGCCCATCAGCCTAATGAAGCGTTCATCAATCAGTTTAATGTACACGCGCGGCGCGCCACTGGCTGGTGGGGAGGACGGCAGAGACGGATGACTCAGGAGACAAATGATAGTAAAATGCAGCGAGGTGGCAATGCACCCCAACCATATCACTTTCAGACTGTCATAATGGCCCATTTGACCTAATTTGAATTTGATAATTTGGGAATTTGATTGTATATTTTTAATGTAGATATCTGCATAAAACGTTTTGCACACAAGTTTTTGTAAATGTTCTCTGATGCATTCGGTGGATATTGAGCTTTAAACTGGCAGCTTAGCTTAAAAATAAAATTTAAAAAAATCAAATGGGATTTGGAGAAAGGATTTTGAGTTTCTACAGCAGTTGGGGTAATTTTGAGCATCAAAGTTTCTGTTTTAGCGTTTAGTTTTTTTCAACTAAGGATCCAGGATGAAACAGATCAAGGTCAAAAGTTAGAAAAAACTTCTCCTTGTTTGCCAAATTTTATTCCTGAAATATAGAACTTTGTGCAAACTAAAGTTTGTGGCTGAGGCTGTCTATGCAGGGTTTCTGTTCTGGACAAGACGGCTTTGTTCAGGAGGCTGCTCAAAGGCTTTTCAAAGTAAGAGCCCCTTTTTTTAAACTGAGTCTACAGTTCATGCCTTGTTTCTAAGAGGCAAAAACTCAAATCAAACTTTATCTATGAGCGACTGTACCAAAAACCACCAAGGATTGGAACTATTTTTAGTTTTCTACTCTTTCAATCTCTCAATTTTATTCTTATTAATCTATATTATTTCTGCCATATATTAAAAAACTAAACTACTTAAGGAAAACATGCTAGATCAAAATTAAAAGAGATTTAAATGATCCCAAACCCCGTTTTGGTCAAACTTTCTCATAGTTTTGGAAATTAAGAGCAACCGCTGCCTTCCATCATAAATTTTATGACAGAATATTAATAATAACAACAACAATATTAATAAATAATAGTGACAAAAACTTTAAAGATTTATAACTGATTAGAAAAGAAAAGCTGATAAAGTTGTACCAAAAAAAAGATAAATGAGATCATCTCCTAGCATGTTAATAACCAAAATCTTTGAATAAATAATAGAAATATCTGAGATTATTTGACTTAGTTTACACATAAAAAGAAGGTTTCTCCTAAGTATATATATAAAAAACGCCCCTCTCACTCTCTGCAGGTGATTTCTTCTCCAAGCTCGGGTCCTCTACCAGAGGCCTGGGAGCTTGAGGGTCCTGCAGTATCTTAGCTGTTCCTAGCACTGCATTTCCTGGACTGAGATGTCCGAGGTCTTTCCAGGGATCTGCTGTAGCCACTCCAGTTTGGAGGTCACAGCCCAGAGTGCTCCAATTACCACGGGTACCACTGTCACTTTCACCTTCCAAGGTGTCACTTCCTTGTTTCTGTGCTGTCCGGCAGGCCAGCCCTCCATAGCCATTGGTAGGACTTCTTGATATCAGCCACCTCAGTTATTGTCAAGTGGTACATCCCATGCAGGGGCTTGTCCTCCCATGAGGCTACGTCAGCTAGCATACAGTCTCGGGGTGCTGGATTTGGGATGGAACTCTCCATGTATGGTGAGGAGCTTTCGTGTTTTCTGCATCTCTTCCTTTGGCCATCTTATTATTCCCACAGGGTATCTGATGACTGACAGTACGTAACCTTGTTCTGCCATTGAGCTGGCTTCTCAGGACTCGCCTTACTCGTTGCAGGTATTTGGCTGTTGCGGCTTTCCTTGTTGCCTGTTCCAGGCTGCCATTTGTGGAATTCCAAGGTACTTGTAACTGTCCTCAATGTCTGCTGTTGTTCCTTCTGGGAGGACTATATACACACACACACACATATATATAGTATCACAATAATGTAATGTCCCTGTCTCATTAAAATTGTAACTATGTAGCTTAGATTTAGCAAAACTGGGAAAAAAATCTGCCAATAAGGAGACAAAAACCAATTGCAGAAACATGATTTTTTGTTGCATTCTTGATATCCATGATTCCTACGCCCCTTTCATCCCAACCTTCAAGTCTGAGAGGTTTGAAAGCAGAACTAAGTTTTAAGGTCCTTCATAACTTTATGTGTATTTGCAGGAATCGCCAGGAGGAACTGAAAGTGTTCTGCTAAAAACATATGAACTATGGCCTGAAATTGATCCGTTTATACCATAAGTATATAGAAACACTGCAAGGGAAAAGTTTTGAATCATGTGGATTCATGTGTTCTCAAGCCCCATGACCCCTCTAATACTGGTATGTTTTGTCCATTTAAATACCATTGTATGGGACATGTACCAGTGAATCTGTTAAAAAAAAGTATGCTTGAAGTTAAGAAATCACAAAAATCCTTTTACTGGTATACCTGTTTCTTTTGTAGCATAAGTGAATTAGTTTATAGTCATGAAAGACACAAGTAAGAAATATAATGTCCCATCTCAATACATAAACTCTGCTAGCCTTACGAGTTAGCATAATGTTAACGCTGTGACTAAGTTACATGTTAATGTTAATATTTATCAAGGTTTTACTTAGGCAAATGGATGATGTTATTTTTGCCTTTAAAAACAATACTGAGCATGTGTCCAAACTGCATTAAAATCCAGGGCACTGGATAGCCCCCCACTATAGTATTTATAGTCTTAACCCATTTAGCTAAAAATTTTAAAGAGATATCAAAATTAGCTAAAACATGCTAAAAGTAGCACTATTTGATTTGTAACTGTGCTCAAGAGACCATTTGGCTGAAAATAAGGAAGGAATGCTAAAATTAGCTAAAGGAGTTCACAAAATGCTAACATTAGTATAATCATAGATATATATAATAAGCAGTATGAGCTAGCTTGATGCTAAAATTGTAGATAAGTGTCAAAGTAGCTAGAAATAAGGAGGGAATTCCTAAACTAAAAACTGATTAACATTTGAAGAAAAATTGTGACCAGAAAAACTTTAACCCTTTAATACCAGAGCTTTAGCTCCATTGTTTACATTCCTTTGAGTTTGGTAACTCTTCCAATGTTGACACGATTAACGCAATTGCAGTGGATTCTGATGCTAAGAAAAGAGGTTTTTGTGCTTTAATGCAAAACTTTACCAACATAATATCAGTGCTAAACCGTTATACAAAGTCACTTCTTTTTTCATCAGAATTGGATGATTTACATTCTAACGGTTGAAGAGTTACTGGCAAAGAATGTTTGTTTTTTAGGTGTTGCTCATCTCCAGTGTTTAGGAGCTAAAGAATAGGCATCCTCTAGTTATAGCTCATTTTTCCTTCCACTCGTGAAAAGCTGGGACTTTCATTCAAAATCCCTAGAGTACCCTTTGTTTCCTTCAATCGCATCTTTCTCCTCCTGTATCTCCATCTCAGTGCCTCTCAATGAGTGCTTTCTCCATCTGTTTCTCTCTGACTGAAGGAACTCATCAGTGGCTGCTTCACATCTGCATCTTAATTGCATATTGTCAAAAGACAGATTTTGCTTTGTTCTACTCCTGCGAGAGTAAACTTATCTGAAAGTATGCACACAGTCATAACAACCAAACTTCTGCAGAGCCATCATTGTAAGGTGTTACAGTTTAAGAACAAAGTGAACCGAAAGGTGAAAACTTGATCCTCCTTTAGCAACCATTGCAACCTCTGAGCACGGCGAGCCGCGATCCCGACATGTCTGTGCGGGACGGGCCTCCGCATCCTACGGGCTGCACCCAAAACAAAGAGTCCCATTGATTTACCGGGAAGCCACAAAGCAACACAATGATTCCTTTTAGGCGCAGCGGCTGGCAGCACAGGGCAGAATCCCACCACTGTTCTGCAGGAACGCAGGAACAAAGACAGGAACAGAAAGTGGTGGTAAGGGTCAATAAACTGGCCTGACCTATCTTGCGCGCGCGCTATGAACGTAGAGTTACACGCCGGCGCATACATGGCTGGAAGCGTTCACCCTGAACACCGACTGCATTGACATGAGATCTGTCAAGGTTTATGTGACTGCATTGCTGTGGCCCTTCACAGTAAGAGTACATTGAACACAAAGTTGCAACGCAAGTTCTTTTAAACTCAATTAAGACAACACTTTTAGATTTTCTAACTGTTTGACTGAAACTAACTTTTTTTAAATCATATTTCCTTCTATAACATTAAAACTGCAAACATAAATGTCATGATTTTAGTAAAAATACAAACATTTGTGAAGGAAAGAATGTTCTTGGTTTCCCTTCATTTTATTGCAAAGGAGAATTTTTCATTTTTTCACATAGAAAACAGAGACATCTAAATATGTTTTGTTGGCAGGTTGAGGTGACATCTCAACATGATTTAACCAAAATTGTCAATTTTTCTCACCATTCACCCCCAGTGAGCTCGTCATAGTTAGCATGTCTCATCTGCCACTTTTTTTTTTTTTTTTTTGCATATTTGACTTTTTTGTTTCATTTTTCACTGAAAATTACTCAATTTTTTTGGAAGCAGTGGCCCTTACTGTCAACTTTTCTTTTTTATTCACATATGAGATTTTAGAAATGAACTAATAAGACTCACAGAGAGGTCACACATTTCACGTATGAGCAAAACTTCAAAACTCTAGAAAAAAAAAAAAACACAGTATCACATCACACTCTTTAACTATGGAAACCAACTCATGCAATAAGTCATTCAAAAATGGGAACAATTTTTTGTTTTTCACATTTCTGCCAAAGCACTCGCACACATCATCATCTTTCAAAGTAGATGTTAACGGCTGTGGGGCAGCGGTTGGGCAGTCGACTCCTGATCGGAATATTGCGGTTCAATTCCCGCCTTGCCCGTCTACGTTTTGAAGTTTTGAAGTGTCTTCAGGCAAGACACTGAACCCCACGTTGCCTAAGATGGAAGGTTGGAGGCAATGTTTGGCAGCAGAGCCACCACCAGCGTAATGGGTCTGTGATTGTGCAGCACTTTGGACCTTCGAAGAAGGGTAGAAAGCGCTATACAAGTATACGCCATTTTACCATTTACTCAGGCCATGGAGAGGCAAACTACACGGAAATGTCTATGGATAAAGGGATTTTAGAAAATCGGGGTTGGTGATTTTACAGAGGAGCTATGGATCCAACCATTCCACATCACACGCTCATCTTTTGATAAGCTGTGCACCCTCTAGTGTCGATGCAGTGGTGCAGCGCTGCTGTCAGTGTTGGTCATGTGACTCATTTAATTAGAAAAATGGTTTTCGTTGCAGTTTTGCAAAATATTTCAATTTTAATAAAAATCCCCTCCTCCAATTCCAAAAACCTTTTTTTTTTTTAATAAATGCAAGTTTTTGTTTAAATTGACGTGTTTTCATTATAGGCAAATTTATTATTGCAAATCCAATTTATGCAATTTATCAGTCAATGGAAACGCACCGGTTTACAATAGTTTCAATGTATTTGTATGAAAATGGATCAATTCTGACCCAAACACAACAAAGGGTTAAGAAATCGTAAATACGTTTTTTTTTTTTATAAAATGATACTAATGAATTCATAACAGGAGCCTTCGGGCCACTAGAAAGATGAACACAGGCCACATTTGGCCCACTGGCCGGACTTTGAATATGGCTGTCTCAAGCTTTGAAATTTTAGTTTGAAAACCTAAAATAGTTTCATTAACATTACGGTAAAAGATACATGTTTCTGTAACAGAACAGCATTATTCCACAATATGAAAGTCTTAAATATATTATTACTTCTTCAAAATTTAGCCACCTATAGCTCAGATAAGTCATTATTTTTTTAATCTCACTGTAACTTCAGTCTAGCAAGGTATTTACTGTATCTCTTAAGAGAGTATTATATTAAAAATATTATTATAAAGAATTAAAATAAAAAATATAACATTAGTTGTGTTAATTAATTATAACAAGAACTTTTGCAAAAGAAAATCAAAAACGTGTCTTTTTATTGTTTTGGGTATTTTAATTCAAATATTTTAGAAAAACTTTCATATAAAAATGTATTTTTTCATTTTCTAAAGCTCTTAATAAGACCCTGTTTCCCTCGTGTCTTGTGGATCTCTCCCTCGGCTCTCTGGTCAACCATCTGCTCTGGCTGCACTGGGGAGTTTATTACGGCGCTGACAGCCTTGGCAAATTGTGACGCTTAATGAAATTGTGGCGCGATATGTAAAGTCTGATCCGCTTAAGGGTGTTGTGGAGATCTTTCTGCCTGCGGCTGAGCGCTGGGGAGTCGAAGCAGAGCTGCAGTCAAACCCACGAGTCAGTGTTGAACCAAACTAATTTAATAGCGGACGCTGGAGTTTTTTCACTAACAACAAATGCAGGAGTTTTTAAATATTTTATCCTCAGCTTTACTGAGAGTTTTTAAATGACTTCAGTGCATTTCCATCAGCATAAATCCTTGCATCCAAGTAGTGTTTTAAAGAAAACAAACTCTCTTTCTTGCTCCTTCGACAAAATCAGTGTTTTCTTCCGGCTGACGCTCTAACTAGTGGTTTCACAGGATGCTAATGAGAGAAACTGATAACAGCTGCTGTTTACCTACAGTGCAATTTGGACCATTTAGCACAAAAATGTTGAATTTCTAACTTCCTCTATAAATACATTTGCTGATCCAGTTGTAGGTGGAGTAAAATCAGCTGTGCTTTTAATTTTAAGGCTTCCCAAAATAAACAATCCTGTTTAGAGTGGGCTAGTTGATTATTTGACAACACTTTAAGCAATTTTTTTTTTAAAGTAAAAAAAATACACACATGTTAAAGGTGAGAAACAAATGTGTAAGATTTGTGGGTGAAAATGCTATGTTTCGAAGACACGGAATACTCAATGCTTGGTGCACTATGTGGGGCTACAATTCTAATATCTACTGCTCTAGAAATTTCCCAGAAGTCTGAGCAAAAAATGACTGTGCATCGATGCTCAAAAGACAAAATATAAACCACAATGTATTACGTTTTAACAATTTATCATTTGAAAAAATGTGTGAACAATTTCTTTACGTATAATCAGTTTTTCTCATGAGAACATAGTGGGTTCATAAATATTTTTGTATCATGTTAACTTTTACTAGGCTTTTATTTTGAAAAATAGGTGACATCCCGTTTGGTGTTTACAGAAAAAAAAAAGAGTAGTGAGAATGTGTGTGAATTATGTTAAAATCCAGGGTTAGTGCACAGGTTGCCAACCTGAGGCTCCAGACACACATGCAGCTCTTTTTCCCTCCATTGCGGCTCTTTGGATAAAGAAAAATAAAACCTTTTTTTGTTTTAAAAAGTAACTGCAAATTAAAAAGTAAAAGAAAAAAAATAAAGGACAGCATGTATTACAGATTGAGGTTTCTGACAACATTAATTCTCTTGGTAGTTGGCAAACGTTGTACTAAAAGACTGATTTGTTTTAGCTCCGCCTACCACAGGAAATCAGTTGGAAGTCAGTATATACAACTAGAAATAACACATTTAGATCACAGATATGATAACAGTATTTTTTTTCTCATTTAATTCTTTGAATTAATGTTATGCGTTTAAAAATATTGATAAACTAAAAAAGTATTTACTGCAGAATTTGCACTAACTAATTCGAATTTGACGCATTGAGATGATCGTATGTGGTACAGTGTGTCTTTTATTTTAAAAGAAAGCCATGTCGGCCTGTGTCAAAATTGATAAACTATTTCATTTTTCTTTAAAAGCCTATTTTCTCTATATGTTATTTTTGCTGAAAAATCAATAGTTGATTTATGTTCATTACAGTAGTTGCAATGACATAAATACTAACCAGTGTCTTATTTCTCTAAAGAGTGAAATAAAACTCACACGTTGTGGTTGCTACTTGGTTGTAGTCAGTAAAAACAAATGGACCCGAATGGCTCTTTAAGGGCTGAAGGTTGCAGAGTTCTGGGTTAAGGAGGAGCGAGGGAATCAGACATAGTATAAGTCAAAGGGCTTTTGACATAAACACACACTGGTGAAAGTTTTCACAGTAAATTATGAAATCATAACTCAGAATAAGATTTAATCACAAGCTCTAGGAGAGTGAGGCTTCACTCGGAGGTTTGCTGTGAATCAACATACATTCCTCAACGGACAGCGCCGATGTCACGCTACAAGACGGATTGCACATGTGCATGCCCTGCACTTATCTCTAGGGGGGGTCATCTGAAGCCTGTGGGACTTCACTTTCTATTGCCATCATCTTCTCAAAATTAACACAGAAAATCCCTTAAAAGCCCCATATCCAGACTCATTATGTATGGACAGGTGGAAATACATATTAAGTCTTTTACTTCTAGGATAAAGTGGCAATCTGAGTTTAGTTTCCCTTAACTTTTGCAGGTAAAGTTTGTCTTCCTTCTTTGTAAAATATCTGCAGCTGATTTAAAGTTTATTTGTACTATTCATTTTGTGATGTAGGGACCATTAAAATGTGATATAGATTTTCCCTTAACCCATAACCGTCAAAGTGGAAGCTAAGAAAAAAGGGAGAAACTTTATTAGCAGCATCCTTGTAACATTTGACAACCGATTCTGCATATTCTGCATTATTATTGTGTTATCTTGGAACAACTGTCACAATAAATCCACATTTAGAGTAAAGACTCCTGCTTTTTGTTTGTTAAAAGCAGATTTCTTTTACTTTGAAGTCTCGTCTGTGTCCTCATCGACTCTTTTCTGCCAAAATAAACTTTTCATATACGTTTGTTTTTGTTAACTATCCTCGTTTCATTTTAGCAGTTAAGAAACAAGAAGCAGACGACTTTTTCACATGTGACTGAGTCACTTGACGTGTCAAGAATGAGTCACATGTGGAGGGGAGAATTTAGTAGTTTTTCAAAATAAAACTTTCATCAGAATCCAATTAGAAATAAAACAGTAAAAATGTAAAATTTTTATATTTTAGTTTTTCTTCATGCTTTCCTCTGCTGACCAGCTTGATGAAGATCTAGGCTTCATTTCCCTGCAGGATGTGGGTCCAGAATGCCAAAATAACCCTTTCTTATGGTACTGTCGTGATCGATAAACTCAAAATATTTGTCAAGTGAGGGAGATGAAGACAGCTAAGAACACAGTAGGCCTGAAAGACCTTTTCAGAGGAACGTGGACTTCCTCCTCACACCAATAAATCAGGTCTAAATTTTCAATTCAATAAAACACTAAAAAAAACTTTTTTGTTGGCAAATTTAAGTTTAATTGTTCTGAAATGCAAAGTTTTGGATTAAAATTAACTTAAAAGAATGAGATGAGCTTCCTTTTTCCACTACACACTATTATCAAAAAAGGGAATCTTTTTCATTTTATGTAACAAGATGATTTGGTCGCCCTTGCAAAAAAAACAGGAGCATCCACGCCTCATATGGGCTCATATAGGCTTCCTCACAATGTTAGGTGTTAAAGCCAGATGGCAATCTCCCCAGAACACCACAAACGAGGGGGACACCAGTATGATTTACTCCCAGGCAGCCATCAGGACCTGGGTCAGGATGGGCAAACATCCACACTGAACCAAAATAGAGCTCTGCTTCCGACTAATCCCAGATGAACAGGTGCTTCTATTTAAAGGACCAAATCCTCTACAATCCACCCATTGGAATCCCAGCCCTGTTTCTCCTCTGTCACTCTTCACTGTGTACGTTTTCTTCTCATTATTTCTTCCCTGCGCTCCCCTGATAATGTCGGGGGAAACCAAAGCGTTCAGTTCAGAATGGAAAGAAAAAAAACATTAAGAAACCTTCACCCACCACCTTTCCTCTACTCATTCTTTTCTCATTCTTTTGCAACATTAGTAGAAATATTATAAAAGAAGACTCCTGACGTATTTACAGTCACAAAAAGGCTTATTTAAAATAAATATGTCCACATACAAGGTTAGACTTGATTTCATTTTATTGCCTACATGTGGGAACAGCAGATAGCATAGATGTGGTTGTAGTGATGAACCCCCCAGAGTTATCCCCAGCGGCGGCAATTTCCATCACCGATTTCCCCTCCTGCAGCATCTCTGCTCAGATTTGATGACATTAAAAGATGTAATTTTTCTGCACAGGTTGAAGTAAACTGAGGAGTGGAGAAATATTCTACCTCGATGCATGGATAAAGGGGAAAATACATCCAAAATATAAAGTAAACATACGTGTTTGAGAGAGCGCAACACTGCAGATATTCTTTGGATCATAGATCTGTGATGTCATCTGTAAGATTAAAGATCTATAATGATTTATTTTAAAAAAATGCATACTTATTTTTCTTTTTCAGATGCACTGCATTGTGGTCTACATCAGCCAGTTTAGTGAGCATCGATCATCGACTGTATTTAAGAACTGGACAAAGTGAGTGTGACGTCACCAATGGAAAATGGCTTGTTTCCGGCTCCAATGAACTGAAGTTATTTCCCTCGCCATTTTTTCACAGTATGGATGTTGCAATGTTGGAGTCAGATAACACCAGCAAGCAGCAATTAGTGATAAGTCAATATTTCTATGGCAACCACTCTCACCAGTCAGAAGTGAGCTTGTTGAAGGTCCTCACCCCTAGCACTTAAAAGCAGGCTCAGGAGAATTGTTGAAATTTGAAAAATGTTCGACATGAGATAGCATACTCGCATTGATTCATCTGATTGGTCAGTTAATAACTTGATTAACTTGTACTACAAAAAGAAATTGTGGAAAAAAAAAAAAGACTTAAGAAAATGTCAGAAAAGTAATCAGGGTAAGAGTGGTTCTTTTGAAGAATATGACATTTATTTCTCAATGGGAATTTTGCTGCTTCAAGACAGTCTGTACTTTCTATTTGGAATGGGGGAGGGGGGGGGGTCACTCGATCCAGTTCTCATATACAGTCAATGGCATCGATCTATGCTGGTTTTTTTGCCGACTTCAGGGAAATTTCCAAGGCACTGCATTTTGTAATTGTGGACTACAAAATGCAAAATAGTGAACGCCCTTTATAGTGCACTGAGTAGTGAGTGAATCTGGAACAACACAATAGTGGCAAAAATGATTTTTCAGATCAGTTGGATACATCGGGTAAAGTTTACTTTGCTCACCTTAAGCCTTTTACTCTGGAGCTTAAGCTTTCAACTGTCGTAACTCTTTAATCACTGACCGTTATCGTAATTCCCGCAAATTCTGAGGCGGAGAAATTCAGCCTTGCACTGATATGCAACAGTTAACATTTGTGAAATTTTAACTAATTAATGTGAATCAGCTCATTCTGTAACGGAGCTAAGTGGTTTTCCACTGTTACATAACACTTGTCTTTACGTTAGAAACGTGTTGCATATTGGTGCAAAGTTGACATGAAAAGCTGCTCTTCTCCGTGTCAGAATGAACAGATTCACGTTAATACTTTACTGTACCGTATATAAAGAAGCATGCGTATTTAGAAGTTGCTGGCACCTCTTGGGTGTTCAAGGGTTAACAATAATACGACAATGGGCAAAACGACTTTTTTCTTTGTCAATCAAAAAAAAAAATCCAAAATAATTGTTCTAATTAATCTAAAAAGCAGAGAAAAGCCTCAAACACTAAATACCTAAAAATAAAGTGATGATTATTAAGTATTTTTAATATCAGGCTGAACATACATATAATTTGGCTCTTTGACAAGCAGCCTCCAGTGGTCATTTAAGGAACTACAACATTTGGTACTCCTGTTTCCGTCATTTTTGGCATTGGATGGGTTTCAAATGAAAGAACAAAAAATCTCTGAATTTATGGTTGACAGCTGAAGCTAAGCAAGAGGAAAGTTCAGATTAGGAGCAGAAACAATTTAGACTACAGAAGAGGGATGATGGAGAGAAGGAGGACTGAGTGGAAAGGCCAAAGGGGGTGGGAGGGAGGGGTTGGACTTTCCTGTTTTCTTCTTTCACTTCAAAGTTTTTTTTGTGTTTTTTTTTTTTGTGAAACTGAGAGGCTTCATGAAACAGCAGAACACCAGGCAGACGGTGAGTGACGGGACAATCTGCTCCAAGCCTGCACTGACAACCATCGTAAGGAAGGCAGAGTCAGCACAACAGCACCGCCGCGAAGCAAACCAAAGCCCTCATAAAAGTAGCACAGTCACAGCTTTGCTAATTTTAATTTACACCCCCCTTCCCCAACCCAATTTGTCTTATTTTCAGTACCACAGGCTTCCTCCATCTAGCTGATAAAACCGCTCAAGGCAGTGTTTGAAGAAGCTGTGATGAAAACCATTCCCTCTAAGAACCAGTAGGAGTTTTTGATCAGCCCTAAAAATGCAAAAGCAAAGTAATCCCTCCACTCCCTATCTCTAAAGAAATGGGTTGAGGAGCCAGGAGAGAGCAGACATGCATTTTACTGTAGCAGTCAAAGGCTGTTCTGCTACGAACAAAGCAATAAGGCCGACAGCCCCCTGGAGCCAGTCTACAGCGCTGGATCTTCACACGAGCTCATTCACGGCCTCTCTAGATATGAGTTTGGTTCAGCCTTTGCTTTTGTTGTGGAAACAATGTGGTAAGCATGGGCTTGAAGCAGCAAACAAAAAGAAGAGAACCGGAGGGGGGAGTGGTGAGCATGTGGGACAGCGTTTTTAAGGACCCTCTTTTTATTGCAGAGAATTGGCCAAAAGCAGATGGGAACGCTGAAGCGCCAAGTTAAACTTTAATCTGAAAGATTTTAAATTCTGCATGGTGGGGTAGTGGTTAACACTCTCACCTCACACCAAGAACCCTCTGGTTCAGATCCAGTCCACAGCTTAATGACTTGCTCATAGGCTAATAGACTCTTTTCACGATGGTGACAGACCCGTGAGTGTGATACACAACTTCCAGCTAATGGATTTAGAACTGAACACTGTTTAAATAATAAAAAGTAACCTTACAAATTTCAAAAGAAAAATGTACAATACTTATTTACGAAAGTCCTGCCAATATATTTTATATTTTATTTTTTATATTTTATACTATATTTTAGTTTCCTCTCTTAGATCGTTCATGATTCTAAATACAGATTTGAATAATCTTCAAATATTGACCTTTTATTTGACCAGATATTATTCTAACGGGTTCTATTTTGGTTGATGTAATCTGAACATATTTTAAGTGTGATCAAGCCGATAGAAATTCATGTTGGCAACATTTAATACTTTCAGCAAAGACGCATATAGCTGCATTGCCCGTACGCATTTTAATGGCTTTCCAGGATAAATTTACTTGATTTTTATGGGATATTTTAGGGGATAAAAGTAAAAAATAAAGACACCTAACAGTAGCCAGGATAGGCTCCAGCACCTTAGGACATCTAAAGGCTATTCAGCGGAAGATGGATGGATGGATGGATGGATGGATGGATGGATGGATGGATGGATGGATGGATGGATGGATGGATGGATGAATGGATAGATGGACGGACGGATGGACGGACGGATGGACGGACGGATGGACGGACGGATGGATGGATGGGGGAAGCTCTGCTGTTTGAAGGGCCAGAAACACGATTAAAGACTTTGGATGAGAACAACAGTCATGGTGGACCACAGGAATACAATGAGTCATCATATGTAAGCACTGCATTGGAAAATGTATATAGAAAATGATAAACACCAGACATATCTAAACAGCATGCAAAAGCATTTTTTCGTAAGTTGGCATTCTCTGCGAGTTACTGTACTGTTGTGTGTAAAGGCAGCTGTTGCGATTAAATAAACAGTAGTTTCATGGACTTTAATTATAGCCATCCATGTAAGCCGTTTGGCATTTCCAATGTCTTACAGAAGAACAACAAAACACACAGTGTAACTATGAACATCCAGCTTAGTTCCAGATAAAAATCGGTCCCAGTGGCACCTGCAGGAGCTGCTTTTTATCTCATGTCATCATAGTTTCAGACTTCCACTGGAGGTTCATCAGATTCCCACTAAACTCCTCCCAGCATGCCTGACAAGCTGATGAATGAGCTCATGATGATGATCGCGCACAGTTTCTGCAATTTTAAAAGAGGCTAAACGGTCATACAAGTTAACTTTACTTTTTTTCTCCCTTCACAACTCAAGACAAACTAGAACTAAATGTTTCCATCTGCAGCATGCATGCTGAGGCTAAACGCACTTGTAGTTCTGTGAAGTGGACTTAATAAGATTATCTCTCTAAACTGTGTGCCTAACAGTTAAAAGAACCATCTGGGAGCGAAAAAATTAGGACTCACTCAAAGTAAAATTCATCCCAACATCCCTGGGGCTGAAAATTCACAGGGATCCAAAACGCTACATCTTATTAGTGGAAACAAGCTCCTTACTGGAGGAGAAAAAACTCAGCACTCTGTGCTCTCCTCTGGTCTCAAAAGCTCAGGGAAACAGATGCACAGCAAGCAGCCACAACATTTAAGTAACAAAATCTCTCTTCTTAAGAGATGCCTGCCTCATCGACATTCCCTCAACAGCTCATCCAAACCTGCTCAAATCTGTTAATTACAGTGTAATAACGTTTGACTGAGGCGCGGCACTTGAGATGGCTCAGCGTGACCTTATGGCGAGCTTACTAAAACATACGTTGAAGGACAGCTTGCCAGCCCTTGAGAATGGTTTCCATTAGACAACCCTTTTTTTTCTGTCAGAGCAGAAAGATAAGACCTTGAATAGTTTAGTAATGGTCTCGTAACCCCTCCCTGTCAGATGAGCGGCCATGACTTCCTCCTAAGATTACTGATGATGTCTATTCTCTTAGGAGGGTCAACAAACATCTCAACACTTCCAATGAACAAGCTGTTTAAAACCTTCACTTTCTGGCCTAGCTAACTCCTGCTGATGGTCATTGAACCCAACATCTTTGATTGGCCTACTGCAGGCAGTACTGTCTTTTACCAATAGAATCACTAAATGAAGGCTTCCAATTGTCAATTTGTCTCGTCTTGCTGAAGCCAAAATGTTGAGTATTGACCAAAAGCCTATGAATAGTCTTTAGGTTAAAGGTTAGATTGAGACAGAAAGTTAAAAAATCTCCAACAAAAAGAGTATATAAGCATCAAAAACCACAAATAAGGAAATTTCAATGAGTGAATAGAAGAAAACAGGAAGGACAACAGCTTCTTTGGCATGTCTTAAAGACTTCAATGCCTGGTTTGTTATATAGCAAAGTTTATTTTGGGACAAAGTACATCAAAGAAATGGAGAACAATCGGACAACAGGAGTAACTAAGCCTTAAGCTATAGTCCCATGCACTAGTACAGCTCAACTCTGTATGGGTGCTATGGGTTTTTGGGTTGTCCGTGCCTGTGTAGGGTTGTAGGGAGGCGCATCGTAACCCTTGTGCTATCCTAGATATGTTGATGTTAGGAGTGGGGTCATCTGGACCCCAGAAGACCGTTACTAAATTTTTTTTCTAATGATTTTTGATGGCAGACATGAAACCCTGTCCACCTTATTCCACATTTGTCATGTCATGATGTAAGGCTTGGGACAACTGGCCCCCATAAGATAGTACTAAAGCTTAGGGGAATCCAGGTATGTCAAGCAATTCCCTTAAGACTAGTTGAAAATGAAATGTACTATTGTTATTCGTGTGGTAAATTAAAGTTTTGTAAGGCTATTGCAAGATGCACATACTTATGACATAGAGGTGCCATCGGGTCCCCTTATCCCACACTCTAGTCTAGGGGTGTCCAAATTCAGGCCTCAAGGGCCTGGATTTGCCTCATCTGCATTGTACAGTCCACAAAACTTGGAGAGGATGAGAAATTGATAAATCCATACAACATGCTTCCCACGTGCCCAAAACAGCCCGTAGTTAGCCAAAATGGCAGTTGTGAGTAATGTCTAAGTAAGGCCTCCCAGGTTTACGAAGAACTGGTGAGTTTTTGCCTGGCAGCAGCTAGAATAAGTTGCACCTTCCTGCAAATCTAAAAGGATAGAGAATGGAAATTTACTGAATGAACCAAGGCCAAGCAAGAAGTTAGCTTCTGAATTCTCAAGATGTAGCAGGTGTTTTGTTAAGTTGCTATTGTTTAGAGACAAGCCAATTCTCAACTATAAAGGATGCTAGTTGCCATGGTAAAAGCATCACGGGCAAAATGTTTGGAGTTCACAGAAGTTTTGCATGTGTGAAAATCAGCTGACATGCCTGCAAGGACAACTCTCTGGTTCAATTTACAGCAGATCTGAATACAACTTAAAGCTACAGTCTAGATCCTTCTCACTTGAGGTAAAAGATAAGCCGGATTCCTGCTCCTCTGCCCGGCAGGCCCGAACAGCACTCTCTTTGTGATACAGTCATAAATCTTTGCATCATTACTACTCCCCGTGACCCGCTCTTAGAGGGCTGTATATCCCACATGAAGTTTGGGACATCCAGGAGACACATGGTTATAAAATCGGATCCGACTGCAAGAATAATTGCTTCCCAGGTCTAAACTTGTTTTTACTTTCCTGATGGCAGTGACAGAGGGGGTGTAAGTCACACAGCCATCACAGAAAATTGTTATTTTCTTGAGTATTGTATTTAACTGATTGTTGATTGTTAGTTAGCTCAATTTAGAACAAAGATTTGGAGTCAAAAGATTTATATTTCATCCCTGAATACAGCTGAGTCTTGATCTAAACACTAAACTATTTTTAGTGAGCACAAAAAAACACATGCATTTTGTTGATTCAAGTTGTGAAAGTCACAATGAGCCATCTGGAGGAAATAAATGTCTCTCCTTGTTTGTAAAGAGGGAATCTGGATGTGAGGGGTGCGTGTATTTTTGGGGTGCTACTTCACAACTCCTTGTAAATGCTACAAGAGTTGTCACATGACTCCTCATCTTTGAAGCAAAAATATTCTGGACTATAAATAAACACAAGGAATAATGCAGCGGTCCCGCTCTGTGTTAAAAAAAGAATGAATGAAGGCTTATTACCCTTCATCTCCATTCGATATGAGCAGTTTCCTAGTAAAATGGGTCTGCTTCAGTTTGTAGGAAAATGGAAAATACAGATTTTCTTTTGTCATTACTGCCAAATATACATTGTTCTCACCAAAAAATGGTGAGTCATAAAGTCAAGGAGCGTCAAGGATGCAAGGCCACATCACCAATATAATCAGTTGCTTCATCAAAAATGGAAAAAAAGTCGATAGATAATAGATCATTGACCTCAGGGGAGTTATGGAAGAAAATATCAGCCAGTATTAATGTTCTTAACGTAAGCGATGATAGATTTCAGAACCAGTTTAGTTAAGGTATATTAACATGCAACCATTAGAATGCTTCAGATTTTTGGGTTGTTCAGGCCAGAGGTGAGTTGTGAAAAAGGAGTTGGGGCATTTTAAGGGGAGCACAGGTATGTATTCCAGTTCCCTTGAGGACTGATGATATTGAAATGTGTGATTGTCATGTGTGGAGTTAGGGTATCATTGAGTATTGGTAAGGGTAATGCAAGTTGCACACACTTATAATGTGTGATGCTGTTTTATGGTGCCCTTATGCTGTAGTCTTTACTTTAGAAATGCATTAGTCACAATTGCCCCTAAGGGTTGATACAGGACATCTGTGAGTATTAAAAAAAAACTGTGCGGTACATGCAAGGAGTACGCACTTACCATGTGAACAGCACTTGCAAGCCTCCTGGGCTGTCCACAGGATGAGGGGGTGTCAAATTGACGAAAAATCTATACGGGTCCCACCTAATTCACCCTTACGTGTTGATAAGTGTTTGCTATTATCTGTAGACCGCAGCATACCCGTAGAAAAATGTGCATGAACATTTATTTTGCACTACAGGCTCACTAAGTGGTTTACAACATTGATATTTTGTACAGGCCAGCAATGTGCCTCATATAGGTTTGCCCATTTTTCGCTATCAGAAGGCCTGTTTCCAGTCAACCAAGTTCTCACTCCCAAGTCGTCACATATAGATGTTTGGCTTAGGACCCTACAACGTCACTTTTTGAAGTTTTGGAAGTCTCCAAGTCGTCGTTTTTTGAAGTTCTGGCTGTTACCATTAGATTACGGGTCCTCAACTTCCAGGCCGCGAACCACAACTGGTCGAGTACTGCGACATGCAGCGTACCAGTACCCAAACCCGGTGCAAGTACCCTAACCTGACCAGATACAGTTCAGACACAGTACCGGGTGTAAACTGGACGCGGTACTGTACGTGAACCAGTGTCGGGTTAAGGTTAGGGTACCAGTGCTGGACACATCCAGAAAACCAGGGCGCATCCGGTATCGTGTCCCAAAGTTTGCCGACCCTTGATTTTACGAACAGCCAGCACGTCAAAAAATGATAAGCTGGGGACCCAAACCGTCAAGAAGTGACGCGGAGGGGTCATTAACCAAACGTCACTTTGTGAAGACTCTGTAATGAGAATGTGTCATCTAGTGACTATAGATGACTGTAAACCTAACTTTATCAGGATTAGGGACTATTTTAACCCTTGTTCTATCAAAGACACGTTAATGTTGGGAGTGGAGTTGTCTGGAACCCACAAGAAGGTGAACTGAACTTTTTTTTTTTGTGATTTTTTATTTTTCACTGGTGTCCACGGCTGAGATGAAATTCTGTTCACATTTGCCATAGGAGGGGTAACACATCAATGTAAGGGTGGGGTCGTCTGGACCCCACACGATATCACAAGGGTTAAAACATTTCCTAAATTGTCTCTTTGAACTCAATAGGCTGAAATCCCTGCACTGCCGACACAAATCCAAGTGGAACTTTATGAATAAAGAACTGTACAAATGTTACTGCGGGCCAACTCCCTCCTCAAAACAATCCCTTTTTCTTAAATTTTTCATAAAGTCCTTTAAAATGAGTTCATAAGAACATCCGTTCTCTTGAGCCATGAATCAAACAAATAGTTTGAACCCCGCCCCCTTCATCCACTCCCAAGACCCCCACGTATTCATGAAGAGGAGAAAAAAAAAAGCCTTCGTTAGTAAATGTACACTCCAACCTTTCACCCTCAGTTCTTTTAATGAATGAACGCTCTATTGGAGCCTGGAAGGTCTGTTGCCTCAACCCGCAGTGGAAAATATGATGGCCAACAGTGTGTAGGTGAACGAGTCCTGCAGCCTGCATGGGGAGAGGTCTCTCTCTGAGCACTACCATGAATTACTCATTCAATCTTGGTGCCTGCTTTTATTCATCCTTTACAGGCTTGTAGGGACTAAATTAAAGTGAATTTTGGATTTTAGTGTGAATGTAGACAAGTTAAGGAAACCAAAATTAAAAATGAAATGCAATGTTGGGAATGTTACTTTGCAAAAGTCATTAGTTATAGTTACGCACTACTTTATCCAAAAAGCAACCAAGTTAAGTAACTGAATTACAATTTTAAAAAAAGTAAACACATACTTCTACATAACCTTCGATATTTACAGTATCTATATATTAGCAGATATCAGTTTATCCTGTACTGAAACAGTAAAAGACAATAAAGTGTGTTTAATTCTTTTTCAAAATAAACTAAGATCCTGACACAAAGGGAAAACAGACACAAACAAACTGTACTCCCAAGAATTTTGTTCACAACAACAGTAAACTTCCATCTGGTTGGTGCTTGTGTTAGGATGGGTGTCTTTGCTCTTTTGTAAGACAGTGTTGGCTTTGATTGGCTTTCATAAAGCGTGACACAGCTTTAGCCAATCATAAGTGCTTAACCTGTTTTTTCCACTTGTAGCAGAAAGCGACTGTGTTTGCTTTGCACAGGTTACTAAATCAAAACGTAATAATGCATTAGGTTTACATGCAGCGACATTAACAACATTGGACAAACAAAACAAAAAAAACAAGTTAGTTAGGCTACCAGATTATTGAAAAATGTAACATTATATTTAGGGCTGCCGAATAAGCATGTTAATTGCAATTAATTAATAACAGACAAATTTGCTTGTTATTTTTTTTATTGAGTTAATCTTATTTTTAATCTGTAACTATCGTCATGTTACAAGGGTCCAACTGCTTACTTGCCCGAAATTTTTATTCGAACTGGCGCTGTTGTGATGTCATCATCAATGTGCAACTTTGTAGTTCTCAGAAATTATCCACAACTATTATGTTAGGTAAAGGATAAAGCCTGTCGAGCTGTTCGCAACTACAAATTAATGGGGTATGTGGATCATTTCTGATAATGTACACCTCAAAGGCTCACATTTTCAAACACTCTGATAGGCTGGTAAAACAGACTAATAACTACATCTTCACCTTTTCACTGAAGAAATTTTGAAGACAAAAAGAACTGTTGTTTTTTGTTTGTTTGTTTATTTGTTTGTTTGTTTTTGGAGGGGCAGTTTTTGCATACAAATAGTCCCAGTGGCTCAAAAATCAGAGATGCAGGCCTTGACAAAATTGAATTGATCCTTACCAAATAACGTCCCTGCTGGATTTTCATTTGCAATTTATGTTACAATGACATCATAGTGCTAGCAGGAGAACTGTCATGGCCGCCCCTACTAAAACAAGAAAATTAAGAAAGCAGCTTTTTGTCACTCAATTTGCACAGAAATGTGTAGGTGAAAATTGTTTGTGTTAAAAGACTTTGGTACATTATTTCGACCAATTAAAACACAGCAAAATGATGTCTTAGCTAAATGACGACTTCCCAAAAAAACTGCCATAACCCAGGTAAACTAGTAGTTTCTGTTACTTTTTCTATGATTTTTTTAAAACAATGCTAATTTATTCAGGCTTTTCACAATTCTGAAAGCTATTGGTGAATGCATGTTAATAGTAGCAGGCAGAACTGGGATTCTGGGTCAGTATTCCCAATAAACGCCAATTGCTGTAATTTTAAGTAGACAGGTTTGCTGGTGTGCCATTTTTATTTTGGGTTAAAATGGAACATAAGCTCTTTATTTTTTGTGAGTTAAATGACATTTGTTTAATTAATTAACTATGATTGGTTCAAGCACAGTAGTGTTTCTTTTTTTTTTATTCATAAAACTTCATATGTAGATGAGGGGGAAAAAAACATCTGCTGTGGCAGGTTGTGCTGCATTCATGGACAAAACACATGCGGGAAATCGCACACCGACTTTGGAAAAAGTGCATTCAAACTTTTTACTAGCTCTTTATAGTTGAGTAGATGTGTTCTGGGCCTCTCAGAAGTAGCTGCTGGGCCAAAGTGACCCATGGGCCCAGTTTGAAACCCCCTTGGTGAGTATTTTTGGTAGAAAATTGTACAAGTTTTACAATTTTTTACAACATGAACTTCAAAAATATCTGATTTACATTTCAAGAAAAACATTTCTGGTAATCACAAAAACTAACCATTATCTAAAGATGTGTTTAATTGACCTTAAACAAGTATATCTACATTGGCATATTCTGTCTCCACAAGGATTATATTTATGCAGGTCTAAAAAAAAAAAAAAGAAACCCACATGAGCTTTGATGAAGCGGTTTCTCCAAAGTCCTTGAAAGGTCAATACAACCCCCTCTTTCTTCGTGTCATAAATTTGCCAATAGTTCTCAAACGGGCTGACATTTCTGTTGAATGAGCCACATTGTTCCTCTAACCGATGACCAGGGGAATACGGCTCATTATTTTGAAACGTCTTTGGTCTGCAGGGTTCATGACATCAGGGATGCAAATATGCAGGCTGCAGTGCACAAATACCTCAGAAAACCAGTAACAAAAAAAAAATCAGAGAGCTTATGAAGGACTACAAACCAGGATGAACAGCACATTAAATGCGGTTGGCCAAGCATGACTTATTATTGCTTAGTGAAAGGGGTTCTTCTGAGAATTTTAACTATTATAAAAACCTTTCCCCCTCCGCGTTCAGTCTCCTTTGTCTACAAATGGAGCTCCGAACTCTATTTTCCGTACCACGCAGAAACAGTAACAGACCTATAGTGCCTCACCGCCTACACTCCAACAGCTTTAAGGTCAGAGAACATCCTGACATTTTTCAGAGAACACCCAAAAGTCAAAAGTGCAGAATCTGTCAATGGGAGGAGGGGGAAGAAAAGTGTTTCACTTTTAAAAGTGATAAAAACTTTTTTTCTGGAAAGTTTTATCGTTATATTCAAGATACTAAAAAAATTGGCAGAAGTTTCTAGAGGCTTTAGAGTCAGTTGGCAGTGAGTTTGGGTTTTTTTTTGCCAAGCCAAACAAAGCTTTTCTTGGATGGCATGGGAATGTGTGTGACACATTTCCACTCTCATATGAAACTGATAGTTTCGTGTGTAAAATCGTAACAAGCCTAGACTTTTGACAACTGTCAAAAACAATTCTGGCATGAAAAGATGTGGAATTAAATTATGACCTTCAAATGAACACCACTACAGAGTTGTACCACTTGACTTCAAAACGTTCCTGAAGCAACATGTATCCCTAGTAAAAGAAGAGAATGATCAATGACGAAAAACAATGTTAAGGGGGCATACCGTGAAATCCAAGTATTGATGCTACTTGTAATTATGACACTGTAACTGAGCTGTATGCAAAACTGAACCATGAATTTGGTGCTGGGAGTATAGTTGCTGCAATGTTTTTTGATGAACCGTAGGCCGTTTTTACACGGTACATCCCTTGTGCTATCCTAGGCATGTTTACTTTGAAAGTGTCTGGACCCAACAAGACAGGATTTTTATCTTCACTGGTGTCCGTGGCAGACATAAAATCCTGTCTACCTTTGTCATGGGAGGGATCACACATTAATATAAGGGTGGGGTCATCTGGATCCCATAAGAGAGCACGAGGGTTAAACATAATAGTAGTAGTGCTGAAGATAGATTCCGTTCTTTCAGGCTTTTGATTCACAAAAAAATGATAAATCATCAGCTTTTTTTGTAAGTTAGTTGCCCTGGCCTTCAGCTCACATGCTGTTGATGTAAACAAAGCAAGTTTTCTTTTTTTATTTTCCCTGTCCTTTTGATGAACATCATAATTTTTTTCTATTATTTATCTTTTTTTATTGGATTTTCAAGAAACTTTACAGTTCTGTGTTACATTTTACAAATATAGTTATTTACAAATTGAAATAAAATGATTGGTCCATGTAAGATGCATAATTATACAAAAGTATTTGAACGCTTTAGCTTAAAACCAAACTTAGAACCCTGTTCTGTAGTATAGGCAGTATCAGATCTCTATTTGCAATTCTTTGTAAACAGTATTTATATAGTTCATACATTTTAGGATCTCACAAAAGTCCTACAGAGTCAGATCTTGATTGTCTTATGAATTGTGCCAATCCTTTCCAAATAGGAAAGAAATTTATCATGCTCCAACCAAAGTGAAGAGGTCAATTTCTTCTTATTATAGAAGTCAACCATCACCTCAGCCCATTCTTCCTCTTTAGGCAGTAACCCGCTTGAACATTTTTTGGTAATCGTCTTTTCAAAAACACAATTTTTGACCATCCCTGATGTTAGGATGGAGCAGAAAAAAGGCCTTAAGCGTTATAAACCATCCCCTCGCTATACGGCGGTTCAGCTTTTGCAGTCTCCAGTTTCATTGAACTTTATTGGGACAATTTTGAACGCATTTTTTTTCAGCGTATTGTGTTCTGCGTCCTGATTGGCTCTTAATCTTGTCAATTTATTACTTGTGGGCCAAAGATATGGCACATGCGGCTTGACAGTTTCAAAAATATTCGATTGCAACTACATCTTTGATTTTATTCTATGATAATGGACTTATTTGTCTTGAATCTTGAGAGTTTAAACAAAAAAATGTGAAAATGTTCATGTCCATCTAAGAAAAGTGTGTAAAAAGTGTGTATCGCATCCCCTGCAATAAATAATGGAACACTGTACCACTTCAAATTTAGATGGCATATTTTAGATACCACATAATCTAAAGTCTGTTATTGAGATTGTAGTTTGGAAGGTAAAATAAAGTATTTTAACGTTTCTTATTTTAATTTAATAGGAATATTTTAAATATTGCATTGGTACCTACATCCTTGCCCAGTCTCCTTTAAAAGAACAGATCTGTGGATCTAAATGTGATTTTTTTCCTCTTTTAATGGCACAAATATCTATATTTGATAAACAGAGTTATGTATTTTTTTATTTCCAGTTTGGTTAGTTTACTACTTTTAGACCAACTTCTTCACTTCTAAAGGAAAGTTTGTACTGATAAACTAAAAATTTAACAGCAAAACTTTTTCCAAGTTATTTTTTTGTATGCCTGGAGGGATCAGAGGGCCTGTCTGCCGTCCAAACATATCCCTGTACATTTTAGGCTAAAATTAGAATTGTGGTTGGTGGCACACTGATGGATTGGAGGCAGCCAGGTAGTGCAAAAATAAAAACTGGTGTGCCAAGGTACGCTGCATGTTGTCCTTAGATCCATGACTGCTTGGCAACAAGTTAAAATTGGACGGTGTTACTGCATCCAGTAGAAAATCTGCCGACTAACTTTAGGATTGGTTTTATCTTGCGTTCATAGTGCTTCATAAAAACAGTTTCCATTATCCCCGGAAACGTCCGTGCTAAAATTACATGCCATCCAACGATGGCACGAAAGAGGCAGCAGACCCAACATTGGGGAGTACATACAAGTATTTGGCATAAACGTCTCCACAAATTTTCCTTAAATTCTCCTAAAGAGCATATAATGTTATGTAAAGAAGCAGGCTGAGCTTATGATTATGTGGAGCCACAACAGGGATGATTCAGGGGAAAATGGGTCTTTGCCACAACTTTGCACCTTTTTAAAGGTAATGGTAGGTCACAGTGTACACGCTGAGCCGCATAACTAAAAACACAGAAGACACGAAAGCCTTAAATAGTCTTGCTCTGGGCTTGCCCCATTGGCCTGTTCTGCTAGAGCTGTCGGATCACATGCTGGGAGAAAAGTCAGTTCAGGTTAGAGTGTAAAACCCTATATTGTAAGGGATTTTTGTATGTGTGTTGTTTCTGAGTGCTGACTTGACATCTTTGTTTGCCTCAAAAGTTCACCTCTGCCCCGTGGGGGTCAATTTGATAAAACATGTCTGGCCTCATCCCTGCATCACAATACAAGGTGATGTCACCGTGTTGGGCCTGCTGACACTTTCACAATAACTGTGAACACTTGTGACCTGGTGATTTGACTCAACAAAAGAAAAGCCAACTTTGTTGACAGACGACCTCCCTGAAGTGCTGGCACAAGCAGGGCACTTGATGCAACAACTAGAGTGGGTGAAAACGTCCAGATTTTGTCTGTACTAATATCTTCGTCCTAGGGAGGGCAGTTACAAATTAAGATTAATGAGAGGGATCTCAGCAGAAATCAACTTGCTTTGAGCAGCACACCAACAGCATGGTCTGTACTCATCTAATGCAATATAGTCAAGATTCTTTACATTATTCTCATCCCCGCTGATATCATTGAGGCACATTTAAGACCATTTCTAAAAACTACACTTAATTTACAAACCAAAAAATATATATTTAGCCAATAGATAAATACCTCTACCGACAGAGAAGTGCAGAGCATTAAATATATGGTAAGGCCTAAAGCACTTTTCAGTCACAGTTCTATTCACCCATGCCCACATTGTTGGCTGTTCTGCTTCCATCCAACCTCTAAGCACCAGGAAAACTGTACAGTTCAGTTTATTTTTATTATGGTTGTGTCCAAATTCCTTGATTACTTTCTATACAGTGCACTATTTAATGTGTAAGCCATTTTTGCAGGGCTGTCTGAAACTACAATTCTGAAATTTAGTGGTCCTAGAAAGCCAAAATCCCACAGACTTCAAATGAAAAATAAAAATTACTAATAATGTTAACTGTTATTCTGTTTGTCAGAATAGCCATTCTTGCTCTGATGACTCTTTTTAGCATGTTCTTGCTAAATATATCTTTTTTTTTGTGGAGGTAGGGGAAGAATTTGGTTGTGGTCTGAATTATTACTAGACGCAAACAGTAAATACTTTCAGCTTTAATTTAAAAATCGAAACTTTCTATTGTTTAATCAAAACACAAAATATAGAACCGTAACCTGGCGTTGGACTTAATTGTCTTTGACAAACGCAAAACATTTCTGCTCCTCCGCAACTGTAAGGTTTAACTGCGCAAGTTCATCTATATGCTGTGAATTAGAGGACAAATGGTCCATTCTCGCCAGCTGTCAGTGTTTTTCCAGGCACATTCAGGCTATGCATAATTATCAACCTCTATAAATCCGCAAGCACAGGTAAGCCGTGTATGAATAAATGTAGGGGTTTTATTTGTTGATGGAGAAAAAGGACATGGCTTATTTAGAAGCGGGTTTCCATGTGGGTGGCAATCAAGCGAGCATATGCTCCTTTCAAGCTGTTAGGTACTGACATTATACTCATTAGAACAGCTTGAATGAATTAACTATGTACACAGGGACAGGTGTATTGCAAGCTTGTCCTACACAAGTTCAATAGTGGGGAGAGCAGCCTTTGGCAGAGGACCAATGAGGATCCTCAAACACTAACCCCGGGAAAGGACCAAACCAGGATCATCCAGCCCAGATCAGACATCTATACATGCTAACAGCCCCGAGCACTGGAGTAGAGCCAGAGACGAGCCGAAGGTTGATCTTCACTAATGAGAAGGTCTTCCATTCTCTGATTCATGTGTCGCTCCATCAAACCATAAAAATGCCTCAATTTGACAAGTGGCCTCATCCCGGAACATGACTCAGAACAGAATAAATACTTGTGAGTCATGTTTGGAGAGTTCTTCTACTTTTTTTCCAATAGATTTAGGCAGACTTAGATAAGCTCAGAGAAATCCTGGAAACGTCCGCGGGGCTTCTTTCATACGCAATCGCTCTAACTGGAACAAGATGAATCTACTGATGTCAAGAAGTTTCATAGTTCAGTAAATTGAGTGCGTAAACAGCGACTTTGAGAAACTCAAATCATTGATGTCATCTGTGCTGCTCGTCCTCTGAAAACTCAATAAAACTTATTCTGCTTAGTGGCAGGGTTTTGCTCATTACTAAATCTATAGTAAACACATCAGAAAATGTCTCTTGAGTAATGCTTTCACTTATAAGGAGCATAGGAGTAATGACTTAGGTAAAATTTCAATTTCCTGGTACTGTCTGGTTATAAAAAGATTTAGGATACTCTCTTAGAAACAAGATGAGTTAAATTCAAAGTCATATGAGGCTAATTTGATTATGTTACATTGTTCAGTTCAGAAGAACTGGTGCTTACACTCATCAAAACACAACTAATTAAAAAAATTACACTTTTCTCCACAATCTCATAAAATTGAGGGAATCTTTTCTAAGCTATAAACAGAAACATGAATCCGTTGTATTGGCCAGACTTTCACAAGGTTGGATGATCAGAAATTAACCAATCATTTCTGTTAGAATCACTTATAAAGTAGAATTATTTGGCAGAAAACTATTCCAATTTCTCAATCGTCTCAGTACTCACTGGTTTGAGAGCCCATCACATGTTTTTAATTACATACGGTAGGAATTACACCAACCCAGGATACTTTTTATTCAAAAGTCAATGTGATGGTTTCAAAAAGATTTTTTTAGCTATAAATCGTTGCTTTAAAGCAAACATAACAAGATTTGAGAGATAATTATGATCCCCCTCGAATAATTCTTTTGGTAGAGGTTTACTCAGTTTTTTTATATGCTTTTTCACATCACATTGACTTTATCATTTCTTTATTTTTTTATATATACATTTTTATTTTGTGTGGACGCTTGGTTATAAAAAAAAACCAAAAAAAAAAAAAAAAACAGTTTGCTCTGTTTTAAAGTAAATTCTTATAGCAAATACTGATACACAAGGTTTTATAATAACACATCAGAATGAGTTTCTTTACCAAACAATTTATTATACATTAACCCTGTAAAGCCCTTTACATTAAATAATTGACATTTTTTCTTTTTTTTTTTTAAATTAGAATGTTTTTGAAAACTTTGATGAAATCCACTAAAAGTTTTTAGCGGTATAACTTTTTGTGAGAAATTGATAGTATCAATTATGATACAGTGGGTGAGTTGGTACATTTGTGCTCACAACAGTGTTGGTTTAAGAGGCAAAAATGATGACATGAGTGTTCAGGAAAAAATAGCATCTATTCCCTCATTTCCACTGAGCATTTCCATTATAAAATGGACCCATTAAGCCAGACCAAACCATGCCATTTGAGCCCGGTTACTTGTAGATCCATAGAAAAATGCTACAGGTTAGCAGGGTTAGCACGGAGCTACTGTCAAAACCTGATGATTGGTGAAAGTTCATTTAGACAAAAGAAAGCAGCTGTATTCTTCTTCGCCACCCACAATCTTCTCCAAGAAAACATCAAATGCTTTGTTTAAAATACCAAGCTGCTGGATGACCTCCATTTTTGTTGTTGTTAGCTTCATCCCCCATGCGCCATGACAGTCAAACTTTGAGTCTGAATTACCTGGTCCATTCAAAACCGGACTGAAACGTGGAAACAAAGCTTTTTCTACCCACTGTCTTAAATTTGATCCACACATTTTTAACATGGTGCAACTGTACTATACAGAATTAATTATCAACAAATTTTGCATTCTTTCATTCATACAGAGGGTATAGTCTTTAAAAAAATAACAACAACTGATAAATTATTCTCACTACAAAGTTTTGAAAATTAGCAAAACTTTTTCTGCCAAAAGTTGTTTTCAGATTTCATGGAGGCAGCCATTTTGAAATGAGCAGGAAAACCCCTTCTACTGCCCCTAGTGGAATGATGATGAACTACAGGGCAGAAAACATGGACCACGTTAAATATAAAGGGTTTTCAAGAACATTTTGGATCATGCTAATATAAATAGAAGTCTTAGAAATGTGTTTATTAAATATGATGTGAGTAGTTGTAGGGTTAACAAGCATTGTAAATATAAGGCATTTATAAGGCGCACGTCAATATTAATAAATATCTTATAAATATATTACCAATGCTTGTTGGGGTTTTATGAATAGTTTATTAAGGAATTTTATTCTAAAGTGTCCCAACTTTTATTTGTGGGGTCGACTGAAGGCTAAGCACCTATGATACATATTCAAGTAAAAACCTTTCTCCAGAGATTTTGTGTACCAATATCTCCAAGATTTTATTTTCTGTTTAGCTTTAGGCAGAGGAATACCTGCTGCACCTCACATAAATTGGCTCTAATGAAACAAGATGTCCTCCATTTCAAAATCCCGTTCGGCTAAAAAAAAAAAAGTTAAAATAATCTGCTTTATAATGTGGTACTGCTTTCTTAAATGTTTTTACTCATAGAACGGTGATAAAGATGTCCTCTGGGTGTAGTTAGGAGATAAGATGTCTCTGAGCTCTACTGCTGCTAACAAGCACATTACTCTGTTCATGAATGCTCCATTTTTACAGCCCGTTTAGATAGAAAATGACAAAGAAAAAGGCAAACTGACATGTGTGAAATCACCCCACTGACGCTGAATGAAAACTACCTGCCAGTCCGTCCTGTTACCCATTTGAGCACGAGAACCCTGCGCTCCAGTTACGAGGGGGGGTCGTTTTAAAAATAGGCTTCAGTCGATCACCACTTAGCCTGGAAATGTGGAGAACAGATTGTAAATGAGCGGGGCTGAAGTGTCTGAATGGCAGCCCTTGTTGTACGTTCTCTTGGCTTTACTGCACACACTGAATGTAAAGCAGCAATGCAGCTTGCAGCAGCGGACCCCCGTCACGCCTCACGCGGCGGGGCATATAAGGACAGCCATAGATCTGCTGCATCTTAGGTGCGTGTGTAGAAATTGCTCGAAATCTTATGCTAATCTGGGAAAAAAAAAAGGCTAGACATGTCATTCTCTGCAACTGTGTTTGACAGACGATCAGTGACCAAAAACTTGTGGCACACACGGATGAGCTGAGTGAGGCAACGTCTGACACAGACATGAGAAGTGTTTGGTCTCAGCTCCAGGGAGTGTGACCGGTACAAACAAATGTATGTCAGCTACTCGCCACGCTGCACACTCACATTCACAAATATGACATAGGTTGCAAAGTTCGCTAAAAATTGAATCATTTGAGTCCGCCACACCACTGACATCCATTAATTCCATGTCAACAAAAAGTGCAGTCATTAACTTTCTTTGGCATGTGTGCAGAGTGTTATTAGCTCCTGCTTCTTGCATTACCCGGGGGGGCGTGCGTCAATACTCTGGCTCATTCGGCCTGTGCCTCATTAGGTTCAACACCGGGCAGAGCTTGTAAATTGAGCTGGATGCACCAAAAGCCGTCTAAAGCCTTAATGCTACGTTACACACCGGGGATGTGTCGCACACTCGAGAACATGCTGAACGCAGGTTCTTAATTGCGCGTTTAGCATCTGGTGTTCACACTGGACTGTCGATACCAATACAAGTGTATGTACCTGTAGTTGTGAGAGGTTTGGTGTGAAATTCCAAAGCGGTCCAAATCTTGTACAAGACTTTTCTTTCACAACTCTATGCCAATATATGAAAGATTTGGTGTTTTATAATTCAGTCGGGCACAAACCCCAATTGTTAATGTCTCCTTCATGATCAATTTTTAAACAGTAAAGGCCGTTACCCGTTCTTTACTACTAAATCTGAGTAATCAATTGGTCAAAGTTCAACCAGGTTTAACTTTCCATGCATATTCAGTGCATTTCAATTGACATAAAAACTCACATAGTGGTGCACAAACGCAAGAGTTTTAAATCTGAAACTCCAAAATGCACATTCAAACATTGAAAGTGATCACTTCAACGGGCATTACTGAGGCCAGCATAAACGTAGTCTCATGCACTTGTTTATGGGGCTCTGAGTTTTTGGATCTCTAGGTCCATGGAGGGTCATAAAAAGGAGCGGCTGCATTATAACCATGTGCTATCCTAGACATGTTTACATTAAAAGTGGAGTCCTCTGGACCTCACAAGGCAGTGCGCTGAACTTTTTTTTTCAATGATTTTTTTATCTTCACTGGTGTCCATGGCAGACATAAGATCCTATCCACCTTTGTCATGGGAGGGATCACACACCAATATAAGTGTGGGGTCATTAGAGAGCGCAAGGGTTAAGGGGGGCACGGGTATGTTTTGCAGTTCCATTGAAGCTTGTGCAGCCGTCTCAAGGGACTTGTTGAAAATGGAACGTATGATTGTAGTGCGTGGTGGGTGCATGGTGAAATATTTGTAAGGCAAATGCAAGTTGCATAAGCTCATCATGAATGGTTAATATTGTTGTATGTACCCTTATGCCACACTCTAGTAAGCTGTGATTAATGGCCTCTTATGGACCCCACTGAAATGCCACCCTTATGTATTGCATCAATGATTGAAAACTCCAGTCCTTGAGGGCCACGTTCCTGCTTGTTATCCAACATACTCTGCTCTGGCATGTTTTAATTGGCTGGACTCACCTGAACCAGGTAATCAGTCATGAGTAGGGCTTGGATATCTGGAAATCATGTAGACACTGTGGCCCTCGAGGCCTGGAGTTGCCTATCCCTGTATTACGCAAGTGCCCGTAGGACACCTGTAGAACACCCAAACAAACTACACTCTGACTGTATAATTTCCTCATTTTAAACAGTCAAACTACACACAAAGATACGTAAGAAGCGCATAATCATCATCACTTGAACAGCACTTACTGATGCCCTGCACAGTCCGCAGGTTTTGGAGTGGTTGGAAAAAGAAAGATATGTAAGACCCATCCGTATCTCACCTACGTCACTCTTACTTACTCTTGGATGTTGTTTATGTGTTTGCTACATTCTGTTGCTCTCAGCATGACTTCTACAGACTCATTGAGCAGTCTACAACCTTGATATTTTGCATGGGCCATCTGCATACAGAACTCATTACAGGTTTGCCCATCTGTTGCTGGCAGACAGCCCACATCTCACCGCAAGGGCAGTTGTGGCTATGGCATTTAGTGCAACAGGAATCTTAATAAAGGAAAGGCTGAAAATCAAAGAAACCTCAACCACATCAGAGTTCATGAATCTGTCTATAAAACTAGACAAACTCTAATTGGCATTGAGGTTAACTTAATATATCACAGTGGTTTTACTGCAGCAATGTTCAAGTTAAGAGCCTATTTGGCCCGACAAAGTCTGACTAGACACGTTTCAATCAAAGCCTCAAAGGTTCATGTGACGTTTCAGGTCATGACAAGCTAAGACATGAGCCACAGTCTGAGTCCAAAATGCTATTAACAACAACGACCTGCTTGTTGACTGTCTTCAAGTAGCTTGAAAGCATGGGAGACGGGAGGCTGTGCTTCGGCGTTTAGCTTAGGTCTATATTCTGTCCTGAAACCAGAACTGAGAGCAGCAGATAAATCTAAAGACTCTGGAGATCTAATATAGATCTCTAATGTGATTTATTTCAGTCTTCCACTTCACAAACATGGGCTTAGTGAAGTATGGGCTAGAATTACTGTAAAATGTTCTATTACTTAGATAACATAGTTGAATTTTGACTGTTTTAGTGGAACTTTTGATAGTTGCTGAGAAAGAAAGCTCACACTGATAAAAGAAAACTAAACGTATAATACAGAATCCACATCTACAGGAATTCTCTAAGCTTTTTTGCTCTCTCCAAAAGGCTTCTTGATGATTCTTTATGTTCTTAATTATGTTTTTAATGAGGCAACACAACTCTCTGTTATAAATAAGCTTCCTTCACCGGCAGCTGTTGCCATATTTTGCCTTTTTTTACTCCCTCAACAAAAGAGATGACAACCAGAACCAAGCATCTTGTTTAAATGGTTTAGGCCAAAACTTAACAGCTCATTTTAAACCCCTGAATAACATATCCTAATACATTTCCACCATTTATATATGAAGCATTGTTCTTCAAGGTAGCAACCCTTGATTATATATGAAAACTGGACAGAGTGACCCCTCCCCTCTCACGTTCTAAACAGGAAGTACCTGCTGGCTCCAAGAAGCTACAATCCCATAGACTTCTTCTGAGAAAGAAACAGCCATTACCTGGTATAATAACTAGGGGTGTGAAAAAAATACTGATTCAGTGAAATATTGTGATACTTTTGTTTCCCACCTAAATGTTAAATTACCCAAATAAAAGCACCATGAATTTGCTCAAGTAAAAGCAACTTCTTAATGAGATACAGTTCCAGTGCTTAATGTTTAGATCCTTAAATAACATGCATTTACAAGTCATAGTTTAAGTGAAATATTGTCGGGTACTGTCTTGGGATAAATCCAGATAGGTATTGTATCATGACATGTATATCGCGATACATATTCTCTTGCCAATACAAACCCCTAATAATAACCATACATATAAATAACAATTCTCACTAAACTACCTTTCTTAACCTGATCTTGATAACCTTAATTTTTTTTATATTTTTTATTTATTGCAAGTTATTCAACCTTTAAATTGACCAATTAGATGCCTCAATAAAAATACATGATCAAAGGTTGAAGAGTTTGAAGCGTTTGACAGTTTTTGTGTGCCCCACTTCAAGTGGTAGGGGTATGGCCTTCCGACAGATTCACTGGAGACTAATTGCCATAAAAATGTTGACTCAGACTGTATCGTACCAATCACTGCTTGCTGAAATCGTCTGGTTCCAACATAGCAATGACTGCATCAAAAAGAAATGGCGACTGAATTTACTTTGTTTTGTTGGAGACAGCAAGAAGTCATTTTCTACAGGTGACATCACACTCACTCAGTCCGGTCCTCATAAGCAGTCAATAGTGGGAGAAAGGTTTGTTCTGTGATGGTAATAAGCAGACAAACTGCTATTTGCAACAGCGCCAGAAATGCAAAGTTCTTTAAAAAAGCCTTAACACATCCTCTTATCCTCCTTCTTTGTAAGAGTTTAAAGAAAACTAACAAAAAGAAGAGGGCTTCATCTGTACTACTTCTTGTTACACTGTAAAAAGCCAACATTTTTTGTACACTTTACAAAGTTCGTGATTTTCTGCTTTGGAAATTTAGCGCTTGCTTTAAATTAAATTAATATTACATTATAAGATATAATATAAAAATGTAGTAAAATTATATAATATGCAGTGCAGTGCAATCTACATCATTTTACATTGTTGACCTGAAATACTCTTGAAAAATTAGAATACATGAAAGATTGAAAATACTACGTAATAAGCAAGAAAACCACATTTTTTATACATTAATTAATATGAAGAATCTAGCAGTTTAGTGTGGAAAAACAGAGAAAAATAGAATGTAAAGGGGCAATTTAAGATCACGAATAAACAAAATAAAGAGAAAAATAGAGGCTCTGGCTGTGGACGTGAATAGACACAACACAAGAGGTCTTAGAAACACTTCCTTACTCACATCAGAACTTCAGACAGATTAAAACGTCCAGAAAGGGCGCACACCTTCAGGAAAGACAGGGGATCAGAATGTGGGATAAGAATATAGAAAGCGGCAGGTCGGCTGTAGATTTGGATTAAATTAACTAATAGAAATTCATAGACTATTTTGCAGTGATGATAAAAGTCCTGCAAAGAGGCGCATTATACCTCCTGAATAATTAAAGTTAAGTGGGAGTGAATAGGAGCTCTGCTTGGAAAGAGAGACGTGAAGTCATGGATTCCTCTCTGGACTCCAACATAAACCTCGACACATTTATCAAAGGATATTAAGATCCAAACATGTCCCTTGTGCTGTATTGGTTATGTGCGTTATCCAATATTTGATGTGACATGTCTTATGAATCAACCCATCAGCAGGTGTCTGTTTAGGCTTTGTAATTGGCTTGTGGAAAGGTGTCAGCGGGAACTTCTTTTAAAAGGGGATCAGCTGGATTTTGCCAGTTTATTAATAGTTTCACAACAGATTATGCAAGGTTTGAGTAATCATTTAGACTGTAGAAAGAGCCCACGGTGACACAGGCAATCGGTTCTCCGCAGAGCCGTCTAAGAATATCTGCTGCTCCCATCAGTTTGGACCAAATTGTTTTAGGCTTCTTAGCAAAGCAGGCACATCCAGGCGAGTGAATTAAAATCCCTGACAAACACAGGTGGGATTAGGTTTCCAGCTAAGATCCTAATTTGGAGTAAAGTGGCTTTCAGAATTGACATCTAATAGGCTCTTTTAGTTAACTGCCCGATTTGGCTTAAAGTCTATTGCTGCGAGGGAATTCTACCAAAAAGGTCAGGCGCAGTTCCAGGCCATCTTACAAAACTGAAGGCCTTTGGTCAGTTACCTACAAGCAGAAGCTAACTTCACAAAAACATCTATGGGGACCTTAAAGAGGAACTATGTAGTTAGTAAACGTAGAATTAGCCTTCTGTTTTAGTGAAAAAGATGAAAGCACAATGCGGCAGATAGTGGTATTCTTTAAATTTAGTGTAAAGTGGGGCCCCAACTCCACATTTATCTGGCAATGAGATTGGGACCCGAAGACAACGTGACTTTTTATTCCCCCTTTCTGCAGTTTGTGTCCCTATGTTAAACCCCGCCTCCACCGTCAAAAAGAACAGACTACAGCGTTCCCTTTCTACATTGCAGTTCATCTTTTGCGGTCTCTAGAATACCTCTGGGATGGCAGTGGAGAGCTAGAGCTTTGAAAGCAAAATTAACAGGGAGCCATTGAAGTATTTATTTCTAGACCTTTCCTGTGAATATCCCTGAAAAAGTAATTAATATTTGGCTATGTGTGGCTTTCTGGAAAACCATAAATGTTTAGACACACCCTGCGATTAATGCTAATAGAAAGCACTGCTGGCATCAATCACAGACAGAACTGCTGTCAGAAAACACTCTTTCTGTACACCCTCAAACTGACCCCGGTCACACATCCGTGAAAAAAAAGTTATGTGGCCCTCACAAGAAAAAGCTTGGGGACCCCTGGTGTAAAGTCTAAAGCTACATTCATACCATACTGAGTGCAGGTTCTTGGAACCACTTTTAGTACATGGTGTTCACACTGAACTATCGCTACCTGATACTAGTGCATGTTCTCACAAATGTCAAAGTAGTGCAAATCTAGCTCCAGGCTTTTTCTTTCACAGCTCTATTCCGATATATGAAAGACTTTGTGTCATAAATCCGGTCGGGCACAAACCGCAACGATTAACTTCTCATCCATTATCAATTTTTAAATAGTGACCATTTCTATGTATTGAGAAGGAAGCTACCAATACGTCACCACCCAATCCAAGTCACTAATTGGTCAAAGTTTAACTTGTTTAACTTCTAACGCAGTGGCGTTACACGTAAAACTCGGTTAGCACATCTTGAAAGCAAGGGTTTTGATTGCAGAAGCTTAAAACGCATAAATGTAAGTTTACATACTCTTCATTGGAAGTAGTTGCTTGAACGTGTGTTTCCAAATGTTATACTATAATGTATTAGTGTAAATATAGCATAAAGTGTAAAAGACAAACTATAGCCTAGGTAAAAAATAATCATAAAAGAGGTACAAATAATATACCATTTATTTTCTTGGTAACAGCTTTTTGTCATCGATTTAGTTTTTTTTTCAAAAAAAAAAAAGTTATATAATAAAATATGTGAAATTGAGCAACACTCATACCATCTCTGCAGCCCTTTTCTATCTCCTTCACTGCTCTGTTAGAACAGCACCATCTCAAAGTGTGTAGCATTTTTTTCCAAGCTTTGTTACGCCTACAGACCATCTTGTGAGATAGAAGAAAAGTGTGAATAATAAAAAAAGAAGTGTGAAAGCACGAGCCAGAATAATAAGTATGAGTTCAGTGCACATGATCTAAGACTGACCATTATTAATTTGTGTAAACATCTTGGACTCACCCACACAGTTCAACAGTTATGTGAAAACAACTTAAACTAGTTTACGCAAAAAATAAATAAAAATATGATTATCACACCAAATAGACAAATGTGGTTGTTTTTAATTCTCTTTCCTAGCATTTGTTTGATTTTTCAGTAACTTGTATTCTGTCAAGCCATATTCAGTGGAAAAAACTAGCCCATTAGCATCTCAGAGGGCAGAGGCCATTCTCCTAGCAGAAGTTTCCAAATTTCTCTGCAAAGTTGTCCTGCTCTGAACTTAGCCCAAAGTCTCGACCCTGGTGGCAGAGTACTTTCCGACAAGCTAGCTGGAAGTGAAGTGTTGCAGTGCTCTGACATTAGCAATACCTGACCAACAATGTTTAGCATGGCAGTCCACACTTCAAGCTGTGGCTAATCAGATTATTTAGCTTTTCTGTTGTTAGCTTGAACACCACTTTAGCTTTTGCCAAACTAGATGAAACTTTGTATTTATCCACACTTGGGACAACCAGACCGAAGCACTGGATTGCTGCCCCCTTTGGCTATATTGTATTAGTTTCAGTCAAGTAAGAGAAATAAAACATATATATGTTTCACCACATAGCCTACTTAACCTTTGCTGTACAGAACTTGCTAAAACGAGAAACATTTTTGATTGTTTTACATTACGAAACATTTGAAAGACAGCAGACGGTGACGAATACCTCTAGTTTTTGTCCTTCTGCGAACATGACGCACAGATGCCCAAAGATGCAAAGCAAGACCTATTTTTGCGTTTTATACGTAATGAAGCACTGTAACCAGTCGCAAAAAATCTGCAATCCTCTGAAAACCAAAAAATTTTAATGTTTGACCTAACTGTTACCTCTCTGGGAAAATATATTTAACATTTTACGATGTGGGGGCATGTAATGTGCATTCCAAAATGGCCGTTGTTGCCATGCACGCTTTTAGCAAACGGTGTTCACTCTGGACTATCGCTACCCGAAACTAGCGAGTGTTGGCACTTCCTGTAAATTAAAAACGACTCTATCCATACACTATCAAATCCAAGTCCCTGATTGGTCAGAGTTCAACCGGTTTAACTTGCAATGCGTTTTCATTGGCTGCACATTTTTCACAGAGCCCAAAGATGGACTTAAAAATTGCGTAGCAACGCATAAACATGAGAGTTTTGAAAGATACTCTAATGCCCAACTTGTCATTGGAAGCGGTTGCTTGAACGCGCATTGCTAAGCCCAGTGTCAACAAAGCATTACACAAAGATGTCTAAAAAAATAAATGCTTTCAGCTGTAGGCAGGTAATTCAGTTTTCACATCCAAACATCCTTAGAAACCTCTTTAGCGTGACATTAAACAAACTAATAACAGGTGCTTGCAAGTATCTTCACATTCAAAACAATCCCTCTTCCTCAACCCAAGAATGATTATATAGTATCAGATTTAATTCCCCAAGACTGTGTGCGGAAAATGAACAAAAAAAAAAAAGAAAGGAACCTTTTTAACAAGTGGTCAATGTGGCTGTGGGCAGATTAAGCTGAAATAATAAAAGTCAGTAAGAAACAGATTCCTATTCTTGTTCATGGAGGTGTACAATAATAGCTTATGGCAGATGTGGAAGGAGAAGGTCACATCTGCAATGAACCACATAAGGGGAGCGGGCGAAAGCGAACACTTACCCCTGAATGCCACCATTTATAGTGTTGCTTCACACACTTTAAGTAGAAAATATTTCAACATTACTAGCCTGAAATATTAGCTCCTATGTATTTTTGTGGAACACTTCACATCTTTGTCTCCCCCTTGAAACCCACATCTGACAAAACATTGTATGCGAAGTAAAAACAGTTAATTAGGTTATTCCAGTTTTTTTACTGTGAAAAAAAAATCATGAATTTGCTGCAAATTATCATAAACACACATTATCTCCAATAAAAATTTTAAATACTGGTATTAATAAAAAGGGACAAGATACATTTACATTGATTTCCAGATTTATTTCAAAACGTAAGCCTTTAAAATGCTCCAGACATGAGAAAAACTTGCCCTTCTAGAGGTCTTAAAGCCCATCTGCCCCTCTTCCCCTATACCCCATATCCTTGATTTTTTCGTCTCTCGAAAAGCAATTCTGACTGTGGGGAATGAAGACACACTGATCTGCTTCTTACCAGCCACACTCTTCCTCTACATCAACCCAAAAAACAAGGTGGAGACACCCAAGGAGGGACACAAATGAATCCCACATGTTCCCCCTGAGTGCAGGCGGTCGGGGTTCGCTCGGCTGCGAGGAGGGTGGAGGAGCTCTGCAAACTCTCAGAGCACTTTGCTGCTCTTTCCCGCACTTTTTTTTCGCCCACACACTGCTGCGCGCCGACTACACATGGATCTATTTAGCTCCACTGTGGCATCAAAAGACACAATCTACTTCTTTTGGTGAGCACGAGGGGAGGGGGACTCCAGAAATTCACTGTTTTCCAGCAACCAAAAGCACTTGAAACAGACTTGGACTGCACGACTCCCCGTCTCTGCTGATCTTACACAGAAATGACACATTGGAAGATTAAAAAAAATAAAAACACTTCCTGTATGTTTTCAAAGAAACGTGACTATGATGTATAAGTCTTTCATTTCAAAGCTTGGAAATAAATAGGACAAGTTAAATTTAGAGAGCACTGGTTTCTATTAAAGCTCAACATGGGTTGGAAAACCATCCCATTATACACAAATCAGCTCCCTAATCACCCACTGCTACAGATTAGGATGTTCATGATCCAATTCATTTATGATTAATCATGTGAAACTGTAAACAAATATCTCACTCTTTATGAATGAGAATAAAAAACAGTTGCTTATTTAAAAAAAATGCACTTTCTGCCAATCAGATACATGAATTACGTTTTTTCTTTAAACAAAAAAAAAAAACATTTTTTCAGAGACTCTATAACTAAGGACGTAAAAACTTTGAGTTCATCTTATTCATCATTATCTTTATTTTCATCAAATTGTGTCATCATCTAAATCTTAAAGTCTTGGTCACAACTGCCCTTAGGGGTGAATAACGGCTGTCTGCAGGTGAAAAACGGGGCAAACCTCTATGGGTCTCAATATCAAGACCACTCAGCAATACGGTTAGCCCATAGAGCTTTCATTTCAACGAACATGTTGTGGTAGAAGGTTTTACTGAACACTTAAACAACATGTAAGGGTAAGAAAAGGTGAAATACGTGAGACACTGGCATGTAGTACACATTTAGGCTAGTACCACCTTAAGCCTTGTTTCCTCTAAGCGCTATGGTCCGGTATGGTATGGTAAGGAGCGGTAGGGTACCGTCCAGTTAATTCTGTCGAGTGTTTCCACTCAGTTAAGCCTCGCGGTTGGCTTTCATGCGTGCATGCTGTAAAACGCTAGCGTGTTGTAGAGCGACCACTAGAAAAGCAACAACAGAAGCTCGTCTTTTTCTTGCTTTCCTTCTGGTTCATAGTGTGAAACAGGAATTTAATGTTGCTTTAAAGAAGATTGCGGGAGGCTAAGAAGAATATTGTTAGCTTAAATGAGCGCTATATTAATGCTTTCTACTGTCGTCATCACTTTCAGCCAATCAACGGGCGGCTACAGTGAATTCGCCCCAACTCTTCTATTCAACTTTTCAATGGACCTATAACCGATGGGATCCTCAAGAGGTACGGTTTGATATTGTTTAATGGGTCAATTTTACACTGGAAATGTTCAAAATACCAGACTGTACCGGACCAGATAAGGCTCAAGTAACAACTAGAATGGTGTAAGGGCGCTGATGCAACCGCTGTACAACAACATCACCTGTACCGTCATAAGTGTAATTAAGTAACATTATTCTCACAAATACAATTAGAACGACAATCGAGCATTTTATTTTAATGGTGCCCCTTAAGGTGGCCATTTGAGCCTCAAGGGAACTACAAGACACACCTTCCCTTATCGCTTTAACACCGGAGTTCAAGCTCAAGTGAAGACCTTATTTCGACTATTGTAACTCCTTTATCGTTGACGCAATTAACATCCTTTCAGTGGATTGTGAAGCAGAATAAAGCAGCCTTGTACTGATATTCACAGTAGTTAGGTGCTTAAGCAATCAATGTACAATAGTTATTTCTATTGTAGAGAAAAACAGGCTTCTCTGTGTTATGCAACAGTTTACATTAGTAATGTTTGCATATGTGTGCAAAGCTAAAAGTGTTGGATATCGCCAAAAACCCTTTCATGATCTGTTCAATCATGTTGATCACATGAACAGTTGGGGATTTACAGTTTGTTAAATACTGTGTTATTTATGTGTCGCCAGCGGCATCTTCAATATTAAAAGGTTGACGTATCTAATCACGTAAAAAACCCTCCATTGCCCTGGACAACCCAAAAACCCACTGTATCTGTACAAGTATGGATGCACCTGACAAAAAGCTGATTGATACTGGTTCGTCTGTTATGCTTTTCTTTTTAACGGCATTGGCATGAAATATCATGTCCAAACCTTCTCGATGCAATGCAAACTTTATATTTCCAGTCTGTTGATGCATCAATTTTGTGGTAAGAAACTAAAGAAACAGGAAATGGGTTCGGGGACTCCCCACAGAGATAGACTCTCCCCAAAATTCAACAGACCGCACACTAGTGTAAATCTGGTGTAAGGTTCAAAGATGTTTGACCAGTGACTGGGAACAGATGGGTAAAAGCAGGGTTTATTGGTGAAAATGTTTCTATGACTGGCTTACTGACTAAATATTTTTACTGAATTGCACAATTTTTTAGAGAAAAAAAGACACAAACACAACGTTGCAACCAAACGTATCAGCCGTCAGCAGGTTACAATTCATTCTCAGATTCTGCTGAGATGGAGTGGTTTCTTGTTGGTCTTCCGAGATGAAACCAAAAAAAGAACTGCGGAATGACAAAAAAAGACGACTGCTAACTTGAGTCTGGGAACAGCTGGACATAGCTGTGCCATGCAGCTGCTGCATGGCGGCTCCAGACCGTGGAGGGCCCAGTCGGTGTGGATCAACAATCCACTTCATGACAGGATTTCTGGACTCTCCCAAAAAAATTCTGCACTGTCTTAAATCCTCAGTCTAATTAGATCTGGATTTAGATCAAGATGTGTCTGAACCTCAAAAGTGATCCCATTACTGTCTTTGTTCTGCACCGTCTAAACAAGTTAGGCCAAGAACCAAAACAAGTATGTTAGGTCCACTTCTTTTTCCGAATAATTAAACAAGAAAACTTGTGAAAGATGAACATCATAAACCACCTTAACTTCAGCATTTGTTGAAATGTGAAAGGTCTCCTCTCCAGTTAAGTCTGCCTGTCACTTTATCTACCCCTGCAGAGAAGTGACAAAGCTCTGCTCTTCAGCTGTCGACATGCAGACCCTTGCTCTGAGATGCTGATGGATGAGGGCCTGCAGAGGATATTACATCCTTATCTAATCTAAAAAAAGCCGCCACTGTGCTGCAGGATTTATCCGCGGTTCATAAAAAAAAAAATGGTATCTCTACAAACCTGTGCTTCATGTTTGGAGATATTAGAAAAAACACATCTATTGTCTATTCTTGGCCTCATCAAACCTATCAGAAGTCTGATATCTGTGTGGCACCGGGAATGGATCGTCTCTCTCCCTCTGCTCTTGGGCTCAAGCTGAATAGTGTTTGAGTAATTCAGGGAAGGCCTCTCATGCATGACGGGCAGGACGTGTTGACCATAAACATGATCCGATACTCTTGTAGGAAGATTTCCTTCAGACGGGAATTCTACCCTCCCTAATCCACAGTAATATATCTGTACTATCAGCCCCTTTAGTTTTTAGATCTAATTAATGCTTGTTCAAATAGACACAGAAGTAGCAATCACTCCAACATGTAAGTCCCTTGAACAGACTCAAGCCAAAGCAAACACGTGAGCCATAATCAAAATGTGCTAAGAAAGTCGGATTCCCGGATATGGCGGTGGTTTAGTGCCAAATCTTGAGGAGGTGGGGTCTGCACCCTCCTTGCCACCACCTTAGGAATACCTAAAGTCTCTGTAAGAGCCTCAAACTGGAGGACGGACACAAAACAAAGGGCAAAGAAGTATACGAATGAAGTCTGAGTCACTGCATGAAAGGGAGGAAACAGATGTGGAAGCCAGTGATTAGATCCCCCGTCAGGCCTGTTCTCGCAGCAAAAATATTAAAAAAAGGAATTCACAGCTCCTGTGTTTGGCTCTGATGGTTTACGAACATCCACTCGCGTGCCCTGACACCAACTATCGCCTTGGCGGGCGACGGCCTGCCTGACAGGTCTGTTTCCTGGATAGGTAGCAGTTTGGCGTGTGGCGATTAATCAGCTTCTGTGGTGCATCAGCAGAGATTCGGGACAAATTCAGACACACAAAAAAGCACTAAGCTGCGAATGCATCCAGGTTTAAATCTGTACTCAAGGATTAAATCATCAGTTGTAATTGTAAAGGATTGAATTTAAAAATCACTCTGTACTTATTTCTTAATGCCAGGTGTCAGCAAGCCAAACTCAGAAAAAAAAAAATAAGCACTGTGTGTGTTTGTGTGTGTGTCACTGCTGTCCTCAGGTCTCCTCCTCCATTGCCCAAATGACACCAATTGGCTTTTTGGCAACACCCCTAAGACCTTTAACACACTGCGGCCAGGGAATAAAAAAAGATTGCCATGTCTCTGGCATTCTGCATATACTCACAACTCTGTGTGTATGTGCATGAGTGCACATGTGTGTGAAGGGGTGACATAGTTTTAACCCCAGTTGACCATGTGACTCGCCGTGTTCCTTTTTTTGCATTTAGCTGCATGTTATTTTGGTTTGGAGATTTTCGCATAAAGTCACGGTGCCATACTCCAGCATGTGCAGCCCTCCTCTGCAACCACACAAGGTTAGGCTAGGTTCACTGTAGATGAGGCTGCAGCCCTGCCTCCGTCTGTGGTGATCTTCTGGAAGCTGTATCTACACACGGGGCTATCGACTGCACCTCTAACCCCGGGGCAAAGGAGCAACAGAATACACTCTTAATCCCCTACCTGAAACCATCTGTTAGGGGTTGTTGAACCTTTAAGCGCGGTGTTGCACGACACACAACAAAACAAAGCTTAATGACTCTGAAGACAAACATATGCTGAATGCTAAAAAGAAAGGAGGGAACAAAGGAAATCAAGACATGTAAATCAAGTCATTTGTTTATTCAAACTAAGGCACACCAAGGAATGCTGGGATCTTAGAGACTATCAGAGAAAACACCGTACGAAGTGTGGCACTTAAGTTGCACTTGAAACATTTATGATTATTTTATGACCACAAAAAAACCCAATTAAGCCAAAATTACTTTGCATTTAATGTTCGTCTATCGTGATTAAAATGTCGTAAAACGTTACCAAAACATGGAAAGTGAAGAACTCCTTCAAAATATCCCCTAGTGGGTCACCGCAGCAAATCAACTTTCACTGATTTGCATGTTTGGTTTGGCAGAATTTTTTACGCCGGATGCACAGCCTGATGCAACCCTGTATTTCACCCAGGCTAGGGACTGGCACAGGGAAACCCGGACTTGGGCCCCCCTTATAGTTACATAGTTAGGTAGTAGCGTGAAGGGTCTTCTTGCTAATAGGGACCGAAACTGAACCCTGATTTTTCCAGTACCAGTCCTGCACAACTGAGCTATCCATCCGCTGCTACACGGATGGCTGGACACTGCAAGTGTGTGTGAATATCTTCAGATTTCATTGATAAACTGTAGTTCTATCGCAGTGGGGTATCTCTCCTTCTGAAGTCATTCTTTTAAGAGATATCCATTTAAGAGATATGCAGCAAAGCCCATCATGTCAGTGAGTTATTGAGAAAGTTCTGATTCCATCTGCACAACCCATTTACTGAGATCAGGAGGCAGCTCTCTGCACCACCAGATTGTGATTACAGCTCCTCTGAACAGACATACATGGTTGGTGTTAGAGGAAATAAATCGATTCAACCCTTTTAATTGTACCATGAGTTGAATCTTTGGAGGATGTGTTAGGATTGAGTTATTTGGGTCCTAGAAGTCCACTTCTATGAAGTTCCTCTTTTCAGGAACAAGTCCAGGGGGGCACTCCTCTTCACGTCAACATTTAGACCCACGACCCCCCCTTTGAATCCACTTCAGAGCTTCAACCCGCCCGTTCAAACTTGCAGCCCAGACCCTCTGCGTGAGTGTGATCTGCAAGCACAACCCCTGGAAATCTAACCATGACAACGAGGAACCGCGCAAACTTACGTAAAGACGAAAAATAAAGTGGTCGATCCGACGAGGAGTGTGGCAGCAGTGGACACCGGGATGTATTTGGTGGGTTTAAATCTCTTTCCAGCGCTGTTGGGCATTCTGTAAATCCCACATTCCTCAGTTATTTATTCCCGATTGGAGGCGCGTGCAGGAAACGGACGTCCAGCGTGCTGATCAGCGGGCCTCTCAGCGGCTGGGAGCGGCACGAGCGGTCCTGTGGCTGTCGCTGAAGCCGCATAGGTCCAAGACGTCTGTGGACGGGAGCACACACTGTGAAAGCCCGGAAAAAAAAAAAAAAAAAGAATCCAGCCCACTGCTGAGGTCACAGAACCGCTCGAAAAAGGTGGAGCCTCGCCGCTACAAAACCTCCTTAATAAAAATTATTAAGCTAGGTTATCTTGGACGCCATTAATCGCCATAACCCGCCTTTTCTATTCACATAAATAAAATATCACATTACCCGACTTTTGCCTAATTTCTTAATTGTTCATCTTAAACCGTTGTCTCTAAATAGTGTTGCATTTTACAGAGTATTTACAAAGAAATATGTCAAGTATATTTATATATATATTTTATAAAGGAAAACATAAATTAAAATAAAAGTGTTTTGGCTTTTTTTAACATTTGTTTTTTCTTAAAAACATGGTGCGGAAAGAGCCCAAACGCACAGTTAGATTCTGACAGGAACATTTAACATCATAATCCCTTGTCGCATATATGCATATATATCTATAAATGTTTACAAATGTCTTTTAGGTGATTTGTGTTTTTAAATCATTCCTCGATAGTGGAAAAAAAGCTACATTGGTGAGTCTGGAGCGCCCTCGTGAGGCAACCAGCGGAATTGAGGTAAAATTGATAAAGCTGAGACATTTGACTCTTACTGGCCACCGTAGATTCTAGGACCCTGCACTTGATAGCTTTCAGTTTCTCCTGTGTTTCGTTCATTTTCGTTTAGGCGTATAAGAAACTTGTGCCACGGAATACTTTTTTTTATTTTTACTTCTCCGAACTGACCTAATATTTAAACGTTTTTTTGGCTTTCGGGGAATATTTTTTGAGGACAAACAACGCAACGTCTTTATTTACAGCACCCCCCGGTTAAGCTTAGCTAATAAGCTAGCTTCCGTCAGTGTGCCACTTCGGCGGCTCTCAGAATGTTTTCTCGGAAAACTGTGAAACTTCTTTGCGGGCTCGCTGGAGGCTCCGCCGTGTTGGTGTTTGCTGACTCTCGTGGATACCTGGGGGAGCCCAGCGGGGAGTCGAGGAGGGCTCGGTGGTCCAGGTTCCCCGTTCTTCAAGCTGCTCAGCCAGCGTGGACACCGGGCAGCCACACTCCGACCCCGACCGGACACGCCTGGGACTTCAACTGGGACAAGTAAACACTTCACCATTTGTTTTTGGGTTTAATTAAGTTTTTTTTTTTTAATTTTAAATAAGATTAAAGAAAAGACATAGTATTTGATAGAGTTGCTTACTGCTAAAACATTTTATTTTGAAAATCAAAATTGCCCCCTTGATCTGAGGAGAAACAGAGGCTAAATTTACACAAACCTAAAACGACTAATATAAACTGTTATTTATTGAATAAAGTTATATCAATTTCAAATTACTTATATCAAAAGTTTAATTCAAACACTTAAGCTTTTATTGTGAAATCTGCTCAGTCCTTTCTGCATTAAAGAAACCCTGAGATCTTACAGAGAAGGCTTTCTAAGTAATTAACTGCTCTTGATCTTGAATTACTGTTGAGATAACCCAGTTTTATCCCCCCAACTTAAGCCACTCTTAATCTGAAAATAATTGTCTTAACTCGGTCTAGGAGAGACCCGTCTGTGCTGTCCAACGGGAAGAAGAAGGAGAGCTCAACTGAAGACCCCAGCTCAGAGCAGGACAACAGCAAGCCCAAAGCGACGCGCAACATCCTCCTCATAAGACACTCTCAGTATAACCTGAGCGGCATCACCGATAAAGAGCGGATCCTCACTCCCTTAGGTCATTTTCAACATACATTGTAAAGAACAGTACACTCCAGGGACATTCTGTTGGTTTGGTTGTTGCTTTGCCAAAGCTATTTTTGCTCAGTTTGTCATTGACCTCATCCGACATTAACAAAGACGCTCTTTTTTGTAGGTCGGGAGCAGGCTGAGTTCACGGGTCAGAGATTAGCGGCGCTGGGATTGAAGTATGACGTGCTAATTCACTCCAGCATGGCCAGGGCCACGGAGACGGCGCAGATCATCAGCAAATATCTCCCAGGTAACAACAAGAGACGCTCCGCTATCAAACTGACATTTAAGCTTTTAATAAGAATTCAAATAAACTTTTTTTTCTCCTCCCTAAATGTCATTCACAAAGGTGTGGACCTGGTTAGTTGTGACATGCTGAGAGAAGGTGCACCGATTCAACCTGTTCCTCCCGTCACTCACTGGAAACCTGATGCTGTGGTGAGAGACGCAACAACCACTATGAGCCTGTAGCAGGCCTGTTAGTTAAAGACCCACTCTGATCCTCTTTGATCTATTTTAAGTGTTCCCAGCGGTCTTTTAATTATGATTATGCAGTTTTTAGCCCAAATTGTGAAAAAAAAAAAACCTGTGTCACCACTGCTGATATCCCATCATACCTTTGTCTACTCTCTCCTGCTGTCTTTATATATTTTTTCCATCATCAGAAAAATGTAAAAACACAATTTTCATCACTGTGGGTCTTTAACAGTTTTTTTTTTTTTGGTAAATCATGACTTTTGCTTTTGCTGCTTTAATGTCTGTCCAAGATGCGTGTCAAATGTTTCTGGAAGCATCCAGCTAAATTCATCCTATGCATCACAGCAGGAATGATTCATAAGAAGAGTTAGTTTCAAAAAAAAGATTCAAGAAGTTTAGCTTCTTTATCGTCTTTTTGTCATTTTTTAACAGTCTTCGTCTCTGAGTTTTAAACAGTAAAATTCTACCATTTTCTTAAGTGCTTTTGTATGCATTTAACAAATTACAAAAGTAAAACTCTTTTAGAACTGAACTCTTCATGCATTCCCCACAGTCCACACCAGCATCATGCATTGACTCTGTCCTCAGCGACGGGTTCAAACGGAATCCTCTTCTGTGAACAGAACTGGCTTTCAACCTCTCTAATGTCCTCCAGCAGTACCACGAAGACGGCGCTCGCATTGAAGCAGCTTTTCGCCGCTACATCCACCGAGCTGACCCCAAGCAGAAGGAGGACAGCTACGAGATCATCGTGTGTCATGCCAATGTCATCCGTTATTTTGTCTGCAGGTTTGTGTCGCCTTGCCGAGGCCAGAGCTTGTCCTCACCGCTCTGGGTTTTTTTTTTTTTTTTTCCCACACCCTGCTGGTTTTGTTTCACTCAGATTCATGCCGGACAAACGCGTTCCAACAGGAGTTGATCTGATTAGTGAAAAGGCATTGGCTGTATATGAGAACTGGACTGAGCGAGGAGGACATCACCTATAGAAAATAGCTCGAGTCCAAAATGAAGTCAATTCAGTCGCCATTTTTTTGCGATACAAAGAACTTCATGTTGGAGCCAAACATCAGTAGTCAGTCTGAGTCATTGTTTCTATGGCAACCAATCTGGCCAATCAAAAGTGAGTATGACCACATACTTTAATTGAGACACCTGATTGTCCAGTTTATAACTTGCGCTGCATCAAAAATATGAAACAAAATTAGGATTAGCAGGAATACAATATGGGATTTTGGCTTCCTTAAGCCAGTGACTACTTCCTGTTTGGAGTCCGATAGGGGAGGAGTCTCATATGCAGTCAATGTTGAAGACATGTAACAAAGTCCCCAAAATTCCTCTCAGATTCTGGTCTGACGCTCGATTGTGTCTCCTTTCTTTAGGGCTCTGCAGTTCCCCCCAGAGGGCTGGCTGCGCATGGGCCTGAATAACGGCAGCATCACATGGATCACCATCCGCCCGAGCGGCAGGGTGGCCCTCAGGACTTTGGGAGACTCTGGATTCATGCCTGTGGATAAAGTAACCCGGACCTGAAGGCTTCCGTGATCTAGAACTCTGTCGGTGTCTTGCAGGGTCAACTTTTCTCCTCAAGTGTCTTAACTGTTTTTGATGTTTTCATCAGGCTGGACGGAGGTTATTACTATAGTGCCATGGGATGCCAGCAGAAGTGATTTACAGCTCAACAACTCCTGAATGTAAACTTTTTTTTTTTTTTTTTACAGATGACTGATTTTAAACCAAAAAGAAGCTTTTAATTTGTGTAGCTGTGCTAGAACTTTGTGTTAGCTCCACATCAATAAAGTGCAGGTTTTGTGTTGTACGTTGGAGTTGTGGTTAGGAAAAATCTTGTTTCACACAAACAAAACCACACTGAAGTAGGAGAGGTGGTTTATTGATAAGTTGAAAGCAAATTAGGTTTTTACATACAGAAAGAATTCACCATGAAAGTTTTTTTTTAATAAAGCACAGACCACTAAAAGCACAAGAAAGCATGTTATTTTTTTAAGTTTTTAGGTGCTTTTTTTTTTCTTTTTTGCAAAGTTCCACATTCATAAATGTTCAGAGATCCGGTTGATCTGCTGCCACCTGAGAGCACGAGGATGACGTACAATCTTCTGAGTGAAGGAGGTTGTGCTCTCAGATAAAGGTTTCGTTCCCAAAAGAAAAGTACATTCAAAAACACATTCTTTCAAACTAATCTGAATATTAAAAAAATCCGCTTTTGTTTCTTCCTCCTGTCCGCCCAAAAATGTAACTGAGGAGCCCTCACAGAGACTGATGAACCCTGGATGTTGACATTCCCACTAACTTCAGGAAGGGTTGACCTGCTGCTTTAAAGCTCGGATAAGGATGAACTCGGACCTTCAGCAGTAAAAGGAGAAACGCAGCTTTCCTCTGGTCTGTAAGGCAGTTTTCCTGTTGACCTAAACTGTAACGTAAGTCTGGATTGTGCTGCTGCCTTGCCTCTCTGCTCACATGAAGCTCCAACATAAATCCGATTCATTTTGTAATCTGCCACAAAAAATAACTGATATCCTTCAGTGACAATCGAGCTTCTACCTTATGATTCACTCTAAAATCTGTCCACATACTTGTATCCTTCCACAGACGAACATTTTGGATAATGACCATCATCGGAATATTTAGAGGAGGAAAAAATAAGAAATGGCACAATTTAAGGCCGCTGTTAGTAGCAAAACTAAAAATTCAAAGCGAGGTCGTCCAGGAACTAACAAACGTTTATTAATGAACAACATAAAAACATGGAAGATCTCTTTTTATCCTGTTTTCCCACACATTTTATATTTGAGCTAGAGTGCATTTTTAAACAGGCAGAACTGGACCCCCCCCCTTTCAGAAAAATTAAGGCAATCCCTAAACTGAGGAAAAACAGGAAATGGCAGTTGGCTTGAACGCTATTCTTAAAAACATTTTGTGCTACTGACCAACATACAAAACAAAAATAATTTTTAAAATATTAACATATTTTACTCTTAAAACACTTTCAGTGACAGAATCCTAAGGAGGATTGGACTGAACATTACAGGGGGCGTGGCTTGTGTCGGAGATGTTCCAGAACGCGTGATTCACACAAACAACAGCACCGCCCATACAGTACGCCAATGATCAAAGGTTTTCCTTTTTTTTAAGGTCGAGAGTAAACGCCATGAGAATTCCTGTTTTACATTAGAGAACTATACATCGTTAACACAAATCTTCCTGGCGCCCGTGCGCTCGCTCGCCCGTCAGGTGGGTTTACCGACACGTTACCGTGACGGCTCGTTCAAGTGCTTGAGGCGGTGCCGTTGGATGTAGCCGACGTTGGCGGGGCTGTAACGGCTGGGGCTGAAGTCTGATGAGGCAACATGGCGGACAGGGCTGAAGCGACCGGTGGGGGACATCAGGCCGCTGATCGGGGATCCGGGGCTCTGATGCTGCTTCCTGAGGCGGGATTTTACAGCAGGGCTGGGCCAGCTGACCACCAGGAAAACACAAAGTTATCATACAAGATGTTTGCAGGAATTACCCTCTAAAATGAATCAACATTATAAAAGTCAAAAGAAAAATACATATTTTCTAAATATTCCCAGACAAAATACACAGCACTAAAATTTGAGGTTTAAAGAAGAAGATGAATATGATTTAGTTTGAAACATAAGTTATGAGAAAACATTTTCTGTTTGAAGACCCGCTCCAATGAAAATGGTGTTAACATTTTTTCTCATGAAGGAGGACATAAATAAAATAATTTAAGTTATCTGGATAGCTCAGATATTGCTCAGCAATTTTTTATTTTGCTATGCTAATGTTAGCTTGGAGTTGTGAGGGGCTGTAAGCTAGAGGGAGAGTGTTTTCAAAAGGCATGATAGGATATTAGCACAGACTTATTCCCTGCTAATAGCCACGCCCACAACTCATGGGGTAATTTTTTGTGTACTTCTTCTAGGGCTTAATATCACCAAAAAATGTCCAGAATCGATTCGATTCACCAGAGCCTGAATCAATCAGTTTCATTTTTTTCAATTCTTTGGATCCTCTCGTTTCAACTGAACTTAATTCAATTTTGAGTTTACACGGTTTACACATTTAGACACATTTGTTTCATAATACATAAATAATCTGTTTTGAAGATTTTCATATTAATCTGAAACAGTTCACGTACTGTAAATTCATCAGTGAAATCAGGAGATTATTAATACCATACACTACAGTGTTACATAGATTCTCAACCGGAGAAGCGCCAACAATTGTTCTGCTTCTCCTGGAGGGAAGTTTCAGTTTGGCCACTAGGTGGCGATCGCGCTATAGCATTACACTGTATTCCAGAGGAAACAAAGTATGAGCAAAAAACAGAGCTTTAGACCACAAATGGTTATTTTAAATAAATGTTTCCTTAAAAGAGTTTGAAAAATTAATGCTGAAGTACAGTATATAAATATGTTCATTTAGTCAGCAATGTATCTTTAGGTCATCCTCGCGTTAGCATTAGCCATCCTATGGGAAATCCTATTATATGTTAGCATGAAGCTAGTGGACCTTAGCATTATGCGTTCTAATTTTATGGATCGATTACTGATCAAGTAAGCTTATATCGATCCACATTCAGATTGATTAATTGATTTTTAATAACCCAGTTCTAACTCCTACCACTCTGCAGAAAATGTGTCCTAAGAAATGACAAAGGCTTTTTGATTTTTACTAAAAACACCATAATCATAATTAAAAGTACACAAAAAAATAAGTAAATGATTAAAAGACCACTGGGAACGATTTTACAATAGATAAAAATATAGCTGGGAGAGGACTTCAATGACTCACACAGATGAAAATGCTGTTTTAAACATGTTCTTGTGGCATTTTTCTGATGATGGAGGAGGTCTACAAAGAAAACCAAGTATCCAGCCACCAAACTGATACCTTTCATGATATTTTCCCTTTAAATTATTTACACTAACTTGATTTTGTCTCTATACTAAGAAAAAAAACAAAGAATAAATTGACCAACCTCTGCATGTCCAAGTCAGAGAATGACTTCAGTGTGCTCTTCCATTTGAATATACTGGGATACTTCAGAGGATCCACTTCTGCACTCTTTATTGCTGTCAAAACCTCCCTGTCCAGTCTGGTGGGTGAATCCCTGCAAAAGCACATTTGGTGAATAATAATGTCACTACAGTAAAGTTAGAACATAGAACATTCCCCTTCATCAGTTTGATTTCACTAAAAGGATCAGTGAATGTTTCTCAACAGATAAAACAGCTAAGTTGTTTGGTTAATGCACCGTGTGTGTATTGTTTCAAGTTATTTTAAGAGCCTGGTATGTCTAGAGGAGTCAGCGTGACTCACCCATCGATGAACAGTTCTCTCCTAACGTGCGGTGGCGTTCTGGAGAGGAACTCCTGAGAGCTATCCAAGGACTTATAGGAGGATTTCGAAGATCCTGAGCTGCTCAGGTCTCTGCCTCCGTGGTCCCATGATTTGGACCTGGCACAGAAGTTGCGTACCCCTGACCCCTTGGTCCAACCTGACACGTCCAGATTCTCCTCTGCTTCAAAGTACTCCTCTGAGCTGCTGCTGCTGCTCCTTCCCTCTGTACCTCCTGCTGCACCCCTGCATATCCCGTCCACGGACAGGCCGTCCTGACTGAGGGACAGGCGGTTCAGCCCAGAGCTCAGGTCTGTAGCAGCGGAGGAGCCGAGGGAGTCCCGCACCTCCTTGTGCCAGTTCTCCCCACTGTTTCTTTTCTCCTTGTAGCTCACAGGCGAGCCTTGGCTCTCTTGTAGTGACATTCGCTCAAATTCCACCAAAAGATTGGAGATGGGGGACAGCATTTTGGAAGAGGACGGAGAGGAGCGCGGGGACAGCCGGTCTCCGTTGTGAGTCCTGTCTCTGGAGGAGGAGCACACCCCGTTTTTGCAGGTCACTCCGGGTGACAAGAGGGCGTCGCTGCAGCAGCAGAGCAGGTCCTGCTCGGCGGCCGTCTCGATCAGGTTGGCGCCGCGGTGGTGCAGTGCAATGTGGAACTCACGGCCCCCCACAGCTCCTTTCAGCGAGTCCTTGGTGGCAGCTGATGAGGTGATGCTGGTAAGAGCTGCGTTTTGCCGGTTCTTCATTTCCTCCAGGCTGATATCGTCCCCCTCGTCCAGGAAGGCACCAACAGAAATAGAGTTGCAGAACTTTTTGGGCTTGCCTGGAAACAGGAATGAAGAGTCAGGAAAACATTTCCACCAGTATCAAACAATTCTTTTATCATTCATGCATCTTGACTCTGTGAAATGGGTCATGTTTAACAGAAACTCTGATTTCCTGAATACAGTAAGACGGGATGTGATCCATTCTTTGATGCATACCTGGGGAGGGGGTTTTGAACCTGTTGCTCGTCTCATTCTCTCTGGCTCCTTGATGAGTCCGGACACTGAAATCCTTCTTGTTCAGATACTCCTCCAGCATGTGGAGGCCCTCAGGAGACGACAGATCCACAAAGCAATCCAGGAAGCCCCAGTACTCTGCCCAGGGGTGTCCCATCTCATGAGCCAGATCTCTGAGGATGAAAAGGAGTTATCCATTTATTACTTTCTACTGTATTTTTCACAGTATAAGAAGCAATTTTTTTTTGTTTTGTTTTTTTAACATAGTTTGACCGGGGGTCCGACTTATGGTTGATTTAAAAATAAACTAAATATTAATAACCGCTAGAGGACACTGTAGGTGTGTGACAGTATTTGTTAAAAACAAGAACACAGAGCAGGGCTAACAGTGCGACCAATGTGGTCCCATTTGCGACTACATTTTTTATTGGTGTACCAAAAAAATTCATGGTCGCACCAGTGCACCCAATCTATCTGTGAGGAGAAAAAAAAATAATAATCTCCGCAACTCTAAAAGTCTCCGTACTGTATGTGTGTGTAAGTGCAACAATCTCAAATAAGAATTTTTTAAATTATTTTATTAGAATGTATATCTGAAGATGTGTCCACACCGGTGGCGTTGGCGTGCAATCAAGCTGACACTTTCAGAGTCTTTGCGCAGGCACCCTGTGCACGCACACCCGATGCTGGCGGCAGGTGGAGGGAATGAAAGAATTCTGTTAAAATCCTTCAACAGCTCCAGCGATAAGGTTACATGCTTTTGTCTACTGCAACTTTTCAACCGTTAACGCAATTAATTGAATTCCTGCAGATGCTAAACCGAAGTAAACAAGCCTCACGCTGATGAACGGCTATGTGCAATTGTGAAGTATTTACGTAATTCACATTTATCATCTGATACTGACGTGGAGAAAAGCTGCTTTGTGTCGCAGCGCTCTCATTATGAACTCTCTACGTTTGTAATATTGTGTATATTGGAGCAAAGCAAGAAAGAAAAGCCGCTTTTTTCCGCGTCAGAATCAGGGGATTCATGATGATCATGTGAATGATAGAAGATGAATGGAAAGCCAAAAAGCCAGTTATTCAGGTGTCACTGTAACATTAATGGTGTTTTAGGGTTAACTACGGTGGCCCTGAAAGTTAATTCACATAAATTAATCAAAGCAAAACCTTATAAAGATCTTAATGACAATTACAAACAAAAACCAAATAATAAAAAACATAAAGTTTTAGAAATCAAAACAAAATTCCACAAACTAAAATGATTCTAAAAAGTGAAAAAGGAAATGTTTTAAAAAAACAAAAGTAAATTTCAAAAATTAAAATGAAGTGTTCTACTGATCACAAAATGTTTAAAAGTTTGTTTTTTTGTTTAAATTTCAGTTTTGTGAAGCAGATCAACGACAGAATATTTGATCTGTTTTCAAAGCGTTTTGAAGTGGTCTTCTCATTATGATTCTGCTGATTTTAGGCTAAATCTAAAAACTTGTCGTTTCCTAGGACATAGTTTCTGCAGAGCAACAGGAGTTCATTAGAAATTCACCTCCGAGTTGTGTTTGGTACTGTTGGTGTGAAGTAAACCTCATACTATCTCGTGAAATCTTTGTTTACTCGCTCTCTCCCTAGCTTACTGTCCCTCACACCTCCAAGCTAACATTACAATCCAACAAAGATGCTGGGCTATATCGTAGCAATCCAGTTGTACGGTTCTGATCCAGATTCCAGATCAGACCAGGAAAACAAAGACATACATGGATCTATTTGTCTGACATTGGATGCTTCAGAATTGCAGAGCAGGGAGACTTGGGTTCCACCCATTTCATTCCCTGTCACAAATTTAAATGTAGTAGTTATTATTTTTTGTTATAAATAAAGGGGTTTTTGTTTACTAGATGTAAGGTCAAGTCTTAACATTGATTTACACAGTAATTAAAAATGAACGAGACCATGTAAAAGTGTTTAGTTAAATGCAATGAGGTCTAGAAAGTGGGTATAAACGTTTGTGCTGGTGCACCTATGGAAAAAAGTTAAGTGCACCCGAGCAACCAGCGCAAAAATTTAGTCTAGAGCCCTGGACACAGACAAAGTGTCGCTCAGTCTTATGCCGGACTTGGTGGAATTTTCCAAAACCACACAAAGGATCCAGAATTCAATGGATTTAGGGATTTAAAGTGATACAAAGAGTTTAGATGACTTGTTAGCATGTTCTTTGTGCTATGGTTATCTGAATAATTGTTCATATGTTGTGTTTATATATTAAATTGCCGTTGAATCAGATCGACTCCACTGAATGTTTGAAATCACAGGTCAAGACGTTTTTATTCAGGAGAGCTTTTTGTTGATTTTTAGTCCCTGTTTTACTATATCTTATTGTGTTTTAATTGTTTTACTATTGGTTTTTATTTCTTCTCTGTGTCTAGATTTGATTTTATGCTTGTGTTTTAAAGCACTTTGTGATCCTTTCTGCGAAAAGTGCTATAGAAATAAATATATTCTATTCTAAATTCCTCACGTTTGATTACGTGAAATAATCATCAGTGTGTTGCGGGGTAAAGCGCTTGTCATTGTTACATATCAAGTTATTATAATTTGCCTTCCAAGATGAAATTTCCGTTCTTGTTCCTGTATTGTGTTAAATACATTTCTCAAAAAGTGAGACTTTTATATGATTTTTTTTCTCTGTATTTTTTGGCTGCTGTGACTTAGACTCCAAAAAATATGAACCCTTTTTTTTTAGTATTTGTTTTACTGAATACTTGATGAATTATCAGCCAAAGTCTGAAAATCAGATTGAGCTAAAATTGATTGAGCTTTCTATCAAAAGAGTCAGCTAATTTCAGGATACGAACACAGATTGAATTTAACCTGCAGTCAGACCCTGAGTGGACGAAACAGCCTCAAGATTAAGAAAATGAAAAATTGAATAACATGCAGAACCATTAAATAAATGTGAAAGCAGCAGTTTACAGTTTGCTTGTACCTGCCCACTTTTTCTGCCCCTCTGTCCAGGTCTGATTTAAGGATGTGGTAGAATTCTGCCCGGTCTCTGGGAGGCGTCTTCCAGGAGCGTCGAAAATCAGCTGCCTTCAGTGGAAAACAACGAGATCTGATCAGAATCGTTGGTTCAAACCAGCCGTCATGCAGAGAGGTGGTAAACTTGCTTTAAAAGGGCTTAGCGGTCCTGCAAAGGCTGTGACAGTCATCAGAGGATCCATGGGGCTTCTTGTGTGCTGCTGGTTTCGAGCGAGACCCTCTGAGGACTCGGGCGACCATGGATCTCCGATGATGGGCTGGGAGGTGTTGTCAGTAGCCCTCAGCAGGGGAACATAGCAACGGTCTGTGAAACAGAACAACATCCGATAAAGAACCTGATGCTTATCTAAAGAACGCTGTTCAACAAGGAGGACATAAAAGTCCAATATAGATGGAACCAGACTGTCAAACTTCACTGTAGTGTACTGAGTCTGTGCTAAAATCAGTGATTGTATTTGAGAACTGGACAGAGTGACTCCTCCCCTCTGGCATTCCAAACGGAAAGCCAAACTCTAGTAGCCTTCTATAGAGAAAAAAACTGCTATTACTCAATCATTCTATTTGTCAGAATAAGCTTTCAAGCTCTGATATTTTTTTTAAACCTGTTTTTGCTAATCCTAATTGTTTTCATGATTTAGTTTCTGCAAGTCATTCATGTTAAAAACTGACCAATCAGATGCCTCTATAAAAGAATGTGGTCCCATGTCGAATGGTTTTCTTCAAGCCTCCATTCAAGTGGTAGGCGTGTGAACTTCCAGCAAGCTTACTCCTGATTGGTGAGAGTGGTTGCCATAGAAACACCAACTCAGACTAATCACTGCTGACTCATTTTGCCCAAACATGGTGGTGTTCGTATCACAAAAAAATGGTGACTGATTTGACTTCATTTGGTTAGAACAGGAAGTAAGTCGTTTTCCAAGGGTGAGGTCGCACTCGCTCTGTCCAGTTTCCATATACAGTCAATACCTAAACTCCTGCCCACACAAAAATCACTTCAAGCAACCGTCCACTGCAACCATCAGATTTACCAAACCTAAACTACGGAAAACTTAACATACAAGGTAAAAAGAACTGCACAAGTTATAAATAGTTCATTCAGAGGCACAACTAGAACTGACCCAATAATATCAGCTCAGATGTCTCATTTAAACCATTTTAAGGATGTTAGACAACTAAAAAAAAGGGGAAAACAAGAATAACAGAAATTAAACCATGCGAGATGCAATCTCCTCTGAATTCAACTAATCTTTATACATACGAAGAGAACGGTAATCTTACCTTCCAAGTACTCTTCTATCCTCCGTTTCACTTCTTCGGTTTTATTTTTTCTGCTACAAATAAGCTGTGAGAGGAAAAAAAAAACTAATGAGACAAAAAGAGTTGAAAATAAAGTGTAAGTAAAGGAGAAGTCATGATGATATTGTTCAGTCCGAGTTTGTTTGGCTAAAGGCCCCTAACAAAGATTCTTTCAAGACCCACTTCCAATGAAAATAGTCTTTTTTTGTGTTTTTAACATGTTCTTGTAGTATTTTTTTCACGGTTGAGGACCTATATAAAAGAATTTACGCTTAAAAGGGGCCCTACCATGATTTTCTTCAGCCTTTCAGAGTAAACTATATTCATATATATGATCATATATTACATTGGAAACACTAAACAAAATTGTTTATGAAATATGAGTCATTTTGTGGCCCGTTTTAATACTCGGAAGTAAAACAACTCGATTTATGAGCCGCCGCCTTTCGTTTCTTGTTGGTCCCGCCCATTTCATCCTTGAGCCGGCCTCTCCAGTGTGAACAAAATTTATAAACGTAATGCTCTGTCGTAATGCTCTACATTTGTCCGCAACTCACCGATCACCTCATTTCTTACGGTGGTCGTTTTGGTTCAGTTTTTCCGCTCTTGGTTTATTTCAAATTAAGACTAAGGAATCTTAGAGCGAACCGAAGTTCAGTCCGATTGGAAACGAAGCGAGACTACATTTAAAATATGGGTGCGGGAGCGGTTCCCGGTAAAGGAAGGTAGTTATCTCCTGGCACAGCTCCGCAAAGAAGATGGGTGTGTTTTTGTTGTTGTCTCGGGGCGGAGCTTGCAGCACAGACTCTTCCTGGAGGGAGCTGTTGGCAATGATCTTATGTCAGCACGTTTCCAACCTCTCGTTTACATGGGTATGGGAGGGGCTGCTGTAGACAGCGCAGTTTTTTAGAGGATTACTCTTAAATGCAAGAACGGATCAAAATACCGCTGTGGGGTTCTTTATAGTGAGGAATGAACAGTAAAATGCATTTAAAACGAGACGAGATTATGTTTGAAAATTAATTGTAATTTCTAGTATTCTGACATTTTAAACAAAACCTCTTGGTCACATTCCTGAGTAGCATAAATCCAGGCTAGGGAAATCTACTGTGGTGAGTTTGAGTTTGGGAAGTGTGAAATGAGCATCTCCTCACATCACAAGGCTTCCGGCCATCCTTGTTTTTGCAGTTCTTATCAATGCCGGGATGCGAGCACAAGACATTCACCACATCTGGACATCCAAACTTGCAGGCAAAGTGGAGCGGGGTTTCAAAACTCTGCAGATAAAACAGAAACACAGCTGATCAACCAGATCTGAAAATACAGTTTCCTTTTGGTTTCAGGTACGGAGAAGAGACTGACGGCCTTATCTGGAGTGTTGAGGTAAAGATCTACGATGTAGTGAATCCTTTTCTGCAGCATGTCTTCCTGGTCGTCTGGGTACATGAGGCGCATGAAGTCGGGGTTTTCCAAGATGTCCAGCAAAAGCTGAGCGATCTTGGCCTGGTTCTCCTTTGCTGCCACATGCATGACATTGTACCGGCAGCCCTCCTGATGAGACATAACAGGAAAAATGGGGTAAGGAGATTTCACTGAATCAAACTTTATATTTTGCTGACCAATTCTGAATGTCTGTATCTGCATCAGATACAAGACTTTTTACTTCCTGCTTTGGTGTTGGAACAACAATAGAGCTTTTAGGATGATGTCACAGCAGCACCAGGCCAATTGTCTTAAAATAAATGCTCTAACAAGTAAGGAGTTGCACCTTTTTTTTCTCTGTTTGATAACACGACAATTGTTGCTTTACATTCCTCTGTGGCTCATCCGTGGCATTATTCCACCTCTGTTTATATGGCATATCCACCAGCTACAGTGGCCATTTTGGTCCAGTTGTTCAGCTCTGAGAACAGACTGTATTCAGACTGAGGAAAGTCAGAGCAAACCGGACCTCAGTCCAATTACAAACGAACCTAGACCACCTTGAAAGACGGGTCAGGGTGGTTCCTGGTCCCTTGGGTGTTTTCAGACAGAAAATTTGCTCCAGATTATTGAGGGAAACTGACTCTAGTTCACCAAGTGTTTCCAGCCTGAAAACATTTTTTATCTTTTCTCATCTATTGATGGTTTTTTTTAAGTCTATAAGTCTATACTCTTGCTTAAAATCTTAAAGTTCAAAACATCAAAGAAAATAAGTCCAGTATAATAGAATGAAAAAAATCATCATAGCAAACTGACTACAGTCTGTACAGGAGAGATACCACGGAGGAGACGGTCAATGGTCTACAGCCAATCACGACTCAGAACAGAATGCGCTGACAAAAAATTGTGCCAAAAAAAAAAGAGAAAAAACAACAAGATTGCAAAAGTTAAATTGCAACATAGTGAGGAAACACTGTATATGTTTTTTCTTCCAAATTAACCCAAAAATCAATAGTAGAGTTAAGACATACACTATTAAATTTAGACAAAACCGTGATTTGGGCCTTTTTTGAATTAGATGCTAGCTTATTAACCCAATTAATAAGGTAAGCAGTTAAAACCCTCATCTATTTCAGGTCTGATTCATAACGAAAGGGAAGCTAGAGTTTAAAGAGTTCAAAATCTCTCGTTTGGATTCAAATGTAGATCCAAGCCGATAAGTTGAAGCTGACTGCCAAGAAACAAGGGAGCTACTGAAGGAAAGTTTGGCCTTAAAGTTCAACAGGAATCCTGGCTGAGTCTGAACCAGAACAGAGCTCATCTATGAAGGGATCTCATGATGTTCATTGATGTTTACTGAGAAAAGTGCAGAATAAAAGAAATGCACAGAACTGTTTCCAAGAAGTGTCTTCTGATGATTCAAACAATTTTCTAATAAGGCAACAGTTATCCCAGAATGTCTTTTAACAGGATCTTCATCGTCACTTTAAAAAAGGTTTTTTTAGGCTGTAAAGACTAAGAACTTGCAAAGAACAGAATATTTTTAGAGCGACAACAAAGCAGTCTGGTTTGTGATCTGACCTGTACGACAGTGGGGTTATCTCCTGAGCCGATGAGATAACGGGGGTTGCTCCAGACGAGTTCACTGAACTCTTTCTCGTCACCTTTCTCCACAGCTTTTCGGAGTTTGGCTGTCAAGTCCTGGCTGCGCGGGCTTTTAAAACTGTTGGCCCGCTCCCTGTTGACTGTATCAACCTCCATACTCTCTGATTTGGAGAGAAAAATAAACATTAATTAAGAAGTTTTTAAACATGTCTATGGAGGTTTTCCTTCATTTTAGTGATCACTGGAATTTCTATATTATTTCTGCATTTTAAAATTTTTCTCCCTTTTTTTGAGGAGTTGCCTGTTTCAAAGCTTCTTTGTGTGTGTTTTTTTTTTTTTTTACTATTATGACCTTAGACTTTATATCTTTCAGCAAACTTAGACTCAGATTCTCGCTAAACCAGCTAGGTTTCCAATATCCTGTTTACAGCTGAAACATGTTAAATACGCCATTATTTCTCCAGTGTTTACAGATTCACTCAGTTCTATCAAAGGGGTGACTCTTTCTTAGCCAGAAAGTCATTTGATGGAGGACTTACCTTTACAGAGAAGCAAGTTGGATTTAATTGGGGACACACATGGTGTAGATTTGCTGGGAGACGGGACATATTCACAAACTCCCTTGGCATATTTCTCTGCATCCTCCCGGTTGTTAAAAGCTTTGAAGCGAGCTCCTTTCATGGACTTTACAGCCTGAACAACATCTTTCATGTCCATGAATACACGGCCTCCATCTGCAGCACAAACAAGAACATGTTAAACATTTAGTGGAGCAATAGTTGTTTTCAGCCCAATGTAAGCTGTTAATATTCTATAAAAGTGGGGCCACTTTTCCTGGTGCCGTTTCAACTGGGATGTGCAAGTTTTAAAGGATTTCATCACCCAATAAATTGCTCTGCTTTTAACGGAAAAACATTTCAGTTTACTTTTAGTGAGTTAGCATCAGTATGATCATAGATGGTGCTTTTGAGTGATGCCATCATTCCAGAAGTAGATCACATTGGCCATATCAAAACATCAACTTCAGAATTCAGCTCCATGACAAAAGAGTCAATGACTGCCGTCCACTCGGCTGTCATCGTAGGACAGCCAAAGCTACCATGTCAAATCTAAGTGCATTAGAATTGATATTGACCATTGAATGTATAAGAGAACTAGATTGGGAGAGTGTGAGGTCACACATGGAAAAAGGCTTACTTTTTCTATGTCAATCAGTTGCCTTTTTTTGTTTTGTAATACAGACTCCACCATGTTGGAGCCAGACATTATCAGTAAGCAACGATTCAGGAGAATCTGTCAAACGTTTTGTATATTTGACTTGAAACCAAATACTTTTATTGAGCTATCTGATTGGCCAGTTTACAACTTGAATAACTTGCACTATGGAAAAAAAACCTTCCAGTTCTTATATACAATCAATGGCATTGACTAAAGCTAAGAAAATATTGCAAAAAAAAAAAAATAACCCTTGTACGGTAAAAAAAAAAAAAAAAAAAGAATTTTGATATTAAAACAAATAGTTGGAACTCTGACTTTTTCAAACTCTAAATACCTACTGATGAAAAACAAAATAACCTACTGACATTACTAGTGCTGTATTATCCAACCCGGTAGATTTGTGTTGTTACTGGCTCGTGGTCTTACCCTTGTTACAAATACTGATGATTAATGATAACATGAGCTATGTCATTTTTTATTGATTTGACTGGAAAGCTGCAGAATTTGATTTGCACAGATTTTAAAATCTTTTGACTCTACAAAGAGAGTTAATTATCAAAACTGATCGCAACTGCTTGAGGTTGAAAAACAACGTATTCAGTATGGATCTTCATCGTTTAGTTTAATTCTACTAAAATAAAATTCCCTTTCTTTAGTTCAAGTCAAACACTATAACTCGACATATTTCTGTTAAGTTATTTTGTCATACATTTGCATAGAGCTAAGAAGCTCAAGGCAATGTTTACAAGTGTATACCTCCAACATAGTGGGATCTAGACTGGATTTGTGACATCAGTGCAAACACTGCATTATGGCCTGAGCCATATCCCACGGTTCATCTAAAACTGCAACTTTCCAAACGCTTAACCCCCATCTGAGTATAAACACATATTCTGCAGTGAAGAGGAGTCACTGCTGTGAGGGCTGAATTTACCCTCTTGCTTTGCAGAATGGTAAAGGCCGCATACTTATAGCACACTTTTCTACCTTCCTTCGAAGGTAGAAAGTGGTTTACCTTCACAGACCCATTCACACACCGATGGTGGCTCCACTGCTGAACACTGTCTTACCCAAGTACACTTCGACACACAATCGAAACCACATTCTCCCAATCAGGAGTTGACCGCCCTACCACTGCACCACGGCCGCCCCAATGTTAACGCTCCAATGCAATGTCTAGCTTCATGCATCAGTTTCTTATGGTAGCTTTTGCATCAGATGATTAAAGGTTAATGTGTTCCTTTAATTTCTGTCTTGCCAACTTTTTTTTCTCAGATTTATAAAGTGCCTGTGGTTATTACAGCCAGATTTAACTTATCGAAATAAAGAGAACAGATTTCTGTAGGAACAATATTCTTTCTCAAAGGAATAGTTGTTCTGCTATCATATTGAAATCCAAATTCATGTATTTATGTATTTATAAATAAATACATAAATAATAAAACATGTCAGACCTTAGCTTCCAGAAAACAAAAATCCTCAAAAAATAAGAAATAAAACCTTATTACAATTCAAACTTTGAAAATAACTCAATAAACAACTGCTCTTGCTAAAAGTAACTGTGGAGAACATAAAAAATATTCATTTTAAATTGTATGCATGAGTTGTTGATGTTAAAGAGTTTTATAAGCTTTCCTTACCACTTCTAGCCAAGACATCCTCCCACGGCGGACAGACTCCATAATAAAAGTTTGGAGAAACTTCTGCTGACTTTGAAGGAGTTTCTGTTTTGGCCTTTAAGTCACTGAACTCAGCAGCAGTCTTAGAAGTTGCTTTCACCAAGATTTCCTCTTCCTCTGGGGGATTTAGACCTACGCCATAGCCAAAGTCCAACTCCTCTGTAGCAGTCTCGGAAGAGCTACTGCTTGTTGTAGCAGTGGCTGTTGCAGCAGCTGTGGTGGCATTTGGAAGAGGTTTGGCACTGTGATCTGCATCATCTGAAAAGCCGTCGTTCGGTTCGGACGTGTAGCCCTCCTGTTCGGCAAGAACCCGTGCTAGCTTCCTCTCGTAGGTGCCTCTGGTGGTGCATGTGATGGGGCCACACTTGAGGTGTGCTCGGGCAAACTCCTCAGACAGCTCGGCAGCACTCAGCCCCCTCAGTCTGCTCAGAACGGCCTCCATGCTTCAGCTCCCAGCAACGCAACTGAAAGTTGACCCAAAACAGAGCAGAAAATGCATGACTTCAAGCAGCATGGCAACATGTCTCCCTATAGAGCATCAGAATATTTTTGCTTCACTAGTAATACAATAAAAACAACCCATTTGGTTTGCAAACCTTAAACAAAACAGATAAACAGGAAGTATTTGAAATCTTTCAAAATAAAACTTTCAAAAAGGCTAATCAGAAGAGTCCAGTTTGTGTAAAATAAATAATAAATAAATGCTACACATTTTAGCAAACTAACAGTAAACCAGGAGAGTCATTTATAAGTTTCATAACATAAAAAAAATGAACAACTGTGTTCAGTTTATGTGCAAAATCATGTAATAAAACCGCTTTAGCAAAAAGCTAAAAATAACAGGCACGTATATTTCATGTAAACTAGTGTTTGCGCGTTCCTTAGTAACCAGGGCACGTTTCTTTAACAATTTTACAAAAATATCGATTTAAAAGAAATAATTTAAAACAACGTCATGATCCTCGAGCACATTTAAATTCTTTTTGCAACAGTTTTTAGGACTAAAGTTAAACTAGCTTCTGCTGGCTAGCTTGCTAACAAGCTAGTCGGCTTTTGAAGCTAAGCAAAAATCGCTGGGATGGACAGGATAAGCGACAGTATTCTTATTTTCTTTTTTGATGAATACTGATATTTGTAAATCACGAACCGGGTACAATTTGGACAATATTAGTGTATGTACTCGCATGCTGTCACGCCCAAGTGTGTCATTCGACCTGGGCTTTCGGACAGTTCCGTAGCGAATTTGATACGTGGAAGTCATTCCAGTATAACAAAATAAGACTAAAAGCAATGACATCCATCGATACTTGCGTCCTCATACTCACCAAAGAACATATTTTATATGTAAGGAGAGGTGAATTCTAGGTTTGCAAATATAAAACGGTGGTTAGACACAAAGCCGAAAACGGTCTGGAATAGTCTCATTGTTTACAACATGCCGTGCGCATGCTCAGTTTCAAGGCAGGGCACGCTGCGTTCCGCACCTGTAGGAAAACTCAAAATTAAGGCAACTAAGAAGTAAGAATCATGAAATCTTAAAACGTAGCGTTAGCCTTGAATTTAGGCTAAATTAAGGTGCCACTTGGGCTAAAATTTTCTTTATTGCTTGCGTCAAGGACACACATGTTTGTTTTAAGTTTAAAGCACTTGCATGTCTTGGTTAATTAATGTTAACTAAGAGCGATATTTCCTTTTTTTTTAAACTACGTACTTTTAAGATACAACGCGTTTTTAATAGCACAAATACATCTAATTGAAAACCGGTTGGATAGCTTTACCAGCTTCTACGTACTCATTTAGTCGGGAACCATAGATTTTACGTTTATAATGCATTACATACGAGCATTCAAGACTGAAACGTTGCAACAGTGAATTTCAAAAGATAAGTGAAATATTTACCAGCATTAATAGTTCTAATAATAAACAAGTCAATGACATGACATCTCAGTAGCAGCTGGAGCGACGTGTAATACCTCTTTAAATCGTGACTGGCTAAATAGAAAATGAACAAATTCTAAAGAAGAGATGTTATTTTCACCACATAAATATCAGGAATCTGAGTTTATCGAACATGCTAATAGGCATTAGCTATTTAGCAAGAGGCTAACAACTCAAGCTACTGGTTAATTGTATCATAAAATACGTATGAGGAACGTTATTTATTTTGTTGACAGATCGGGAGGGATACAGAAAAGTTTAAACAGTAATATATAAGCTATGAATAATGTCATTTGAATAATACCCTGCCTGCGTCTCCCTCCGTTTCCCCGGCACCTAATGCTAGGTGTCCTGACACCGCGACTGTTTCAAAATGTGGAGCCAGGACCCATGGTTGTCCAACAAGACGCCTGAACAGAATACTCTTTTTTTTAAATAGGAAAAACGAATGTGTATTGTAATAAAATAAGTTCACACTTAATTGTATGTATTCGAATAACAAATATAGTAATATGTATTTTAAAATACTTAAAAAAAAAGAAAAAAAGAAAACAAGATTCAATGGCAGATGAATAGTGCAACTTTATCATGAATACAATCACATCTCCCAACACAAATGTCCAACAAGCAATCAAACATTTCCAATCTCTGGGGGAAGAAAAAGAAACATAGCAAGGTGCAAGCGTATAGGTACAACCTTTTTCTCTTATAATACAGAATATAAATACATGTAATGTTAGTTTTCCCATACAAGCATTCTTAATCATATTTGCTGTCCCTCTGGAGAAAAAAGAAAGAAAAAAAAAATCATAAAAAATATTCAAAAACTTTTTTTTTTAGTGAAAGAATACAGGATCTGCAGCTAATTGCATGCAGAAAACTGCTGTATTATTATTATTATATATATTAAATATCCACTGGATACTCGGCAATTCAGATGTAACTATATGCCCAGGTTTGGTTTACATTTGATATCTTAAGTTACATCTTTCCATTCAACATTTATGGTCATTTTACAATTATACAAAAAAAGCAAACATGTATATATTAACCTTTGAAAACACTTAACTTATCCCACAACGCCAGAGAAGAATTCAACAACAAAACCAGGAGGTGATTAAAGGGTTCTTTCCTTTTTTTTGAAAGTACAGAATGTACCAAACGTAACAGAAAACAATCATTTCAAGCAGTAACCTTTTTTTTCCCCCATTAAAAAGCTTCGTCAGTCGCTTTAGTTTTGATCATACGATGTGCAACGTCAGTTGGTGTGATTAACATTAAACAAACAGTTCAGATTAGTGAACCCACATTTGCAACACAAAACATCTTGCAGACACAACAGAAAAAAAGCCATCCAACCCAATCGAGTTCTTCTCAGCTCATCAAAGATTGTTTAAGGCTTCTTTTTTTTTTTTTTTTTTTGCTTAGAAGTTTACTGCAGTCCGAGCTAGACAAACAAAACTTGAGGTTAATGTTTACAGACTCACTTTAGTAAACAAAGTCTAACATAGAACTTTTTTTTTTTTTACCATGTGGCAAAATATATATCTGAGCAGACAGTAGAGATACAATTCCATTACAAACTGTTATCAAACTTGAATGTTTTGGTAAAACCATCAATAAATGATACGAGTTAACAGGCACATAGAAATGGAAGAACACATTGCAGTAATTGAAATACAGATGTTAGTTATTATTAGGCAGCAATGATGCCACTTACTTATTATCAATTTTACAGTAAAAGGATGAAACTTCACACTTCAGGTCAAACAGATTGATCTCATATTTGCATTTAAACTGGAGATATTGTTAAAGAGCAATGAAATCAATTTTTTTTTTGCCATTTCTAACCTTAATAAATAAATATGGAAAATAACTTTATATATAAACAAATGAGAAATAATAAGAATAAAGCTGTGGTGGGTACGGTACTACACCACAAAAGCACTTCTGTGCTGATGGGAGGAATGCCAAATGTTGGCAATTGTTGAAAAAAGAGAAAGCAAAAATGGAGCTTAAAAGTGCCGTAGTGGATAAAACTCCACTCTTCCTCTTTGCCTGAGAGTTGACAGGTATTTTTTATGATGGCTGCTGTTCTGTTTCAGTGTGATTTTCCACCATATTGTTTACCCCTGTTGACAATTTGGAAATGTTCTGCAGCTCAAGTTGAGCCAGTCCCTCTGCTGTGTCTGTCCAGGAGCTCATGGACTCGTGTACCGTTACAGTGTGCTGCTCCATTTGCTTCTGCAGGCTGTCCATCTCTTCCCTGGATAAAATAGATGCACATCATATTCAGCATTTAATTATGCTTGTGTTTATCCTGCAAACAGAAGGATGTGCTTACTTGAGCTGCCGGAGGCAGCTGTGGAGGTTATTGAGCGGCTCCTTGTTGACGGAAGCAGACGGTTTCAGCAACTCGTCCAGCAGCGACGCGGGCACAGGGCAGTCTGGGATCTTGACTGGCGTCACTGGGTTGGACGGATTCCCTTCAGTCTTCAACTCCATGCGCTGCTGCTCCGATGAAGCACAGGGGGCACGTGCGGTCACTTATCTTTAGAAAAGGCGCTCTTATTTGAGATAATACCAACAACAGCTTTTTACCCTTCGAAGGCGACTCTGCTTGAGGTCCTGTTTGAGTTGCTGGTTCTGCAGGAGGACTGTTTTCATGCTGTTTCTCAGCTCTCCCACTTTAGCCTGCAGCATAAATTTGTCCTTCCTGGTGCCGCTCAACTCCTCCTGGACCAATTCCAGCTCCACCTTAATATCCTGAACCAAAACAAGATTTTTATTTTTAGTAAGGAATTCATCAAAAATAGGAGTTTTTGTTTTTTTTCATCTGGACAAAAACAAGTAGTGAGAGGTGAGCTTTCCTACTGAAATGATGTTATGCATCACTTAAAATGACCTTTAGCGTACATGCCACTTTCCTCCGTTGATGCAGAGCAAGGTCGGTGCAGACTAGATAGCCGTTACCATGGCAATGGATCACACCGTGCATCAAATAGTCTTTTTTATTGTGAAAAACAATTTAAACCTAAAAAATAACAAGATCAAAGTGATCATATTTGATTTAACATTTATATCCTTTGTAACTGAGCATAGTTTCAGCAGGTTCATCCCTAAATTTATTTCTGATAATGCACATCTTCAAAGGGCATTATCCTTTACACATATAAAAGTTTTTTGTTTAGCTATTATTAGGAGAAAGTTGTCTTGCCTGCAGTGCAGTTTGAATGTTGTCCAGCTCCCTTTGGTGACACTGCTCCATCATTTCCAGCTGCTGCTTCTGAGCGTCAATCTCCCTCTGCTTCTGCTCCACCTCCCACTTCAAGTCTTCAACCTGTGTCAGAAATTCATCTCACATGTCAACACAGATGCAAATATATTGCTTAGGATTCAATAAGATTAACTGCAGCATAATAGAAATCAGGAAGTGTAATAAAAGCTACAAAAGAATTAAAAAAGGTGCTTATTTTGTCACAAATCTTATGTTTACATTTCAAATAAAAATAAAGTCAGGGATTCCAGATCTTTCTTTAAAGTGCACACCTCTTGGTTTGTGAGCGGCTGCTTAGCCAGTTCTTCATCCAGCTGTTTCCGGAGAACCTGGAGTTGACCATGAGCCTCAGCAAGTTCCTCTTGGAACTTGGAAACATCACGAGAGTGCTGCTCATCTTGAGCCCTGCAGAGAGCAAGATAGATTATAAATTACAGGTGAGATGTGCGCGATCAAATAAGTCAGACGTCAGACTCATGGACATACTGGAGCTTTTGTGCTTCATTCTGTAGGACTTTGACAAGGTCCTCTTTGGATTGTAGATCCTTCTTTATCTCTGACAGCTCCAGCATTGCTGCCCTGTAGTGTCTTCTGTTGTGAGCTGCTTCAGCCTTTGCTGCTGCCACCTGCAGGACAAACCACAACATTACAACCTAAAAAACCCTTGCACTGATAATTTTTCTTAAATACGGGAAAGCAAAATGACCAGTAAATGTTATTTTAACCGGACAGAGTATGCAAAAATAAGTTCCTACCTGCTCTTTCAGGTCTTTGACTTTGGTTTTCTCCTTCTCCAAAGCAATCTGCAGAGTTTTTACCATCTGCTTCATCTGCTGGTCCTCCTCTTCCTTTCGCTTCAGAACAGCTTGAACCTAAAAAAAAAGAAAAAAAAAAAGGCAAACAATAAAATTTTCTAAAATAATGGCGCTAAAACATAATAATCTCCCCTTCTTAATATTTAAACTTACCTGCAAGTTAAGTTGAACCAGATCCGCCTCCCTCTTGGCTAATGCAGACTCCAAAATATTACTGTGCTCCCGCAACGCACTGTGGGACTGTGCTAGACCCGCCAGCTTCCCTTTTTCATGTTCCAGCTCAAGTGCCAACTTCTTGTTTGCATCTTCTAACTTCTTGATGCGCCTCTTGAAGCACCGTGACTCCTGAAGCTGTAAATCAAAGCAGAATCCTATATTTTAGGTGTTTCACAAGGTGAAAACCAGTTTTCCCAATGCCTTTTACTTCAAGTATAAACAGAAATATGAAGGGGGATAACAAAAATATCCATCTGGCAGTGGGGTTACCGTCTCAAAAATTCTAAACATAGAAGTATTAATTTGAGATTTACTGAGGAAAATACAGAGGATACTGGGGTAAATCTGGATTTGGATCCACTGCTTCTCGTTTTAGGGACTCCAGAGTAACGATGCTGTGGCTGATGAAAAGGTTTTATGCTTTTTTAATGTGTGTGGAGTTTTCCAGCAAGACTGACCATAGTTCTGCAGTAGATCAGTTAAAAAAGGTTAAAGGTCAGTGTTGTCAGATATTGTTACAACTTTCAAGCCCAAAAGTCACCTGAAAACCACCAGAACCAAAAAATAAAAGTAGAAAGCAGACAAAGAGCCAAAAACACCATTACAAATTATCCGAAAAATAATTCCACAAAAAATTCAGTAAAATAAAACATCACTCACAGGGGGAAGGGAAGAGTCGTTCAACAGCTGGAAGCTAGGCGTGCATCTGGGGCGCGAAAAAGTTTTTCCTACTCTGGTAATTTCACCGCTGGACTAATTTAGTGACAGAAATGTTTCTGAGAGGTTCTAGTGTACCTGACAAAAATGGGCCTCCGGCTAATTTGCTACAACAGCTCAAACAGGTCTACTGAAATTTTTATTGTTTGTATTTAATTGAACTTTGTGTATATACTTCCAAAAGAGATGTTAAAATAAAATACTTTTTAAAATATATTCTATAATTTGTACGTTTAAAAAAAAAATTAAAAAAGGAGGAAAAACAAACAATTAAAATTGAATATGGCGTGAAATAAAAAAAAAAATCAGAGATTTCATTTTTTGCCACATCGCCCGGCTCTAACTGACACCAACCTTTAACCTCCAGGAGCAATGTGAGATTCAGTGTCTCATCTAAAAACATGGACAGGCAAAGCTGGAATCAAACCTGTGACCCTCTGATCAGAAACTGACCACTTTTCCTCTGCACCACACCGTGCAGATGCATAGGATTTAAAATCTCAACTATTATGTAAAAAGGATTCCTCTTATTGATCTTATTTATTTGTTTATTTTTATTTGTTGTGTATGAGCCGGTGTGTGTGTGTTTTTCAGTTGATGTTGTACAGTAAGGAAAAAGATGTCTATAATTTTTCACCTCATCTTCAAGCTCCAAGACCTTCTCCTGGTACTCCTCCAGCTCTGTGGAGGTGAGGTTGATGACTTCCTGCAGCTCCTTTTCTAGCATGGTTTTGCTTTTGCTCACAGCCTGCAGCTCAGCCTGAAGAGCTTCAATCTTTTCCTTCATTGAGAGAGAAAAAAACATTTTATTTCACCGTCTTTTGACCAACGGAGAGAAGACTTTTCAGACAACAAATGGATGCATGAAAACACGATGGTTTGGCAGGTGTGTGCATTACCTGTAAAGCCTGGCTGTTTCCTCCATCTGATACTTGAGCCCTGAGTTTGACCAGCTCCCCCTCGGCTGCCTCCTTGTCAGCCAGAGCCTCTTGAAGCCTTCTGCTCAAAATCCCCACAGCGTTCTCGTAGGCCTTATGTTTGGCTTTCATCTCCTTTTGAGCGCTGTTCAAATCTGTTCCCAGCCTCTTCATGCGCACCTTCTGTTCTGAGATGGCCCTATGTTCATGAAAAGAACAAAACAAGTACATGAAAAAATGTATTTTTACAGAAATCACACAGTTATCACAGACGTGTGCACTCGTATGGGCTCCTGACTTCTAAGACGTTTATTTATAAAAAGATCTCGACAGCAAATGTGCATCACAGATTTAGTTATCATCTTGCGCCCTTCTAAAAATCCATAAGCGAAGCATGACTCACTTTTTGGCTTCAGTTTCCATCTGCTCTACCTGTCTCCTCAGTCCCTCGTTTTCCTGAGTCACGGCAGCCAGCTGGTTCTGATTAAACTGCAGAGACTGCATGGAGAAGAGGACCATCAACGTTTCATCTCATCTAACGGTTAGTGACGGCGTGTGGACATTTCCTCTCACCTGAATCTGGTTTTCGAGCTGATCCCTTTCTGTCTGAATGGCCTGCAGATGGGTTTCCATGTTTGTCATTTGCTCCTGGACTCTCAGCACTTCCTTCTGTAGACGGGCCTGCTCCAGCTCTGCCGCCTGCTTCTCACCCTGGACGCCCAGAAGCTCCTGCTTCAGGTCCTTCATCTCCAGCAGCAGACGCTTTTTGGTGGACTTCAGCTCACTGATGAGCTGGTCTTTAGAGCTGGCGTCTCGGCGATAAGCTTCCACCATCACCTGACAAGTCAACAACAATTCATAGCAGATGAAAATCTAACATGTTGCCGTTTTAATATAGTTATTAAAACAGCAACAGGAGAAACGTGTAATGTCATGATTTGAACGATCTCAATTTGATTTTTAGTCCCACGCCAATCATCTTTTGATCTATTGTAAAATTTTACCAGAGATCTTTTAATTATGGTTATGAGGTTTTTAGACAAAAATCCAGAAACCTGTTGTTTTCTAGGACATAGTTTCAGCAGAGCAGCAGGAGTTCGTTTGAAATTTGCCTCAGAGTTGTGGGCGGAGCCACCCGCCCCTCTTTCCACAAAGGGAATCTGGCCATAGAGCTTAAAAAATTAATAAAGTCCCTCCTCCTCGGCCGCAACAAAACATTATTTGCACCTAATCATTGTCTGGAAGTCCTCAACCAGAACCCCCCGTTTAAAGCTTTCGACTTTTTTCCCTTTGACAAACTGTCAATACTTTTGTGATCAGCTGATCCAGAGAAAAAAAAACAAAAAACAGCTTTTTCTTCGGGGGTTAAGGGTGCAGTTCACAAATTTGAACACTTGTTAATATTGACTTGATAGAAACAAAATGATTAATGTTCTCCGTCTCGTTTGAAGCTCATCTTGAACACTAAACTGCTAGACAGTTACAGTTTATTCACATTTAAAAGCTTAAAAGCTGATAGTTCTGAAAGATGTTTAAAAATATTTTTGAAAGGGTTTCCTAAAGTTTAGGAAATTTCCGCTTACGGAACCGGCTAAAGTTGCAAAATGTGCGCTTCTGGACAGAAATCGTTTCTGCCGCAACCTTGCATATGATCAGAGGCCCCTTCTTTCCACTCTCCATTAATGACAGCTCTCCGTTTCCTCGCTCTCCTGCTTGCTTACAGCCACCTCAAACCCCTAACCCCAAACTTGACTCAAAAGGTGAAATTTGCATCCGCCATCTCTCTTTCGACACATATCAAATTCACTGCTCGATGCTGGTCCAAAAATGTGACACTCCTGACAAAAGAAATGTTCCCCCTTTGAGTTGTAAGTGAGCCGTCTTGCACCTGTCCACTTTTACCCCTCCCTGCTGCGGCGAGGTCTCTGTTTACATTCTTTCCCACTAGCTTACAGCCCCTCCCACCCCAAACGTAGCATTACTGGTGCAGCAAAAATGACGAGAAAATATTGGAGCAAACCAGCCGTACAGCTTAGAGCCATATATCAGCTCAGATGAAAACAACAAAAACGTTTATGCATCTAGTCATCTACAAGTGGATGCATCAGAATGGAGCAGAAGGTTTGGCACAAATACAATCTTTTGTCTGCGTTGATTCACAATTTGAATTTAAAAAAAAAAAAAAAAACTCAGAAATGCAACTTTAAGCCTAATTTATTTTTCTTACATATGTCCTCTATCATCACAAGAACATGTTTAAAAAAAAAAAAGAAAAAAACACAATTTTGATTGGAGTGGGTCTTTGAAAATGATGTCCAGTTGCATCTTTTATAGCTTCTAATCAGGCTCGTTGCAAGAGCAGGAAAACACATCAATTATTTAACGACAAAACCCAACAGGAAACCACAAAAGACACTGTGTTACAAACTGGTTTCTTTTGTCTTAAAGCAAATTCAATTAAATATTAATCATGCATTCAGCTGAAGAAATATTTTACAATAGCAAATGACAGACTGGATCCTCCTACTCTTTGCAAATCCAACAGCGTAGCTTTAAAAGTGAAAAATGAAAGCTTTTATTGTGGTCCCACTGTAAAGCTGACTCATATAAAGGGTTTTTAATTATTTTTAACAAAGATCTAAGCTACATTTTAACGCACTTTTTCTTTTTTTTAAACAAAGCTGAAGGCTTGAAAGCCATCCAAAAGCGATTGCTGTCATTCTGTCATTTAACTCCACCCTCTGAGTGACAGACTGTCAGTGTAATAAAGCAACCATTACTCAATCTGTTCGGGCACGTCAAGCGGCACTGTAGGCATTCTCCAGCAAATCTGACAACCATCTGGCTCTGCAAGACATCCTCCTACCACACTAACCAGCTGGGAGATTTATGTCAAGCTATTCCAAAAGTACATTAGGTTCTTGAGCGTCTCATTTGGCATTTAACTTCACCAAAGAGAGGAGGAGAAGCTTCTCTCTGATCCAGGGAAAGCAGGAGAAGGTGAAGTGCTTCCTACCTTCTGCTGATGAAACTGCTCCTTTAACTTCTGGGCTTGTTTCTTCAGCGAGCTGTTCTCTTGTTGTAGATTTTCAATCTGTAATGCAGACAAAACTGATTTAGTTTTCCAGCAAAAGTCTGAAAACAAGACTGCAGAGTTACTAAAATAGAAAAGACGCATTAAAAAACTAGTGGTGTTCACAATGTTTTGATTAAAGTTTGCTACATTAGCCTGCACACTGACTCTCACTCTTAAAGCTCACAGGTTGAGACTAATAAACTAGAACCAATTTGTTTTATTTTATTCTGGAAGGCAGCTTTTATTTTTTTTAGCTTTGTAAAAAAAAAAAAACAGCTGAGGCACAACGATTAGAATCATCCCAGAAATAAAAAAAATGAAGTCATTATTTTTGCAGTCTTTTCATGTGCCAAAGTGTGTAGGAGTTTGTTAAAGTAATGCCAAAAACTGAATCCTTCGTCACTCAACAGGATCCAACATCTTTACCAAAACTGTTTTTGAATATAGTGGTTGTTTACTGCTCTCCTCGAGTACCAAACAACCCTGATTTATATACAATAGTATTAAATATATGTTAAAATAAAAGATCTCATCATAATTAAGTGCTTCATCTAATCCCTAACATTTGTTTTTCTCTGTAAGTTTCTAAACTCTTTACATTTTGAAGGAGGAAAAGATCCTCCTTACTAAACTTTACTCTGAAATTCAGTCATACGTAGGTTTACATGATGTATAATGTGCTTTTAACTGACAAAAGATTTTTTTTTCCCCACTTTATATTTGTCATTTCAAGTTGAGGATGCACATTTAATCTCAGTTTTTGGAAATTTCCAAATAATTTCTGTAAAGAAAAAAAAAGGGCAAAATTTCTTCCAAGAGGACCTGATTGCAGACAAGATGGTAGCTAAAACTCATTAGCCGGAAGAGAAAATTCCACAAGTTTTTAGAGTTGTAGCCACTTTTATTAAAACTTTTTTATTATGAAAAATTAATTAAAATAAGATTATTAAAAAAGTTTTGAGATAGTAAAACTGTTGTTTTTTTTACATTGGAGCTTTAGCTTAAGACTAATGTTTATGCTCGACTTAATTTGAATCAACTTTAACCCTTTACGTGATCAATGAAAAATTAGCTTATTCTGTCGTGGAGAAAAGCAGCTTTGCACCGGAATATAACACTTTTTATTATCAATGTGTTTCATTTTGATGAAAAGCTGCATTAAAGTGCTGCTTACCAGAGCAAAGCCGCTTATCTCTGCAGATCAGCGAATTCACATTGATTGTGTAAGGAGGTAAGGAGTGAGAGTATGTTAAAGAGTATTGCAGGTTTTGACACAAGCACCTCAAGTGTTAAAAGTTTGAAGCGCGTGATGTGTGATATTAATGATCAACATTGCGATGGTATAATTACTTGCGATACACAAACAAATAGCAAAACAAAAAACTAATAAATCATTTTAATTTCACTGCAAGTGTTTTTTTAAATAAAAGTTAATGTAAATTATACTGCAAGTTATCTGAATAGGAGGCAGCTTAGAAGCTGTATGACAGGGAAACACCAAATTATAATGATTTATATTTCTGATGGTACTGGCTAAAACTAATATAGACAACAATTTCATGCAATTTCTGTCTGTAGTGCAATTTTTTAAAAACATAGCGGTTTCTCTGTGTATCCATGTGTAAACATTTAAAGTAACCATTCATCGTAGTTTACCCCGTTCTTTTGCGATACGCACATCACACAAGCTGATACCGCAATACAATCTCATTTATTATGTAGCTGATGATTTTCAATTGCCATCTTGTCTGCAACCGGGTCCCCCTCGTTTTTTCCCCTTTTTTGTTTCACTTGAAACAAAAATCTTTAAATCGCTGAACATTTCAGTAATGTAGAAAAAAAATATCTGTAGGAAAGATAACTACAAAGATGACTGGTTCTCCCTCACGCCATTACGTCGTCACCTACCTGACTGGCTTTGACTTGGACCTCCTGTCTGAGCTGGTCCAACACATCTGAGGCCACCAGAACGTCCTCTCCCAGACGCTCAGCACCCTCATCCAGCTGGCTCTTGTCCGCCCGTGCCGCCTGGAGTGCAACCTCCAGCACGATCTTCTCATTCTGGAGGAACTGGATGTTGTCATCCTTGGCATTGCTGTCTGACTGCAGCTCTAAAAGCTGAGCCTCGAGCTCCTGATACCGAGCTTCTAGCTGGCTGATGGCCTGCTCTTTGGTGTGTAGGTTCTCCTGAGTGGCTGTCAGCTGCCGCATCAGCTCCAGATGTTCCTTCTGAAGTGACTGTAGCTGGATGTCCTTCTGGGAAAGGGCCAATCTGACCTAATAGAGAAGAAAAATAAAAAAGCTCCTTAGAACAAAGCACGACACGTCTCCAAGAAGATTCTAGGGGGAAGTGAATTTTCTGGTATTTTTAACAAGAATACCTGCTCAAGTTCCCTTTCTAATGAGCCAGCTGTGTTGGCTAGTTTTGTTAATCGCTCCTGCTCTTCTTCAAACTCGTCTAGCTTGCGCTGCAGGTCGTCTTCCACCATGGTCTTTGCATCCTGGATCTGCTTGTACGCGGCTTCTTGAGTCAGCATGTCTGCCTGTTGCAGGGAAAAGGGATGTTAAAATTCTTCTTTTTTTCTCTCAATAAAAAAGTTTATTTTTTTAAAAGAATTACCTCAATGCTTTGCAGTTGTACAGCAATGCGCTCTTTTTCCTTGATGGAGCGATGTTGAGTCTCAGTGAGTTGATGAGAAAGTGTCACGTTTTCCAGCTTCAAATGCTCCAAAACACCGATCTGAGTCATCTGTCCGGCCTTAGAGGGAAGACAGATGTGTGATTATTTGTCTACTCCTCTCAAAAAAATCACTTTGATTAGCACCAACTTTACCTGGATGTTGGCCATTTCACTTTGCAGCCGTACTCTCGCCTCCTGAGCCAGCGCTAGCTGCTGTTGGTACCACTGCCGGACCTGCTGGAGTGAGTCGATCTCCGCCTGGGACGTCTTGAGTCGGCTCTGCAAGGTGCTGCGCTCCAGCTGCACCTGCTGAAGCTGGCCTTGGAGACCCGTCATCTGCTGCCGCAAATCTTGAACTACCAAAGAAGAAACCATCAAACAATTCAAATACAAAAAAAAAAAACCACAACTCTTGCACCTGAACGCCCTCACCTGTGTTGTCCCGTGAATTCACAGCATTTTGCAGCTCCTCCACCTTCCCCATCAGCCTGTTGTATTGGTCCTCGGAAACCTTCAAATCGTTGCTCAGAGAAGTCAGACCGGCATTCTTATTCTCCAGACTGGCCTGGAGCTCCACCATAGCCTTCTCTAACTGGCTGCAGTTTTGCCGAAGAGTGCCGAGCTCCACGGTGAGGGCTCCCTGCTTCTCCTGGCTAGCTTGGGCTTCTTCCTTTTTAGCCACCAGCTGAGCATTAACAGTAGCAAGCTGAGCCTGAAGTTCAGTCTTCTCCTTAAGAGCCTGAAAGAAAAGGAAAACAATTTAAAATAAAGTATAATAAAGTAATCCTTTCAAAGTTAACTTCATCTAGCTTTTAAATCCATCAATCCAATTTTTTTTTTTTTTTTTTTTTTTTTAACATTTGTGGAATTGCGATGAAGTTTTGCGCAAATGTGTAATGGAAACACAGCTACTGTGAATGTTGAGATAACCTGATTGGCCTCAGATGACAGGGACTCCAGTTGACCTTCAAGCCTCATTTTCTCCTTGAGCACCTGGAGCATTTCATCGTGACCCATCACAGAACTCTCCAATGAAACACTGAAATTAAAAAAGTTGTTAGCGCAAACGGGGAACTGAATAAACACGATGAACCTATCAACTTTTGAGCTGGTTTACAAGCTATTGAGTTTCAGCAGAAGTTCACCCCCACCACAAATAAGCTCCTTTTCACTTCCTTCTGATTTGACTAAAGAAATACTCAGTAATGCCATTTTAAGCTTAATTTTCTTTACATGTGCAGATTTAAATATAACCCCCGCTGCTACTTCTACTTCTGTGAGACAAATCGATGCATGGATACCTGCTGGAGAAGCTGTCCCTGCGGCTGCGAGGTTCTCCCGTCCCTTCTCTCTCCTGCTCCATCTCCAGGAGGTGCTGCTCCTCGCTGGCGGCCTGCAGTACCTCTTGCAGTGTTGGGAAATGCCCCACGGCTTCTGGGGCGATCTCCCTGCCCTCCACGTTGTACGGGGCCTGCTGCCGCTCCACTGCATCGGAGAGCATCCCCCTTGTGGACACGCTGCTGTAGGAAGAGCTGTCGCTGTCGTTCCCGTCGTTCCCCGGTCGCGTCCCCGACTCCATTCCGTCCACTTCCGACGCGCCGTCGCAGGCCTTCAGAGAAGCCTCGCTGCCCTCTGACATCACACTGACCTCGGAAAGCGTGGAGACTGAACTAATGGTGGACTGCAGGGAGGTTGTGGAGTTATCTGCCCTCTTTAAGCCACCACCGCTTCCTCCTTCAACGTAGCCATCGCTCTCAGGAGATTTATAATCAGCCAAGGAGTAGATCTTATTCGAACGAGGCTTCTTCTCTTTTGGAGAAGGAATTCCAAGGCTACCCAGCTTGGGGCCGCGTGGGACACTGGTCCGCAAGAAGGTATACTCTTTAGTCATGGCGACAGTGTTAGCCCGGGGAAGCGCCTCAGGATGAAGCATTAGCTCTGGATCCAGAGTACTGGATGGTCTGGTTTTAGTTGAGCGGTGAGACTAAAAACAGAAAAATCAGATTCCGTGAAACCAAAGCAGTCAACACTAAATTCTCAGGGTTTCATTTACTTACCCTCTCCTTATGTCTCTGCACCCTGTACTGCTTGAGCTGCTCCTCCAGGCGCCTGCGAGCCTCCAGACGAATCTTCTCCTCGTTTTCCATCTCCAAGGAGGGTTTCTGGTTGGCTAAAAGGAGAAGAGTTAGGCAGGTCAAAGGAAAACATTATCTTCCATCCATGACGTTCACAATATCTCACCTGACAAAGAGTTCCCAAATTAATTTTTTTAGAATGTCTGTCAAAAAGTAGTGATCATCCCACACCAAAACATTTAAAAAAGAAACAAGCACCCACACCAAATATTAAGTAAAGTCAAGTTTCCATGCAGAAGTTGAAAGATAGAAAACCCAAACAACTAAAATCGGTTTCAATTCCTTTAGTTCAGTGTTTCTCAACCTTTTTTTGAGCCGAGGTACACTTTTTGATTGACAAAAATTTCTAAAAATGTTAAAATAAAAAGAGAAACTCTGTAGTCTGCATTAATGATGCACCTCTGAGATCTCACATGCTTTCTTTGTAATAGATGTTGTAGCTTTATTTATGTGTCTAAACCAAAACTGCAATTATTCATTATATCATTCATTTTTTACTAAAAAAAAACCAAAACAATTAAGTTTCAGTTAAATGTGCCTGTTGGCCACCTTAATTCTGTTTATTTTTGTATCACTTATATTGAACTGCAAAATTGATTAGAGTATTGACGCGGGTGATTAACCCTCTGACAATTTGTTAAGTTAAGGGATTGAATTTTTTTACAAAATGAAAGCGATTGGCCAAAAGCTGCAGCTAAATCACAGTCGTTCTTATCAAAGTTTCATAAATGAAAATAAAAAAAAAACCAAAGAGAAATGTAATTTATGATCTTTTATATTTATTCTGTGTGAAACTTGAGTCTGTTTGAACAAATTTAGAGCTGATATCCTGACATTGGTAGAGGTTTTCAGGTGAAATGGAATGGTCTCACGGCACGCTAGTGTACTGCAGCATACTGGTTGAAAAACACTGCTTTAGTTCATACACACACAGAGGGATAACAAAGCAAGAACTCGGGTTAAAAACCAACACAGTTAAACAGTGTTAAAATAAAGTGGGTTGAGGGGGGTGGGGGGTACGCTTCGTGCAATTTTATGCTTACACAATTCAGTCTCCTGCATAGGCATACTGAGTCTGAGGGACTGTAATGCATCACCCTTGTGAACCGTGACCTCAGCACTAGCGTCAGACTTCTCTAGCATCATGGGTGGACAAGAAGCCACACCTGGAGAGCCCTCTTGGGTCTGTGGGCTGATGGGTGAACTGGCGGTATGGGGAGGACCCGTTGAAGGCAGGGAACCGTTTACAAGGGCGCCCCCGGCTGCATCGGAGCGAGCTACACTTTCAGTTCCATTCAGCAGCAAATCCGATGTTACTGGACCTGAAAAAGACGGGGAGGGGACGCTGTTAGGAAGGTTCACTTGTGGAAAAGCTTAATTTCTTTACCCTGACATACTATCTGAACAAGATAGTCAAAAAGCAATTTTTTTTTTATTACTAAAAGCTTTAATTTTTAATAACAGATACTAAAAATACCCAAAGAAATTCCATGTTCCAAATTATTTTTTATTCAATAAACAAGAATTCAGAAAACCCTGACAAAACAGACTGCATATCAGTTCAACATTGTACAAACTCATTTTAAGAGCCACTCAGATGAAAATAGTGTTTTTGGTGTTCATAACATGCTCCTGGGACATTTTTCTGATAGGATAAGACATATGGGGAGAAAAAAAAAAAGCTTTGGTGAGTATTTCTTTATTCAAATCATTGTGAATCAGGAGCTGTAGAAAAAATGCTATTGAAAAAAGAGCAGATTTGTTACATAGAAAACATGCGGGGCGGGATACAAGCTCCCTGCTCCGCTCCTCTCCGATGCATCTTCTTGTAGACAAATAGATCCATGTGTATCATCTGGAAATTGGCTCAAAACTGTCCGGCTGGATAGCTCCAATACTACTCTCCATCATGTTGCACCGGTTAAGTAAAGTTTGGGGTGTGAGAGGCTGGTATCTAGAGGGAGAGTGCATAAAAAGATGGATGATGGGAAGAGGAGGGAGCTAACTCTGCACCCACAACTCAAAGATGAATTTTGTTGCCTTCTCCAGCTGCAGTGATGAGCTGCTCAGGAATCTGATAATTTATCATCCAATCCTAAACTTAGAGGCTGAATTATGACAAAGAGGCGCTCCATCTCACTTTTACAGACTTTAGTTTCACATTAACAGAGGGAAAGTCTTCGCTGAGATGAGACTTTCTGGCTATTATCTGCCAAAACCAACACAAGTTTATACAAAAACTGTCAGAAATAATTTTTGCTTTTTTTTTTCTTCACAGCATTTGATTGAGACAAGTCTGTCTGCAGTCACAAGGAACATGAATTACTCAACTCATCAATGAAGAAATGACTAACTTTTGAGCTATTGAAAGTTATTGGACACCTTGTTTTGAGTTAGAAACGTTTTATAGGTTATAAAATATTTCAGAATAAAACGCCAACAACCAACTTTGTCTAAAGTCAGAACAAAATGATAACGATATGCAGAACATTGATTTCAAAATTAAGTTTTTACTCATCAAGGCAGTATGTAGAATTTGTGTTTTAGTGTTACAAAGACTCAACAATTTTATCCATAAAGATCCATTCTGATCATCTTTTGATCTATTGTAAAAGAGTTCCCAGTGGTCTTTTGATTATCCCTTTATTTGGCAAAAAAAGAAAAACTGTTATTTTCTTGGACACATTCTGGACTGTGGCAGGCATTTATTACAAATTTATCTAAGTAGTGGGCAGGGGCCATTGGCGCAGAACAGCCCCCCACCCACCCCAGTGTTACTGAGAGCTCTCTGTTTACACACTCTCCCGCTAACTTACAGTCCCTCACACTCCAAACCTAACATTAGCGGTGCAACGAAAACAGTGAGCACTATTGGAGTTGTACAGTTTTTATCCAGCTCAGACAAGGAAAACAAAGATATACATTGATCTATTTGTCAGCATGTGGTTTGATCAGAATAGGGCGGAGCAGGAAGCTTGTGGCCCAGCTAATGTATTTTCTACGTAACAAATACAATAGTTTTTAAAAACCATGTTTTCATCTGCTCCAGGTCCACAAAAATTTAAATAAAAAAAATGCAGTTTTGAGCTTTTCTTAATGAATGTCCTCCATCATGAGAAAAAAAATGCTACATGAAAATAAACCTAAAACACAATTTTCATCAGAGTAGGTTTTTAAGTGCTAGCTTTAACTGAAACCTTACTTATTTAATTATGTATTTTATTGTCTAAAGATTGGAAAAGAGTCAAAAATCTATTTTTTTTTTTTTTTTATGTCTTCCAAACTTTTCAAATGTAGCATTTAATTCTTTCTGAATGAACTTTGTTTGGGCTACCTGACATGTTTCATTTGCATGTTGCAGTAACACCCCCCTCCATTGTAATAAACAGTAAAACAGGTCATGCATGAAAGGCTGCATAATTCACATAAGGAGGTAGTAGCTTTGCAATTAAAAGGAGGGGAATGTTAGTGTGCAGGAATTTGGCACATGTTTGTCATATATATAAGGTCTATAAACCATGAGTTTATTAAGGTTACGACCTCACAGCTTTACTAAGTCATACAAGGCCACACTAATGAAAGTGTGCGTGCAGGGGGAGCTCACTCAACCTATAGGATTCCAAGACGTGAACTTACCATTAAGGTTATTGCTTGTTGTTTGTGTGCTCTCCAGTCCACCTTTATGCTCCGTTTCACGTGCCAGAATCTGAGCTTCAGTCTCTTTGGGTTTCCTAATTTGCTCATCTTGATAGTTGACCTCCATGTGAACGCCAATGACTGACCAGCCTCCACTTCCGTTAATGAAAAATAACACTCTCCCGGTGATCTATACAACCATCTCCGGGGGAGGCAAAATGCCTGGCGTACTCAGAGATGCTTCTGAATTCTGACAACTGAAAATGAAAAAAAGAAAATGAACACATGTCACCAGTCTTTGTGCCATTTGCTGTCCAATTATTGTTGTTATGTAACAACGCAGCCTGTTTAAAACCTAAGCTTGAGTCAAGCCGCTGACATAGCTTGACAGTTAAGTGGATTAAATCTTTTTAAATTGAGCCTATAAAGCTATAACGATGCTAAAATTGTAAATGTGAACGCATTTTAATACATTCTTTTAAAGGAAAACGATAGCTCTTTAAAAAACATAGTAAGACAACAATAACTCCTTACACTCTTATAAGAACATTTCTCTGGTTTGCACAAATCTAAATTAGCCAATTGTCTCTAAAACCCCAAAATTTGCCATATAATCAGAAAAAATGTGTATACGTGGAGTATTCAAGTGTCTTCCGTTTGTCACGGTGCATTCCTACAAACACCACCTTTCACTTTTGCTACCGAGGGTAACCTTTGACTTGTCCGAACCTACGCAAGAAACGCTTGACCGATGTGAGGCTTTACCGAAAAACAACAATCCCAACCTCAACGATAATAATTGCAAGCAGTTACTATAAATGGTTCGCATTAATTTAGCATTCCTTACTCAACTCAATGGTTCATAAGGCTGCGGTAAACACCGTAGCCCTTCGGCTAGCACTGGCTAGCAATGCTAGTTGTGTTTTCAAAGGGAAGCTAAACATGCTAAGTGGCTATTCGTTAGAGAGACAGGAAGAGTCCAATCTTAAAATATTCAAGTAATTAAAGGAAATTATGCACTACGATACAACCGTGCCGCATTTTTACAGACGAATAAAAGAATGTCAGGTTTGTTAAATGCTGTCCAGATGAGAAACACTTACCTTTTTTCTCTCCGAGCTTCGCCTTTTTACTACGTGGCTGTTTTGTATCCGTTTCCTAAATTTGTCCGGCTAGAAACAAAAATCAAAATGTAAAATCAGCTAACATATTTACGTTATATCTTTCAAACATTTTTATATTGAAGTCAATTGAATATATTATAATTAAATGGGGAATATGTTGTGGTTTTTTTTTTTTTTTTTCAAATCAATTTAATAGAATTTGAAGGATGTTTCTGATGCGGTGATGGAACAGCTCCGCCCTGCGTTCCAGCTGTGCAGTTCACCCGCAGCTGTTGACAGAATGGGTGTTACAGTAAAGTTCTTTTGTTGCCCAAAATAAAAGTAGCAACCTAGTCAATTTAAATCAGACTGTCAATCTCTTATCCTGGTTTTATAACTATTTCGGAATTGTATTAAAATGCACGAAATATATATATATATTAAAGTAAAAAATGGACACTTTGAATAACAAGTATGGACATTTGTACAAAAATTTTAAAAATATCAAGGTTAATTTTAAAATTAATTTTTTTTTTTTTTTTTTTGAGAAATAAAGCAAATACACAACTTATTTGAATGTCTGATAGTATTAGGATGAGAGGAATTCAGGCTCCTAGGACATGCCAGTTGCAGTGTGGCTGAAGTTGCGAGACCCTATCTACAGACAACCTTGAACATGATGCTTCAAACAATCACAGCAAGACCACTGTATGCCCAAACACCAACTATTTGGTATCATTCAGCAGCTGGCCCCTCAGGTCTATAACTATTAAATTGTGATTTTTTTTTCTTCTGTCTTTTTACCAGCATTTTTTGTTGGGCAGATGGAACAATGCTATATATGGCATGGCAGTGGCTTATATTTAAACATTTTTGGTTTTGTGTGACTAAAGATTTGTGTTGTAGGGTGTAAATTAAGATGATACACCTTCCACTGATTTGTTTGCAAGACAGCAGATGTTAAGTTTAAATCTAAGTGACTGCTATATGCATGATGTTAAATAGGGGGTTGAAACCTTGTTTCAATAATTCAGTTCAATTGGTATACAGATCTGAGGGTTTTGTTATAATGCATCTGTCTGTATTAATTTGGATTTTTTTCCCCTGTCTCATCTATTTATTGTATCTTGAAAAGGTGGGGAAATACCCAATTAAGATATTAATTTGAGTTTAACATTATCTAAATGTACATACACGTATATAAAATTCAATTTAAAGATGCGTTCACATCTTTTAATTGTTCTGAACAAATACAGTGTATTTCTAAAATAAATTGGACTTATGTGGACACTTAAGTATGTGTGTAAATGGTAAATGCAGTCAGATTAGACAATTTTCTAATTCATGATTACATCAAGTGGCGGTGTAAAAACAGAGGAATACAGCTATCTATGTCTTCAACACACTATGATGTAATTTCAGAGGTTCTAATATCAATCAACTTAGTCAACAAAAATCTTATATTGTTGATCTGGAAAGTATACTTCCTGTTTGAAAACAAGGTTGATTCTGAAATAAAACTTTGGGTTTATTTTAAATTAACCCAAGCAACACACATTAAATATTAAAATTAAGAACATTTTAACAGTGCAAATATTTAGAACAGACTTAAATTAGAAGGAAATATACTGAAACAAATCGATTCAAGTACTTTTTGAGAGTAAAATTGTTTTCAAGTAAAGTAAGATTATTACAAAATAAAATGCCTCAGATAAAAAAGAAAAAAATGTTTTATATTAGGAGTGAAAGGTTACATTTAAATTGATTTAAAAAAAAAAAAACTAATATATTGGAGAAAAAAATTAAGAAAACTTTCCCCCGTCAGATTTCAATATTTACAAAAAAACAAAACAAAAAAAAAAAAAAAAACGTGTTGGCTGATGTCAATCAATATCCAAGTTTTTAAAATTTTTGTGGGCTATTTAGGTATTTCTGCAGTTATTGAGGAATAACATTATGAAAATAAGAAAAACGAAAAGTTAACAGTTCTTTTTAACTAATCTACCAAAGCTATATATTTACAGGTTTATATTTATATATTATATTTTATTTAGTATTATATTTGTTTTAGATGTATTTTTAATGTACATTATTTAGTATTTTATTAAAACTACTATTAAAATATATTATTATTATTAGTAATATTAATATTCATATTATTGTTGTTATTCCTAATCAAACCTAGCAGTCAGAGTGAATGTAACAGTGTATAATCACTTGCAAACTGCACGCTCAATATAGAAAATGTTGCCTTCTTTTCTGTATCGAAACTGGATAATAAAAACAAGCAAAAACCCAAAATACCCCCAAAGAGTCAGAGCAAAGTCAGGGGTCGGGTTGCTCAGCTGTCCAGTGCTGTGTTCGCAGTGAGCGATGGAAGCGCGCCCCCGACACTTCAGGTGAATGAGAGGGAAGCAGAGGAGCGGGACACTGCTCTCGGCGCGTCGCACTGAAACGGAACAATTAGGAAAATGACTTGTATTACGTCGCTTGGGGCGCATGCTTTGATGACAGCCTGTCTCTTTTTCGTGGTGGGATGCGTTGCACAGAAAGTAAGTTGAAATTCGTTTTGCTACGGAAATAATTCATGAGCTTTTCTCACCCAGCGTTGTTTCACAGCCGTGCTCACATGCACAGATCAAGCTACGAGCTCCATTGGGGAAACTTCCCGTTTAACAGATATTTGCCAATTCGCTAGTTTCTCCCCATAAAATGTGCGACAAAAGTTATTTCAAGAAAAGTGACACCCAATTAATAATTTCGGCCTCTGTCGGATGCATAAAACATATCGTAGCTAGCTTTAAATCAATTTTATAGACACTTTTGCTCCATCTTCCTAGCTAGACACAAGCCGTTAGTAAGCGGTGACATTTACCCCGAACTCTGTCAAACATTTTGCTGTATCACAATTTGAAGTGTTTTTTTAAGGATATAATTATACCCGAATACACGCAAACTTAAGTTTTCATCTATATGAGTTCTAAAAACTGGTATTGCATTGGTAAATATTTATGTTGTAGAGGTTAAAGCTTAAAAGTGCGGCTTTTTAAATGGAGTTCCGCGTGCGTCTGCTAGCAAACTGGAGTGGACAGTGCATGAAATGACTAAATCAGAGTTTTGCTAGCTTCCGACTTATGTCATTTATGTTGCCAGCTTTGTATTTTCAAGTCAATAACTGTTCATATTAGATATGTAATTTTGAAACTATAAACTATAGTTTATAACATCTAAAGCTTGTTGAGACTTTTAACAAATTGTTTTGCTTGGTTTAAAATATATTTGGTCAATTTTCTGTCAGTGTTTTTATTCAGGTAAAAATGTTGACAGTATTGACTTGTTTTTGGCAGTTTTCCTAACATTTGCCTGGACTTCTAAGCGTTGTTTTGATGTTACAGCACCTTACAGAGTGCGAGAATGGCATGCGGAGTCCAAACTGCAGAAATGAGAACCACATTGGACACAAATGTGGATTATGCTTTACGTTTTTCTACTCATTCAGACTGTAAATCCCTGGATTTGCTCCTGTAGAAGTAGGAGGAGGTCATGATTTAAACTTCAGACAGAAGTTGACAGTGGTGGATTCAGTTACTGCTATTCACCTGCTGTGACTTTCTTGTGTTGTAAAGTGGAAGTCTCCTGTGGGGGTTATTTAAGTCCAGGCTTTGTGTGTTTGTTGGAAGTGAATGGTGGTAGGTTGAGGTTTGAACTGGAAGTGATGCACTTAGGATAATGTGTCACTGATGTGTGAAACACACTAGAAACGGAACCGCATTCCCATATTTATGCTGTCATAAATTTAACCCCACAAGGCAAATCTCATAGGATTTTTCAAATTCAGAAGAGTCATCTTCCTCCGTCGGCATTATTCTTAGAACTGGACTTCAAAAGCGGCTTCTATATTGAATCGTCTGTGTTTCCTGCTTTAGTTCCTGTGTGCATATGGGTACTGGCTATCCCTGTAATTATATGCCTGAGGGGGCATGGTAAATGATGGCTTTGTCCTTTGTTCCTCATTTGTATTAAGTTGATTTTTGGAACAGCATAAACAAGCATGGAATTTATTCTATCCCCCCCTCAGCAAAAAAAAAAAAAAAAAAAAAACTGACTTGTCCAAGTCCACAATTCAGCTCTGTGGCAGAGAGAGAGGGAATCTGATCTTTGTTTTGGTGCTCCACTCTGGGTTTCAGAAGGTTTTATTTGCCATGGAATGAGGAGACATTCATCTCTAATTGAAGTGAGTTGTGGGACAAGAGGACTAGTGAATTTGTCTAATCTTCCCACGAGTTATATGACAACATATGCTCACAGTTTGTCAACAGATAAACATCCCATCGTGTGTCAGCAAACTGTAGTGGATAAATTGGGTAGAGTAAGGAAAGTTCCACCTAAACTTACTAAATATTCACACTAAATACATTTTACTATTATTATCCAATGAAAAACTATTAGTTTTCTTTTTAATAATAAAAAAAACATTTAAAGTCCTAGTATAATCTTCTGTCCATTCTAAAAGTGTTCCTAGTGACGTTTTTTTGTCCAAAGTTAAATTTTATTGGACATAGTTTCTGAAAAGTGGCAGGAGTTCATCAGAAATTTGCCTCTAAATTGTGAGTGGAACTGTTGGTATCCCATCATCCATCTGTTTACACTCTCTCCTGCTAGCTTGCAGTTCCTCACGCCCCAAATCTAACATTAGAGGGGCAACAAAAATGGCAAACAATATTGGAGCCATCCAGCCTTACAGTTTTGAACCAGATACCAGCTCTGACGATGAAAAGAAAGACATATATTATGGGTGTATATTAGCAAGAGCCTGGTGACACAATACGTATTCTGATATGTTTCCACGATATGTATCGCAATATATCCGAAGACTGTACCAGAACCCTTTTTTCAAATTTTTTTTTGAAGAGTATGACTTAGGAAAAAAAAAGTTATGCCTTAAAATGAATGTGTCTAATTAAAATGAATTTATATGTCTCATAAAAATAACATTTAGCACTCCAACTGCAGACTGATACTGGCAGCAACGTGGCACAGAGTTTCTGTTCGGTTTTCATTCGAAGTAAAAACTAAACGGTACATGTCTCATAATAACAAAAACTGCGATGCTGACTGAACATTTAACACAAGCTGGTTTTTGTGACATCTTCATGTTGTTTTGGTCATGGTGTAGAGCTGCTCATAGTTTCAGTGTGCTGTACTGCCAACTAGCAGTCAGTCGAAAACAAACGTAAGACGCTGAAGGACGCTCATAAATAATTAATTGTCTGCATTTTTAATTGATACAAGTATCGCCGAACAAAATATTGCGATACTTTGCTGAATCGATTTTTCCTTACACCCCTAACCTACGTGGATCTATTTGTTTGCAAGCGGATGCATCAGAATCGAGCTGAGGCAGAGAGCTTGTGGCCTGTCGTTGTAGCTTCTATGTCACACCTACAAGCTTTTTCCAGCTGCATTGTTTTATCTGCTCCTGATTCACAACAATTTAAACAAAGAAAAACTCAGAAGTGGAATTTAAATCTTTAATTTTCCTTATATATGAAGACAAAAATGCCACAAGTAACATGTTGAAGACACAAAAAACAAGATTTTCACTGGAGTGGGTTTTTTAAAAATGGCTTCTTACAACCTGACGGTTATTCGATTTTTTTTTTTTTTTTTTAAAATCCAAAAAGACTTCTACTTGGCTGTAGGAATATCTTTGAAGATTTACACTAATTCATTCATTATTTGAGCTGGAGTTGTGTTCTATTACATAAACAGTTATAAAGCCAGTGTAGAAACGGCAAGTTGTAAAGCTAATCTAAATCCTTGGATGAACTGACAGATTTGGCTGAAGAGAAACATTTCTGCAACTGTGCTAGGTCATGGGTTTAGAAAAAAAATGCTGCTGGAATGCTTTTTTTTTCCATAATGGGGATAAATATAAACTAAGTAAACATCAAAATAAAAAAGAAAAAATGATAAATCTTGGGGACTTTTAAGTGCAATTGCTTCTACTAAGGCTTCTCGCATTATTGGAAAAAAATAAAAACCAACTAGTTATTTAAGCTGATTAAATCTTCAACCAAAATCGGAATAACTTTTTCCCCCCTTTTTTCTGGTTGAAACTGCTGCTTAGCTGAGGTCAGGATTCACGACAGGGTTCCAGAGTCTACCTCAAACTGCAACCGCAGCTGCAGCAGCTCGTTTCAGAAAATATGTTAATAGGTTTTTCCCCACAAACATAGAGGATAGGGCTAGAGTCTGCCGGCTCTCTGGCCCACCCAGTTATGCATCTGTGTGAGCTGTCACAGAGAAGCACAGCTGTGACAATTTACCGACGTCTTATCAGTCCATGTGGATGCCAGGGAATCTCTGACCAGGACTCTAGAGATGCTTTGGATCATTTTAGTGAACTGATTTAACTAAAAATTCAAGAAAACCTGGACTTATGGATCATTAGCTCTTTATAGCTGTAAGATGTTCCCTACAGTGGGATACTTTCTATTTCTAACAACCCAAAAAACTCAACTTTCTTTTATTAAAGTCATTACTTAATTCACGTTTATGAGAATTCCAGTTTGTTTATTTACCTCTGACATAAAACCTTGTTATAGAATTGTAGGCACAGGGTCCCACCTCACTAACAGACATGCTGTTTATGTTACATTCACACTTTGCATGTGATTCCATGTTCAATAACGCACTGATCGCAGTCCTTGAACGCACGCATAGCATATGGTGTTCACATGAACCTGGTACTAGTGCATGTACTCGCATGATGCGAAATGTTGAAGTGATGCTAATCTTGCTTAAGGTTTTTTCTTTCACATCTCTATTCTGATATAAGGCTTGGTGTCGTATAAATTATTCATTTCTTTACCATCAATTTTCAATGAAGTCATCACTTTAACATGTGTTCCTGGTGAGAACATAACATTAGAATGGCTTTGCTTTGAGTTCTTGACTCTCTTCTTTCACCATTTGACTGTGCGGTTTTACTAAGTTAATTTAGCCAAATTATTTAAGACATGTCGACTGCTTAATACAGAGCTTATCTCACGACCTAGGTGCTTCTAACACAATTTTGATTTTTTTTTTTTTTTTATAATGTTCTGTAAATAGCCCAACAGGACAGTCATGTGAAATACATGAAAAATATCCCTTGTTTTTCCTTCATCTTTTCATCCCCTTATCTGCTACACCATCCCTTCTGTTCATACTATTAGCATCAAAGTAAGTCCAATACAGCATTGGGAGGTCGTAGAAGTGGCCCAGCCGGCTAACTCGACTGACAAAGACTAACAAACAGTAAATATTTTCTGTAGCTGCTGCCTCCTGCGTGAAAAAAGCCAAATAAAATCATTGTTATCCCACCATTGATTACCTAATGCCTTAGTCACACAACTGCCTTCATGGGTGGATACAGGCTCTCTGTGGGGTGCAGGAAATTTTAAAGGGGGCCTACTATGAAAATTCTACTTTTTGAGGTTTTAAATGCATTTTACTGTTCATTCCTCACTATAAAGAACCCCAAAGCGGTATTTTGATCCGTTCTTGCATTTAAGAGTAATCCTCTAAAAACCTGTACAGTCTGCAGCAGCCATCCCATACCCACGAAAACGAGCAGTTGGAAACGGGCTGACGTAAGCCAAACTGCTCCCTCCAGGAAGAGTCTGCTCTGACAGCTCCGTCCCCAGACTAACACAGCCTTTAATTTATCCCCTTACCCAGTTATTATCAGCAAAAAAAAAAAACATTTCATTTTGATGGCCATAAAGATGGCCGGGGCTACTAAAAGCAGATATATCATGGTGCATCCATCTTTTAAGAAGCTTGGATTGTTTTCGTAGGAGAAATACGAAGGTACTACAACAAACTGTCGGATGACGTCATGAAGTTGACCACCAACACATGTGGAGCTTCAGGAATCGAGCCGTTTTACTTCAGAATAGGGAAAATCTCACAAAATATAACTAATATTTTATATATAATTCATTTTTTAGTGTACCAAATATAATATATAGTCTTATATATAGATATAGTTCACTCTGAAAGTTCTTAAGAAAATCATGGTAGGGCCCCTTTACGATTGTAGAACGCTCTGGTGGAGCCAGTCCATGAACCTCTTGATTGACTAGAGAGCAGAGTAAAGGCACAGTTTGACAGCGTCCTCCGTATGTCACAAGTGCTGTAACTTACATTATCTTTACAAATACTTCACTATACAATCACTACACGCACGACAAGGGTACGTTCCATTTTCATGACGCCCCTTGCAGGGGCCGCACAATCCTCAAGGGAACTGTAAGACACACCCCTCTTTCCCCTCTGCACACACACACGGGAACAGGGAAGTCTCCAAGATGCAAAGATCAACACATAGACTCGGACTCATGGCTTCCACAAAAAGTTTCAAGTCCTACAACATCTCGGTGTGCTCAACGAAAATCTTTTATTTTACCAGAAAGTCCCCGACTCCTTCAATAATCAACATACGCAAGACATTGGGCGAGGTGACTCTCAAGAATGTTAAGGCAGCCGCAGATCGAGAAGGAAACTACCGGTACCACTTTAAAGGTCTTGACCCAGAGTTTGTCGCAGTGAAAGCAGAGGTGTTCAACAATGTGGTGCTTGCTCCAGGGCGGGGGGATAATTGTGGCGTGGCTAAAGGTGGAGCGAGGGGAGGATATGATGCCTGAGCCAACGCACATCCGAGTACCTCAAAATTGACTTTGGGGGGGCTACAGAGATATTCCATGTCCTTTTCTACACAAATGCCTTCATGACCCTAGCTCTGCCTGTCAGTCAAAACCCCAGCAGTGTTTCGAGTTAGCCTTTAATGCAGGGGTCTCCAAACTTTTTCTTGTGAGGGGCACATAACAGCTTTCTCCTCTGATGAGGGACCGGGGTCGGTTTTTAGGCTAAGAGACAAAGTGTAACAATCACAGCCTAAACGTAAAGATTTATAGTTGTCCAGAAAGCCACACATATCTAAATTTAAATAATTAATTCCTGTAATCTTCACAAAAAAATAATACTAAAACATTTGAAAGACTGGATGTATAGCATTACCTGTGATAGATTAATAGCTGAAGATGATGAAATTGATAGCCACAAACATTGAAATTAATAGCTGAAAACTCGGAAGTTGATCGCTAGCTAAGTGCTAAATTAGCCGAAAAAACAAAAAAATTCTAAATTGGCCAAAACAGCTAATATGTAACTGAAATATAAGCTAAAAAGCCCTAAAAAAACTGGAAAAATGCCTAATTTAGCAAAAACAGTTTGGAGGGCCAGGCCAAATGTGGAGGGGGGCCGAATCTGGCCCGCGGGCCATAGTTTGGGGACCCCTGCTTTAAGAAATGTTGAATATTCCCTGCCAGGGTGTTGACCCGTATGGGTCAATCTCCGGACAGTTGCATGTGACTAAGGCCTAAATCGAGGATCTCTACCCAATACAAACTGTGAGGGCAGAGTGTTTGGACGAGAAGAGGACCAGCAACCCTGAAGGTCTGGAGTTATCCATCCTCCAAGTAGAGGAGCACCTTCTCTTTACATCTATAGCTGATCGTCCATCAGGTGATGGAGATGGTAGTGTTGGGTTTGTAGAAAATATTGTGCATTCTCCTGATGTTCATACTTTATCAACTGAGATTCAAAGCGGCTCACTTTCCCGTGAGACCCAAGGTCACTAGCCTGCTGAAGGCAGGAAGAAAGGATGTTGGAGCTGCCCAGCTCCGAAATGTGTGAACCCACCTTGCTATACCTTATAAGGACACAGGAACTTCCGTCTGAAACATGATTGGATATGCAAATGTCTGTAATTCTTGTGTTATCTGTCAAATAAAACCAGCCTGTTGCTTCTGGACGACAGGATTTTGAAGCACCGAGTTGTGCAGAATCTAATCCTCCCACGGCAAAGGTGAAACGTACAAACGGGGTTTGTCTGGATCTATCACCCTCATCTGAACAGCGTTCCTGACTCCGGACGCACCAGAAAGAGAACTGGGAGTTCTACTTCAGGTTTCAGCATCAAATAAAATGAGTTATAATCCTCTAAATGTCCAATATCAGTGGGCAGGGTGTTCCCATTAAAGTACTTGGGATGTTTGGTGTAATGTTTCTGTAAAGACTTTATATTATCTACATTGGGGTAAACAAAAACCTTAAATTAGATTAAATGTTTTCTTATCTTCTGACAAAAGTCTTGCTTTATTGAAAACCATTCGAATGGATTGGTCACTGGTCACCCTGATTGCTGGTCACCATATAAGCAACACGTTTCTTTTAGGCCTTAAGGCTTAAAACCTGCCACTCACTCACTCCAAATGTTTATCTGAGAATCAGCTCACTCATCTGATATTTTGTGTTTATCAGCTGCGGTCCTCCTTTATCGGGTCTTATTTGACTGTGTGTGAATGTAATTTTTCTTGCATGAAATGCTGTTGTGGAAGCACAGACCAATGGGGTGGCGTTATTCGTCTCTTCTAGTAAACAGGGCTGGTGAGGATTCCTGCCCCCCTTTGAGGGGCCTGCCTGCCTGTTTATGAGCCAGTCGGAGACTGTGCATGAGAGGCAATGTGTGTGTGTGTGTGTGTGTGTGAGAGAACACTGTTTCAGCACAGGGCGGCTCGTGTTGCACCATTTTCACAGCGGTGTCATCAGCCTGGGTGGTTTAAAAAGAAATCCGTGTTGCAGCGAGTAGAGGTCGGGGTGATGGCTCTGCTCTGCCAAAACGTGCTGTAGGCCGTTGTAGAGCTATATGTAAAAAAAACGTGCAGCTCAAACCAGCATTTATTCTAAAGTTGCTCAGTTTAGAGTCCTTCACCTTTTCTAAACAAGAATGTGTATTTAATTAAAATAACTTAAAGTAATAATTATAATTAGGTTGTTTTTTTTCTTAACCCCAACATGTTTTTGTTGATTGTTAGATTTCATTTTCTGAATGTTTTATTCCCAAAGAGTTAAGATTTATTCAACATAAGCTACAGACCTCCTTATTTATATCGGATTTTATAAAGAACATGCTTAATGTCAGATAGCAATCTGTTTCGTATTAAAAATAGTTTGAAATAATACAGTGGAGGACATAAGTATTTGATCCGTTCCTGATTTTGAGTTTAAAGGCTGTATAAATGTTTTTGCATTTCATTAAGATCACTGGTAGCAGTTTCTTTTTAGGTGAGTAAACATACAAAATCAGTAAGGGATCAAATACCTTTTTCCTCCTCTGTAAGTTGCAGTTTTTCAACAGCACACATGCATCATTAAAATAGTGGTTGAATTATGATTTATGTATTTAATAATTTAATGCTATATATTATAACTGCTGTGTATATGTATTTACTGTAGTTATATTGTTATCATCAGTCTCAGACATATTCTACATGTAAACCTGAAAGATCAAGCCTCGTTACACAAATTGAAGTTATCTATCATTTAAATGCTCCTGTTATGCCAATGTTTCAGTATTTTCTGCTTTTCTTTTGTCTTGTGATTTTCACTATATTTCATTATTGGAGGTTTGCAAGAGTTTTTTATTTTTTTAAATTCCCTACCACTACTGCAACTACTAACATAACTACCATAATAAATGTTAATACCAAAAATAAAAAACACAACATTTACACTGAAGATGATGTCAAAAATAAGATTAAGTGTTATTTTAATTTTATTTTAAGTGTACCAAGTATTACATTTACATGAACATTTTATAGGTTCTAACAGAAAACTGAAAAAGGAAACTTCACCTATTGTCTGCTGATATATTTTTTTTCCACAAGTTTTAATTTTTGTCCGCTCAACTTTCATTTTGGCTCCTACACAATGTTGCAAAAACTTTTTGCAAAGATTGTTTTCTTGGCCAAATGTTAGCATTATTACAATATCACTCTGTGTGATACCCACATTTGAAGTGGTCAGTAGTGAGCTTTTGTATTTCATTAGAAAGTTTCCTATTTCTCTGATATTGTCTGTTAGAGTAAAGGGGACGCAGGGATTAAACAACTCTGTATTGTGATTCTGTCACATTGATCCAAGTTGTTATAAGATGTGCCATATGTGCAGACATTTACTTGAGCAGGACACATTATAAACCTTGATGATAAATGATATTGTGAGTTATGTATACTGGACAAAAAGTAAATTTGTTGTTTGACATAAAAACTGCCTCTTCAGAGATCTGAGTTATTTGTCAAAGACGAGTCATTTTACTATTTTGTCATTGGAACTGTCATGGTAACTGTGTCTGTGGTTAATTTTTAATAACATTGAAGTCAGTTGACCAAAATATACAATTTTGAGTTAACTCAGACGTATGTTGTGAGTTTTGGTGATATTTATTTCTATTTTCATGAAGATGCCCCCTGTTGATTCTGAAAATATTGTTGTGTTTCAACTCAACCACTGAATGAAATGATTCAGAGAGATTAGCTTTATTTGTAATAATTGTTGTGCAAGAAATGTTCTGCATGTGTGATTCCTTTGTGCTGCCATAGTGAGAACTACATTGGGGTTGTATTTATTTAAAAATGAGGATTTTTTTTCACATTGGCGTGTTTAAGTAGAGCTTGTGAAGATTTTGTTCACTTCTCACCAGGGTATCAGAGTTGATATAATATTTTTAATTAAGTATTTATAAAATATTTGCGAAGGGGGAAAAAAGACCTGCTATTGCTTTAATTTTGGCTGATTGCTCCAGTTTGTGTCATGCGTTGTTTCAAAAATCTTTTGAATTAATTAGATTAAATGTTTTATCTGATTTGGACAAAAATTGAGTTTAAAGTTTTAGGCCTCCATGGTATTTTTGTTGTTTAAATGTAGCCATGCAGATATGTTTTTTTTTTTTTTTAATTTTGAAATCTATTAGCAATTTTAACTACTGGTTTGAAGGAGCTGGTGGAATCAGTGACAACAGAAGCCTCACTCAAGTTTGAGCGGGTTTGGGGATTGCCACCGCGACAGTAAAAATATGTAACTTTTACAGAGTAAAAGGATAAAAACCCAACCCTGCTTGTTCTGCCCTGTTGTTTGCTCATTGACTTATGAAGAAAACTTGCAATGTGCAATATTAGTGATCAATATAGCAAAGATTATGACTTCATGAACAAATAACAAAACAAAAACAACTAATACAACTTCCATTTCACTGCAACAGTTTTATTTAAATAAAAGTCAACATAACTTAAATCGTAGTTGAAATGACCCACGTCTACATAGGAAGTGGGCCCCTAAGATAAAAATTTGTCATTGGTTAGTGATATACAGTTTAAGGGCCATCTGATTATTACACAAACTCCTTATGACAGTCCAAAATTTACTGACATTAAGAGTTCAAAATGTCACTAAAAGCATAAATGAAGTTGAAACTGTCACTTGTTGCACAGTCCTATTTAAACAATTGTTAATGGGTGTTATTTTTTCAAAATAAGGTGCCACATTATCACGATTTAAAAGAACAAAAAGTGCTTGATGAATCTTCTCATATTATTGACACTCATGAATGAAGTCAAGTTTTTAAAATTGACATTGATTTCAAAGGCGCTTGCACACTGAACTAATCAACTGTTGGTGGCTGCTTCCCTGTCCAGAGACCACCTATCAACAGTCCAACTGGGTCGGAATGACCTGCTGGCTCTTACGTAAACCTTTGCTTGCATCTTATTAGCATCACTTCATTAAAAGGGATCCAGCCTCCCCATTTGTGTAGTGGCTCACTACAACAGCACTGCAGGCCATTGTTTTGCCATGAGAAAAAAAGCCTCCTTGAACAATTAGCGTCCTGCCAGCTAGCGGCATGTGATGTAACAGAAATGAGATGTTCGGCATCATAAGAATGTCCCATTTCTATTCGACACTGTGGCCCTTTGGAGCCCTTTCATGTGTAGTCTAGCATGTGCGTCCTCCGGTTTAGGGGACCTCCCAGTAGCCTCATCATGGTGGGAGAGATTAGAGTCTCATCCCTGACACAGTTCTCTTTTCATAACCGTCATGGCTGCAAAGACTAATTTTTAAAAAATCGACTTTAAGCTTTTTATTTCTTATTTTAAACTTGGAAAAACTCTAAAACAGATGTTTGAAATAAAGAAAAAATTGGTATGGATAGAAAAAAGTCCAACAAGGATTTTAGACACAAATATAAAAGAAAGGAATCCATAGGGAGCCCAAGGTCACATAAATCTGTTTAAAATTTAGTATGTTTCCAAAAGGAAATATTCAAGTCCAATAGCAATAGAAAAGTAAAAGAATACCAACTCAACATGAGAGAGAAGTGATAGCTGAGGTCTTTACCTCCCATTCTGTTTTTGAAACTCTAGTAAACTGTGGTGTGAGATTGACATACTTTTAGACACAATGGAGCTTGGTAATTAACCCATTTATATGTGCAAAGTTATTAGCACCGTTAAAAGGACGCTTATATTTTTTCCTCAAATGTTTTTCCATAAATTTGTATGTAAAACCCTAAAAATGACCTATAAGTTAAATTTGAAGCCATATCCTCCAATGCACACTTTGTTTTAATTTGGAACATTTATGATGACACTTTGAACAACATGTACTTAAAAACCTTTGTGTTAGAAAAAATGACAACACGAGCTGTTTGAATCAAAACAAAAATTCATGTCAATTCTAGAGTCTCCAGTTTCAGTGATGTCTCTAACATGAAACATTTGAATTGAATGTTTTGTTGTAAGACATATTTAAACAGGACAACTACAGATGCAAATCCTGAGCCACGAGGAGATCAGCAGCTTTCTCTTCTTGGCATCATGTGCTCCAAATTCAAACTCTTCACATCACTTCTCTGCAAGAATGGTATGTGGCTGGTTCTGATGTCGTACAACTCCATATCTTATCCATTCCTTGTAGTTGTGGGTCCATTTCTAGGATATTCCATTTATCGATAGTAATTGACTCCAAATGTCCAATAGTAAACAGAAATAAAAGAGACATTGGTTCCTTTTTTGGTGCAAAGATTTTATCAAACCTCATGCAACTTATGCTATTAACAGGTAAATGTCTAAAACAAAGCGTACCAGTGTTTGTTAATGTAATTAGGAAAATATGTGGAGTAGTAAATTGGGTAAATTGTTGCATACGTCATGACTCCACTTTTCCTAGAAACATTGAGAAACATGTCTGTTGCCATAACACAACTTCGATTTGTTTTTATGAAAATGTGCTTCGTTTCGTCGTCACGATGTGGTCATAGGCACATATCTGTTTCTTTTATCATTTTATACATTTCTGCTATCAAATTTCTGCCTTTCGGCCCAGGTCTCCCTTAAAAAAGAGATCTAATCTCAATGGTATTTCGTGGTAAAATAAAGGTTAAATAAATAAAAGGACAATTCAACAAGTCTCTCTTTCCCAAAACAAAACCCATGGTTTAGTTGTTAACATTTTGGTAAATCAACCTTCATTGTTAGTTCTTAGGCCATATAAATGTGTAGGACAGCGTGAAGGATCAACAACACAATATATAGAATGAAAGCTGCTTATGGTTTTCTAGTCTGCAGGGATCTGTAATATGGTGAGCAATATTTTGGATTCCTGAAACGCTCCAGTTGTATTGGATTACATCAGTTTGACTCAAGACTTTTGAACTTTTCTAAGAATAATGTTAAGATAAAATTATCTGCCTTAAATATATTTTAACAACTCCGACTTATTATTATAAGATAATATATATAGATCTAAAATGTTGCATGTCAGAGTGTACACAAGATGCATAAGTGCCTATTTGACAACAATAGGATGCCTACTCAAACTATATTTTGATTGTCTAATTTTGAACAGTCAGGCTGCCTGCAGGGAACATGGAAGGAGTTGCATGGAAAATTGCATTTAATTGCATGAAAATGTTTGGCTAAAATATGCAACCCTCCACCACAGGTAATGTGGGGTTCAGTATCTTGCCCAGGACACTTTGACACATGGGCGGTCGATGCAGGAATCAAACCTGTTTTCTTCCAATCAGGGGTGGATCACCCTACCACTGAACCACGGCCGTCCCAATGATTGACACAATCAATTTATTTCATTTTGACACAATTTTATAATTGTATATTGATATTATATATTATATTATATAAAATATTATAATAAATATTAAATTAAATTATATTAAATATTATATATTTTTATTCAATTGACAACTTCCCTCGATCGATCTGGTTGGATCATAGGAATATAAACCGATTAATAGTTACTCATAGTAGTGCTGGGCGATACGGAAAAAAAAAGTATATCACGGTATAAAATATTTTATATCACGATGCGATATATATCACGATATATGACAAAGTATATTTTCAGCTATTTTCTGAAAAAATGCCTGATGTTGCTGCAGCTTTTGTGAAAAGTTGCAACAAAAGTTGCAATGTTTTAACATAATATTGTTTTAAAATAAATAAAAATATATATCTTACAGATCTTATAGATATCTTATAAAATATCTTCACATTCTCATTTTCTAACTCTTTTTATTGTCACAACTCTAGAAAAATAATTCACCATCACTATATACAATGTTGTTGTGCTGTCGTTTAACTTGAACAGAACTCTGAAACTCAAAATGAATTTTTGGTCCACAGATATAACACAAATATTTGTGTACTGATTTAAACAGAATAAAATTCAGAATAAAATGACATTTTCCAGTGAAAAAATGTAAACTTAAAAAAATGGCATAATCAAATTTGTTCTCAGATTTCCATGTTCTTCACAGAAAGTTGAAAGGTTCAAAATTTTCAGTCTCTCTGTACCTTTCTTTCTTGTTGTGCAGCAGCTGTGCCTATGTACCTGCACCCCATCGCGCCGCGTGCATGCGTGCGCTCAGGGCACCTTCATGCCGCCGCGTGCACGTTTGCGCAGAGCGCACCTTCAATCTGCCGCAGCGCACAGCCACCACCCAGCAGGATGACCGTTCGTGTCTTGAAAAGAAAAGAACTCAGAGGACTAGAGAGATAAGAAAAGAGAGCACGACTCTCTGTAAGGAGTCCGAAGGGAAACGGTCACGAAGCTGTGTCGTCATCCATGACTGTTGTCTCAGTAGATTGGGTAAAGTTGGGGTGAAAATAAAATTTGCAGGGTGCGCAACAAATTGCGCGAAATCCTGGAGGGTTATAGCCTTTACCCTTAAGATGTTTGTCTATAAACTTTTTTCGGATGTCCTGGGACAATTCTCTCCTTCGCTTTCTGTTGTCCATGTTCAATGTGGTACACACCTTTTCACCAAACAGCAGAGCGACTACTTGTCTCCCTTTAAATAGACAGACTGACTGATTATGAGTTTGGAAACACCTGTGATGTCAATTAAAGAACACACCTGAGTTAATCATGTCACTCTGGTCAAATAGTTTTCAATCTTTTATAGAGGTACCATCATTTTTTGTCCAGGCCTGTTTCATTAGTTTGTTTTTTTTAAATAATTATGTTAATCAACAATTCAAAAGTGATGGCTGATTTTGATTGTTTAATTTTCAGTGAATTTTAATTTATTGTTACTTTTGTAAGTTTCATTTTTTTTTTTTTTTTTTAATTCATTCACTAGAGTTACCTGTCTGGGTGGGGGTCTGCTTGTCTGGGTCATTTCCACAGTTCACAATTGAGGCGAAGAAGAAAGCTCATAAACACAGAGGCCCCATACAAAGGTCTGGTCTTCAGCTCTCCGTCAAACCGCACATCTGCCTCTGATTAGTGCCAAAGCCCCAAATACATCCCTGCACCTGGGAAAAATTACACTCAGCATGTCTGAAAAAATACCACTCTTCACTCCACCCCATTCAGGGTTATCTAGGCCACCAGCGCTGGTAAAACCCACAACTTGATATGAAAGCACCATGTTAAACCTGAGTAATTCATTGTCAGGAGGGTTTATGTAATTGAGTATACAGGCCACAAGGTGAGTTGTTGTTGGCTTTGTCAGAGAAAATACTCAGTAGCCAATTTTGAATCCTTGACCAGTATGGCATTACCCTCCTAATCCTGAAATGAGAGCATGAAGCAGAAAAACAAGAAGCAAGTATGAATGGCACCAGAGTGAGTCATACCTGACGGTGCTTCACTTGAGCTATGAGCCATTGTTGTTTGAAGGGGGTATCAGCTGTTCCTGAAAATAAAAACATATGAGAATATTTTTATTTAAAATAATTAAAGACTAATGAAAATTGTGGGTTTTTTTTACATTTTCTTGTGGAATTTTTAAGATGATGGAGAATATGGATAAAGAAAATGAAGCTTAAAATTGCATTTCTGATGATTTCTTTATTCAAATTGTGGTAAATCTAGAGCGGATAAAAAAAATCTCAATGGAAAAAAATTATAGCTGTGACATTTAACAAGCCATTCAGGTCCATTTTGTCACTGGTCTCAATTAATGCTGCCACAAACGATTATTTTAATAGTCGACTAATCACTGATTATTTTTTCCAATTAGTCGACTGATCGGGTCATAAGCAAACTGGATGTAAAGCACACATCTTAACCATCATTAGCTTTAAATTAACTAAAAATTTGATATGTAGCATTACCCACGATTATACGATTGTTTTTAGCCTAAATGCCTAAAAACATAGTGCCGCGGGTACAGCGCAAACACAGAGTGCACTTTCTTCTCTGCTTTTCTGCATGCAGCGGGAGGGGTTCCTCGCACTCTCACCACCTGCTCCGCTGACAGATGAAAACGCTGAGCGGCCGCGAGCATACAGGTACAGGCTGTGTCTGTATCTTTCTAAAGTAGATGCAGACAGTGCGCACTGTTTCTAATGTAACAAAACATGGATTGTAAGGACGGAAACAGCAGTAACCTGTCCAAACACTGCACTAAAATATATCAAATTGTAGCGGAGAGGTGTGCAGCGTCTGACTGTCCAAGACGTCTAGCGGTGTTACTGATCCGACAGTAACCGCATGCTAGCGGTGCACACGTGGAGCACATGACTAAAGGGTTGATTATCAAAGAAAAGTGCCGGATGTTTTAATAAAAGGAGGGGGAATGAATATAGATACCAGCACTCTTAACCCTTCCGCTCTCCTTGGGGTCCAGATGGCTCCAACCACATATTGTTATGCGATTTCTTCCATGACAAATATGGACGAAGGGGGACAGGATTTTATATCTGCCATGGACATTAGTGAAACTCGAAAATCAGTGGAAAAAATAGAGTTCAGCGCACTGATCCAGATGACCCCACTTTTAATGTAAACAAGCCAAGGAGAGCGGAATTAAAAAGAAAAAAAAACAATAATATAAAATTAAAAGGTTGAAAATTATGAATTTGCCTCAGTAATAAAAAATGATATAAAACCTACAAAATATAAATAAAATAAAAAATGAATTGAAATACAAAGTTGATTTTTTTTTATTTCCACATTTTTTGTTTTTGAAGTGAGAAAGCCATTTGATACTCTGCATTTTAGTTCTTAACTGGAGTTTTGTTTATTAGTTTTATGTAATTAATGTAAAGACACCTCAGTATTTATTGTCAATTTTATTTTAATTTTGATAGGGCATTAAATCGACATTTTAAAATTTTCTTTAAAAAATAGTTTTTAATAAAATAAAAAGATATATTTTTAAAAATATAGTTATATTTACAGATTACCAAGGTAATGTATTGATTATTGCAGTGTTTGGTATATTAAGATACTATTGGTATCGTGAGCCAGGTATCGCGAATCACATCGTATCGTGAGTTACCCTAAGATTCCCAGCCCTGGTCAAGAGCCTAAACTGTTGTTAAATGAGTTAAATAAAGTTAGATTTTTCTGACTGTTTTTGTTTTCTAGATGCAGTGTATTGTCCAAAAAACACTTTTATTAAAAAAAAAAAAAAAAAAAAAAGCTAAAAGCATGTTATGATTCTTCATCCAGAGAGCCACAGAAGAGCCATATATGACTCTGGAACCACAGGTTGTAGACCCCTGGGCTATAAGAGTGTAAACAGATGGATGATAGGAAATGGAGGCGGTCTTACTCCATGCCAACAGTCCTGCCCACAACTCAGAAAGGAATTTTTAATGAACTACTGGCACTATGCAGAAAGTATGTCCAAGAAAATAACAGGTTTTTTGTTTTGGCTAAGAATTACATAATTTATTCATGATTTAAAAAAAAAAACACTTGTAATGCTATTACAATAGATCAAAATGGATTGGAGTGAGACTTTGAGCTCAGTGTCACAACTGACTTGATGTTATTCTTCTTCCAGGTTTACTTTGACTGTGGAGCTAAAGTGGAAGTGGTGGATGTTCAAGGCCTCATTCTATCCCCTGGTTTTCCCTATAACTACTCCTCTGGGACACATTGCGTTTGGGAGTTCATTGTGCCTATTGATTACCAGCTGGTTCTGGAGATATTTGACTTTGATGTGTTTGAAAGTCATGACTCTACAGCTAAATATTCTGCTGTCTCTAAGTTTGAAGAGGCAGAGGAGGAGGTAGCCTTTATTCCTGGCGGGCCTACAGCAGACGAAACCTTGTCTGTTGTAGAAGAACCCGTGGATCATCAGACGGAAGACGTCTCAAAGACTCAACAATCCTCCCAAGATGGGGATACCAAGCAAGTTGTCCTCCGAGAACGGTCCACGAAAATGGAGATTGCCAAAGTCTTGAATTCTGCCAAAAGATCTGCAGATTCCCCCTTGAGCCAGTCTTCACAACCACCCCATTCTTTCCTCATCCTACACAGCGACACCCCTGCAGAGGACATAGCTGTCAACTCTGCCAATCCCAGCTCCAACTCGAGCACAGCTGTGGGGGAGACCACGCTTCCTTCACCGCACTTCACCGAAACCCCAGCTGTGAGCCCCGAGACCCAACAGTCCGTGGTGGATGTCTGTCCCCACGACGTCCTCTACATCTCAGACCTCATCACGTTTTCGTCCAGGTTTTGCGGGGCCAACCGACCCCCTGGCAGCCAGCTGGTTTTTGGCTCAAACCAGGAAATGGTGGAGGTCATCATGGAGCTCATAACCACTACCCACTGGGGGCGGGGTTTCGCTCTTCTCTTCCACTACCATAACTTGACTGAATCGGAGACCAACCAACGAGCCACGTATTCGTCTGGCAGCAACGCAGACTCTGTACTGGCAGCTGTAAGCGGAGCTGCCTTCTTCACCATGATACTCACTGGTGTCCTCTGCATCATCTTCAGGTAACAAATCCGTCTAATTTCCTGTCAACTCTTTGTTCTCTGTTTTGCCCTTCTCAAATGTCAATGGTTTTAGTTTATGCTGTGTACAATTCCATCAAAGCTTTGACACCAACATTTTTCCTGGTATTTTGTAAAAACTATTTAAACCCCAGAGAAAATTCAAGTTCTCAGAACATTCAAGTACCCAGATTCACAAACTTGCTCTCACACAGCCACAACCCTGTTATGTTGACTCAGCTGGAAGCCAACACTTGGCGATTACTTGGCTTCAGCTGCAAAGTGCGGCTGCCTTGATGTGGAGCATTCTCACCGTAGAGGGCGAGCGATTCAAGGTGCAGCACCTGGCTTCAATTCCAATGCATACAAACAAAAGACAGCATGAAAGCAACAGGCAGGGAAAGATACCACTCACTGCGGTTTGGTCGTTTGGCACTGACAAAATGTGCAATTTACAATCTGCATCCCCTTTTCCTTCCCATGGGACAGTGACGCCTAGACCTTTGTAATATTATCTGTTGATTGTTTTGCCTTTTGTCTTCAAATGGCTGTAAACCTTTGGCATGGTCTACAACTTGCTCTTTTCATTTCAAGGGTGTCTCCAACCCATGCATCAGGCACCAGAGCGCTGCAGGTTCTCGCTATTAAAGAGCTTAGAAATTAGAAACATGTGCTTAATAAAAATGAAAACGCAATTAGCGAGAACAACCACACAAGTCATTCAGAAGCCAGGAAATGCGTTAGCACGAAGCATCAAACTCAAACGAAAGCCCAGTAGCTTACTTAGTTGTTCCCCTATTAATTTAAATGAGTTCTCAAAAACTGGTTGGCAACTGGCCTGGCGATCTGGGGCAGGATCATGTAACTTTTAAGTAGCAATGAGTCTCACTGCAGAGGTCTCCTCCGGTCAGGAAACAGCCAGAGGTGCTTGAGAGTCACAGCAGGGATCGGTCTTAACTCCACCAGTGGCAGGCAATGAACTCATTCATCTGTAAGATTTTTAATGAACGGGTACATGCTCAAATTTATGCACAGGCCTTACTGGAGGTCACAAAATCATAGATGATGAAAAATATATATATATTTTGGAGAAATACCACAGTTCGGCAATTAAATGGAGTTAACTTGGAATTTAAAAGCAGGAGAAATTACTAAAACTATAATCTCAAGGAAGTGATAGATGAGGCAAAATACAGATTTAAGATTTATTTTTATTACGGATACATCCTATTGGTTAGCATTTGAACGTTCCAGTGCAGGAGGTCAAACATTTTGGGTAGTTTTTGAATCTATTGTAATCTTTCTTTTGACTGTATTTGAACATATTCCAACACCAATGCCAAGAAATGATGCACTTCAGTTGTTCACTCTTCTTCCTGAAAGTATCAAAGTTTGCAAAAAAACCTGTTTCACTGCACATTCCTTTACACATTATTTTTTAAATGAAGGATTTAGACTTTAAAGGGGCCCTACTTTTTGAGGTTTTAAATTAATTAATTAATTTATTTAAATTTATTTTACTGTTCATTCCTCACTATATAGAACCCCAAAGTGGCACTTTGATCCGTTCATGCATTTAAGAGTTATCCTCTAAAAACCTGCAGTCTGCAGCAGCCCCTCCCATACCCACGAAATCGAGTGGTATGAAACGTGCTGACGTAAGATCGTTGCTCCCTCCAGGAAGAATCTGTGCTCCAAGCTCCGCCCCCAGACTACAACGAAAACACACCCACCTTCTCCTCGGAGCTGTGGTGCTAATGTAGTGATCCTCTTCTTCCAAAATGTGTCTCCTGGCAAAAGATAACTACCATCCTGTACCAGGAACTGCTCCCGGACCCATTTAAAAAAAAAAAAAAGTAGCCTCGCTTCTTTTCCAATCGGACTGAACTTCGGTTCACTCTGAGATTCCTCAGTCTGAATATGAAATTAACCGAGAGTGGAAAAACTGAACGAAAACGGCCACCGTACCCGACAGTCATGTGATGTAAACACGGTAGAAATGAGGTGATCTGTGAGCCGCGGACACATGTAGAGCATCAATTGTCATGTTATCCATAAGGAAATAATTGTTCCAACTATTTATTTGTTTCACACTACTGAAAAATGTATAACTCGCTTTTCTGTGTCTCCTCCGCGGTGCGCACGCTGGCTCCTGCTGCAAAAGCTAGTTTTAACAGAATTTTCTTAAAAACAACTCCATAAAACCATAACAATGAGACACAGAAACTCATTAAAATATGGTCGAAAAAAAATTCATGCTCAATAAAACAACGTATAAAATGATCCACATTGATTCTACCGCCGTGTTGTTTAGCGTGCATACCTGTATCTCCAGTAACCGTCATGCAGGATTCCTCAAAGCAGCAGTAAAAGTGTTGAATCTGGCCTTTATACAGATGCTCAAAATCCATCAGTAAAATAAAAAGTTTGAAAAAGGAATAAATCCAGATAAGATTTTGCTGACCGCAGCGCATTCGTCTTTCTTATAGTTTTGTTTACAAATATTTCTCACGCTGGAGAGGCCGGCTCAAGCATGAAATGGGCGGGACCGACAAGGGGTGAAAGGCGGAGGCTCATAAATCGAGTCATTTTACTTCCGGGTATTAAAACGTGCCACAAAAATGACTCATATTTCATAAACAATTTGTTTTTTAGTGTTCCCAATGTAATATATGATCATATATATGGATATAGTTTACTCTGAAAGGCTGAAGAAAATAATGGCAGGGCCCCTTTAAACTAAGTATTTTGAAGCCACTTGAATTTCTGTGTAGTCCTGCAGAATGTGTGGGAATGTGTGGATGCAGCACTCGCCTTAAAAATGTCACTTTGAACTTTCCTACAAACACAAGTGTAAATACCTGTTCTTGAGGGTGTTTTTTTAACAGACAATAGTCCATAGATACAGTAAGGGTAATGCATGTCTGTCTTTAATCTGTCACTCTTCCTACTTTTCCCACTAGATAAAGATTTTTAGTGTTGGTTTGTGTGACCACTACAAGCATTCATTGGTTTCATTAACCTCAAATCTATGTCACCTGTGGAAAACAGTCATAAAGGTGTCAATTTCATTTAACCAGAAATACAAAGGAGAAGATAAGTATTTGATCGCTTCTTGATTTTGTAGGTTTGCCCACTCAAAAATAAATTCACAGTTTGTTCTCTTAATGGTAGGTGACCGGTAATTGAACAATGAGAGATAGAAAATCACAAAGAGATTTAAATTTATTTGCATTTCATTAAGGGATATAAGTTTTCAAACCCACTTGCCAAAAGATTACAGTAGTTTGTGGCAAAACCGCTTTGAGTGAACATAGAGGTCGGATGTTTTAGTAGTAAGCAGATTTCTGCACACAGCCCTAGTTTTTTCAGGAATTTAGGTGCACTCTTCTTTGTGTAGGATTTCTAATTTGATATTTTGTAGATGTTGCTTAGCAACTCAGAGCTTTAGCGCTTTTCATACATTTTCTATAGGATTGAGATCCTACTTCTTTCATTCCTTGGCTGAATGTTTTGGGTCATGATCCTGTTAGAAGACCAATCCACCACCCATTTTAAGCCTCCTGGTGGAGGGAAGGAGGTTTTCACTCAGAATATGACAGCACATGTCTCCATCCATCCTCCCATCCATACAGTGAAGTAGTCTTGCGCAGAAAAACAACATCAAAGCATGATGTTTCCACCTCCCTGCTTGACAGTGGGGAAGATGCTGTGGTAGTATGGAGAGAAAAAAGTCTCAATCTGATTTGTGTATGTGTGATTCTTGATTTGTGCTTAAATTAGGATCTGCGCGTGCGTATTCTTGATTTGTGCATGCATAATTCTTGATTGTGCATATTTTTGGATTTGTGTGTGCGTAATTCTTGATTTGTAATTCATATAATACTTTTTTTGCAAAAGTAAAAAAAAATTACAAAATTAAAAAAAATACAGAATACAATTTACGAATGCACAAATTAAAATTACAATAGCTTGAAACTAATTACACACAAAAAGCACAAATCACCTCTCACGCATGCACAACACATCAGTTACGCAAAAATCGTGAGACTCTTTGCACATCTCCCAAATTCGTCCGTGAGTGATGCGTTCAAGCACTACAAGAATGCTCGTTCACCATAGTTCTCTTGTCAGCCATTTTAAACTTCGATTGTGAATAATATCTGGCAAAACTTAACATTTTCTCACTTTCTTAAAAATATATTCCCGATAATTAATATTAAAAAGTCTAAATAAGCGTTTTTTGAAACACTTATCCCTTTAAAAATAAAAATATTTCTGGAAAAGATCCGCAAGCAGCTCCTCTGACAGCGCCTCCAACATGAGGCTCTGTCCAACATGAGGCTGGTCACCAGCCACCATGCCGGAGCCTTCTAAACTCGCAGATCCATGCAGGGAGGTGCTGCCTGTAATCCCCGCGTTTGCCACTCTGGGGGCTCTGGTTTGATCCTCCCGTGGATCCTGGGCGGGGGAGACCGGTGGCAGAACATGACGATTTCACCATGAGGCCCTTCTAAACATCCATAGGGTAGAGGGGCTTGATCAGCCCAACGGGCCGGCTAAGATCACAGGACTACATGGACAGATCTCAATCGCCATAGTAGCATTTTATTTACCTCTAAACACAACTGGTTGAGCTGATGCCATAGAGTCGAGGTTTGGTCTTATGTGACCCCGGTTCTTGAAGGTGTTCACTGGTAAACTTTAGGTAGACCTGCACGTGTGTCTTCTCAAGCAGGAGGACTTTGTGAGCACTGCAAGATGATAAACCTTTAAAGTAAAGCGACTGTGGTTCCAGCTGCTTTAAGATCATCGACTAACTCCTGTTGTATTTTTATTTATCACTATTTTCATGATTGTGGAAATCCCACCAGGTCAGATCTTGCTTGGAGCCCCAGACCTACAGGTGGACTGATGGTTGTGTTCTTGTACTTTGGCACCAACAGTTTTTATCTCAACTTCCAGCTTCTTCTTGATGGTTTTGTAGTCCATTCCGATCTGGAGTTGGCTAATAGGTGTCTTTTTATCCAGGTGGCTTCAATTCAGCTATAGGTTGATTAGGAAAGTCTACCAGAACTTTGTGAAGCAGAACTCTTTATGGATCAAAAACTTATTTTCCTCAATCAAATTCAAAATGAATTTCTAGAAATTCAAATTGAATTTCTTGATTTTCTTTTTTTAAATTGAACCTACCTTGAAGATGACGGTGTCATTTTCTTTTTAAGTGAAAAAAACAGAAAAATCAGCAAGGATGAAATATCTATTTTCTTCACTGTAAATATTTTAATGGCAGATGGGGGCTTTCAGAACAGAATTATTGACATTTCCAGAAGAAACCTTCTTTGATCAGTCATGGGTCTAGATCAATTGCCAAAACTGTGACAGGTAATTCTTAATTGTTTTTTATGTATTTCTCATTTGATCATTTCATTGTCTGTTTGCAAATACAGATATATACTCAAAAATGGATATTGTTGGTGTTTCTTTCTTTTCTCATTGTAAATTTATTTTTACTCACCCTAGAATACAAATTTTTTGCACTACTTTTTCTTGCTACTATTTATTATTTGTAATATACCGTAACTTTATTTTATAAGACGTGTGCAGCTGACCTCTTGGTCAGGTCACCCTCGGAAAAACAGATCCTGATCTCAACAGGTTTTCATCTGGTTACATACAGCTTACCATCAAACAAAAAGAGTAAAAGAATCAAAAACTTTTCTTCCAGGTTATCTGCAGAGTAAAAGTCCATTTCCCAACAGTAAAGCCTTGAATTGACAGAAGTGCAGTGAGAACTAACTGGGTAGAGTTTGTGTGAGTCCAAGATTGCAGCGTATGTCGCTTCATCCTCCAGCACGGCAGAACAATTGTTGAGTGGAAATAGCCACAGCTATGTGAGAGCTATTATACTGTACAGTGATGGAGGTGATTACAGTGTCAAAAAACAAACCAAAAAAAAAAGCTCCTGTTTTAGCACCGCTATGGGAAAGTGTACATTTGACACTCCTGGTGAAACTGCAAACACCAGAGGTTTTCTGGTGTGAACCATCACTGCAGGGAATTTAAAAATAAAAAAAACGTTTTGTTTTTTTCTCTCACATCTGCTTGTAATTAGGACCTTGAATTGATTTTATGTTTGCATGTTTTCCAGACCCAAACTGTGTCCAAAACGAGCCAATTCCTGCACATCCAGCAACTCTGAGGTACTGAAACCACCACATTTTCATTAAAAAAGACACATAATATTGCTGTAATATTCTGTTGGATTTATTATTTTTTTTATTGAAATATTTCCACTTTCAAACCTGTTCATACTAAAATGATGGTGTCCAGTCAGAGTCTTAATATGGAGAGTATTGGATAGGAATGCAACAATATTCAATATAAAACCGAACCGTTCAATACGCGTTCGACACTTCAATACGACTTTTTACACAATATACATTTTAGTTATTCAGTACCAGTTTGAGGTGCCTTAAGGGTGTCTGCTGCAAAAAATCACCACCCACTCTCCCCCTTCCTCCCAGAAATTACCTTGCCCCTCCTACAGTAGTTGGATAGTAAAAGTTTTAGCTAAATGCTAAAAACAACACAGATACTTTTGTATTTTTTGCAAAAAATAAAAAAGTACATGAAAATATTGTTTTATTATTACAAACCTTTGGTGCTTTTGATGAGGAGGTGTTTAGGTAGGAAGGTTGAGACGGATGGAAATTATCAAGATAAATTCTGATGATCACTTAATTGCCCTGTCTGCAGGGAAAAACGGGCTAACTTCTATGAGGTGGGCAGGTGGCCCACATGAAAAATCCCGTAAACACACAAACTTATTTTTCCTAAAACATAAAATTAAATTGAATGAACCAAGTAGACCATTTCTGATGTTTTTCTGTGAAATTGATGTCACCATGTGTTCTCTTGGGTTAAGCCTTTCAGAGTAAACTATATCCACAGATATGATCATATATTACCTTTGGAACACTAAAAAGCTAATTATTTATGAAATATTAGTTATTTTTACCACCCGGAAGTAAAACGACTCAATTCCTGAAGTTCCTCCTGCAGCTGCATGTGGGGTGCGCCATTTTCATGATGTCTCTTAACCCTTATGCTATCCTAGGCATGTTTACATTAATAGTGGGGTCATTTGGACCCCACAAGACAGCCCACTGAACTTTTTTTTTTTATGATTTTTTTTTTTTATCTTTGCTGATGTCCGAGGCAGACATCATGACCTGTCCACCTTTGTCATGGGAGGGATCAGAAATAAGGACGGGGTCATCTGGACCCCAGAATGTACCACGAGGGTTAAGGTGTCTGGATGAGACTCAAGGAAACGGAAAGACACGTCTGTTCTCACCGCAAGATCATATCCCTTCTATCTGCAACAATCAACGGGTCTGGACAACCCAAAAACCTTCCCCACCTGTGGTCAATGGGTCAACCCCGGACTGGTCCATGTGACTAGGGCTGAAACTAGATGCTGTTCATTCAGGCAGGTTGCTAGATATCGTATGATTTAAGACTCAAGCCAGATTTGGTGCAGGCATCTCTGATTTGTTGGATCTAGTCACATAATCCATAAAGATTTTTGTGAACAAAAAGAAAAAAATATATTTGACATAGGTTTTTTTCATTACGTTAGATTGTAATGAAAAAAATCTACCCATATTTTTTTATTAGGTAGTTTTTTAAATGTAATTTGAAAACTGAATTTCACTTAATGATTAATTAATGAATAATTGAGTCAGTTTACAGAAATTGCTCAAAAAGTTTCAGACAAAAACAATGGCTTAATAAGCCGTGTCCTCTTTCACTATGTCTCCTCCACATGTAGCTTTTTCTTTTTATCCTGTCCCCCTGCTGTATAGCTGCATTTGATTGTCCGACATTCCTCTGAAAACAGGGATTTGTCTGGGATCACCTGGATCACCCAAAGTTTCTCCTAATACTCTTTGCCCCTGAGACCCACTCTGTTCCATTTGGTAGCCCTGCCCCTCCACTACCCGCTGAGCGTCAACACTTTGGGTTCACACCAGGTCACAGATTTGAAACAAAGGCTATTTATGAACATTTTTAAAGCTTCATTATCCCTCATCAGCTGTGTTTTAGTAGCAATTATGGTTTGCATCACAGTAGTTTCATCTTTTCAACTCATAAAATCATGAATCTGAAAGATTGTGTTAATGCATTTGATTTTTGCATTTAAACGTTCATTTAAAGAAATCTGATGTGTTAAAATCAAATAGTAGCTTTACATTATAGCCAACAGATTTTAACTTCAATTTGAGCATTGGTTTTTAATATTTTCAGTGGCATAAAAACATAATATCCTGCCAATCAACAATTTAAAAGGTTACAGTATTGTTTGTGTAGTAAAGGTTTGAACCAGTTTCTATCATTATTGTTGTTGTGGTGGTAATATTCCTGTAGATCCAACTCAGACACAATGAAGCAGACTTAAGTGTTCCTGTATTCATGTATTCATGTGTTCTCCAGATAAACACTTGTGCTCCATGTCTGCTCAGCCTGAAGTACATTAGGGATTTTCATTTTGAGACGGATAGACCAAATATTTATTATGTGATTTTATTTAGTGATGCAGCGCTTGTGTTCTGCCTCAGGATGTTTGGTCGCGTATTCCACCAGAACTGATACAGAAACAATCATTTCTATCCCTACATGACTAAGGGTGTATCCAGACTAGACACCGCTTGGTTCGGTCAGAGTGAATCAGTTTGTTTCCCCCAATAATCCAGAATAAATTTTCAGCCTGAATAAGCCCAAGTGGACCCTTGTACGGGACCCGCTATCAGACCTATTTTTTAAGTTGGTCTCATTTCATTTCCAATCAGACTGAGCTCTGGTTTTCCCAGAGTTTCCTCAGTCTGAACAGTCTCAGTGCTCAGAGCAGAACTGAACCAAAATGGCCACCGTAGCTTTTTTTTTAAACCTTTATTTAACCAGGTAAGTTATTAAGGACAAGTTCTTATTTACAATAATGACGTGGGGCGTTACAGAATGTAAATAGAGTAGTGGATCAACGACAAGACACAAAAACGTATTGAAATTTGGTTAGATGAATGCAAGTTCATTCAAATAATTTTACATATTGCTTCCCACACTATTTTCCCTACAATATATTTGTCATAAACACTTATTGATGTATCTTCTTCGTGATTTTATTCTCAGCGAGATCTCTTGTCACGTAATTTTGTTTGCAAGCTTTGGTTAGTTTGACGTCAGTCTGAATACAGACTAAATACAACTCGATCCGGACCAATGGACTTTTCAATTCTGAGTACATCCTTAATGAAACCTCCATAACAGTAACTGTTACTGATTGGAGTTGCTTGTCCAGTGTCAGAAGATACTGCACTTCTTCCACAGAAACCTGAAGGTTTTTTTTTCTTCTTTTTGTTCAATCACCTGCTTGGACCTCCAGACATGAACATTTTAACCTATCTCCCCTTTTCTAGGGCTAGGTAAGGGTTGGGTTAACTCTTTTCCCAGGTTGTGTCCTGATTCCTTCACTCCTCAATACTTAGTGCACTATATAGTGTGTCACCATTTGTCGTGCTGTCTGAATCTACAATTCCAAAATTGAGTGACCTAGAAATTTTCAAAAGGTTTCTGCAAAAACCCAGTGACTCTAGTGATGCCCACTTAATTAGCGAATATAGACCACAATGCATTGCATTTGAACAATTTTTTTTCATGTGAAAATAATTTGCTTTCATTTTTTTTCGTTATAAACCATCCAAGTTTTCATCATCAGAACACAGTGGAATCAAAAAATAGACTTCGTAAAACATTCATGTTTATCAGGTTTTTACTTCCCGAAATCTGTGACGTCATATTTGTTGTTTTTAAATAAAAAAAAAAAAGGACTGAGGATGGTGTCCAAATTAATTTTCAAATCCAAGGCACTTGATAGTCCCACACTAAGTATTTTTTTTAGTATTTATGGAGTGAGGAGGAAATTCGGACATAGTCATCGTACTATCTCTCTTCTTTTGATTCTCACTGGCACTTTCAGCACCCTCCTCTCTACCTGAGATGCCTCTACCAAAGTTTGCTGTCAAACCCTTGTGCTCTCTTTTGGGGTTCAGATGACCCCACCCTTATATTGGTGTGTGATTCCCTCCCATGACCAGATGACCCCACTTTTAATGTAAACATGCCGAGGATAGCACAAGGATTACACTCTGCCGAATAATGTGTGATTGTTAACAGTGGTGTTGTAGTCTGTTAGATCCCTCTCTGCTAGTAAAGTTCTTTAAAGAGCTTTTATGTCATTTTCTGCATACATTGTTTTGTGACAAACAAATACTGCTGTTCTTTATTCTTTTATCCTTTAAAGACGTAAGTGACACTGACGTTAGTATCAAGGTGCTTCATAAAAAACATTAAACAAAGCCTGACTGTCTTAACTATATTTTTAATCACACATGTTGGTAACCAGTAGATCTAAAAATGTTCTTGCGTAATGCAAAAAAATAAATACAAAGCATAGAGGCATAGAGACATGGCTCGGGGTTACCTAGATCAACCTGAACCGCGAGTTTTATTAAAAAAAAGTTTTTTTAGTCTTATCCTCAGAGGAGCCTTGGAGCTGACAACAAAGCAAACCTGCAGAGCGAGAACAAAGAGATTGGAAAATATGGAATCATGAAGTCTGTTTTTTTTTTTTGTTTTTGTGGTGATGGAGATTCCTACATTCAATGTAAATGTTTTTTATTCATACTCTCTTCATATATTACTTGATGGAGCCATGTTTTTTTTGTCCCAATCCTTTAAAATCAAGCATTTATGCTATTTATCTTGTAACTAACTTCTATTTTTGGAGTGTTTATGAGTCCTCTTCATCAGTCTAATCTAATAAGCTTCATCAATACTCCAGTCCATCATTCTGTCAGAGAGAATTTAATTATAAAAACACAAAACAACAGGATGGGAGACGGGTCATTGTGTGGGTGTGAAACCATGTGTCGTGCATAAAATAAAAATTATGGTTGATTTGTGCGAATGAATGTTGGTTTATGTTGGGATTTTAATGCGATTCCCCCCCGCCAACCATCCAACAGCCAAAACCAGAGCAATAATGTTGACCTCAAACTCTTAACACCAACTACTGCCTGGAATCAGTTCTGTGAAAGTGGTGCTGGGTCAGTGTCAGCCATCAAGCACCGCCCCCACAGTACCAAGGAGCTGAACAGGGTAGAGGATGGAGAAGGGCTTTTAACTCAAAGACCTGCAACGCCATCCAACAAGAGCTGCACCGCCCCAGACGAGGAGGGCTGTAAGGGAAGATGGAAGCTCAAGCCTGCAGGAAGAACACATTCTTTTGCCCCATGTGGCCGCATTAGCCAGTAAGGGTCATCGCAACAGTCCCTCTGGTTTGAGAAAAGGAGTTTTATTAAAAGTTGCATTACAAGTCTTTGAAAATAAATATATAGAAGTCAAACCATCTATTTCCAAATCAGGTTAATTGATTTTGGGGTCACAGGGATGCTGGAGCCTATCACAGGCCTGGTCTGTATGGTTCTGTAGATGAAAAATTTCAACTTTAATTTATCAGAACCTTTATTACAGTTACAGATAACTTTTTCTTTTATCAAACTGTTCTTGTTTTCAGAAAAAAAAAATCTCATTCTTTCACAGGATATATACAACAAACAAAGCAGCTGGAAGTGCCGCACAGTCTAATAAAATAGCCTGAACTCAGTCAGCAGAAGTTAACCATGACACAGCAGATATTGGGGTCATGGAAATTCTTATCTTTTTGCTTCAAGCGTTCATTTTAGCTGATGATTTATTCAAAGTTGAACATACACCAATATATATGCTTTAATGCACTTCTGCTGAAAACTGAACTTTTTTGTCTTCAGGTGCCTGAAGGAGTTCAGAACACAGCTGCAGAGGTCAGCGAGCTGCAGCTGATGGCTGAGAATCAGGCCGACCTGGAGACGGCCGTAGAAGCGGACCCAAACGACGTCAGCCCCCCACACACAGGTTGGGGGGTGGGGGGTGTTGTTACGATTCACAGAATTTCCACAAATGGTTCAAGTAACAAACATAAGTTGTGCAGAAAAGAGGCACGGCAACAGACCAAAAAAAACAAAAAACAGTGCAAGCGTTTTCCTGTTGACGCCTTTAATCTGCACCACCAGTTGAACTCCAATGATTTCAGGAATGATAATTTTTATTGTCAAGAATGTAAATCTTGCTGTACCAGTTCATTTCCAGGCAAAGCAGGGATCTGCTGAAGTTCAGACTTGAGGTTAGAGCAGAGTCAAACTGTGCAGAAAATGAGTCTTAAGTCTACCAAGAGTAAACATTTTTTTAATATAGCAGTGTAGCTTTTTTTATCAAACTATCTGCATATGTAGTTGGATTTTGCCACTTACCATACAAGTCAGTGTTTTGTTTGCATATGCTGTTTGTTTGGTCGGGGTTGGAACTTGTACTTAGAAGCGACTGATGCTATTTTCACATCTGGCATGTGACACACATTCTTGAATGTGTTTAACAACCATTCTTGAATACAGGTTTAGCCAATGGTGTTCACACTGGACAAGCAGGGAGGGGCTTCTTCTTCCTTATTTTCTTTTACTACTTTTTATGCAGTCGGGAGAGGCTTGGTGAGAAATATTGACAGAGTAAATCCTGCTTCAGACTTTTTATTTTACAGCTCTATTCCGATGTTGTATAATTCCGGAAGTTCATAAGCCAAAACCAATAGTTTCTCCTTCTTGATCGATTTACAAATAGTTGAATGTAAGGAGACGTCATCCATTTGTTACTGCCAAATCCGAGTCTGTGATTGGTCAGAGTTCAATCTGGTTTAACCTTCAATGCATGTTCAATGACTGCTCGTTTTGTATGGTAGAACTCAAGAACGGTCGTTGAAACTTGCGAAGCGACGCGTGAACTCAAAAGCTTTAAATGCAGAAAAATCTTTACACATGTTTATGCTAATATACTGGATTCCTCTGATGTTTCACAATGCTAAATGTTAATCAACATGTTACGGTAGTGAATGTGTAAATTTGTTTTGTTTCAAACACAAAAGAAAAATAAACACAAAAATTAAAAAATACAAATATAAAAGTATGGCAAACAATGTGTTTGAAAAGGAGTGGGTAGAGAAGTCTTGTGTGGTCCCACCCCTTTTTGCAATACCTTATGTCACTTATGTCTTTTTACGTTTTTTTTTTTTTTCTCAAAAATACTTCAAATGACCTTCTGTGTGACACCGAGGCACAATAACATTTTCTCACATGTTTATAATGATTATTTCCAGCCTTGTAAAGATTCAGCAGTGACATCTTGTATGTTTTTTTTTTTAAATAAATGTAAACTTTTGCTTCATTTTAAACCTTCATTCAACCCATTACATAAATCCACAAAATGAAAGGCACATTTTCTTTATTTGTATGAGTACATTGCCTTTTGAAATTCAGCTGTTTTCTTAAATCATAACCTGTTTTAAGTTTCACTAGTTCCCAATTCATTCATTCAATATTATTCAATCTGTTATCTATTCCATTTTTAGGATTTGCCTTTCAAGATCAAATGTCTATTAATGCATTTTGTTAAATGATTTATCCCAAAAGCACGGCTTATACTCCTTGCATAAAATGCTTTTCTTCTTTATGAATTAGAATTCTTTATGAATGTGCCTGAATTAGACGCAGACGTCTCCTTTGAGGATGAGCCCGAGTGCCGTGACAAACTTGAATGGATCTTGTTGTATTTTCAAACAGAAAAAAGATCCACCCGTTCACTTGTTAGAATGGTTATTTATTTTAAATACCGCTGACCGGGCTTCTCACATGCATCTGATCAAACTGTAAAGTGACAGGCTGCGCGGAGCACGTGCTGCACTGCAGCAACATCACCCAAATGCTCCCTGACAGCTAGACCAAAATGAATAAATATAAGAAAGTACAAAACCGTTTGCAGAATCAAATGTTGGAATGGTTCTCCCTCAAAGACTTGAACAATGACTTTTTACAACCCTCCCGAGCCGGCGTTATCAGAGTGGAAGCTGTTTACATCCAGTAGAGGCGTGGAAAGAGGTGGGAACTCACAATAAGATCACTCCAGATTGGCGACAGTACTTCCTGTAGATTAGATGACTCAGCTATGAGTCACAGCGACTCGGACCAATCGCTGTCGATGGGTTGCAATATGATTGTAGACATATCAGGAAGTGACTGTGAAGGTGGTGGCCTACTTTCTCGAGGGGTGGAGGTAATGCATTTTCAATGAGGGGCATCATCGCTCTATTTATCCAGTTTTATTAGACTGTCTATGGTGGATCGAGGCTTAACTGAATTAACTAGACTGTACCAGCCTAGTCCTTACCATGCTGGACTGCTCAGTGGAACCAAGGCTTTATAGTACAGAAAAACACAATATATTATAGAATGAAAGAGACTTTGCAGTACATCTTCAGGCATTTCCAAAGGAAGGGAAAGTTGACTCAGTCATTTTTATGTCGGAGCAGTCCACAGACGGTCCTCTCAGCAGGACTGAGCAGCCTGAGAGACTTGTGGGTTGTGGCATTGAAGCCACTAACAGCCTGGGAGAAGTTGAAACAGCAGGGCTGTACAGTTATCATGAGAGCCAGTCACAGAGTTTACACCAAAACCCACAGCTTTGGAACCATTCCAGTTACATTGCAGCTCCCATGAATTATACCTTCTCTTTTTTGCTGTGTCAAGTCTGACTCCATGTTCACCTGGATCTTCTTTTTTTATATATATTCTGATTTCTGTCAGAGTAAAGAGACTTCTTGTAGAAACTGAATGCTTCTTTGCGTTTCAGCGATTGTTGCAGATGGAGAAGTTGCTCGTAACACAGAGGTGGACCTTTCCTGCTGCGGTCTGACTGAACTCGACCTCGGCGCGGACGAGGTCTTCATTGTGTCGTCAAACACCACCCCAAGTGGACTGCCCTTCCCCCCACTCACAGTAGGAAACCATTTGCCGTTCGCCCAAACTTATGGAGGAATTTTTGGAACCCTCAAGAGAAATGTTGAGATTGGTTCTCAGTCATTGATTTGATGAGAACTGGACTGAGTGACCCCTACCACACTTCATGTTCCAAACAGGAAGTACCTGCTGGCTCCAAGAAGCCAAAATCTCATAGACTTCTATTGAGAAATTAACAGCTATAACTGTTTCATTATCAATATTTGCCCGAATAACCATTCTTGCTCTGAAACCCTTATTTTTTAACATGTTTATAATATCAAGTTATAAACTGGCCATTTTGAAAGTTTAAAGCATTTGATAGATAGATTTTTATGTTGTCGCTTTCAAGTGGAAGGGGTGTGGCCTTCCAACACGCTCACTCCTGATTGGTGAGAGTGGTTGCCACAGAGATATGGACTCTGATAAATCACTGCTCACTGATGATTTCTAGTTCCAACTTTCTGCCGTTGCAAGAAAAAACTGGATTTGACTGAATTTTGTAGGAACAAGAAGTAATCAATTTAATGGGTGACATCACACTCACTTGGTCCAATTCTCATATACAGTCAATGATTTCTGCTAGCTTTTTTTTTTTTTTTTTTTTTACTTTTTAATGAAAAAAATACATTTCAACGAGAGACTTCACTTTATATAAATGATCCTGGAAGTGATGAATAATCGGAGGGGGAAGGGGATTCCCAGCTTTGAACTGACCTAGTGTTCCCAATCAGATCTATTCTTCTGGCGTATGCAAGATACCTTCAAACTATGAAAACTACGATGACATAAATGGGAATTGGGGATAATTAAAAGATGGGAGGAGCTCTAAAGAATCGGGCCTTTTTAATTCTTTATTTTTTTTTTCCCGCTCCCTTTTGTATGCTGGTGGAAAAAGAGTTGGCATAAAACAAACTCTGGCAGCTTTTTGAAGGACTGGCAAGCTTTTCTGCAACTCTGCAGCTCAGGCTAATGGAGTATTATCACCAGAGCCAGATTCCCAGCTCAGAGTGTGTGTGTTGCTGTGTGTCATGCACCCTTTGGCACGCAGTGTGTGGTCTTGCCTATGTGTGTCCCCGATTCACATGTTTGGGAAGTGTTGCACGGGCTGCAGGGGTCGTTGAAAACACTCTGTTAGTGCGAATGCCGCCACCGGGCGACCCTCCCAGCCGTTCAAATGTAGACCTTTTTCGTAGAACACTGCTATTTCAAGGCCGCGGATTCCCGTCTTTTAAGTCACCGTTTTACGACCTTTGCCCTTTAAACCTTGGACGGCGGTCTCCAGTTCAGTGTAATTGCTGATTTCTTAGCTCATGTGTCAAACCTCAACGTTTCCATTGTGCTTACTGAGCTTTGCTAAGCAGAAACATTTAAATATTAAAGCCTTTGCTAATTCAAGTCTAGACAAAGTTAGCTGCTGCCACTCTGAGGGGAGGATTATTTCCCTCTGATGAGTGCACCCCCCCCAATCCCCGATCAATAGCAACTGACTAATCAGAAATGATAAAGTGACCTTTGCTCTCCTAATCTGTCAATCTCCTTTGGCCTCCGCTGCTAGCTGGAGCAGAAGTACGTTAATGCGGATGTGTGCGTACACAAACCCACCAGTGTGACTGAAATCATTGCGGTTCTCCGGACGGCTTACTTAATAAATGATAATGAGATCCGTCCAGGAGCCACACACGCTCCGCTGGCTGCCCAAGCGACCGAGTGCGCCAAGCTAATCAGCACACTTCCTTCCTGTTAATCCTTCAATGTAATGCGGCGCACAACAGATTCTGCACAAAGGCCCTCAGTCAAAAGTGGGAAATGTAGCAGGTGGAACCAACAAAATGACAGGTTGGATTTCTGCTGCCATAGAAAATGTTGAAAATTGTGTCCAGATTCCCTCACTACTCCCCAGTTAGTGTGTCAGAATCTACAATTCCACCCGGAAATTTCCCCAGAGTGGCTGCGAAAAACCAGTATGCAATATAAGTTTACATAGAAATGATGATTTCTTGTTCATTTTTTATAGAATATAAATGATAACTCTAACACTTTTTTCCTGTCATTGGTAGTGGTTGGTTGAAGCCATTTGTCAAAAAAATTCAGTTTACCCTTTTTAAATCATAGTCACAACAGAACCTTCCTGAATGTGCCTGTTCAAAAGTTTCCATACCCTGATGACTTTGTTCTGAAAACATGCTCACAAGCTGATGAAGAAGGATTTGAATGGCAGCTAAAGGGAACCATCCTCACCTGGGACTCCTTCGTCTGTAATCAATGTGTGTGCACAAGAATTCTTGGAGTTTCTGGGCTTCCAGCAGCGTCCTTCATCCAGTTCTGCGCTGAAATTTCATCATTGGGATAGATAAAGAGCTGTCAAAAGATCTATGGGGAAAGGTAAAAGAACTTTACAAAACAGGAAAGTGATTTAAGAAGATATCAAAGGAACTGAGAATGCCAGATCCAGAAGTGGAAAGTGAGGGGTGCTGTTGAGAAATTGTAATTTCTTCCAGGGTGTGTAATCTTATAAGCATAACTGTAGACCACAATGCATTGCGTTTGAATGATTTGTCTTTTTTTAAAGTATTTAAATTAATTTTTCATCTTTCAGAACACTGGATTCATAAATAGTCTTGGTGAAATGTTCATATTTATTTAAACTCATTCTAATTCTCAAGTCGTAATATAGACCACAATGCATAGCGTTTAAACAATTTGTCAGAAAAAAAAGTTTTACATTTTTTTAAACATTGTTATTCAAGTTTTTATCAACAGAACTCAGTATTATTCGTGACATATTCATTGTTATTAGGTTTTCACTTTGACAAATGAGTTATGTCATATTTACTATTAAAAGAAAGAAGTAGAGAGGATGTGTCTGGACTGCATTAAAGTTTAAAGCTTTGCATAATCCCACACTTTTTGGTAATAGTGAAGGAATCCTAAAATTGTAAAATAAGAATAATTTATAAATCCTTTCTGCGCACATATACATTAAATTAAAGGTCATTAATCATTTTATTTTAATTTAAGTTTCATTTAATTTTTAAAGCTTTTATTTTATTTGTATTTAGTTTTTTTTTTTGTTGCTTTATTTTGTTTTATTTTATTTTTATTTTATTTCATATTTATATTGTACTTTTTTATGACTTTTTCAATGTTATTTAATTAAATCTTATTTCATTATATTTTTTATTATTATTATTTTACATTTATTTTTATTATATGTTTTTATTATTTTTTTATTGATTTGTTACTGGGTTTTTTTCAGCAACCAGAGCGTTTCCTCCGCCACAGTGACACCGGTCCCGGTCCTGCAGGGGACTGGCCCTCAGCAGACCCAAACAGCTCCCCCATCGGTGGCAGATCGTTCAAGGACAGCAGCGGTAGCTGCTCCAGACCGAGAGCGTGGAGTGTGCGCACCTTCCAGGACTTCCTCCCCCCTCTGCCGCAGCTGCACAAGAAGTGGTGCAGCTGGAACTCCACTAGTCCCTTCACCAAGCTGGTGGACAGCGTCAGTACTCAAACCTTCCTCTGGGTTTCATCCACAAACCTCTACTGCAGCCGTTTGGTTACAAATCTTTCTCATTTCAGGCTCCGCCCAGTTTGGGATCTGATTGCAGAGGTGCCGACAGCCGGAAGGTTTTCTCTGACGTCCACCTGGAAGCAAACGCCGATTCTAGCAACATCTCTGATTCCTCCATCAGCAACGCCTCCTACCCGCTCGCTCAGCCGGCGCAGAGGCAGCGGCGTCTCAACTCCACCAGCAACCTGCTCCGATCCCGATTCACGGGGCCTTGTTTTGGCCTCCTCACTGAAAACAAAAGACCCGCTGAGGGGGTTCCTCCTGCCTCCCCATCAGAACCCACCCAGGGCTTCTCCTCCTCCTCCTCCTCCTCCACACAGTGTCAGGCTGAAAGTGGCCAAGCTGGAAAGAGGCGCGATTTCCCAAGCGAGGGCGATCACATCAGCGTGCCCGTCTTCGCCATCTCTGAAGAGGAGGACCGGCAGCCTCTGGTCTCAGCCGAGCTCCTGGACCAGACGTCGGGCCCCGCAACACAGAACGGACTGGTTCCGGGGACATTTGAGGGTAAGAAAGCTCCAGTGGGGGGCCTGAGCCCCAAGAGGGCCCGAGCAGAGTGGAGGCCGTGGGGTAGTCAGGTGTCGGGAGGGGTGTGTCCTTTCCCTTCCAGCGGATTTACAGAATCCACCGACAGCAAGCCTTTCGTCAGTCTGTCCACGGGGCTGCTCACCGTCACCAACCAGATGTGACGACCACTCCACCCCCGCCCCCACCCCGGACTCTGCTAGTGCCACTGTGAAAAATAACCTCTCATCCCAGAGTTATCATCTCCTCCTCCATAGCTTCCTGATGGCAAATTCTATAAATATTCATCAAAACATGCTGCTTTCAATACCAAGGCACTGACTGCTGTTGTACTTTCTAAAAAAAATTACTTTTGCAATGTGTTTTTTTGTTTTTTTTTTGTGCAAGCTCTTCATAACTTTGTAGCACCTTTTTAACTCCATGTATGAAATAGTTTTTTTGATAACAAGTTAATAAAAATATTTTATCAGTTACCCAAAAGTATTATGCCTAGCATAGAGCCTCAACCGAGTCTGTTCATGGATTATCAAAGGGAAATCTACAGAGTATAAAAAGTACTAATATACACTATTATTGTAGTACAAACTGAAATGACATTTAAAGTCTTTGTAAATGTTTGTGAAGCTTTAATAAAAAGTTATTCACAATTTGTGTCTCTTTGATGAAACCTTTTGAAGAATTTGAATATTTATATCCAGTTTTGTTTAAATGTTTTTTACAGCTAAAAAGTCCAGTTTCTTATCAGAGAGAGCCTCAGAATTCCACTTTACCCATTTAAAAAACACTTTTTTTATGTATATTTTGTGGCCATTTGTTTATAGAATGTAGCTTTTAAATGTTTACAGTAATTGAATCATAAGTTATTTTTCTTTTTTGCTTTTTGACAGCAGTACATACAAATTCTTTCAAAATAAAATGCGTCCGGTGTCAAATAAAAACCTCTGCAGTAGATAAAAAACTGTAGAAATTTCATAAAAAAATATTGCTTTTGTTATTTTTGCAATTCTTAAAAAAGCTTGTAGTGTTAAGTTCTTCATCTTTGTCAATTATGATACTAATATTGATTTTAAAAATTGGGGGCAGCAGCTTTCCCTTGCTCTCCTGTAGCTCCGCCCACTATGGCAGAAGATTTAACCTTTTAACGTCATTTTGCTTATTTATCTGACCTGAATGTTAAAGTGCCTCTTTGATTTAGTCAGTAAAAACATCATTTTAACACTTTAGTTTAAAAGGGTAAATATTAATGACCAAACTTAACTAACCTTGTATTTATACAAATTGTTTGCATTTTTTCTTCAAAGTCAAAGGAGAAAAAAACCACATGTACACAAAAGCAAGTTTCTTTTCACTATAATGTTGTTTAATGGATTTACAGGAGTCCACTCTGGCAGAAATGAACACTTCTACAATGTATGGAAGGAGACTGAACCTGTTCATCTTTGATTTTTGCTTCTACTCTTTTTCAAAGATGTTCACTATGATCCAGATTTGGAAAAAATAAAAGAATATAGTGCATTGATGGGTCGCTACTCCTATCTCAGGAGGTAGAGTGGTTGGCTACTGGTAAAAAACAAAAAAACATGGAGCATTCTGAGTCCACAAATCAGAGTTTGAGGCCATTTCGACCTACAATCCAGAGAGATGCACTGAGGTAGAACTGAACCGATTATTTTCTCCTGAGCCTCTTCGTCTGGACTTCTATAGACAGTCCAGTACACAACATAACCCAACACCAATCACTGCAGGGACAAACTCAAAAGTACTTCTAATGACAACTCCGTCCTGACTGAGATTGTTGGTAGCTTAGAGCTCAGATCTCCAGCAGGGAATCATTCAAACTGGTTCTGCTGCAGGGTGCTGGTATGAACAGAAAGAGGAAAAACTATAGAAGTCATCCAAACACTTTGCTCATATCACAGATTGAATCAGGAGCTCAGGTTGATGACATCAAAGTGCTGATTTAATGATTTTTTTTTTTTCCCAAGAAAAGTTGAGCAACACATCCATAAACAAAACAAAAAAATACAATTTTCTTCAGCTATTATGAACTTTCAACCTACTTTTTTTTCATTATGCTGGAATGAAACATACATTTGAAATAACAAAATAGATCTTTAAGGTTGCATACACAGTGATGATCAATTAGAAAGTTACCAGAGTAGAAAAAAAGAAGCTAATATGTGCAAAAATCCTTATTTATGAACAATGTAAAAACTTTACCGATTTCTGCTCTTAAATATCAAACTACAAAAACACCATCAAATTAACACCTGGAACATATCGATTTAAGGCCTTTTAGACTATTTTGTGGAAACTAAATAAGGCAAAAAACAAAAAAGGTCATTTTTTTACTGCATCCCTCATTACTTTGCATGTTTTAAAGGTAGACGTGAACACTATGAAGCTTCCAAGACCTGAATTTAACTCCAGTGAAGAAATAAAACAAAACAAAAGGCGGGGATGAAGATGTTTCAAAGCAGTGGAAGCTTGAGATGACACATGTATATGTTCAGTTCTCGTGGGATAACTGTGCATTACGTCCAGATTAGCCCTTCCTGCTACGTGTCCCTTCTGCACTACGTTCAATCACCTTGGAGATGATTATCCAGAACAAAGCACACAACAGAGGGCCCCCCTCTGCCTTCTCACAGCGATCCCCTTCCCACAGACATGAAATCCCACGCTAACATCACACGGGATTACAGACCTACCCTCAGTACGTGCATGAGGGGCTTTGACATGGCTTTTTTGCCCTGGCCTGGGAACATGATTGTTGCCCCGGTTCAAGGGGGTCAAACTAAAATCTCACACAGACCAAAAATCTCTGTTATAAGATGATGAGTAAAGAAATTGTTTACACTATGTGCCTGGATTTCATCTGAGTAGCATCTCTTATTTTATTAAACACGTTAAAGGACTAAATTCTATATTAGTGTATCGGGTCTCTTCAACCAAAGCAAACAAACGTATATGATTAAACAGGCTTTTCGGGTAGTGGTCGATCATCTGACTGATTTAAACAAACGCATCAGCAAACTAAACCTCGCCTAACATCGGTTGGGGTCTTTTCCTCTTTAGGATTTAATCCCTCAAGTCTCTCCAAGTCTGGATTTGATCCCACACAGCTCTGATTCAAACCAGTGTTTGTGAATGGACTCTGATTGTACATTAGAATGATAGCATTAGGTGCTTCTGGATAGGACACAGCAGAACGGGACCCGGGCCGGTCCGGGTGTTTCCTGAAGGTGCGGGAAACGTCTTCAGTTCTTGAAACGCGTCTGCTCACAGATGTGGTTGAATTTCCTGAAATGAGAGACATTGAAAAAAAAATTGTATCAGTTTTTTAGAGCATGACCTGAAACTCTACAAGGACCTTCTACTGGGAGACAAAGTTTGTGAAAATACTCCTCCTAGTGGCCAAACCAAGAATAACAGGTAAGCTCAACAATTAAAATGATTTGGAAAAAGTCAGAAATTATTGCTTTATTGGTAGATTTAGATTCTTTTTTGAAATTTTTTTTTATCAATACGTTAAATTTACAAAAAACAGTAATTATTTAGAATTAAAAAATATTTTAAAAAAGAATTTTTGCATCAAAGGTCTCCTTGTGGGACAGTGAGGTTATTTCTAAAAGTTCTTAAAATAATATTAGATCACAAAAACTAATTAATTAATTTATTTTAAAAGAGCTTAAAAACTAGGATTCCCAAATGTAACAGAAAGATTTTGAGTATTCTAATGTTTAGGACCTTTTAAAGACTTACGTGGCGTGATGGGCCTTGACCTGCGTGCGACAGTTGCGCCCCCAATAACAGTCAGGACGAGATGTTACAGCAGCTGGAAATATAAACAAACTGTTACCAGAAGGCAGTAAAAACACAAAAAACAAAAGCGTCTGGATGACAGAGCAGCCGGAGCGGTCTGACCTGGCAGCTCGGACGCTGGGATGTTCTGCCGGTACTTGTAGGCCAGCTCCTTGAAGGCTCGCAGGCCGCAGCAGAGGCACAGGATGGAGCTGGCAGAAACCCCACTATCTGATGGTCAAAAAAAAGGACTGAATGTTTGTTCTCTTGTAGCAGAAAGCACTGAGTGCATTCAGCATATGTGTGTGTTCACCTGTCAGAGAAAAGCTTCCCTCTTGCACGCCTTCCAAAGACTCCCGGAGCAGATCTTTCCATGACTTTCCCTTGGATGAAAGGTAGTTCTGCAGAAACAAGCAGTTTTACATGTAGATATGCTTTTATCTACTTTCAGAGAGCATTCCCTGCGTAGAGATGATCTTGGAGAGTGTTTTGTTTGAAGAAGACAGAGGCGTTTTGGCAGTCGGATCAGTAATAGTCAGAATCTGAGACGTTCAGCAGAACGTGCCAACAATACAACTCTTTGAGGGGAGAGGTAAGAGGACATTAGAGGCAGAGGAGCTTCCAAAAATAAAAGCTTGTGCATGATTTAAATCTGCAACACAGTTTTAAAGTAAAAAAAAAAAAAAAAAAAAAAAAAAAAAAAAAAAAAAAAAAAAAAGTAGCAACTTTAACTGATAAAACATCCTGAGTTGTTTACTCAATTAACCTATGTCAATACAGAGAAAACAATTCAAAGAATGAAAACCAAGATTTCAGTGTTTTGAATGTCTCTTGTAGCATTTTTCTTTGTACATAAATAAAATTAATCTTTAAATTATTGTGTTTTAATATTAGACAAAAACTTGTTTGAAAAAGATGGTATTTGTGACGCTTCCTGCTCCACTCTGTTCTCCAACTGGCAGGGGAAGGGGGGCGGGGTTGCCCACAACTTGGTGGTATATTTCTGATGAACTTCTGCCGCTCTGCAGAAACTACGTCCTTTTGATTTTGCTTTAAAATGGCATTATTAATATTTATTAAGACCCCTGGAAACGCTTCTACAACAGATATGAAGTAGAAGTTTGATGACTCAAGGAGGAGGCTTCAAATTCCCATGGGCCTTTGCAGTTTATGAGTTCACTGTTACTCTGGCTAACAGCTAGCACATCCAGAACAAAATCCTGTGCGTTTAGTGAGAAAAACAGACAATTGATTTAAAAAAAAAAAAAAACAACGAATAAGTAAAATAATTCATCTATCACTGATGAGCCAAAAACAGCGTAAAAAGACAAAGGTTACCTTGAGGACCTCAGACTCATAGGTGTTGTTGTTCAGCACGCCGTCCAGACATTTGTCATTGAGATTGAGCTCTAAAAAAAAGATTTTCCAACAAAAACATAAAAAATAAACTTTAAGACCGATATACTTAAAATTATCTGCTAAATTGTTATAGTTAAAGCTACAATATATTTATGTGGTTTCCTATTATCAGTACAAAAAACCATCAGTCTTTGCTTTCATGCATGTTTTCATGTCATGTGTGAGTTTTTAGTAAGTGATCCTAAAAACCCTTTTCCTAAAAGCAGAAATCCTTCCATTTGAAGTTGTTTATTTATTCATACTAGGAGTGTTTTAGCAGAAATGGATGCGTACCACTGAAACGAGACAGGCAGCCTTGACATCCAATCCTCTGGCAACCCCAATACATGTGACAGAAAGGATGCTGACACAGCATACCTGCAAAAACAATCCGAATTCTGATGATCTACACAGAGGTATTCAAATACAGTTTTATTTAAATTCAGGTTTGTGGGTATATTTAGGCATATTTTAATCGACTGATGCTGAATTTGTCAAGTCAGACCGACTCACATTGTTGAGCAAAGGCCGGCTGACTGCTGAGCTCTGCCCGTCTGTCCGGCATTGGCTGCAGGCAGCAGGTGCAGATGACATGGCGGCCCTGCGGGGGGCAGCAGTACACCTGGGAAACTTTCAGGAGGAGAAACAAAAAGGAATTCAATTAATTTTTTTTAAAAAAAAGAACGTGTGGAAGACAAAAAGTAGCTTCTTTGCACGTTTTCTATATTTGAACCTTTTAATTTGCTAAATTTGTGACATTTGGGTGAAAGTTTTTCTACGCAGCAGCTCACCTGCTCTGGGGATTCTTGTTCCTGAACTTTTAGAGTTTTTCATTTTTAATAACTCGACATTCAAAGCATGAAAAGAGGACTAACCTGACGTGGTTTCAGAGGATGTTGAGGGCTGTTCTCCTGTCAGCTTTGCTGCATCCTCTTCACCTGCTGGTTTGGGTGACGGTAGAGCAGCTGGTAGTGTCGGCAGACCGGCAAACCAACAGTTTGAACTGGTGGCGTACAGCACCTGGCTCACGTAGGTCCTGTAGCCGGGACACTGTCTGCACATCACTAAAGGCTGGCTGAGGACAGAAACACACACAAAAAAGATACACTCTGTAAATTGTTTTCATTTCATTAACATGAACCACACACAACAATCTTTAAAAACATAAAAAAAATGCATAAAAGCTAACTTTAAGAGATTTTGAAAAGAAAATACTTTGTTTTAGTAAATTACTGACATTTCCAACATTTCCAACAACCATTACCTGCAGCTTAGTAATGAGTAACAAACGTTCAGTATTTAAAAACATTATAGCATTTATAATATTAACTAAAAAAATAAATCTCTTTCTAAGAATGATTACGGTATATAAATCACACATATTGAAGCCTAAACAGAAAACGAACACAGCTTCATCAGCTATTAAATCTCTGTCTAGACATTTGTAAAGGGAGCAGCTCTACATTATGCAACAATTTAGCCTAAATCCTCCTCAAGTCAGTCAAGCAGCATTTCATGCAAACCAACTCTGGTCTGCTAATCTGTGAAAAAAGAAAGGCAAATGTTTTAAACTTGGTGAATAGCAGTGTTTCTGATCATGTTTTGATTTATTTTTTAAGTGTTTCTAGAAATTTTTTAAATTATGATTATACTGTTTTTAACTAAAAAAAAAAAAAAAAAAATCTGTGTTGTTTTCTCTAACATAGTTTCAGCAGAATGGCAGGAATTCATCAGAAATTCATGGATGGTATGGAGCGACCTCGCCCCTTTCAGTCCATGTTGCTGAGAGCTCTCTGTTTTTACAATCTGGAGCTATCCAGCTGTACAGACGAGGAAAACATAGACGTTCATGGATTTATTAGTCTGCAAGTGACTGGAGAGCTTGTGTATCTAGTGTATTTTCTACGTCACAAGTACAAACTTTTTTCAAATGAATTTTTTCATCAATGATTTGAATAAAAAAATACTCAGAAAATCAATTTTGATATATATTTTCATATGTCCTCCAAGATCAGAGTAATATACCACAAGAACGTGTTAAAAAACCTGTTTTCCTCAGAGTGGGACTTTAAAAAAAAAAAAAAAAAAAAATCACATAAATCCCAAACAAAAGATTCAATTCAATTTTCCGTCAGGGATTCTAATGACCTTAAAGGGTAACCAAACACTAAATCAAATTTTTTTTGTCTGTTGACCTCTATAAATGGGGTTTTAAAAATGCTATCTGTTGTTTTTTGACACATGTTTGAGCATTTTAAATAAACGTGTTTAATTCCTGAAATTATACTCTAAAACCGTCTTTGTGCTGCCCCCTACAGGTTGAAACGGGGCATCACAGTTAAATTTAGTGATTGGTCAACTGGTGTAAGTCATTTCTACGTCATCATGCTCTACAGCTCCATGATAAAAGCCCCGCCCATCTTTGATTCTGTAACGGTCGGTCGTTATCGTGTTAGCTTTAGCATTAGCTCGTACATGCATTGCCTTTAGTCATCAAAAATTAACCGGTTTGCAAAACTTTCCATTATTGTAAGAAATAAACATGAACACAAATGTGATGAAAAAATAAAAAAAATCCATTATTGAAAACTCAGTACAAGCCTCCTTAGCCCCGCCCCCTTTTGTATTTTTTTTCCAAATCTGGGCTGAGAGTGGAGTCAGCTTCTAGCTGTCCTTTAAGATGCATGGCAAAAATGCAGTCAGTTCACATGCAGGCTGGAGCAGTTCTCTTACCTCGTGTCTGAGTAATCGCTGTCATTGTCAGAGGATTCGAAGAGGTAGTCGGAGCTGCCCTCCTCATCGGAGAACGAACGCTCCACTTTTGGCTGCAACATGTCCTGAGTTATCTTGTTTCTGCTGTCCATGCTTTTTAAGTCTTCCTCACTGCGACACTTTTCTGCCCAAAAAAAAAGGGGGAAAAGTCACAACTTTCATTGTAAATTAATAAATGAATGGTGCTAGGCTTATATTTGAATGTGCAAACCTGGATGCTGTGTGAGGTACGCCTCCACCAGGTTATTGAGGAAGTGGTTTTTACAGATCCGCTCTACAGGGCAGCGGCAGGTCGGGCACAGAGATGAGCGCTCCATCCAGCCCGAGTAGCAGGCGGCGCAAAAGACGTGCATGCACGGCTGCAGGCTGAAGCAGACATATTTTATAAAAGAGCTGGGAGAACAGTTCTGGGACCACAGGTAGCTCAGATCTCACCTGATGCAGTCATGCAGCAGGTCCTGGCATATGACACAAGTCAAGGACTCCTCCATCTTATCTGTCTTTGCTCCTTTAACTGCTGGTTTGGAGGAGTCTTTCTCAGCGGGACCAGACACTTCAGTGCAGGTGCTGAGCAGTAAACCTGATCCACACTTTTTATCTGAAATGGAAAAACAGCATATTAAAACACATTTAATAGCTTGTAGAAAATATAGGGTTTTTAATGAAGTTAAGATAGGATTAAATCTGAATCAGGTAGTTCAAAGACTAATGACTGACCATCAGATATTTTCCTCCTCTTAGATTCGGGTTCTTGATGGTCTGTGTCGCGCTTTTGTGCCGGAGCTGAATGTTTTGATTGGTCTGGTGGAATTAAAAAAGAAACATAAATAGAGAAAAATATTGAAAATCTTATTCCATCAATTAAAATATAAACTTTGCAGTAAGAATACAGATTTGATGGCAAGTGTCAAACTTCCACACAAACAATATTTTTTTTTATATTTGGAACAAAACAGGATTTGAATTTTGGGGAGAAGAAGAAGAAGCCATAAATAGAATAAGAACAAAATCCTTTACATAACCTGAATTTTATGAAAGTAAAAGACATTTGTTTAAAGAGAAACGGTTTTGTTTTCTGTTTTGCAAGAAAAAGTATTTAAATAAATAAGCTCAGATTTTAAAGGGTTCATAACAATTTCCTGAATGGAAACTATAGCTTTATCCCAGGAAGTAACATAATTCTAACTTTTTTTAAATTCAAATTCCTCCATTTCTCAGAAATAAAACTTCACAGGATGGAATCGTTTGTATTTTTAATCTAAAGCTATGAGCTGAATCTAAAAGGCTGTAGTGCTTAATGAAGCATCTGAATGTGAAGACGCAAACACGTTGTGTTTTAAGTGCTGCTCCGCCTGCAGAAAGACAGAAGCTGTCCAAACGTCATCATGGGTGAGAGGCGGAACGCGGTCGATCGCGTCTGTTAGGGAGTGCAAACTGAACCTGACATTTGAGAGAATCTCTCTGTCTTTTGTGGTTTGCTGCTTGACCTGCAGAAACCGACAGAGGAAACAACAAAGACTGGATCCATAGCAGCTCGTTTTACGAATTAGAGAGGAACACGTCCCCTCTTCTGTCAGTCCCTGAAGGGGATTGTTGGAGCAAAGATACATTTGAAGGACTCCAGTATTGCCTACATAACAGTGGCTGTGTTTCCATGTGCAAAACTTCATCAAAATTCTAAAAATGTCAAAAAAAAAAACCCCACATTTTTGCAATTACACTGTTCCTTTAAATCATGACTATATAAATGGACACAAACCTACTCACACGATAAGTCATTCATAAACTAGGTGACGGATGAGAACAAGCACTAGTTTAAGTTGATTCACAAAAAGCGAGCATTTGGATGATGTCAAAGCAGGGGCAGGCGTGTGCAGTGCAGCTCGATCATTGACAGCCTCTATATATGTCAATGAGCCAGACAGACACATCTGAAAAGCCTGCAGTAAAAAAAAAAAAACGCTCTCACAAGTAAGCCACTGGATCCTTTTTACTGTTGGATAGCATGACAAAATATCTAAAAGAATTATGCCACTAGCACTCATTGTCATCTATCAAAGCGCCATGCAGTTACGGACGGAGCGATTTTGGGAAATCACAGTTGGGGATTTTACAGAAGAGCTGTGAACAATTCAACAACTTTTGATGAGCAGTTATGCTCTGGGGCTATTGTGGCGCCCGCTGTGCAGGGCTCAGGACAGCCAGTTCTTACCAAGAGAAGCGCTCAATTAGAATAAAGTGTTTCTGTTGCAGTTTTACAAAATACGTTCATTTCAGTACAAAAACTGTTTTGATAAAAGAAAGTTTTTTTTTTTAAATTGTGGTGTTTCCATAAAGCAAATTTATTAACGCAAATCCAATTTGCGCAATTTATTGTTAATGGAAACACAGCTAATGTTGGGCCATCAGAGCCTGTGAAACTCTCTGTGCCGGCCTAAATTTAAAGTCACATTAGCTGTCATGCACCCAAGTCTGTGAAATCTGTTGCATTTGACCCATGCTCTGGTACGGCAGAGAGCTGCAGACACAGAACCACGCTCCACCCTCGAGAACCATTTGGGGCTTTTACCCCCAAATTCAACCCATTAATGCTGAGTGTCAACCAGGGAGGCACTGGGTCCCATCTTTAGTCTTCGGTCTGACTAGACCTGGATTTGAACTCATGACCCTCCAGTCTCAGGGTGGACACTGCCACTGAGTCCACTGAGCTTTCTTAGTTAAGTATGTGTATTTATGTTTTTTTTTCTTTAAATATGCAAATAAAATGACTTTGAACATACAGTGCAGTAGAGCTGCCACAATTAGTTGACTAATCAACTATTAAAATAGTCGATGACTAATTTAATAGTCGATTAGTCATTGCTTTATATTATGTGGAGTCAAGAGTGTAGTAAAGTTGATAGTTATAATGGTATTTTTAGGGTATTTTGGAGTTTAGCTAATATTTTAGCTGAATGTTAGCTGTTTTGGCTCATTTAGGTTTTTTTTTAGGCTATTCTAGGATATTAAGCTGTTTTGACTAACTTATGCTTTATGTCATTTTTCAGGCTATTTTGGCACTTAAATAATATTTTAGCTGGCTATCAGCTTCAGCATTTTCAGCAATTAGCTTCAGCGCTTTGAGATATTAGCTTTGGCGTTTTAATTTCAGCATCTTTCAGCACTAGCATCTTCAGCGGCCAAAGTCAGCTTACAGCATTCACACTGGCATTATTGCAGGTAATGCTATATATCTAGTTTTTTTGTCGGTTAAAAGCTAATGATGGATAAGATGTGTGCTTTACATCCAGTTTGGGTGTGAACCAATTATTCGACTACTCTGAAAAAATAATCCGTGATTAGTCGACTATTAAAATAATCGTTTGTGGCACCACTATTGAGTGCAGTCTTCATTGTCTGTTCTCATTTTATTGTATGATTACCTCTAGGTTTGTTACTAACAATGATATACATTAGTTTTAATCCAATCAGATTCCAGCTAGCCTGTGCTGTATTAAACCTTCAGAATTGATCAAACAGACTGTACTGCAACAGCAGAGGCAGACAGCTGCAATGGCCAATCGGATGGAGTCTGACACCAAGGCCAGCTGGAAGGCTTAACGCTCATGACAGCTCACTCAGTAAGAGGAAATACAGGATTTATGTTTGAATTCAAAGTTTCTGTAGCCCCAGGTGTGTAAAAACACATATGCAAACATGTTTGTGTGAATAAAAAATATCTTTCTCATCAGTCTCAAAAAGCATGTTGGTGGGGAATCTACCTGAAGATGTTGTGGTGCCAGAAGCAGAGGGGTTCTCAATGCAGAAATGGGAAGCAGAAGTTGAAGGCTTTGGCTCCTCTTGGGCTAAATCTCTGGGAGTCTTTGTGAGGATGAGCGGCTCCACGGAGAGAAGCATCTCCGACTCTGGAACAGCTGAGTAACTCTGGGCAGAGCTCTCCATGTCTGGAGTTTAGAGACAGGACGGAATGTAAAATTTAAAAAAAAAAGTGCTAGAAAACCTTTTTGCGAGGAGTCAGTGAGAAGTTACCATCGCTATGCGGTGACTCGCCCTGCTCCATCTTGATAGAGTGGTAAACATAAGCAATATCTATAGAGAGAGAGAAGAAAAAAACTTTGTTCTGCAACTTTTTACACATTCATGTACCGTGTGATTGCTTTATGCCCTTCTATGTTGTAAAATGTAACCACATCCTAATCCAAGATAAGTCTTAAGTATGTAGGAACACATTGTTCCTAACAATATACAAGAAAGAAACTTTTATTCGGCTCTTAATTGAGAACTACCACTAAAATAATAAATCTATTGGAAGGACGAGGTGAACCCCAAAGTTAATGAGCTAAAAAAAAGAAAACTGGAGTCAGATGTGAACATATGTAGAGAGAACAAACTTTGAGGAATTGATGGGAGCAACTACTAACTGGTAGAAACCATAAAAACTCAAACACAACACACAAGAACAAACTGTGAGCTATGCTTCATCACAAAGATCATCTATGATTCCAAAAAATAAATTCACAACGAACAAAAAAAGGTTAAAAAGTTCCTTCAAACATGTTGGAAATCCACCGGTTTGTAATTGGGAAAACTATATGGGAATGGAAATACTTTGGCTACAAAACCAAGCAGCAGGCAGCCAGTACAACTGCTCATAAAAGGTCAATCAAGACTTATCAATAACCACAACTGGTGAACATCTGTGCTCCAGAGTTTAAAACACTAAGAAATTAGAGGGAGTGCTGCAGGAGCGCATAAAAGAAACCACAGACACTAAAAAGCTTTGCAAACTGCACACCCGCAGTTTGTACTGGCAACTTCTCAGTGAACCAATAGAAAGAAAACGTCCCATTGTTACATGTGTTGTAAAGCATGATGAGGGAAGCATCGCGACATGGGTGTTGGTTGTTGCATTCATAGAGAGGAAGATGATTTCAAAGGCGCTGGATAAAATGCAAATGACTTTTGCGAGTCAGTTGGAAGTTGGATAAAGAAAAAGCAAAGTGGACCAAAAAACAAACAAAAAGAAAAAGACAGAACCAGGTCCAAACAGAACACAAATTTCATCCAAAATAGACAGATAGAACCCTAAATGTAATGGAGTTGAAATAGTTTTACACAATACAGCAGGGGTCAGCAACGTTTATGACTTGAGGTGCCATTTCTGATCCATTCCTGATCAGCAATCTTCTGATCAGGAGTCGGCCGCCCTATCGCTGCCTCACAGCGTGTTGTCCTTTGTCTGCCACTTTATCCAAAACTGTTCGATACAAATGTAAATAAATTCCATGACATGCAGAAAACAGTAAAATTCTAAAATGGTCCATGAACTTTGTTTTGCTGTGGAAAAACACAATTAATTATTAACACAATGTTTAACCCAGTTTGGGAGGAACTCAGTCATTCATTTGAACTCAAACATTTGAATAATTGCATGTCAGTGCTTCGCTTCCAACACGTGTCATGTGCCTTAAAGTCTCATTCCAATCATCTTTTAATCCAAGTGTTCCCAGTATTTTTTTAAATTATTTTTTTGCAAAAAAAAAAAGGAAATAGTTTCTGCAGAGTGGCATTAATCAGATATTCACCTCTGAGTTGTGGGCGGGGCTGTTGGCATGGAAGTAAGTCTGCTAATTTCCCATAATTCCCTTGATTACACTCTCTCCAGCTATCTTACAGCACCTCATTCCTCCATGAAACATTAGCGGTGCAACAAAAATCCAAAAATTGAGCTATCCAGCCGTACAGTTTTAATCCAGATGCCAGCTCAGACGAGTAAAACAAAGACATACATGTGGAAGCACCAGAAAAGAGATTTGAAACCCGCCAATTGTAGCTTCAAAGTAACTCTGCTCCTGATTCACAACAATTTGAATGAAGAAATACTCAAAAATACAGTTTTAATCCTAATTTAATTTATATATCTGCACTACTCATCTAAACAAATAAAATCTCACAATTGATATTTTGCTTCCTTCCCTTTAAGGCTTGTTCGATAAAGTTATTAAAATTCATTTCCACAGGATTAATTGCAATAATCACCCAGGTGTGACAAAAATGTCCTTTAAAGACTTCTAAGGGCAAACTTGAGCTCAACCTGGACTGGACCATAAATACAAAAGTGCATCTTTAAATATTGAAGGCAGAACTCACTTTGTTGAGGTTCACTCTTCCTGTACACAAAGTAGATGACGTCTCCATTTTGCAGCAGATGAGTTTGTCCCTTGATCAGTTTGGACATGTTGATCACTGTGCCGTTTGTGCTGCAGACACACAAGCATTCACCAGAGGTTCGGTATAATATAAAGATGCAAGTTCCTAACACAAGAATTAATTTTGATCATTTATTTAAGGAGTTTTCTACATAAATTGCAGACAAATAAATTCCTTAATGCTTTAAGAAAAAAAAGCACAGGATGTTTCACACACTGCAGCTGTTACAGTACCTTGTGTCTTCAATCCATGCCAGCCCTGAGATTTGATCTTTCACTATCTTGCAGTGTTCCCCTGAGACAAGTTTATTGGCCGGAAACGACAGATAACACCCTGGCAAGAAATGGAAAATAAAAAAGTGAAGCAGCTTATAAAAACACAGAAAAAGACCTTTAAAGAAGGAGGAAGCAGCACAGGGAAGATGTAATTGATTTTCTTGGCCTTTAAAGTCAACGCAATCCTATGGAAACGTAACATTAAAGAAAATCTTGAGGCTGAAAGAAGCTACACCTGCAACCAAGTTGCCATGACGACCACAACTAAGTGATTACCCAGACCATTGCTAAAGTGTGGACCCCCAAAAGCTTATATATAACCCTAACCTTTTCTCCAAGAAAAACCTATACAAAAAAATCTACTTAATATTCTACACACATGGTGTCAATAGACGTCTTTTGTTCTGGTCACAAGAGGCTGTCTAAGTTTGGGGGCACTAAAGAAGGCTTTGTGTTTTCATGGGGGGTTGTATAGACTCCAGACACTGACAGCAATGTCTGCACCGCCACTGACGGGACGTCTTTGGATCACGATGTTTCTACAAATCAGTTTGAGAAAAAGGACTTGGACTTTTTTTTTTTTTAAATCTCTTAATTTTTTAAGTTGTTGCTAAATAAATAAATAAATAAGAAAGAGACGTACCCTTTTTCCTGCCAACTGTGCATTCTCTGCTGAAAAGGAGAACCGTTTCACTTGAGTCCACTTTGACCAGCTTCCCCCACGGTCTCCCTCCTCTGTCCATGTCTGATCAGTCCCTCACCTGAGAAAACAAGCACAGAAATGAGAGAAAACAATCAGGGATTAATTAGTAAAAGTGATGACAGTCACTTTATCAATCAATTTTCATTAAAAAAAAAAATTAAACATTTTTACCCAATACAAATGAAACAGACATTTCTTCCAAGTACATGAGAAAGATACTTACTTATAGTTAATTTTTAGTATAAAAACAATAATAAAAACTTTAAGCAGTCGATTTAAGCAAGAACTTCAATTAAATGATATATTAAAGTTACTAGACTAGGGGAAAAACAAAAAAAATGGGGGATATTTCTCCATTAGACTCTTATTCAAAACCCAATAAAGCATCCAACCCCAAACGCAAACTCTCAGCTTCGGTCAACAACTCAATGCTAACAGGGATGCTAGCATTAGCACGAGCCTCCAGGAAAGGAGAAAAAAAGCGCGAGGAAACAATATTTATCTACATTTCTACGACTTTATGCTTTATTTTTGTCTCACTGCGTTTCTTTACCTCTAAGCCCAGCGTGTGTTGCCGCCGTAGTCCAGCATAAAACGGTTTATAGCCCTCATGTTCGAGTTAGCTCTGGGGACAAAAACACTTCCTGCCGACAGTTGACGGCGTCATCAGCTGACGGGGCGGGGCCACGGGGCAGCAGGGAGCAGACCTAAGCTCTGGGAGGAAAGGAAAACAAAATCTCAGTATCTTTTAGAAAGAGGAAAAAATGGGATGTGAATGTATCAGTAAAAAATGTAAAATGGGCTTTTAATACAAACAAAAGATTGAGTCAATTTTGCTTCAGCAAATCACAGAATCACATTTATTTAGCAAATAAAAGAGAGCTCACTTATGATGGCAAAAAGTAATACATTTCGTTTTTAAAAAATTCAAAAAGTAATTCATTTCGTTAAGGATACTTGAGTTAAAGTATAAGTACAACTAGTGAAGGAAATATACTAACTGAACACTTCTATAGACTAAATTGGAACACACATTACATAGACAGTATTTTAAAGGAAGCTTCAGGTGTACTGCCTCACTTTTAGTACAGACAAAGTATACTAATAGTATACTTAAATAGTCAATTTTATTGTTATGAGTATTTGTATTTAATACTGTTTTCATTTAAATCCCCCTGTTTAAATTACAATTTAAATCAGTCAATTTAAAATAAATTTTTTTAATTGACATTTAATATCAACAATTTGTGATACTAAAAACTGTTTTCACACATAAAAAGGAATTTAATCAAACAAATAAATAACAAAACAATGACGTCTTTCATGAAAACTAAGAGAAGCGTTTTTTGTTTTTTTTTCGCTCTATAAGAAACTTGCTTTCAGTAAAATTTATATTGCTTTGTCTATGAGAAGAATGATTCAGTTTAATTAACCATTAATAATAATGTAAAAAATGAACAAGTAACAATTCCTTTAAAATAGGAGGGGGCGGAACTGCCCAGTAAAGTTCCAGTTTCTGGTGGATGGCGAGACGACTGCTGGACCCACGCTGTTTGTGTGTCAGTTGTTTGAGTCAATTTGATAAACATGATTTCATTCAAATAAACATGTTCGATTTGGCAGTATTTTAAGTCATAGTTTAAATTCTACTGCTTTAGTTAGCCTGCTTTTAGGATTAACTGTTTTTAAGTTTCTTGTTTGTTATTTTTATTTGGGTCACTTCCGGATCATTATCATTTCTGTCGCCTATGTTCATTGGTAATGCATCTGATCATGTTTAAGGATAAGCGTCTGAAGTGGTTCTACAGTTTTTACTGTGATTTTTCCTCTGCGTTTTGTTACCTGTCTGCAGTGTTTACTTTTGCTACCTTAATGGTGTGGAGAGTTGGACTCAGTTGAGTGAAAAAGGACAATCAGATATATGAGACTTGAATACTTTATACAATATAATAAATTTCTATGAATGCGCCTGTCTTTATTATAATCCACAGAAGCACCTATTACATCCGGATCAGGGGTCTGCAACTTTTAACGCTAAGAGGCAATTGGTTTAGTTTATTACAGATCAGAACCAAGTGAGAGCCACAGAATCCAAATTAACCTTTTTTTTTTTTTAAATAGTCTTGTTTCTGTGACATTCATTTATAAAATGAAGATATTAAATATTACAATAATTGATAAAAGGGTTACATTTTCTTTATCTATATACAACAGCTTTAGTGTCCTTACTTTTGACAGCACAAACAAGTTCTTTTCAAAATAAAATACATCCTGTGTTAAAAAATAATCCTCTTGCTGCAGCAGAATTAATTGAAGTAAAAATGCAAGAATGTCAAATATGAGACTTTTTTTCACTATGAAGTCACAGGGCTGAAGATCGAGCCCGCCGAGTCATTGTAGACCAACTGTTGGAAAAATGCGATGTGCTGTGCTTGCAAGAGACCTTCTTAACAAAACAGGACTTGGAGGGCTTAAACTCGATGCATGACAATTTTCATGGTGCTGGAGAATCCACCACCGACATTGGGGATGGAATAATAAGAGGTCGTATACCAGGAGGGGTAGCCATCCTCTGGGATAAAAGACTTGATTCCTGCATAAATGTCATAAGGCTGGAAGTGGACTGGTGTATAGCAATACACTTAACACAGAACGGAAAGGAATGTGTCATCCTCAATGTGTACACCCCCCATGAGTGTCAATCATAATGAAACTGATTTCTTAATAGGCTTGCTTTTATTCATTCTTTTATACAAGATTATACATGTTTTAATGTGTTTGTTATTGGTGACATGAACTCGGACGTCTCTGACAACAGATCTATATTTGGAAATCATTTGAAACAATTTTGTGTGGATAGTGGTCTGACACTCTTGACTGAAATCCTGCTGCCTGAAGATAGTTTTACACATATTAGTGAAGCATGGCATACAACTTCCTGGTTAGACCATTGTATCACAACAGCTGATGCTCATGCCTCTCTGGCTAATATCAACATTTTTTATGAATTATCATTTGCTGATCACATTCCTTTGGGATGCAGATAAATTTGTTGACTTTACCTGTTAGGCTAGATTACAATCACAACAGTTTTCCCATATTGGATTGGAGTGCTCTCTCAACAGAGGAGGTGTCATTGCTACTGTTCATTCAGATAAATTATTAAGTAAATAGTCTCTGCCGAGAGAAGCAATTACATGTAGTAATGGAAATTGTAAAAACCCTGCTCATGTCTCTGCTATTTCTTCTCTGTATGAAAATATAACTAAAGCGTTACTTAGCTCTAGTAACTTCCTTCTTAAACCAAAAAACTAAGAAAAGGGGTAAACCAGGCTGGAGTTCCCATGTAAAAGAATTTTTTTTTAAAAGCACGAGAAGCTTCAAGGAATGGGTTCTTGCTGGTTAACCAAGGCAGGGGCCAGTTTTTGAGCAAAAAAAGGTTACTAATGCAAGGTATAAATATGCAGTACTTTATTTGTAAAAATGATCAGGAAATGAGAGCTGATTCCATGGCCAGGAATCTATTATGTCACAAGACCCAGAGACTTCTGGAAAGAAGTGAAATCCAGTACTTCTGGCACTATAAAACAGTTCCATGTGTGGTAGATGGGTCTCTGGCAATGAAAATATTGTAGAACTGTGGCGACAACAGTACATCAGAATATTTAACTGTGTCCAGAGTGATTTTTATGTAGCAACTGACACTGGTACAGCTGATGTTATCACTACAGCTGATGTTCGCCAAGCTATCCTCAAATTGGCAAACAACAAAGCTACTGGACCTGAGGGGGGTATCCTCTGAGCATGTGAAATTTGCTGGTGCAAGGGTAATCCCATTACTTAGGCATGTGTTTTTACAGCCTCTCTTGTACATGGTTATTTTACCAGACTCGATGATATCTGTTCTGCTAGTCCCAGTGATAAAAAACAAAGCTGGACGTATTGGTAGCTCTGAAAATTACAGACCAATAGCTCTGGCTGGTATACTGTCAAAACTTTTTGAGATAATCCTATTGGACAGGATCACAGAGTTTGTAAAAACGACTGACAATCAATTTGGTTAAAGAAAAGCTCCGGTACTGACATGTGCATTTATGCTCTCAAAGGAAATGGTCTCATAAATATAGGAATTTAAATTCTCTGTTTTTCTGTGTTTTCTAGATGCTTCTAAAGCGTTTGACAGAGTAAATCATAAGAAACTATTTATGAAACTGGCAAAGAGAGGTGTACATAAATGTGTTGTACGTATCTTGGCCTATTGGTATGCTCAGCAAACAATGCAAGTTAAATGGGGAAATAAGATGTCAGATCCTTTTAGAGCTAGCAATGGAGTGAGACAGGGGGGTATTCTCTCTCCTATTCTTTTTAATTTGTATTTGGATGATTTGTCCCTTAAGCTGAAAGCCTGTCGCACTGGTTGTGTGGCTGGAGATGTCATTATCAACCATTTGATGTATGCTGATGACATAGTTGTGATGAGTCCAAGTACAGCTGGTCTTCAGAACTTGCTTAACATCTGTTCATCTTATGGGCTAGATTATGACATCATATTTAATGCACAAAAAAGCTTGATTATGATTTCCCGGACAAAAGAAGACAAATACCAAAAATTCCCTGATTTATATCTATCAAATGCTGTGCTCATGTGTGCTAGTAAGATAAAATATCTGGGGCATGTAATTTCAGAGGACATGTCAGATGACGCCGATATTTACAGGCAGTGTCGTGTGGTATATGGCCAAGCCAACACCCTCTCTCGGAAGTTTACCATGTGTACAGAGGAAGTCAAGGTGACTCTATTTAAAGCATTTTGCACCCCTCTGTATACGGCACATCTTTGGTCAAACTATAAAAGGGCCAGTATGAGAAAGCTGCAGGTGGCATACAATGACGCTCTGAGAGTGTTTCTAAAAAAGCCCAGGTGGACGAGTGCTAGTGAGCTGTTTGTTTCCCTCAGAATTAACACTCTTCAGGCTTGCATACGCTCACTCATGTTCGGATTCATCTGCAGATTAAATGCTTCAAAGAACACCCTCATCATGACCATTAGTAACATTAGATTTAGTGCCATACGCTTCCAGTCAAAAATCTGGAGACACTGGAGGGACTGTCTTTTTAACTATCCTTTTAACTAATTTTTTATGGTGTATTATGGAATTAATATTTTTTAGTAACTTTTATAACTTTTTGTATATTGTTCTTAACTTATGTATTTGTGACATTTTGATTTTTTAAGTAGTTTTATTGATTATTGTAATTTTTTGTATACTGTTCTTAACCTGTGTGTTTTCTGATATTGCACTGTTTTAATGTAGTTATACTGATTGGACTATGTGTCCGGAATAAATTCTATTGATTGATTGATTGATATGAGTCTGGTGCACTATCAATCTTTTTCTTCTTAAAATACATATGTCAAAATTGGTGTAGAATCTAGGTTTTTTTTTGAGGATTTTGTCTCTAAACAATAACTATACAGTGTTGTGCAGCAGACACTAGAATATGTTCTAACTTAACCAACAAACTAAATTTATATAATTTATTTTTATATTTGTTCAAATTTAGCACATATTATTTAAAACCCAAATAAAACAAATTAAAAAAATGTTGGTGTTTGGCTGAAAAAAATGTAAAATGTCAAAAGGTTTTCAGTTTTGAAACTGAAATTTTCAGATTCGAAAATGAAAAAAAAAATTAAAAAGCTGAAAGTGCAAAGGACTTGAAACTGAAAAACAGTTTTGAAATTTTCATACCTAAAAATCAGAACTTTTGAAGCTCAAAATAATTAAGCTTATTTTAGAACAGCAAAACATTTTGCCAAAGAAACTCAAGTTTTCTGTCTTTTTAAACAGATCTTGAAAGTGGTTATAAGGAACAATGAGTTACAGGTTCTAGTTTTTCTTTTGGAATTTATGACAAACTTCCATACTTCATAAGTTGTGTTGATCTTACACAGCCCAGGCAGTAAAGACAGTCTGGTTGACGTAAGACAAGCAAGTATTTGAAACATCAAAGCCTCTGAGCTTTTCACATTTAAACGACGTCTCATGTTGTTATTTGTCATCTAGCCAGTAGGTGTCCCAGGAGGCAAAGGACTTTTTATGAGTTCCAGCTGTTTTCCTATACAGCAGGCTCGCTCATCCATCATGCATGTAATGGTATCTTCCAGATGCAGCCAAATTTTAGCCACATCTATCCCATGGGATTTACTACAAAAGCCTCAGGTGCTGGAATGTGCTGTACTCCCGCCACAGGTTAGTTTTGGAATAATGAGTCCCGATGAAGGACAAAAGCAATGGAGTGGTTATTTTTTTCAGGCTTTATTTTAAAGTCCCACTTTTTATCTGTTGTAAAATAGTGTTTTTTTTTTTTAATCGACTATGCCCATTGTAGCCAAAAACATGTTGTTTTCTAGGATATAGCTCTGCACCTGAGAGCTCTCTGTTTACATGCTTCTCTGCTAGCTCACACCTCCAAGCTAACATTAAAGGTGCAACAAAAATGGCTAACAATATTGGAGCTATCCAGACGTACAGTTTTGAGCTGCTTGGACGAGGAAAACGAAGACGTGCATGGATCTAGTTGTCCTCAAGCAGGATGATGCAGAGCAAGAAGCTATGTATTTTCTATGTAAATAATACAATCTTCTATACGTAACCTTTTTTGTGTGTGTTCCTAATTCACAGTGATTTGACTAAAGAAATACAAATTTGAGCTTCATTTTCTTTATGTATGTCATCCATCCAGTGTAGCCACAGGAAGTCCCAAGCCAGGACCTCAATAAATAAGGACGGTTTTGTTTAAAATTATTGACAAAGCAAATAAGTGAGTTAGACCTATGATTTCCATATCAGATTGGTCAAAGCCTGGGTTAACAACGAACGCCTTCAGGGCTGTCCCCCGACAGGGTGCTGGTGAAAATTGGACAACTGGTGGTCAAAGAAGGAGAGCTGAAGGGGTGACAGAAGAGTTCAAGATAGAGGTGGGATTACCCCTTCCTGTTTTCATTGATGATGGAGAGACTGACAGATGAGGTTAGACACTTGTTTAAATCTGCCTTTTTATTCTTATTTTGTTAGCCATCCATCCGTTCAGTATTTATTCTTACTGATTTTTGTATTGTACAGTTTCCTCGAGTGACTAGAAATATGCTTTAAAAAAATGCATTATTATTATAAATGTGTATTTTTTGCTCATATTTTGTTCTACAAACCAAGTGAACAGAATACAAGGAAGGTTGTAGAACTACACGCCTCGAGATCCAGCCTCCTGCTAGTTTTCAAGAAATTCCGAAAAAAATATCAAAACATCAAAAAATAATGTGTCACAAATACATGAAGTTCAAAATTAAATTGGTAACTACTTTTGATTATTTTGTTTCCTTAAAACATTTTAGAAACCAGCACAAGAGTCATCCCCAGTTGAACAGTTGTATCAAGATTTTTATTGCCCATTAGATTTATATTTAATAAGTATCTTTTTATCTGATACTTAGATGTACAAAATCAAATAATGAAATTTAGTTTGGTACTTACCAAGCTATAACTTGGGTGTTACAATTTCTTTTCTTGTAAATTCAAATTAATTTTACTTGCTTTTTTTTGTTAAAAAAAAAAAAGAAGAAAAAAAAAGGTATTTGCAGAAAGTCAACCTTTCCTTTGCAAGTTAAAAGGAAAATAAAAGAAGGTCACCAGTTCCAGATCTCATCATTAGTTCAGTTTCTTTTCCTTTGAAAGAGAGAGATTTCCTAGCTTCAACAATAATAATAAATTACTGCATGGCTGATCTCAAACAAACCTCATCTCTCTGCTCCTGGCCTCAGGGCAAATGCCCATGCAACTAAATAATTGTGCAAATGTGAATTTAACCAAACATAATGTCTCTCAGATGAAAACAGTTTTGTCATTAAGTATGCAGCACGGTGGGGAGTGATGCTGTAGTCCAAGGCAGTCTGTTATCGGGGAAATGGGAGGAAAATGAAGACGTTCTACAACATTAATCACATGTTATCATTCGTATCATTTTCCAATATTGAGATAAGACATCAGTTTTTTCCTTTTTATGAATTTCCCAACAGTCGCTGCAAAAATATAACAACATATGTGTACATTTTCCTGGTTAGACGTCACATTTCACACCCAGTTCTTGACAGGAAGAAAATGGTATCTACAATATTTACATAGAAGCAAAAGTATAACACAACACTCTTTAAACGTTAACCCTATAAACCCCACTACATCGAAGAGTTGACAGAGATTTCAAAGTTTCCGTAATCAAGATGTTTTGTTAAACCCTCTGAATTGCACAAACACATCTTCTTAATAGGTTTATGAGATACAGACGGTCTCATTTGTGATACATTGCGGGATCTGGTAAAGTTTTGCTAACAACAATGTCAGTTTAAGATGCAGAAATATTGACATCAGTTATCCGGATAAAAAGCACCAAATTAACTCACCGTCTCAAATTTCATTCACACATTTTTAACATGCTGTTACTGTATTATAAAGACTTAATTATCAACAAATTTTGCATTCTATAAAAACTGTCATGATTCAGTGTTTAGGTTTTGTCATGTTCTGTTTTCTGTCAGTTTCACCATGTTCAGGTTAATCATCCACAGCTGTTTTCATTTAGTTAATTGCCCTCAGTGTATTTAAGTGTCTGGTTTTCAGTTGTCATTGTCAGGTCATCTGCTCTTCTTCGTTCTTTCACTGCACTGGTTTGCTCTCCTGGTTTTGTCCTGTTTAAGTTGATTTAGAAAACTTTTATGTTTCTGCCACCAAGTCTGGTCTCCTGCATTTGGGTCCTCCACCGCAATCCCTGACAAAAACAGCCTGAAGTCATTTAGAAAGACCAACAAGACCAACAAGAGTTATTCTCCTCTTAAAGTTTTCCCGCCAGAAGTGTTTTTGAGATTTCATGGCAGCCATTCTGAAATGAGCTGGAAGACTCATCTACTGCCTCTAGTGGAAAGATGATGAACTACAGGGGAGAAAACAAATTACATAAAATGTTTTTATAAGGAAGGTTTGGATCATGCTAATGGGATAGAGGTCTCAGAAATGCTTTAATGAAATATGATACAAATGGTTATAAAATCATAATCCACTCAAGGATTCTAACATAAAGCTATGGATATTTAAGGATTATAACACAGTAAAAACCACACAAGTAAAGTTTGTGTTAATGTTTTATAATTTTAGATTCAAGGAAGTCAATACGTTGTAAAATAGAATTTTCTGCAACACAATGTAACACATTAAAATTTTTTAAAATTGATTTAAATTCCTAGTAGAATTATCTTTTGATATATTGTGAAATCGTTTTTAGTGGTCATTTTATTATGATTATGGCAGTTTTATAGAAAATTTTTAAACTTGTCATTTTCTAGGAGATAGTTTCTGCAGAGCAGCAGGAGTTCATCAGAAATTTTCCTGAGTTTTGGGTGGAACTGTTGCCATGGAGTAAGCCTGTTCTCATTTCCCATCATCCCTTTGTTTATATACTCTACGGCTAGCCAGCCTCTCCCAACCTAATCATTACAACCCAACGGTGCCACCACAATAAATGGCGAGCAATATTTGAGCCATCCAGTCGTACAGTTTTGATCTAGATGCCAGCTCAGACGAGGAAAACAAAGATGTTCATGGATTAATTGTCTGAAAGTGGATGCATCAGAACGGAGCGGACCTAAGAGCTTCTGGGCCCTGAACTGTAGAACGGTTCCCTGCTACAGAACTAGCTTCTTGTTATTTTACAACAATTTGAGTGAAGAAATACTCAAGAACATGTTTACCAAAAACATCAGTTTCATTGGAGTGGATCTTAAAAGATAATTCAATAATATATGAAAAGTTAATGCACCTTCATTTGTTGTTTGCTGAGCCTTTTCAATCAATAAAACAGAATTTGTTGTCATAGTATTCCCAAAACGTGTATCCACACATGATGGAACAAGGTGAATATTTATTTATTGACTGTTGTGATGCTTTTCCACTTCTGGGAACCGTCTTGCAGGATCAGCCTGTATGGAGCTGAGAAGCGTCACATTGTTTTTAAGCCTCAGAGTGGACCGTGCACTCAGCCTCTTTAAATAATACATGTGAAAAGGAACAAAGAAGAGTTATCTTGTTGTACATCATAATAGAATATCATTGTACCCAAAGATCCTGCCCAATCTTGAAGTCATTTAGTTTTCAGATATGCAGCCATTAAATATGCATTTCCAATCTCCACGTACAAAAGCCCGGGGGTTCCATTTCCAGTTGAAAATACAAGTTTGATATAGGATTTCACCGTCAAATTACAAGTGGGCTGATCTTTCTTGCTCGAGATAGACCATGTTTCTCCAGAAATAGCAAACGAGCCCTTAATGCAGGACTAATCTCAGCAAACCACCACCTACTCCTTGGTAGTGCATTATTAATGGGCAGTGTGGAGGCTGGTGAGCACAGGGGCCTCGCCTCACTAATGGCTTCATTGCTCATTGTTAGATGTCTGCTGGGAAAATGCGCGCACATGCTTCTCACACTCTCACTTATGCATGCATACACACACATTTGCACACACACACACAGGTATTATATACTTTTAAAGGCAATTATTGGACTTGATGGTATTCAGCTGTGAATGTGGAGCCTCCACAGACTCTCTGATAAGGTCACATCAGCTAATTGAAAGCAGTTTATTGAAAGCCATGCCCCCACAAACGTCAATCAGCACTTCCTAATTGGATCAAAGATGACTTGTGGCAGCTGTATAAAACATCAAACAGACGATTAAATGAAATAATGAGAAAATAAACCTCAGTGTTGCCAAGTGGGAAAGGACGGGAGCCGAGGAACGTGATTCCGCTGTATTCTGTGAAATTATCTCTTTGCTGCTGGGGCTAATTGCTGGAGGATGTCCTCTTAACTGAGTGTGAAAAGCTGTGTCTAATTACTGCAACATTAATCAGGCATTAGCGTGTTATCACAAGGTTAACTTATCAGAGGGGGCACGGGAAGCAGCTGGAGGTGCCATTCATCCACGGTGCACTGGGCCAACCGGGCCACAAGGGGTAGTGCTTGCTCTTTGTATGAACCGGGCGCCTCTGAGCTGGAATAACAGACAACCATGTTGGATGGGGCTGAGTGAGCATTGTTCAGCGTGGAATGGCAACGTCCACAATTCATATCGACCTTATCCCGAGCTCAGCGTGGAGCCAGAAGGAGTGCATGTGTTCTCAAGGGATTTGAATTTTTCATTTTGGATAATCTAAAACAAAAAAAAAAAAAAAATATATTCTGTTCGACTTGCAGCGTTGGAATCTGATGTAATGCAGACAGACTGGATGGTGATTAAATTCTAAATTACCCCACAGGCTAGCCATCAATATTTGCCAAAACATCAGATTGTTGGGAAATAAAAACTCCTAGAGCACAAACTAATAGATTCCCATGCTTGCTCTCAGAATGTGGCGAGTCGTGAATGATTTATTTTGATCGACTTTAACAGTCAGGTCACTGCGTCCGGGCGTGATGTGGGAGAGCGCGGACATACATGCACAGTTGCGGGACGTTGCATGGCAGTGGACCAACGTGTGGAGATTAAAGGTCATGTGTGGCAGCAGGTTTGGTCCCGTGCCCTGCCTTCATTACCGGCAGCTTCAGAGGAGTCTCATCAGGATTCCAGCAGGGCAGAGATGCCATACCTCCAGCAGCCCTGCCAAAGGCGCTCATTTGTCAGGGAAGCGCAGAGATCACAGGCTGATGAATCTCCCTCGTCTCCCAGACTGTCGAGCTCTTTGCCTGCATATCAAAGACAAAAGAACAGAGCTGCAGCGTGAGAGCGCAGAGCAGCCATTCTATTTAGTGACGGTCCGCTGTTTAAACCCCCCCCCTTCACCAAACGTGCCCTTTAAAAAGGCCTATTAGCCTGTGCGAGCGAGATTACAAGGAAATAGAATTACATTCATTGTGATATTTGATTTCATAATACCCCCAGAATTATAATTACAGCACACTCACGCTTTTCATTTAAAAACCATTTGCCGACAACAAAGAATCAGAGATGGGAATGGGCAGGTAGTGCATCCAGCCAGCAAGTGCACATTATCAGACCTTATTCACCAGAAGTAACAATAATAGGAGAAGAATAGGAACACTAATACAAGTGTAATCAGGTGAGAGAGCGAGATTTAATGACATGGAACGCAGGGCTTTATTTTCAGCTGTCAGTCTTCCGCGCAACAGCAGGAAAACAGGTTTTTTTTTTTGGAAAGTGAACCTATTTCTTTAGAAAACTGCAATGTATTCAGGGAATTTCATGGTTTCTTACTTCTTCCCAAGCAGCACAAGGGTTGGATCTCCAATCATCGCAGAGCTGTATCCTTTCTGTTGGTCAGGGTTGAAAAACAAAACAAGAATTTATTAAAGTGGGGGCGAGATAAGAGGCATTCTTGAGCAGCATAGAAACAAGCCATGAGAAAGAAGCCGTGTGATAGCGGCGCTTGTTGTTCTTATGTGTTAAATAGCTGGCCTTCAACACTGCAATCAATCGCTGAGTGAGCCACTGTGTAGCCAAGGGTTGTGCGAGATAGCCAGATGGCTGAAGCCAGTGGAGCTTGGCCCTGTTGTTTGTGTCGCAGACAATGATAATGAACGTCGCTGCTCAACCTGGACAAAACACACCAAGCATGGCCACCTCGGTGTCAAGCTCAAGTAGGTGTCGTGTCAAAATGTATCACAGATAAAGGCTTTGTGGCTGTCATTCCCCAAGGGTTTCGGTTTGGCTTGGATCACTGTTTGACATGAAAACCCAAACGTTTAATGATTCATACACGCCGGGCATGTGATGTGCATTCAAGAACGGGCTGAACAAGGGTTCGTGAGCATGCTTTTGGCATCTGGTGTTCACTCTGGACTGTCGCTCTGCGATACTCGCACATTTACCTACAGTCGGAGGAGGATTGGTGTAAAATGTCAAAGTGGTGGAAACTTTGGGAATTTTGCTCCAGGCTCTTCCTTTCACAGCTCTATTCAGGACTTAATGCTACCATTATATTAACAACTAAATGAAATAATTTTCAGAAATGATTAGATTTGACTCACTGGATCGTTTGGATTCTGCTTTTTTTGTATTCTTCAGATTATTCAATTCAATTTTGAGTTTACGCAATTATACACATTTGTTTAGAAATACATTAAGAATCTACTAAATGTTTTAAATATATTTATTTTAATCTCATATAATTCACATACAGTAAAATTTACAAGTGAAATAATAAAATTTTTTATCGCATACAGTGTTACATGGCTTCTCAAAGGAGAAGTGCTAACAAAAATGTTCAGGTCATTAATATTGTTAAGTGTTCTCCTGAAGAGTGCTTCCATTTAGCGACTATGTGGCGATCGCGCTATACTCTCATTACACTCTGTTTCTGAAGAAGAAGAAAGTAATAGCAAAAAACAGTGTTTTAAACCACGAGTGGTTACTTTAAAAAATATTTCCATAAAGGAGTTTGGAAAATTCCTTCCTATGAGTTTATAAAGATGTTCATTTAGTCAGCAATGTTTGTTTAGGTCAACCAAGCATTAGCATTAGCTGTCTTAATGCCATTAAACGTTAGCATCAAGCTAGCGGACTTTGGCTTTATGTGCTAAATCAATTTAAATTTTTATGAATCGATTATTGATCTGTTCATCTTAAATTGATTCAAATCAATTAATCCCTTTTATTAACCAAGTCTTAACTATTATACTATATGAAAGACTTTGGCTAAATCTGATTTCTTCCCCCACCCCTACAGCTTACCCCTACCCCTACATTTATCCCTTCAAACCGGGAGTTATGGGGAAATAGTGTCTTCAATTTCGGATGCTACTTCGGATGTTCAAATGTTACGTTAGCGCAAAGCTGCCAGTGCTCGGAAATACATAGCTAGATTGGTTTTATAACTTTAAACAGTCATGCTAACACAAAAAGTCTTTACTTACTCTTAAAATTAAACTTCTGTGCTTCAGAGCACACCCACATAAAGAAAAATAATGTCTCTTTTAAAGCATACCGCAACACGGATCACCAACATGGCAGAGGAATGCGCAGTCACACTAAGGCCGAATGTGAATTGTTCCCCTATCCCTACGGCTCCTCCCTACCCCTACATTTAGCCCTCCAAACCAATAGTTGTAGAAAAAATATTGTCGGACATTACTCCCACTCGATGACATCATCAATAGTCAGCTAAGTTAGCGCAGAGCTGCTAACACTCAGAAATACATAACAAATCGGTTTTATAATTTTTAAAAAGGTCATGATAAAACAAAAATTTTTAAAATCCTTTAAATGTAAACTTCTGTGCTTCAGAAGACACTCACATAAAGAAATGCATTTCTCCTCTGCAGCACGGTGCAAAGCTGCTCACATTACCCAGACATCCCTTTCCCTTCAAATGCCCCTTCAATTAGAGAGGTAGAGAGAAGCCATAGCGGTAGGCGAAGAATTTGAATTCAGCCTTGGTGTCATATAATTCCAACTGGGCATATTATTTGCCCGAAATGTGCATATGTTTGCGTTTACATAGACTTTTGATTTAAAGTTGTTTTAGCGTGCTTTGCTGAGTCAGGTGTGAACGTAGCAAAAGTGAAAAGCTACAACCATTGAAAAGTTCAAATAGAGCAGCTTTTCCAAACCAGTACAGACAATACAAGCACCCTGCTTATGCTCTGAGATCTCCCAAGGCTTTGCGGTGAGTGATCTGCAAACAATCCGCTCTTTAAGCAGCGTGGCAAGTGGAAGAACAAACCTCTCGAACGAGCTGTGACACAAACGAGCGCAGCTAAGATAAGATACGGCCTCCTATCTCTGTGTATGAAACTCCTGCTCAGATAAGAGCCTTTCAAAACATGCTTGCTGCCAGATACATTTCAAAAGAAGCATGTGAGATGAAGGCAAATGCAGACCTGGAATGTTGACAAGGTCTGTTGAAGAAAAACTGAAGATTCTAATCGTCAAACGTCATTACAAATTCTGTTTTTGTAAAACCACAGCACGCCTCCCACAATCCAAAGAAAAGGTTTCTGTCCGTTGAACGAACATGATTCATTATGGAGTGAGTCTTTCCAGTTAAATCGTCACTAATTTTCAAACCTGTTTGTCTTGCTTATAAATAAGGAATTCATGCACTGTGGCTAGACGGACAACCTTTAAACAAATTACACCTTCACCGGCTGAGCAGAGCGAGTAGACCTTTCAGACGAAGCTACTCAAACATCCTTTTTATGCCAAAATGTGACTAGATAGATTGTAGAGACAAAATATTGGAGGACATTTTTTTGACAAAAGAACAAAAATAGACTCAAAAGAATGCAAACTGGTTTATTTTATCATAAATCTAAAGAATATATATATATACATATACATATATATATACATATATATATACATATACATATATATATATATATATATGATCCAAACATTCCTTGAAAATACATTGTACACAGCTTGGTCCATGTTTTCTGCCCTGTAGTTCATCATCATTCCACTAAAGGCAGTAGGGATGGGTTTTCTGCTTTTTTTCACAATGGCTGCTACCATGAAATCTTAAATACACTTTTGGCGGGAAAAAGTTTTTAAATTTTCTTATTATTTTTTTAATGACTACTTGCTGTATTGAAAAGTTTCACATGTATACATTATATATATATATATATATATATATATATATATATATATATATATATATATATATATATATATATATATATATATATATATATATATATTAGGGCTGCCACGATTAGTCGACTAATCGATGACTAATCGACTATTAAAATAATCGACAACTACTTTAATAGTCGATTAGTCATTACTTTATATTGTATGAAGTCAGATTGTAGTAAAGTTGAAAGTTATCAAAGCCTTCTGCTAGCTTTTTGGAATATTTTGGCATTTATTAAGGTTTTTTAGGCTATTTTGGAGTTTAGCTAATATTTCAGCAGCATGCTAGCTATTTCGGCTAACTTTAGCTTTTTTACGTTTTTTAGGCAACTTTTGAGTTTAACTTATATTTCAGCTATACGCTAGCTGTTTTGGCTAATATAGTATTTTTCCATTTTTTTAAGGCTAATTTGGAGTTTAGCTAATATTTCAGCAGCATGCTAGCTATTTTGGTTAACTTAAGCTTTTTTAAGTTTTTTTAGGCAATTTTTGAGTTTAGCTTATATTTCAGCTATATGCTAGCTGTTTTGGCTAATATAGGATTTTTCCGTTTTTTTAAGGCTAATGTGGAATTTAGCTAATATTTCAGCAGCATGCTAGCTATTTAGGCTAACTTTGGCTCTTTTTATTTTTTGGCTAATTTGGCATTTAACTAATATTTTAGCTGGTTATCAACTTCAGCATCTTTACATCCACTTTGGCCATGAACAGATTAGTCGACTAATCGGAAAAAATAATCGGTGATTAGTCGACTATTAAAATAATCGTTTGTGGCAGCCCTAATAATATATATATATATATATATATATAATATATATATATATATATATATATTATATATATATATATATATATTATATATATATATGTGTGTGGGTGTGTGTGTGTGTGTGTAACGGTTGTACTTTTTAATGACAATAAAGGTCAATAAAGGTGAAATCATCACCACATGTGTAAATTCCATGTTTCATGGCTTTTATTAAACCACGCAATTTCTCTCTGTTTCATTTTCTGACTCATGGGTTTTGAATTTCATCATTTCATACTGTAAAAGAAAACCTTCACACAGATACAAAGAACCAGGCGTGAATTATTGCCAGTGTCAAAGTGAATAAAGGCTTGTAAGTATACCCACACCATGAAAGGGGATGGTCTAGATCGTGATTTTCATTATGTGCTTTGGAAAAATTTCCATCTCTTCTGGTGCCAGCAGCTCTGAGGCGATCCCAGTGATGAGCCAGGAATGCTCCGCTAACCAAGCTCAGGAGGAAAACGTTCGTGGCAAGATCCGTATTCAAATAAACTTCACTCTTGGCCCGAGCACACAAGCCATGTTGTCACCAGCTGGCAGCAGGTCTCACCGCCCCTTCAAATGCTGAGCCACTTTTGATTAACGTCTCTATGGCTAATCACGAGCTTTGGCTGTGCCAAATTGGAGAAGATGCTTATGGCTTGCATTTGCCTTGAACCCCCCCCACCCCCCTCCTACCCTCTTTTATTTACTTATTCAAAGCTTTTAAGAGCCTCTCTATGCTTCGCCCAGCCTTCCCTGAGTCTTGTCTGGGGTCCATACAAAGAACAGAGAGGGTGGTATGGAGGCACCGTGCCATGCTGCGGCTCCTTGAATGGAAGGACTATCACTGCCAGATGCACCCAGCTGCATAAATGTTATTCATTTTTTTTAATGGCTTGTACACATTCAACGGCTAGCGTGGGATTGTGTGGTTCAACTTAAGTCTGGAAAAAATCCTCAAAATTGAATCAAAGTGGAAAACTTGTTTTGGCTGCCGGCTCCCCTGGACCTCCTCCTTTTCCATCCTCCTTAATTCTCCCCTCCTCACGTCTGAGGTTCCTCTGTAAAGCTGTACATTTTTTTTCCCCCTCTTCTCCTTCGCGTCTTCCCCCTTGGACAGCAATAGCCGAAATATTTGTCGTAAGCTCCAGAGGTGGAAAGACATTACACAGTACTTTGTCACCAGGGTCTGGAATTCACACCATTTACCGGTTTCCATGTCAGCTCCTTAACCAGGGACTGGCCTGGCTTCTGTCAGCTGCCGCTCTGTTGACACTGCGGGCTAAAATAAGATGGCAACATGAAGGATGGATGCTGCTAGCCCTTTTTAGGCGGTCAAAGCAACATGAACTTCACAAAGAGTGCTGTGACAGGGATCCGCTGCCAAAGCTCTTGACTCGGTGCTCTCTGGCTAAATTCACTCCGCGCAGATATAGCTTAGCGGTTCAGAATGGCCCTCGTCAGGGATTGTTAACCCCTGCGGAGAGATAGACTTGAACTCTGAGCCGAGCCGTGGCCTCCCAAATCAGCAGGCCCAGCAAAGTGCCCGGCAATCCAAATGTGATCATGGCAGGGACCTCCCGCCTCATTACCAATTTCCAATTCAAAACAGCCTTTAAATGGGAACTAATGCATTAGTTCTCTGAAGGGAAAAAAAAAAGTCTGAGGGATCCATATGTAGCAGCTTAGAAATGCTTTCATACATGTTTTATCAACGGGAGAAAGAGGGAGAGAAAAAGAAAAGGAGCTTGGACTGATCCATTCATTTATTGCCCATCTTATTAGCTTGGCACTGTGTTATTAGCTGCTTTTGTGCTCTGTAAAAGCCCTTTAGGCCGGTTTCACTGCTCGCTGAATCTGGGGTGATCTCTGTGCCAAGTGCTTTTTTCGGAGGGGGTTTCGAGACCATGAAAATTCAATCCCCCAACCCTCAGCATTGAGGTTTCTCACAGATAAATGAAAAGGATTAAAAGAACAATAAAACAATGTCGTACCTCAGATACCACTGTATCCTATTATTGGGATTCCAGTGTAGAAATGTGAAGGAAAAAAATATATATATATATTGTGACACGCTATTATGTGTTAACATTGCATCATTACACTTTATACATTGTAAAAGCATTCCTAGTACTCTTTTAATTATGATTATCCCTTTTTTTTTAGCCAAAATCTAATTTTTTTGGTAATTTTTAAGGACATGGTTTGTGCAGAGTGGCAAGTGTTCATCAGAAACTCGCCATTGAGTTACGTGCAAGGCTGTAGGCACTGAAGCCTCAGCCGATACATTCTTTCCAGCTAGCTTACAGCCCCTCACAACCCCAAGCTAACATTAGCGGTGTACAAAAATGGTGTTCAGAGCTACAGTTTAGAGCCAGTTCAGACGAGAAAAACGAAGATGTTACTTATCTGCAAGTGGATGCATCAGAAAGGGGCGGAGCAAGAACTTATGGCCCACCCACTATATTTTCTACATCACTAATGCGATCTTATTTAAACTTCATCTTTTTATTCTCCTGATTCATCATGCTTTCCAGAAAGAAATACTCTTTTATATATGTCCTCCAGCTTTAGGAAAAATGCTACAAAAACACAATTTTCATTGGAGTGGGTGTTTAAAGTAAAACGAAATGTTTAAAAGCATTCAGTCACTGTAAAAAAAAAAAAAAAAAAAAAAAAGAAAACCCACAAGGAAGGCTTTGAGACTTGAGAAATAATGGAGGAGTCGACAATCGCGGGAGCTCACATACCCCGGGTTAAATATCCTAGACAATGTGTCAGTTGATTCCCATCTGATGATGGACTGTGTGCTGAAATAAATTGACCTTGCCAGACGATGAGTGAAACTGATGGAGCTTTTTATCTCCGGAGGGCCGTTCCACACTCAGCAGAACAATGGATTGAGAGGAAGACAAACCTATTGAGTCTGGGGGAAATTTAAGAAGTGTGATTTTTATGCCAAAGCGTTCCCGGTAAATAGCTACAGGAAAAAGGCCTGTGTTCGGGGGGGTTAAGTGTTGTTGACTAGGTTGTTAGGACCAAAGGCACACAGTCCCATAGTGAGGCTGACCATGGACAGATGCTACCCGCTCAAGGAATATGTGCTTCAATTACCAGGAGTCCAAATTGAAAGTGATAGTGATTTAAGTCTTCCCAATACACATTTTGGCAAACAGTCTTTTCAAGGAGCCAGTTTAGAAACCCTGCTGGAGTGTGTGAGACACTGGAGCGCCATTGATTTTCAATAACACTCCCTAATGACCTGGCCGTGGTTTGATCCACGCGTCATTATAGGTTGCTACCATGGGGACAGCATTGGTGAGCCTTACAGCAGCCAGATGAGGAGTCGGAGAGTTATCGGGATGAATTAGCCGTCACTGGAAAGGCGGAAGGAAGGAGTAGCCAAGATCTCGTCAATAACAGGACGGTGCACCTCAGGACTCCCTCTGCAGCCCACTGCTGAGGGCCTTCCAGACTCATTAGAAAAGCAGATCAGCGATATGCTTAAGGAGGGGAGGTTGATGAACAAAGAGACAAGCTTGTCTATTCCTTAAGATAGCCAGCCCAGGAGGTATTGCTCCCCTTAATGAGTCCAGACCGCGGGTCAATATGCTGCTGGGCTGCCAGTCAATACCGGTTACCTGCAACACAAACACTCAGAAGCTGCTTTCATACGAAATCAATGTTCTATTAGTCCCTTTCTGTATTGCCTTGTCCCAATCCCATTGATCCCTTCTGAAGAGCCCTGTAGCCCATGTATGACAGGCCGTGATCAAATGATCTGATGGCTTAGCTACTCGGTCGGCCAAGTCAGTCGCCTTAAAAGACTCACTCTGATAAAAATCGTGTTTTTGATGTTTTTACCATGTTTTTGTAGCGTTTTTCCTATGATGGAGGATATATTTATAAAGAAAATAAAAATTAAAACTGCATTTGTGAGGATTTTTTAAAAATCTTATTTTCTGTGACATGTACATTTTGCACAATGAACAAGTGTGCAGTAAAAAGAATAAGTTCCAAAACAATTAAATCAAAATACTAAAAATGCAATGAGAGAAAACAAATGGAAAGGAAGGGGACTCTGTACTGTTGTAGGTACAAACATTATTTGAATGCTAGTTGCACCTCTCTTAATTGAAAGGCATTCCATGTTGTCCTAAGCTTTGAATACAAAATTCCTTTAATTTGTAGTCATTTTTTCTAAAATACATTTCATCCAGCCACTGGTCTGACTTACGGGGGCATTTCAGCCAACACATGGTGATAGTTTTTTTTATAGGGATTTATTTATATTTTTAAATGTATCAGTCCTCTTTTTTAATTACATTTCCAGGTGATAGAACCAATAGAAAATGAAGGGGGATATCATAACCTATAATTACTTCTGTTGCTTTTATTTCCGCCCAGTTTATCTGTAGTTTTTTACAGGAATAAATAGTGTGAAACTGGTTGACATTAGCCTGTCCACATTGCTTCCAACAATGTTGTTGTTAACCTTGGAATGAGTTGGCAATTTGAGGTGTTGAGAGTAATTTTCCACCCAAATTTACTCCACCTCCTAGATTTAGTTGATGTTAGTTGTGTCTCACACTACAAACAAATCTCTAACAAATCAATATTTAACTATTTTCCTATTTAACAGCCGTATTATTATAAGCTTTATGCTTCTGTAGTCCCTTGTAAAGTTTAGAGACAAGCTTGCAATGTAGCTGTTCATAAGAATCAGTTAATACTTTAAGGAAATCTATACCTTTGGGTGTTTTACCTTGTTTGATTTCTGTATCAAAGAAATGGCGTACTTGGAAAAAAAGTCCTCTTTTTCACGGTTGGAATCAGTCTGTAATTAATTGCAGGATTTAATTGTGTTTCCTTTGAGAAACAAAAGCCGTCAAATCTTTTTTGTTATTTCAACATAAAAAAGTTGTTCCATCAGCTTGGAATTGTGTTGAGAAAGAAGGAAAAATGAAAATATTTATATAATTTTTCAGTTTAAACTTCATGACAACTCTATTCTAGATTATGTGTTTTCCCCTAAATTTCAGTATTTCTTTTTTTTTTTTTTAAAGAATCAGGAGAAGCCAAAACAAAAATTCATGTAGAGAGAGCTTGTAGTTGTGATGTAGAAGCTACAGTTGGTGGGTTACAACCTCCCTGCTCCGCTCCATTTTGATGCATTCACTTGAAGACAAATTTGAATGTCATTTTTCTCACCTGAGCTTGTAGCTGGCTCAAAGCTGTACGATTGGATTATGGCTCCAATATTGCTCAGCATTTTTGCTGCACCGCTAATGTTAGCTTGAAGTTGTGAAGTGATGTAAGCTAGCAGGAGAGTGTAAACAAAGGGATGATGGGATATTAGTAAAGGCTTACTTCCACACCAACAGTACCTCCCACAGCTCAAGGCTGATTTTCACTGGTCTTTCTGCAGTGCATCTCCATTGTGTTGGCACAAAAAACACCTATACAATATTGCATGCTAGCACCGCAGATAAGACTGGCATCCATTTTCGTCATGGGCGATAAATGTTTAATTTTGTAAGTACAGAAACATAATTTATGACACAAAACATGCATTTTACACAAACTCAGTGAAGAAGGAGAGGACACAGAGCCTGAATGATTCAGTTTGGAAAAAGCAAATAGAGTTGGATGAACTACCGTATTTTCTGGTCTATAAGCCGCTACTTTTTTCCTAGGTTTTGAATCATGCGGCTTATACAAAGGAGCGGCTCTTCTGTGGATTTTTCTTCCACTGCTAGGGGAGCTCTAACCGGAATTTGAATCAAAAACAAGATAGACAAAAAAATCAATGCAAATCAGAAAAGCCAACACTACTTTTTCTTTAGCAGATAAAACACTCGTGACAAATTACTAACTGGTCATTATTTTTCAAATCCTTCTTCATCGCAGAAATCACACAAAGAAGTTTGTGTGGTGGACATTTTAAGTTAAAAGATATGGAGCTTGCTATCTAGGAAGGAAACCGCACTGCTGCACACAAGCTTAGTATCAATTAATCTATGGTGAGCTGCTGGAGATAGCAAGTACATACATGTATATTTAATAGAGCTGTCAGGCGATTAAATTTTTTAATCGCGATTAATCGCATTTTGTCCTGAGTTAACTCGTGATTAATCGCAAATTAATATGTGGCCTTTTTTTAAGGAAAAAAATGTGTGCTTTGTGGAATTTTGCAGTTCTACCTTAATTATGAAAACAAGAATGGCAAAATGTATAGTTTTCATTAGAAATACTTTATTTTGTAACATAGATAAACTTAACAATAAAAGGCTGTAACATAAAATATAAAATTCCTAACAAAAAAACAAGTGCAAGTGAAGGCCATTTTAAATTGAAAACTTCAATCAACGTTCACTAAAATAAAATAAAAAACATAAAAAATAAAATTTTCATAACACTTCCTTGTTCATTCTCTGCTGAACTGCAGTAATAAATGAATACTCCCTTATTTCTGGGTCTTATCACTGAGCCAGTTGCTCAAACACACAAGCCTGTTGATGTTCTCAGACGAGAGAGATGCTCTCTTTTCTGGACAATATGTCCAGAGAGTGAAAATAACCTCTCACAAGGCACTGATGTAGCTGGTGTCGCCAGATACTTGCGTGCAGGCGAGCCACCTCGTTGTGTGACCCTTGATGTTCTGCCCACCATTTCAGTGACAGTCCTCCATGCAATTGTTGGCTCTGCCTTGTAGCGCTCCACACAGTTCTGAGTGCAGTCCTGTTCTTCATCAGATGAAGACTCTTGCGTAAGCATGAGAGCAGATCTTTTTGTTGGTGGTTGCGGGTCCTCATCTTCTGGCTTCCAAGGCCTCTTGCTATCAGCTCCCCCGAGTAAAGCAGCAAGTGACCTCCACACCTCTGGTCTCTCATGACGTTTCAGACACTTGAGATCCTTGAACCTGGGATCGAGGGCAGTTGCCATCCTCAACCATGCAATGTTCATTTTTGGCTTACGGCTTTCCATTTCTGCTGTGAAGTTCTTCTTGAATTTAGCCAAGTATGCTGGGTCATCCTCAGATGTCTCCATCACCCGGGAGAGATGGCACAAGGCTGGCAGCACCACAGAGCAGGACACAAACTTTTCTCCTCCCAGGAGCTCACTGATGAACCTTTAACAACAAATAAACAACAGATAAGCCATTAAATGCATCTCAAAATAAAGAGGGAAAAAAGAAGAAAATAATCATCTCCTTCTGTTTCATGATGTACACCCATAGACAAAAATGTGAAGTTAATCTGATCTTATGACAACAAGCATTTAACAATTTAACAGAAACATCCAGAAAAGTGAAAGATGGAAAACTAACTTACTTGCAGTGCTCCAAAACTTCTTCCAGCTTTTTTAGTTTATCCAGTTCAGCTGGGGTTGGCATGGTGACGTTGGTTGCATGTTCAGCAAGAGCATCTCTTAGTGGCTCCACATTTCGGAGTATTCTTTTAATCATCTCCAGTGTACTGTTCCACCTTGTAGTCACGTCCTGTGCGAGGGATTCCTTTTTTTGATCATGTGCGATCTGTTTTTGTTCCAGCTCCGCGAAATTAGCAGGGCTATGTTTAAAATGGCCCACTAGCTTCCTGCATTTTGCGAGTGTGCTGTCAAATGGGCTGTTATGCAAACAAACAGTGATGACTCGATGGATACAATGCGCGACGCATGGCACGTGCTCGAACGGGAGCTGCCTTGCAGCTGCAATCATATTGCGCGCACTGTCAGTCGTCAGTGTACTCACTTTTTCTTCAACACCCCACTGTCTTGCAACATCCAAAAAGTGCTCAGCACAAACACTCGCGAAGTGCCTCTCCTCCGTTTTCATAACGGTTAATGCTGTTGATCGTAATTGCCACTCACAGTCGAAAAAATGTCCAGTAGCTCCCAAGTAGTTGTGGTTACCGAGAGATGTCCAGTAGTCACCGGTGAGCGCCACCGCTTCCGTTTTTCCCAACGCCTCCGTTATCTTCGTTTTTTCATTTTCATATAGTTCGGCTATGTTTTTCCCTGTGGTGGCTCGAGAGGGAAGCTGGTACGTCGGATCGTTGCTTGCGATGCGTATAATTTCGCACAGGTCCTCATCCTCGACAATATTGACTGGTCTGCAAGCTTTAGCTATCCATTTAGCTACAGCTGTGGACAGCTTACTCGTTGTTGACGCAGGCATACTTTTTTGTCGCAAACCATCCAGCGTTACCTGCTTTGTGAGGCGGGAGGGCTGGGCTGAGCTTCCTTGGAGAGTGGGGTGTTTGGCTAGCAGGTGATACTTCAGACTCGATGTGCTCCGGTGGTAGCTCATTTCACATCGACAGTGACAACAAAACACTTTAGTTCTGTCTAGAGAACCGTCAGGCTTTATCTTGAATAAAAAATTGTCATCTAAAAGTCCTTTTTTTCCCTCCATATCGGCCTCTTGTTCACGTACTCAATGCTATCACCGCGGTGATCTTCGCTCCTATGGCAAGCAGCGCGCACGGTATGGAAAGGCACGTGTGAGAAAATCCGCGATTAATGCGTCAAAAAAATTGTCGGCGTCAAGCACATGTCAGATTAATGCATTTTTAACGCGACAAATCTGACAGCCCTAATATTTAAAGTACAAAATTGTAGTACAAAATGTAATTATCTTATTTTTCAACATAGATATCTGCGGCTTATAGCCCAGTGCGGCTTGTATTTCTTTTTTTTTTTTTTCTTTTTTTTTTTATTGAGCAGGTGCGGCTTATATACAAGTGCGCCTTATAGTCCAGATAATACGGTACTTGACATGGGAGTAGGCAGGACAAACTACTCCTCCGGGAGCTAGTGGGGAGGGGGGACGGACCTGAGACGCAACGGAGATAATGTGTAAAGTAACTGACGATCATGAGACGGACTCTACACAACGCAACTGAGATCAACCGTAGACAGACCAGTGTAAATTCTGGGTCAGAGGTGAATTTTTGATGAACTCGTGCCACTCTGCAGAAATTATGTTTGATAAAAGTGACACAGGTTTTTTGATTTTGGCTAAAAACAGCATAACTAAAATTAAAAGACCAGTGGAAACGCTTTTAAAATAGATCAAAAGATATTTCCATGTAAATATCAGATGTTAAAAGTGAGGTGAGTCTGTTGCATCATTCACTACATATAAAATCAATGGTGGACAGGAAGTGTTTGACATTAGGTCCAAACTTTATTCCATACATTTTAAACCATGAATGTTCATTTTCCTTTTTTTCACGCCTAAAACTCTACTTGTTTTGTATACAAGAGTCTAAGAAAAAACAACTGCACAACACCACAAGGTTGACAGAAAACGTCTTTTTGCCATCCACTTGAAAAGCGTCCTCCTTTTCTGTCCGGAGCGGCTCCAGTTTGTGACTTGGAAGTCTTTTAGTTTAATACCGTCATTGTTTCATTGGTACATATGAACATGTTCTACTCCAGTTTTCTCGTTCGTGATCACAACAATGCTTCGTCCAAGGGATTTTTCCATCAGGGTGTTGAGTGCTGCTTTGCATAGATTGCAGATGATCCATTTAGGCCTCGATACAACACCCCCCACCCCCCAATCCGTCTTGTCCGCTGGTTGGCCCGACTTGTCTGACACTCAACAGGCAAGCGTTCCCACACATTTCATTTGATTTTAGTTGATTTTTTTTCCATTTCTTTTCTTTTTTTTATAAGAAACTGTTAAAAAGACTAACAAATGTACATTGTAATCTTGCAGCAAAGGATATCAACAGGTTATTTACATCGAATTTTCTTTACAGACTCAACAAAGACCTCATAATATATATTCATCTGCATATCTCAAAGGCAAAAACAAATGAACTAAAGTCGGTAATGTAGCAATGTACATCGTCATCGTTGAGGATTTCCTGGTACCATGAGGTTAAATTACTGACGGCTGAAACCAAAATCAAGTCTTTACGTTATCTTAAGGGATATGTCTCACAATCAACGCGGATAAATATCGTAAAATGCGAGACTGAAGCACAAAATACATAAAATTCATAGAAATAATATCTATACATGGAACAAAGATGTACAAACTCATTTTCAAGACCTCTTTCTTTTCGGCACAAGGAAGAAAAAAGGTTTTGGATTAATATATTAATAATGATCAAATATTTTTGTCGGTAATAAACGTACAGATATCTGTGTTCTTTCTTACCGACATTGTTAGAGTTCACTGAAAATAAAGTGGTGGCGTGTGCTTCAGCAGACGCACACACCTTTGCTTTGTACAATCATACCCTTTCCCTTAGGGAGTTTCACTCTTCTCTAGAGAGGAGCAGTGCATTTGTTTGACAATAAGATTCCAGACAAGTGTGGGGGCTTTTAAGGGCCCCCACTAAGACTCTGTGATTTTCCGACAAGCTACCGGGCCTCTACTTCTTTGGGGTTCCGAGATGGGGAGTAGTCCCGGGGGTCCTGTGTGGTGGGTAAAGGGGTAGTCCTCCTGGGCGAGGCGGGCCTGGTGCTGCCGGCTGGCACAAGGGGTGGAGGAGCACTTAGTGCAGCGGTGGGGGGTGTTCTGTTCAAGGGGCCGTTGTGTCCCGTAGACGGGCTGAGTCTGGGGTAGGGCATGCCTCCCAGGTGGGGCATGAAGGGGGGCATGTGGGGCAGGTGGCCCTCGATCGGCGACTGGTGCAGCTGGTGGAGGCGGGCCCTGTCCAGCTCCTCCCTCAGGTGAAGGCGCTCCCGTTCCTCGGCCTGCTGCCGCATGCGTTCCTGCTCCCGCCGCACCTCCAGGAGGTGCTCCTGGTGGGAGTAGTCGTGAGCCTCCCGCTCGCGGTAAGCCCGCTCCTGTTCGTAGACGCTGGGGAAGCGGTGGCCCTGCTCGGCCCGGAGCTGGAAGTCCATGCGCCGCTGCAGGTCCAGGCTGCGGTAGGCCTCTCGGAGCGGGTCCCAGGGGAAGGCTGTGGGCGGCAGGCGCTCCCGTCCTGCCAGCGGACTCACTCCCATGAAGGGAGCCATGCGAGCTCGGTCTAGCACGTTGAGGCTGCCCATTTGGGGCATGGCGCTCATAGAGAGGGGCAGAGAGTGTGCCATGGGAACGCCGTGCAGGCCCGGTGCCGGGATTTCACTACCGCGGGGTGAGGGAAGGGGGTGCTGCTGGGACAGAGGAGGGTGATGGTGATGAGGGTTTCCTGGTTGGCTGACAGGTGGAGGAAGAGCTTGCAGCGGGGGCTGAGGGGGCGGCTCGGAACTCACCACCATGACCTCCTGCTCCTCCTTCCTCTCCTCTTTAATCTTCATGTCGTTCTTCACTTTTTGGAGCAGCTCTGGAGGCGGGGGCTCTTTCCTCTCATTGTCCTTGAGTGCGGGTGGAAGTCCTCCGGTCATCTTCAGGCTCTGCTCACTGATCACCGCCTTGGAGTAAGGAGAAGGGGAGCGCTGGGCGGGTTTGATGGAGTCCTCCGATGCTCTCCTCTCCAGCAGCTCCTTGCTCGGAGAGCGGCTCTCCTTCACCTTCACGTCGCCTTGGGCGGAAGACTCTCGGTGGCGCTCGAATAACTCCTTCTCCGCCTCACGCACCCGGTCCACACTGCCGCTGTGATGGCGCCCGGAGTCGCTGGAGTTCTGGCTGTTTGAGCGAATCAGGCTGCTGATCTGGTAGCTGACTGGCGCCGAGGCGGGGGACGAGCGGTTGGAGTGGCGGTTGCGATCCACCGAATCCCTGTCATGAGACAATAGGAAACCTGTCAGGTGTTGCCATGCCATTGCGCAGCAAACTTTTCAGCTAATTTAGCTGTGGTCGTCCAGATTTTAAGAAAAAGTTAAAACTACGGTGACTGGGCAATTTTACTCTAAAGGTTGACATAGGTTGGAGGCCAATTTCATCCCCAACTCGTCACATACTGATGTTTCGCGTCTCTTTGACGTTTTGGGTGTCCCCAGCTGGAAGTTTTTTCATGTGCTGGCTGTTCGTAATATCAAGAGTCCGCAACCCTCGGGGCACTGGACTGGATGCGATACCAGATGTACACTGGTCTTCGGGACACGCCAGTACTGGTACCCTGACCCAGTACTGGTACCCTGACCCAGTACTGGTTCGCGTCCGGTTTGCGCCTGATACTGCGTCTAGTACAGGTTCGAGTCCAGTCCCGGATTTGACCCGAGGTTGGGTTAGGGTATCGTGTTTGGGTACTGTTGCGCTACGCGTCGCAGAACTGGATCGGTATTGGTTTTGGGCCCGGAGGCTGCGGACCCATAGTTTAATGGGAACAGCCAGCATGGTAAAAAACGACGAGTTGCGGACACCCAAAACATCAAAAAGTGGGAGGGGCCCTTAACCAAACGTCAATATGTGTCGAGTTGAGAGTGAGAATGTGTTGCCAGGACCCATTTTGAGGTTGTGCAGTGGCAGCCCAGTGACACGCGGGGACGGCGCCATTATGAAATCTAAGGACAGCTGTGTGGTCATAGGTCCAGATCGCCGGCTGGGAGCAGCCGCCCATGTCAAGCGCCACCGGCCGGGGGTATATAAACCCGGACTGCCACTGTCTACATCCATGGCCATGCCAACAATTTTCAAAAAATTGGGCAATGACCTGAAATCCTGAAGATTCTGCAGATGCCTCTCTATGACATCACTCCTCTCTGGTCTCCCAGGCAGCTGTTTCCTTGTTTTTGTCTGACTTTGTTTTGGTTTACAGAACTCAGACAAAATGTTTCGATTTCCACCCTAATCCCTAACTACTAAAAATCTATGTCATGTGGGACCACCAAGTTCCCTAGATTTATAAGCAATTCGGACACGATACTCACTACTTTTCTTTCTTTTTCTAAACACTGGATATAACGTCACCAGTTTCATTGAGTGAAAATCTGATCAATACAAGCATTTCACAACATTTATATATGACTCCACTGTGTTCTGATGATAAAAATATGGATGGTTTATTAAATAATTACAATGCAATGCATTGTGGTCTATATTTGCTAATGTAGTGAGCGTGGCAAAGACTTCAGAGAAATTTCTAGGGCACTCGATTTGGAATTAGTAGATTCAAACAGCACTACAAAATGGAGAAATCACTATATAGTGAGTAGTGGAGGAATTCGAATATAGTGCAAGTTTTTTTCTTCTTATTTATGAGAAAGGCTTCTAATGATTAAATTAGCCTATTAAAGACTCAATCCAATCCTCTTTAGATCTATTTTCACAGCATTCCCAGTGGGCTTTGAATTATTATTTTGTTGTTTTTAGTCAAAATCAAGAAAACAATGTTGTTTTAAGGATAAAGTTCCTGCAAAGAGATTTTAAGAAATTTGCCTATGGATTATGGGTGGGACTGCTGATGTAGAGCAAGCCCACCCCCACTTCCCTTCACCGATCTGCCTACATGCTCTTTCTCACTAGCTTACACCCCCTCACAACCCCAACCTGGCATTACCGGTGCAGCCAAAATGGCGAGTAATATCAAAGCTATCCAGCCGTACATTTTTGAGCTCGGATGAGGAAAATGAAGATGCACATGGATCTATTTGTCTACAAGTGGATCCATCAGAATACAGCGGATCAGGGAGCTTCTGGCCCAAAATGACAATTATCATCAGAGTGGATCTTTAACCAGAAATGAAAACTAACATGTTTCAATCAAGAACATATGTTCTTTTGTATCTTAACTCACCTGTCCTTGTCTTTCTCTTCTTTCCCGATGGACGAGTCTCTTTTCTCCCGTTCCCTTTCCCGCTCTCGGTCCCTCTCGCGCTCTCTCTCGTGGCTGTTGGCTGAGCTGCTCCTCTCGGAGTCTGCGGATTTGGGCCACTGCGGCGGGGTGGGGAAAGACGGCGGTGTTCGCCGGAGCCTGTTCCAGGTGTCGTGGTGGGGGCTGCTGAACGTGGGGAGTCCTCCTGGTCCGTCCTTGGAGCCAAACACACTGTTGGACCCTGCGACAAAAGGAGCGGACAAGCGAGGGCCGACCGTAAGTTAATTGGACACAATGCCCTCTTGAGTACATGAATGATGAGAAAGGCTCGACAATAAAAGCTGCTTCTGTCTTTGTCTCTGGAGGTTCTTTCACTGAAGCTGCTTGAAGGAGTAAGAGGTTATTGGTGCCCCCCCCCCACACTGCCACAGAAAAAAAAAAAAATCACTAAAGGACTTTTCCCCACCTCTTTTTCTGCACCGGATAAACAGGGCAGGCTCATTTACCCTCTGGAGCCGGGAGCTGTGAAAAGCTAAGGGGGACCTTAGCATTCCACAGCATGTCAATTCAAATCACATCCATTTTCACAACAGGGGGACTGATTTGGCACACAAAATAGGAGGGCTGACAAAAAAAAAAAAAAAAAAAAAAAAAAAAAACGAAAGGGAAGCGCAGAGAGAAGAATGCAGAGGGAGAAGAGGAGACCCTCCGTGGTGATGCAGAATGGGCTTGTCAAATAATTAATAGATGAATTGCCACCAAACAGCAGACCTAAGAGCGCCTGTTGGCAGAAACGCCGCCAGATTAAAGCAAGACTGTTGGAGACATCACTGGTGGATGAAGTGGAGGCTGGGAGGAGGTTTGCCAAGCTGCGTTGCTTTGTTGGACCTCCCCGGACTAGAGCTGTTTAAACACAGAAACTAGAGCTAAGCGTTTTTTGTTTTTTTTTTTTTTCCACCCCTTCTGGCTCTCCCTGTGGTCTAACCCTCTTCTGCTCTATTCTGTTACTGGCCATAGAGGCCTGATTGAAGGGGGGGAGGCAGTAGAGGAGGAGCCAGCGCTTACCAAGCGAGGGGTTGCCTAATCCTCCGAAGGCACTGCTTGAAAGGTTGCCGAGGCCGCCAAAGGAACTGGAGCGACTGAAAGGATCTGCAAAATGCCAAACAGGGATTAGCAAAATTGAGGAAGGGGAGGGGGGTGCTGGTCAGAGCCCCGACACCAGCCCGTTACACTCAGCTTTTCTCTTACAAGCGAGCTTTTTACTTTATTTTACTCTATTTTTTGTCAGCGCTGCCGCTTTAGCTCTATTAGTCCTGGTTCACACCGGACGCGGAAGCGCTGCAAAGCGGTGTGTGCGGTATCCACTTAACCTCCAGTTCATACCAGATATGTATATTTCCGCAACGGTCGACAGGCAAAACCACACCCCCACACTCTGTAGTCGGCCTACTACATTGATCAGTGTGTGTCTGTTTAGATACACAAATATGATGATATTTGTCAATTGTGGTATTTTATTGTGAAATTGGTTATATTTTAAAAATCGACAGGATTGTTTGATGTGTCTTGGCGTAACTTCCTGCCAGAGTTGACGTGGTTAACTCGCGGCTTGAGGAAAAAAAAAATAAAAAGACCAGATGCGGAAGACGGCGCCACTTTGAATCAGGTGTGAACTACCCCACAGATTGACGAGGGGCGCCAAATGGAAGTGTCCTCCGTTCTGTTACGTGCCACTTTGCAGCGCTTCCGTGTCCGGTGCGAACCAGGTGTTTTGCCACGCGGGCACGTAACTTTCAGCATATGGTGTTCTCACTGGACTCTCGCTACTTGATGCTAGCACATCTAACTACAGTTGGAAGAACCTTGGTGTGTAATTTCAAAGCGGTTCAAATCTCGCAAATCTTGCTTCTGACCTTTTCTTTAACAGCTCGATTCTATATATGAAAGACTTGATGTTATTGACCACAATTATTAATTTCTCCGCTATGATCCATTTTCTAACTGTTGACACTTCCACAAAATAAAAAGGACACTACCCATAATTCACTACCAAAATCAGAGTCCCTGATTGGTCCAAGTTCGATTCGGTTTCACTTTCAGTGCTCATTCAGTGGGCGTGTGTTTTGTATGTCAAACTGTAAAAGGACATAAAAATCTAAAAGACTTAAAAAGAGATGTATGAGCACTCGAATTTTAAACACAGAAACCCAAAAACACGTTTTTAGACTACAGTCACATATTACAAAATGCCACCCTTGTGGCGACCTGAATACAAGTTTTTGGTTGGTGTGCTGGCCACGCGGCGGTATTGGTAGTCAATGTGTGGCAGTCACATTTTTACACGGCACACAGTGGCTGTGAAGCTTTTAACCCATAAAGACCCAGATACATTTTTCCTTAAAAATAAAATTAGGTGGAAAAGGAGAGGTCAGGCGGGGATGAGGTCATTACAAAATTGTTTGACAGCTAAGTGGCCAGAGGGCGGATCGGCAGCCGGCAGCAGCTCCGTCCGTCCATATTAAGTGGCATCAGCTAAAAAGCGGGCCATTCGGCTACCTGACTGTCGCTGTCTACATTTATGACCAGGCCGCCGATTTTCAAAAAATTTGAGTGGCGGCCCCATGGTGACAGCTGTACCTGGGACTGTAGCATGACATCAATTTTTCTATGAACACGCGTTTCCAAGCCCGGTGTGAACGCAGTATTCCTGGAGCCGGAATGCTGCCAGTAGGTGAAGTTGAATGCTTCTGAACAAAGCTGCCTAATGGGGAATTGGAGCAAAGCTGAAGATGGACTGGTGCAAAGCAGGGGGGGGGATTATGAGCCGTTCATATTGGGCCGGCTGAACCAGAAACCCAATCCCTCCACTGCTGGAAACCGCAGCCTCCAAATTTACGGGAATACAATGAAAGTCTGTAAACAATTCTCATCAGCTCATTCTCTCTCCCTTTTTGAATTAATATTCCATTAGGAAATGCATAACTCATTAAAAGATTAGGGTAAGAGGATTTTTTTTTTTTAAAGCTCCAGGCTTCCCAATATGTTTTTGAAAAGACAATATTTAAGAAACATTCTAAAATCTCTGGATTGGAACAATTTTGGCTAAATCTTCTTCCAGCGTCAATATTTTTTACCATAAAATTGTTAAAGAGTCCAATTTAACGACGCAAAAAAGCAGAAATAATCCGTTATCGTAAGAGGACAGCTCCAAATGTACATTAACATTATTTATGAAGCTGTACCACAAACCACAAGCCAAGACAAACCAGCAATGACATGTAGGTCTGGAAGCTACATCTTATTTAATAAGCAAAGACAGAGTTATTTAAGGTTTTTCTGTGACTCATTCAGACTGACTGTAGAACGGCTACACGCCATTACCCAGAACCCCCCAGTTTGCTCAGAAAGAGCTGCGGCAGGCTTCGGCCAACTGGATTCTGCATTAACCTTGAAATGAACCCGAGTTCAAAACAATTTAGACGCAAAATTGGAATTACACCCCCCATCGGCTTGAAAACTGTTTGAAAAATGATTGACACGAGGGCGCAAAAAAGAAGGAAAAAAAGAAAGCTAAGGGAGAAATGTGAAGAGAGAAAGAGAGAAATTTTTGATTGAAAATTGGAAATGTGGGGTTACTTACACTTACCTGCCAAATGGCTAGGAGGCAGGAAGCTGCTAGGATGGGGGGCGGGGCCATATGGAGAGGGGGCCGGATGTCCAGAGCCTGTAAGGATAAATAACAGAGGTTATTTCCTGTCTAAGGCCTTAGTCTGTGAGCAAACCTGTACGGAGCGAGCAAATAGAAATATCAAAGTCATAGACTGCTTGGTGAGTCCATAGAGCAAACATGCTAATGCACATTTTTTCTATGGGCATGCTGTTAGCCACAAGTTGTATGTGCAACACATAAGGGTAAGTATGGGTGAAGCAAGTGAAATATAGATTTTGTTTTTTCAACTTCCTTAAATCCTGCACCCCTAAGGAGCCCATTAGTGCAGTTCAAGTGATACGTACGCGCTCTTTGCGACTGCTATGCTAGGTTCACGTTCCCCTCGGCAGCACAAGTTCAAGCAGACACTTCCAATGACAACTCTATGCAAACGTGTGTATATGTGCATTTCAGTTCAAATCTCTTGCATTCACGCATCAGTATGGACGTTTCTACCAATACCTTTCTACTAACACGTTTCAACGACCAATGTAAAGCTCTAAGTCAGGGGTGGACAAGCTTTTTGATTTGTGGGCCGCAAAGGGTTCTAAAACTTGACAGATTGACATGATCAGATGCTTTAACTGTTTTGATAAGCGACCTCATTTGAGAAAGATGGAATCCGGACAAAAACATTATTTTTTTAATTTAAAAACTGTGGTTTTTGCTCCTATTTTAGTGTAAATTGCACCAAATAATACACTTAGAAAAACGCTGTGTTTGTTGTGTTGGAATGATTCGAAAAAGAACAGACTCTAAAAACACAGATTAACATGAGAATAACAAGAAATCTTCCAACACAACGCAAAAAAACTTTCTGCACCTGAACACAACTCAGTTAATTAATGGTGAACCGTCTAAGGGGTGACCCCAAAATTACATAGAAACATGAATATGGATCATCAAAATAATAAAATTAAATGGTATAGCGGGACGAAATTTACCCACCCCTGCTCTAAGTACAAAACGATGAACGCATGTTGCAAGTCAAACTTTGACCAATCAGGGTCTCGGAGAAATTAAAAACTGTGGTTTGTGCACAGTCGGATTTCTATGACACCGAGTCTTTCAGATATCGGAACCTCTTCCAACTGTAGATAGTGGATGTGGACTACCAAACAGTACATAAAAAAGAAGTCCTCTCCTGTTTGGCCAGTGTAAAAACTATGGACTGAATATGTGTTCAAGAAAATGTGTTCTTGAAAGTGTATCACGTTCCCAAAGTGTCCTTATTTTTAAAATTTAGGAAATTAGACAATCAGAACGAGTTTGTGTGGACATCCTACAGACATCCTATGAAGATATACGCATGTGCACATATTGTGCATGTTCACTACAGAACCAGTACGTGCACCTGAATAACAGTGTAGGATACCTTCACCGTACAACACTGTCATCTGTATGTCATTAGTGCATGCAACTGACATTATCCTCACAAATATTTCATGATACAATTCCCACACACGACATGAGTCCGACAATTATATTTTTTTTGACGTCCCTTTAGGTGAGCCTCAAGGGGACTGAAAGACACACCTGCGCTCCCCTTAAGATGCTGTCCACAACCCCTAAGACTAAGACTAAGACTAAGACTAAGACTTAAGATAATGGAAAACCAATTCAGTCTCGTAAATGTGGCCATGTTGAAGCCAAATTGATTAGGACACGTCATGGAAAATGCTTGACCCTTCACTTCCTGCCATTGTTGCAGCTATGTTACACATCTGCTTGAATCTATTGCAGCTCAGAGATTATTTATCGAATGCGCAGCTAACTGGCCTCTTTAACAAAACAGGGCTACCAGCACCCGTATCACATGAATTTTTAATAAAAGAGCCAATTACTGAGGTGCCTCTGACAAACCACTGCATAATTACCAGTCAAAGGCCGCTTTCCTCTCTGCTGCCCTCCAACACAGTGGAGATCAGTCAATTACCTAACCGAGCGTCATGCATATTCACAGACAAAAACATTTGCTGCAAAAGCTCTGTAATTAAGCAAACATTTCATGAAAGGAAAGAAAAAAAACTGCCCGTGGTTTGCTTGTGTTTGTATTTATCAATGCGTCTTTAATTGAGGGAAATTTTGGAATTGGCAAACTGTTGTTTGGAAATGCGTGTCCCGGCTGACCTGTTGAAGAGAAGAGGGGTCGTGCCAGGTCGTGAGGATACGGGAACCCCGGGAAGACTCCGGGTGCTGGGGGTCGACTGAACAGATCCAGCTTCCCGTTCATGTCTAGCTTGTGGGGGTCAGGTTGCATTTGCTGCAGGAGAGAGAGGCAGAGACACGCACAGACAGACGAATGAGAACGCGTTCGTCAGACAGTGGCGCTTCAGCAACAGAGTGGGATTTGTCATCAGCTACACTGAGGCAGAGATCAGTAAAAGGGACAGAGACGTCAACAATGGCTCTGTGCCTCCCATTCTGGCCAGCTGTGTCATAACAAATATATGTAAGCTGATTAGGAACACTAAATCCTTGGTTATGGGGGTTCAGCGCCCAACAGGGATTGACAGCGCCAAGCCATCAGCATTAGCAGGAATCTCAATGGCAAGGACACACCAACCTCTGTCAGACAGTGTCTGCACATGCAGTTTTGGATTAATGTGCTGCTGAGTCCTAACTGTATGCTTGACAGTAGAAGAAAATGAATCTAATTTTTGAGGACAGCGTTCCCTCGCTATATCGTGGATCACTTTTTGAGATATTGAAGGTTCCTTTCAGTGTTTGTAGATGTAGGACTAGCCTGGGTTGACTTCTCAGGGGTGTAATATAGAAGATAGAATATAGAAGATACTTTATTACTCTCTGCAAAGAGGAATTCCATGTGTCAATGAGATCGATCCAGTGTGGATTCTTAGGTAAGACCCATCTAGTTATCTATGAGTCTGGGTCTGCGCTGGTCCCTAGCCTGGGTAAAATACAGGATTGTGTCAGGAAGGGCGTCTGGCGAAAAACTCTCACCCAAACTACCTGTGCGGATCAGTGAAAGCTGATTTGCTGCGGTGACCTCTGATGAGATGTGTTGAAACGTGAACTGTGTTCTGCATCCAAATAGGTTGTAGACGTGTCTCCAATATGTATTCAGTTGGCCAGAGCTATATAAATACATTTTTCATTGGAATAAGGTCTTTCTTTTCATGGACTTAATTTTCGATTAAGGTTTGAACTTTTAAGTGTAAATAGAAGAGAAAAGTGTGAAAAAGTTCATGTCTGTTTATGTAGAGTATGTAGTGAGGGGTTTTACAGCCTGTAAACGTCTCCTATCGCAGAACACTGTACAATGATCCCCTCCTTATTCGTGGGGGTCTCGCCCCCTCTTCCCCCGCAGCCGAAGAATGTCCGTTCCCAATCCAAAACACCTCTGATCATGCATTTATTAAAGAACATTGGAGAATTGCCCAACATAAAAAGCTTTTATTTTTATCTAGAACGATAGACGAACTTTTCCCGAGGACTGTCACTCTGTCTCCGTGCTTAAAAAAAGTGCGGACTTCCTCCATCAAATAAGTGTGAGTGGGCTTCTCTACCTAGAATTTACCAGTTTCATCCATAAACCCTTGCTCTGGAAGATAACATCCTCTGTAGTTATCTGGATATTTTCGAGTCACTTCTGAGATGGCTGATGCCATTTATCCATGCATGCTCGCTGTAAGTTTGTGGACGCGCAAGTGTGTGTGGTGGACGGGACGGCATGTTTTTGTGACAAACTGGAGGAGTCACGTGACTGAAAAAAATCTGGGAATACGTAGCGGGGAAACACTTTATAACTAAATTAAAAAACAAACACACTATTTTATTTTTTTTTTCACAACCTGCTTTGGTCTGTTGAAACCAGAAGCAGGATTGCGGATAAAACAGGAAGTTTGGTTTAACAAGACAGCAAGATTCTTGCAAACTCTTATCAAATCCATCTCACGCACCTTTATTTTCTGCTGGTGGTGGTAGATCTGCCATGCGATCTGGACATGTACTGCACACCACTTGCCAGGTTTCTATAAATTTATAAAGAAACTGGGGTTAACCTGCTGGCTTGGTATAGGGGAGCTATAAAAAAAAAAAAATGGATTCTGGCATGACAAGTTTCTGGCCAGACTACAAAGCGCGAACATATTTACCCAGGCAATGGGTTAAGTGTGTCTACAACCGAGTTCATCTAATTCAAGCCTGACGGCTCACTTTAAGTGCAGCCAAAAACGTGCAATCACTTGATTATGAGTTGTTAGAGAATTTGAGGTTTTAGACTTTGTGGCCTGGCCAGAGAGACAAAGCTCTTGCGCAAAAATAGATAAATCGTCTGCTTACCCGAACAGATGTCCTGAACGGATCACTTATCTGTATGGACAAACAGATAAACGTGATCCTCAACAACAAATAAGTCAAAAGAACATATTTTTAGGTTTGCTAAAAACACAAAACAAACAAAAGGCCGTTGGGCTGATGCTTACCCGTGGATCTTTCTGGAGCAGTGTGTGGGGAACGGCTCCAGGACGCGCTGCCACGTCAATGGGATTAGAGGCCTGACAAAGAAAAAAAAAAAAGACACATGGTGAGCAGCCAGATCTAAAGTGAAAACATGCACATGACACATGGAAAGAATATGTCATGTGCATTCATGTTACTGACCATAACACATAAAAAAGTGTTTTCATGAGTTCAGCATGTCCATCTAAAAGGCTGAATTAGTCAGGCAGCTGTAAGGTACGTTGTGCCTTGAATATAATGTCCAAACTAATATCTTCAAACAACTGCCTCTGCTGTTGCCCAGAATTTTGTCCAGGTTCTTGTAAAAAAATATTTTTTAGATGCTACAGCCACAGTGAAAACCCCTGCGCTTGATTCGGAGAATGCTTAGCAGGGGCTTTGGATGCATAGAAGTGTTCCTTGAACCATCTGGAGGGACCTTCAACAAAAGGGACCTTCGGCAACCGAGTCCACTGGGAATTGGGCCAGCGGATTTAGGGCAGCTTTGATTGGTGGCTTACTCCAGGTCACAGCCTCTGAGCATCTGCCAGGCAGACTCACACCCTCCCACCCCTTCACATCCGTGGGGTTTTCTCTCCTAAATGCTCAATTTCTTAAAAAAAAAAAGAAATAAATAGGGGGAAAAAAGCGATGTTTGTTGCAGAGAGTACCTCAGATTAAGATTCACACCCACTTGGTGCAATCTTTTTCCTGGGAGTTTTGTTTTACTCTTTAAAGACCCACTCTGATCATCTTTTGATCTATTTTCAAAGCATTTCTAGAGGTGTTTTAATAATGTTCGTGATGTTTTTAGCCAAAATTAAATAACCTGTCGGTTTTTAGGGAATAGTTTGTGCAGAGTGGAAGCAATTTGCCGATGAGTTGTGGGCAGGACGCTCACCCACTAGCTTACAGCCCCTTATAACCCTATCCTGACATTACTGGTGCAACAAAAATGGCAAGCGATATCAGGGCTATCCAGCCGTATAGTCTTGAGCCAGATCCCATCTTGGACCAGGAAAACAGACATACACGGATCTAATCATCAGATTGGAGCATAACAGGGAGTTTGTGGCCCGCCCACTGTATTGCATGTCACAAATAACAATCTGTATTTTTTAGTCTGCTCCTGAATACACCAAAAATACTAAGGAATGAAATACTGAGCGTACTTTTCTTTGTACCATATTTTCCCTGCTATAAGGCGTATTTAAAGCCTTAATTTTATTTTTTTCAATGACAATGCGCCTTAGAATACGGAGTGCCTTATAGAGGCTGTGGTTATTAATGCTAAGACATTTTTTAGAGCTACATAAAGCTCTATGAAACTGTGAGTCTTAACCTTTAAAGATTTGCTAAAAGTTTGGGTGTTATTGTAAATGTGCTAACAGTGCTAACGTGTGGCAGCGTTGAACTGTTTTGAGTTAGCATAGTAACAATAACATATGTTATAGGGGTGTCAGTCTGTTTTGTTACATGTAAAAAAACAGTTGGAAGTTACAGATATTGTGAATATGTTTGAGCATCTAACATGTAGGGTATCGAACTGTTTTTTTTTTACGTGTTAATAATAAGGTTGGGAGTTACAGGTCTTGATAATACGCTAACGCAGCTAGCATGTAGCTGTGACAGATTTTTTTTTTTTACGTGTTAATAACAAGGTTGAATGCTGCAGATATTGTATATACGCTAATGGAGCTAACATGTAGCTGTGTAGGACTGTATTTATTTTTAAAACAAGTTAATAACAAGGTCGGGTGTTACCGATATTGTGAATAAGCTAACATAGCTAACGACTGACGGACTTATCTTTGACTCTTTTGTCTCGCTTAATGTGCCTTATAGTTCAGTGCACTTTATATATGACATAAGTTCAAAAATATACCATTTGTTGACAGTGCGCCTTATAAACCAGTGCCCAATAGTACCCCAATTGTGAGGAAAATACAGTATATCCCCTACATTCTCAGACAAATGCCACCAAAACATGCTAAAAACACAATTTTCATTGGAGTGGGTCTTTAAAACTGCAACTTGAATAAGAAATCCCTTCATAAAGTAGGTTTTTGCACAATTTCATTGTAAATGTCCTTTAGGTTTTTTTTTTGAGCCACTTTCTTTAATAGTCCTCCTACTTGCAGCTCGTGGGTTGAAAGGGGTGGGATGTGGGTCTGACCTTGGGCTGGAAGGCTCCTTGCAGCGAGCTGAAGGGTCCTGAGTGTGGGAGCAGCGGAGGCATGCCTGGCATGGTTGGGGGGTAGGAAGGGAAGAACTACAGAGAAAAAAAAAGGAGGGATGGAAAACACAGAAAAGACACAAGAAGCAATTCAAACAGAGATATGTGCAGGACGCAAGCATGTGCGGAACACAAAGTCAAGGCCACAGTCAACAAGCCAACATTTTAATATTGCAGAGATGATAGAAACTTACGTTTGAATGTCTGATGAATGGATTGTCCAGTTTTGGGGTGTATTTGTCAAACTGGAGAAGAAAAGAGGAAAAAAAAAGAATTATGGTTTAGAACAAACTTCCAAATAAAAGAGCTTTTAAAAAAGATTAGTAACACATGATCAACATCTGCAGCTGCTTAAGAGTGGGATAAGCAACTAGCTTGAACTGGTCATGGTTTTCATTAAACAGCATGGTTGCATAGACGGTGAAACACCAGCACCTCTCTGCCAGAATCAAGACTGCTTGCATGATTTTCCAATTAAACGCACAGACGCTGGGCGTGGAGGCCCACTTCAGGAATCGGATCATTCAAAAAACAGACTAGTTGTTTCTATTCACAAGGAACTTGACCCTAATTGGTTTTGACTCCAACATTTTTTCTTCTACTTTTCTGCAGTTCTTTCTTTTAAATGACAGGATCCACCGAGGGAATCCACAGATTTCTTTCTGTTTTTTTAGAATGATAAAACTAAATTCAAAGCTACGTTCACATCGCCCTCGGCAACGCACGTTCAAGCTTCAACCTCCAATGAGGACTCTATGTGAATTCACAAATGTACGGGTATCGGGCTTCTGCGTTCAAATCATTTGTGTTCACACAAAGCCATGCAAGGCTCTACAACCGTTTCATGGGCTCTATATTTGTTAGACTAAGTTGAACTTTGAACAATCAAGGATTTAGCATCATATGGGTAGTGTCCTTTTTAGTTTATGGAAGTTCCAACCGTTTGAAAAGGTAGCGATAGTCCAGTGTGAACATCATGGGCTGAAAGTGCGTTCAAGAATCTGCGTTTAACGCATCGGTGTGAACGTATCTTATGATGGGATTTACTCAAAAGACAGCCTGTGCTTCAAATTGCAGACTATGAGCTGTCTGTTTATTTGACTGCAGCGGTGAAGGGCTAATTCAGGACAGAGCCCACTGCAGCACCACCACGCACTGAGGTGAACAAACGTTTCCTGTGGCAAAACTCCTGCCCATCAGAATAATTTCAGATGGGATTTACGCTTTAAAAAAAGACCGCGTGGTTTAAATTAATATTTTTTTCCGATCCTGGCCCCAAACGCATGTGAATGTATTCAGTAAAGAGTAGGTGAGCAGGGTGAGACAGGACACAGAGAAGTGCCTCTGGGAATGAATGGAGACTTTGTACGTCTGTTTGTAAGCCCGCACCGCTCCTCCGCTTTGCAAAATTAAAAGTGACAGAAAATTATCGGTACTCCACAAATACACAAACCATTTGCAGGTACTTTTTGCAAGTGCTTTCACAAAGCTCCATTGGCAGGCGCAGATGTTTTCGAGTTTGCATTATACGGGAAAACGAAGGCGTATGAATCAGAATCTCTGTGTGAGTCTGTGTTTGGGTTTGGGCGCAGGCTTGGCCGGGCCGCCGGTGGGATGGCAGGGTTTGGGTCAGACACCCCCCCACTTTAATACACCGGGGCGTTTCACATCTGCACGCAAAATGGCAGCCGTGGCAGAGGGGGCGCTGGCCGCCGGGCCTGTGGGCGATAATGGGCTCGTATAAAAGACAGACTGCCTATTGAAAGGGAACACTAAGCCAGCTTCCGAGCTCATTAAACAGCTCTTCTGCAGCTTTGATGTCGCGGCTTGTTTAATGCCCGACACTGCAGAAGAATTCTGGCTGCTTTACTGTCTTGTAAAAGCAAAAACGCCATAAATCATAGCGGCTGTCGGAGTTTTATAGTCAACAGCTTGACTAATTGAAGCTTAATATTTCATCTTATTACAATTAAGGACATCTCTTGTCCAAAGACGTGGCGGGGCCAAGGGGGTGACCATTCACCGCTGCCATTGGGTGAGCCAGCTGCTCAAGGGTGTAGAGTGATAAACAAATATAGAGGCTTCATAATTGTATTAATTACAGCCATTAGCCAAGGGTTGTTACATCGTTGAAATGACATGAAGCATCCAGTGAACGTCGGATAATCAGAGAGGAAGCTGGGAAAAGGTAAAAAGCATCACTATCTAACTTTTTCTCCATCCCTTCAGGGCAGGAGGGAGGTGTTAATGAAGTAAAAACATTGGTTAAAAACAACAGCACACGACGTACACGTCAGCCTCAAATCCCAATCAGACAGCGAAAGGCGGCGGGGATCGAGCTGAAATCGCTCCCGGATTGATAAAAATGGGGAAAAAAAAAAAAAAAGAATTTGCCTCTTTCATCTTCAAAGGAAAGACTGTACGTAATTCCTGCCATGCCGGGAATGAACAGCAGAGCGGATAACAGCATGTGTTTTGGCTGGAGAACCATCTGAACCGTGTTCGCACTTATCTGACGGCGTCCCATAAATACGAGGGGCTTTGATTTCCAGCGTACAGGATGGGGATAATCTTAGAGAGGGGCCTTAATGGTACCACGGGCTCTTAAACAGAGGTCACGGCTTGATGGATTAGATCTATTAGACTAATGCCGAAAAAGCTACAAATGGGGACACATTTGAAACAGCTGTCAGAGATTGCCATGCAATTGAAATGATGGATGAATAGCTGCAGCATTTTTTTCTTTCTATGCTAATCTGAAAACTGTCAGAGTTAGGACCCCTTCCCTCCTCCCTTCACTTCTATAGACATGATGGCATTGAAGAAAAAAAAAAAAAAAAAACGAGAAAATAAACCACAAAGAAAATTAGTAACATTATCCAAAGAGTTTCATAGTGATGTCATTTATCTGATATGAAGTCACTGGAGCGGCTGCACAGCAAGACCGAGCTGGGCACACACACTCGCTCATGTGGAAATGAAGAACATGCACAGATATTTAAGTGAAGGAATGTGCACACGCACACACACACACTGACTTGTTTGATGCTGCAACTGTTGCTCATTAAGAAAATGAAAACATTTTAAACACATCCGTATGCAAACCATTGAAAAACTTTCAGCATATTGACAGACATGTGAACAGGAAGGACATTATTTTACAAGATATGAATCTATATAGCACAGATTCTGGACAATTCAAATGTGTATATGTGGTTGTTTTTGATTATCTGACATATATTGAGACAAAAAGTGTTTGTGTCAGAGGAGGTGACGAGAAAGGGGAGATTTCAATCCAAAATGAAGGAATAGTCGTCCATAAAGGCTGGGAGTCTGAAACCTACAGGATATTTACTTGGTAAAAAAAATAAAAGAGGGGACTGAAAAGAGGGTTGGAGGGGTGAGTTTGTGGGAAGTAACGGGAGCTTCTTTGTTTTACTTATCCTCACATTTCTGGCTTGGGTACGCACCATGGGGGGTGCGGTGGGCGGGGTGAGAATGGCGGCCTGGGGCAGGCTGGCGGGGAAGGGCGTGAAGGTGTGCTGGTGGGTGTGTTGGTGCTGGTGCATGTGCTGGTGTTGGTGAAACTCGGCCCTCAGGAGCGAGACGGGGGCCAGCGGCGAGGCGGACGGCCCCCGGCCGCGCTCCGAACTCTGAACCAGGAAGCGGTTGTTCAGCTCCTGCCTCAGGAGGTCATGCTCTGCAAGAAAGGAGAGCGAGGAAAACCAAAAAAAAAAAAAAAAGAAAAAGCAAATAAAATAAAAAAAGAAGGGGGGAAATGAAATAAAAAGAAAGAAAGAAAAAAAGATCGGGAGGGAAGGGGGGGGACACAAGAAAAAAAAAGGCACGGCGCCCAGTCAGTCTTCACAACAAGGATAGAAGAAGGAAAATATTCACCTGGCATTCTCTGTTTCTCCAGCTCATGCTGTGAGGGTTTTCTACGTGGGGACTCATTGGTGGTGGTAAGAGAGTTGCCTGTGACAATGTGCCAATCAGAATCCCCGAATGAGGCTGGCAATACATGATTGGTTGGTTGAATGATATCAACAGGCTGGTATCTAAAGACAAGAGAGAACCAAGAGTCATCCCAGCAGAAAACACACACAGGCCTGCCCTCTAATAGAATGTCAGCGCACAACTGGTTCATTCATGACATTTTCTTTCTTTCTTTCTTTATTTTTTGGAGAGCTGCCATTTCAATATATTTTTTTTTATTTCTGTGCCTTTACAAAAACAAAGGATCTAGGTGTTGTGATACACCATAACTACAGCCTGAAAATGTTCCTGTCCAGTTGTTAGCTGACATTTCCCTCTAACTCATCCCAGGTCTTTTACAGTGACCTTCTGGAAGTTTCTACACTTGGGTAACAACAGTGAATTGATTTTTTCTTGCTCTACAGCGGCTTTACATAAGATTACAACTGACATCCATTATCCCTTTCCATGCCTTAATGCTGTAATGTGAGATTTACTTACCGAATTCCTCGAAACCATTTGGAACTACTGATGGGGTGATACGAGTCATGTGTAACTGCTGCGCTAACTAGCTTGCATAACTAATAAGGTTCATCAATACAATCCAGAAATAAGTAAAAGAAGACCTTAATTTAACCTTCCTGTCTACTACTATTTGCTCCAAAATAACTGCATAAAAGAGTATTTTTGTGACTAATGCATAATTTTACCTCCAGGAAACTAGCAAAGGCTCCATGGAAAACGGACTAATGATATCTGTAGAGAATCCTGGAGGGAATCTCTTCGTCACAAGGTAAGGCCAAAACAAAATGTGCTTCAGATTCTTGAGAAAGGGACGTCATTTACACAGAAAGGGCCAATTCATGGGAAATCAGGTGACTCATCACAGTAAATCTAGCAGTTAAAAATAACTGGAAGCATTAAAACAGATGATGAAGGATAATAATCTGGGATTTAAAGAATTTTGCACAAAAGAAGGTACACTTATTAAATGCAATAACAGTTACTAGAAAAAAACATGAATTTCTTTTTTTTTTTGTTTCCAGATCCACAAATTTTATGAATCAAAGTTGTTAAAAGTGTGATTAAGCCTTTAACACTGGAACTTTAGGGCTTACATTCTTTTGACTACCGTAACTCTTCAAGCAATTCCAGTTGATTCTGAAACTAAAAAACTTTACACTGATATGCAACAGTTTTCAGCAGTGACGTCCTTATTGAATCAATGTAAATCAGCTAACTCACGTTGATCACGTAAACAGTTGAAGAATTACGGCATGTTAAAGAGGGTGTGCTTTTCGGGTGTCGCTGGCAACTTATCCAGAGTTAAATGGATAATCATTTGTTCTATTTTTCAGGTTTAAATGTATGTGTCAGCAAAAGAAATGCATCCCATTTCCAAATGTAAACGCTGACTTGACCAATTTAAATGATTCAAAGGTCAATAGAATTTCAGGCCAGCAAGTAATGAAGGAGGAACTTGAACAAAATGTAAAAACAATTCTGAGCTTCAATTCATAGCTCAGCATATCTGTCACAAGGGAAACTAAATAATAAAGGATTTGACATGGGAGGGAATTTACCGTATTTTCCGCACTATAAGCACAGTTAGAAGTCTAAAAAAATTAAAAAGTAAAGCGTGCCTTACAATCTAGAGCATCTTATTTAGTATATGGAGCTTTTAAAGTTGCAAACAAGGTTTGGTGTAACTGTGAATATGCTAACATGGCTAACGTGTATCAGAGTCATACTGAATTTTTTCTGTTTGTTACAAAAGAGATTGGAAGTTAGCGTAGTCACAGTGACGTTTTTTAATGGAATTAGTCTTTTATATATATATATATGTATTGCAAACAAGCTTGTGAATTACAAGTATTGTGAATACGCTAACGTGGCTAAAGTGTAGCATTGTTAGACAGTTTTTTTTCCCTACATGTTACTTAGAAGGTTGGAAATTAATGTAGTCACAGAAACGCTCGATTTAGCCGTATCAGTCTGTTTTTTTACATGTCGCAAACAACGTTAGAAGCTACAGGTTTTGTAAAATACGCTAACATGGCTAGCATGTAGCATTGTTGGACAGTTTTTTTTTTTTCACCTTGTTTCTTACAAAGTTGGGACTTAGCTAAGTCACAGTAAGGTTTGTCTTAGTGGTATCAAGGTTTTTTCTTTATGTTGCAAACAAGGTTAGGGTTGTATTTTAAATATGCTAACATGGCTAAAAAAAAAAGTGTAGCATTTTACAAACATTCTTTAGATTTATTGTAAAAAGCGGTTAACAGTCTGACTGATTGTTGGACTTACTGTATCTCTGACTCTTTTGTCTTGCTTAATGTGCCTTTTGTTATCTTATTTATGACATGAGTTCTACGATAGACCATTTATTGATATTTTGCCTTGTAATCTGTTGTGCCCTATAGTGCAGGAATAGCCTAACACGGATGCCTTTTGCTTATTAGTGCTAAGTTGAAATAGCTAAAACTGATTCTCCTCTTACAGTTACGGCTAAACTGCATGGAAACGTCCTGGATGTCGATCCCTCCAAAGTAACGATGCACATCAGAAGTCTGCACTGGCGTGAAAAAGTCGCAGCTCACCTGGGTAAGGGGTGCCGGCGGGGTGTCCAGGCACCACTAAGCTATTTGTTGGTAAGGTCGGTGGTGGCGGCAGTGTTGCTGGGGTTGCAAACATGGCCGAATGGCGATGGGCCGGGCTCCGTAGGGAGGAATAGTGCGAGGTAGAGAGGTTGGGTATAGACAGAGGCAAGGCTGAAGCTGAGGAGGGCAGTCCACCGAGGTGGTGAGGGGACGGGGGCAGGTGTTTGGAGAAACCCACCGGACTGCTGCTGTGACTGAAAACAAAGACATAAAACACGACAACCTCTATTACAATATGATAGTTTAAGATGCTATAAAGTCCCAAATAACAGTTAGGTGTTTGTTTTATGAGAGGATTCTTATAGTACAGTCATTCTGATGTACAGCAGTCACTCGTTTATCCTGTGGGTTACGTTTAATAATTAACCCTTAAAAAGTAGGACTATAGATGTTTTCTTTCTTTCTTAACCTTTATTTAACCAGGGTGGGTCCCATTGAGATTTGAAACCTCTTTTTCAAGGGAGTCCTGGGCTTTAAGGCTGTAAAACTCCTCATTACACATTTTATTTTCTTTTTGTCAGACACTTTTCTCTTGTTTTAACTGTCAAAGTTCAAAACTTCGTACAATAGATTTATGTGGGTTTAAAAATTAACAACAAAACAAAAAGCTTTAAAATTAGCGGAGACAGAAAGACCGCAAATACCGATCTGCTAAATATTCAGTGAGGGAACGCGGAATTACAACTAATGCTACAATCTTTGTTTATCATTAATAAACCAGGTATTTAATGATTTGAACTAAAGGAAAGAAAAATATTTTAGTGATTTTTAATCAAATATTTAAGTTTGAATATGTCAGATATGCACAGAGGTGAGGTTGGATAAGGTGGACCGGTCTGTGTTTTTCACACTACGACTCAATGAAAACAGCAAAATCTGACAGCTGGTTATTTCAGGTTTGTGAGGTGGAAAATCAATATCCTCATGAGAACAGTCAATGTCGTGTGGAAAATAGATTTGTCCGCTGGACGACATTGCATTCATTCTGGATTTTTCAACAATATATATAAATATATATTTTAAGGACTCCACCAGACTAGCAGCAGCATCACTGCAGGAACAACTTAAGGCGACTTCCTTTGATGCTTGATTTCCTCTTCTTGCTGTTCATCACTTTCACACTGATTTTCAAACATGTTTTCAAATAGAAAATTTCCTTGAGACACCAGCCCGGTGTGAGTGATTTTTCCGTGTGACGGATCTATTTTTTTATGTTGATGATAAAACTAAACAAAAAACAAACAAAGCTGCAGCAGCAACAGTTTACCTGATGTCGTGGAGGCTGCTGCACTGCAGCGGGTGATGTAGCTGGTGGCCAATGACTGGCCGAGCGTGGTGGGGCGGGAACGGGAAAAGACTCCTGGGCTCCTGGTGCGTGAGTGGATGAGGAGGAGGGTGGGGCTGGGAATGGGAATGGGGCGGTGCCTTCAGCAGGGGTGGGGTGGGGAGAGGGGGCAGAGGCTTCAGTTCCTTCTTGACGCCAAGGGGAGGAGGGCTGGGGAGAAGGCGTGACCTGGGAGGCTCAGGCGGGGCCGACGCCGCCGCGGGCGCAGGGGAGCCCGTCGGTGCCGAGGCCGGGGTGGGGCTGGGCACGGGTGGTGCAAAGGGCACCTCAATGCTGCTCTGATCCTGGCTGCGCTGGAGCCCGGAAAATTTGGCTGAGCTGCAAGTCTTAGACTCGGAACTCTCATTCGTTGGCACACCTGAGAAGACAAAACACAAAACTTCATTAAAAAACAGAGGAAGTAAAAGCGTCTTTGAATAATCAAAAAACAAAGAGGCGATCAGCAATAATTCAACATAATTATAATAAGGGGTTCCTTTCCCTTCTTCCTGTTGTTGTTCTGGTGCAAAGTTCCTCTTGTTTTCTCTCCCTAGGTTCTATTAAGTGGTTAATCAGGTCATTTTCATGCTCAACTATAATCAGATGATCCAATTTCTTCTTGCAATCTTAGTTCTAGTCAGTGAATAAACACAGGCTAATTAAGGCAAATGTCGCCGATTCAGGCTTTGCTGACACATCAAGCGCTGTGCATGAAATATTTTTCAATTGTGCTGTGAGGAGAGATCGTGGCCTCTTATCCTCTGCTGCGGCTGCGGCGTTCCATCCTTCCTTCCTGTTCTTTCTGCGAGGATGCGGGAGAGGCACAACAAAGCGCTGTGAAGTCGGCGGCCTCCATCTTTCGCATCGATCGCGGGTCTTTTCAACGAGCTGGTACAATCAGCGAGCGGCTTCTCATTCTTTGGCTGTTGCAAGCCAATCACTGTAATTATGAGCTGTTGTGGCAGCAAAATAAAAGTGGGCAAAAAAAAGAGTTCCATCGTGATGCATTTCACTTGTAGAGGAGTGTCAGAATTTTTCAAGTAAAAGACATTTTTTAGAGTCAAGTGAAAAGCCAAAACTGGGCACAAAAATGGAGGTGTCTGAATTGCAAATACCAGAATACTATCAAAGCTGCTGCTGGTAGCATTTGTGTGAAGCACATCAAATAAACCCCCCAAGAAAGAGAGAAATAAGGTATTTACACATTTATAGATAATGGAGGAGAGAAGACGGCACAGACTTTCATATCTACAGCTAAAATGTAGCGGCTCTACAGTCAAAAGGCTCACTGGCGTTTCAATTAAAAAAAAAGCTCAAAAAGCTCACAGGCATTCTCGTCGGTAACAAGAAAAAAAAGCAGGGAGCCGCTATCAAGCCAGCAAGAACTCAACATGCGGCTCACAAATGGAATATCCACTCCCCATTAACAGCCTGCTTAATCTTTCAGGGATTCTAACATCCATTAAAAGGCCAATCAAAATGTAGGAGGTTTTTTTTTTTTTTTTCTATTTGTTACACTCCCTCCGCCTTCTTACATGGTCTTATGGGAGACCCAGGGGCTGGCTAGGGTGTCACATTTTTCAAATTAAATTTGGGGTCCAGCCGCATATGGCGCTCCTGGTTTATATAGGTCTGGGTTTCAGTTGTCAGACTCCCACAAAAAAAAAAAAAAGGGAAAAAAAAAGAAAGACAGGGAGACAGACACTGACACACAAGCAAATATCCACAGCAGAAATGTCGCCGGTGGGTGATGTTGCCATAGCAACCGCTTCCTGCAGACACAATGCAAGGCGAACGATTCTGGGTAAAAAAAAAAAAAAGTCTAACAGCAACGAGATAGAAAGGAGAGTTTCTCATATTAATGCCGCTATGCCAGGGCCACAGCGAGTGCCAGGTTATCTTAATGATGATTCTAATGGGCTCTAATGGAGGCAGGGAGGTATCACGCTCATTAAAATCTCACTAAAAGCCAAGACGCGCAAACATATGAATACAAAAAAAAAAAAAAGACAAAAAGATTTTATTTGCATATACGACTGAAACCCAAAGGGAGAAAATCTGTGAGCGAAAGCTAATGCTATATCAAAAGCTCCTTTGCTTCAGAACTGAGGCAACATTGAAGTGAGCGTTGCCACAGTGCAAAGATTAAAACACATGAAAAATGTACTTTTAACAACCGTTCGAGCACAGGTAACAGTTTAGAGAAAAATCACTTTGATAGATTACTGCGACAGAGTAGCTTTTTTATTTTAAAGTTGTATTTTCTTTTTTTCCCCAGCAGCTATTTTGAGTGCAGAGCCACACGGAGCAATGATGACAGGAATGCCTTTGACAGATGCCACCTAAGGCCTGTATGTCGCAAAATCACAGCTCCTTCTCAACAGATAACATCCTTTTGCCTCAAACCCACAGAACTGTCAAGTTGAAGTTCAAGCATTTCAGTAGCTGCTAAACCCTGCATTGTTTTGCTCTTGTTTTCCTGTCAGGGCTTGGAATACACTTTGCCTCCAATCACCTGCTGCAAAAAAAAAAAAAAAAAAAAAAGAAAAAGCGCAGCAGGCAAGCCACAGGCGGTCATGTGAAGCAAATGCCACATGAGTGTGTGTGTGTGTACAAAAAAAAGGTGAGGTAAGGGGGGGTGGGGGTAAGTCCTTGAGCCCTCCAAGCAAACCTGAGCAGATGGTGCAAGTGAGTCAGGCTGGTTGGAGGGCAGCCCAGTGATGGGAGGTGGCTCCCCTCGCCCATTAGCTGGGTTAGTGCACTGGGGGGACGGGGACATTCCCGAGGGGGGTGTTGGCAGGTCTGCTCACCAGATGACATGTCATCCCAGTATTGATCTTTTTATAGTTGTTCCTGCGGCCCTGCTTACTCAGGGGAACTGAGTCTCGCCTTGGGCGCACGTGCCTTAGTTTGGAGCGATATGAGCCCGCAAATTGGGAGGGGCAGAAAGAGGAAGGACGGGAGGGAGGGGGGGTGTAGCTGAGGTAGCAGACGGAATACAAGCCGCTGGGATTTGCTGCTTATGACTGATGTGTCCGAGCGGGGAATCTGGGATGAACACAGTGTCGCTACACAGCTGTTCCCGCCTGCGATATCCTTCACATGTGACCCTGCTCGTCCCTGTGGAACATCTGGAGTGCTGGCACTGATACGGTCCTGTGTGGCCCCCGCGACAGATGGTCCGGCTCGGACTGGCGTGGACCAGTCTGGAATTGCTCAGCACACGTTTCGAGGAAAGCACGAGCCCCCTCCATGACTAAGGTCCGATTTATACTTCATAGCAATGTGACACAAGCCTACGACATCATTGTGATTGGAAATATACGCCCACAATTGCATCCAATTGCACATCGCAATATTTAACCTATATTTATTTTAAGTGATTAGGAGACAGAGTAAATTGATCCAGGAAATTGTAGTTTCTCTGTCCCAGGATTTCAAAGATAAGGCCGCTATTACATAAACAAGATATTTTCACTGCAAATCTCTTAGCAGTGTAATTATTGATTTTCGATTTGATTCGATTCATATCATAGTTTGTGTTTGCCAATACGATTCATAATTCTTATTGGTCCAAAGGGTATTTTTTACAATATCAATTAATTTAACTTTTTAACGACTTAATAATGTTATAGACCACCAAGTCAAGGCCCAGGGGCCGAATCAGATCATTTTATATTATTCTTCTTATTATTATTATTAATGGCCCGATGTTATCTTGCTAATATGTTAAAGCAACACTAAGATTATGGAGTCCGAGAGATCAGTTAGAATGAATTCTAACTAAGGGCAAAACAAAGTAAAACAGCCAGACAACAACAACCCACACCTAAACCCCAATCCGCCCAGACAGGCAAAGGGAACGAAATCCCACGAATCCTTGCTTGCGCTGCCAGATCTGACAGCACGTCCAATGCGTCTATCTCAAATCTCATCATACAGTGCGTCAGCTGCTTTGCTGAGGTTTTTAATTCAATTCATTTTTATTTATATAGCCGAAAATTACAAAGAATTTTTGCCTCATTGGGCTTCAATTTACTCATATTCATATTTAAAAAGTTTTGTTTTTAAAGTTTTAACAATTTTGTTTTTTTATGTGTTTCAAACATTATTTTTCCTGTTCGGCCCGAAACCTAATGTGTGTTTTGGATTTTGGCCCCCCTGTGCAATTGAGTTTGACTCTCCTGGTATAGATTGATTCAATTTGATTAAAAACTTGTCTCAGACTGATCAATCAGGTTGGGTCGTAGTAATACAAATCCATTAACCGTTTCATTGTTGCACCCCTAATATTAACTTTCAAGTGCGACTACAACTTCAACTATATTCAACTAAGATATGGAGAAATAAATCATTTCAAATGTAAGTACAGTCATGCAATTTGTCGAGGCTTTTAAAATACAAAGAACCTGATGTATCACATACCTTATATTGTCTGCACCATTGATCAACCACAAAGTTATTATATAAATGTACGCGTCTTCAGAGAAGCTTTGCATATGAATAAAACAACCTTTATTTGTGCATAAAAAACAGAATGTCAAAGATCCTTATATGTCACTATGAAAATCCCAAATAACTGAAACGTTGAAAGCAGTCACAACACCAACATTGAAAAGTATTACTTCTGCTCAGAAGTTTGTCGTAGTTATCACAGACACAAACAACACTGGGCACCGTAGTATAAACCAGTCTGCAATGCGATGCAATGCAATACGATGGCTATTCGCTATCAAGTATAAACCAGGCATTAGATAACTCTGTGCTGGAACAATGCAAAACCTATACACACACATAAATATTCATATGTGACGTTTTGGTTTGTGCCGCCACATTTGGGAATCAGTCGCTTCAAAGCTTTAATCCTTCAAAGTATTTCATTTTAAACGCACACCTGCAAATACGGCCTCATAAAAGAAACAAGGGCTTCCGCGAATCTTTGGCCTCAGACTGCAATCCTCTGTAAACTAAGGCTGCGCATGCAAATCGGTGTGTGCCATAAACTATCTACTCTTGTTGACACTGGTGGCAGTGTCTCCAATGACCAGGGAAACTGAACCTGTATGCAAAAGCCTTTTCAGAATAGATACGATCGCATGCAAATCGTCCACATGGCAAAGGTTTGTGAAAGGATAAAAGAGCCTTAAGGTCACTGGATGCTCTCATTTACAAGGCAAACACTGTGGCTGACTCCCTTCACGGCTTTGCCAAAGCATAAACAGTCAAGAAGCTGATCAAATGACACGAACAGAGAGACATTTAAATCAAGCAGAATATCTGTCAGAGTCTGTGCAAGGTATGCGACGAGCCGGCTTGATCTGCATCCTGCTGGCTTGACAGCATATCTTCTTGACGGTTGAGCTCACAATGATTTGGGTTTGTAACTCTCCAGACAAGCAATCTGCTCAGAGCCAAAGCTTAACTCACGAGTGAGTGAATCTGGAAGATGGCTATAACAGATACTGGCAGGAAACCGCGGTCTTGCCAATCAACACTTCATCGCCGTAAGGTATTCACTTGTACAAAAAAAAAGGGCGGGGGGAGGTTTGAAGGAAACACTTTTGTGTGAGAGGAACAGAAGGGCTGAGCAGACTCAAATCTCTGCTCTAGTAATAATTTCATAGGGGAAATTCGCAACGTCTTTCCCTCACATGATTTAATCGGCTTCAAACTGGTAAAAAGTGGATTCAATGCAAACCACTGAGATGTTTACTGGGAGGGAAACAGGTGACAAAGGTAGCAAAAAGACAGGGACAGATGGCAATTATTTTACTTACATGTGAGTTGATAGCAGGAGAATGAGGATTTGGGTTTTTTAGCGCTAACACCTCTCAGTTGAGACCCAACAAATTGAGAACCTATATGTTCGTTTCACAGAGTTGGCAGGCGAAGGCGAGGAGAGAATACGCTCTTTGAGTTCAAGATGGTCCAGATCCAGCCTGGGACACTTATGCTCCTATTTTTTTAAAGTCAGAACTTTAAAGTCTCACACTGATTATTTTCCGAGATAATTTAAAAGTCTTCCCAGTGGTCTTTGAATTGCCATTTTTAGCAAAAAAACCCCCACAACTGTCAGTTTCTAGAAAGTATTTTCTGTAAAGTGGCAGTAGTTCATTAGAAATTTGCATCTGAGTTTTGGACAAGACCGTTTGTGAGGGGCAACCCCGCCCCCCTTCCTGTCAACCGTCATAATTGAGAGATTTCTGTTTACACACTCACCATCTTACTGCCTCTCAATACTCCAACTGAAGCAACAAAATGTTGAGCAATATCAGAGCTATCAGTCTCAATATGTCATATATGGACATATGGTTCAAGTCCCTTCTGTGTCACTTTTTGACTTTAAGTGTGTCCCCAACTCGTCAATTTCTGACATGCTGGCGGTTCCCATTAAATCAGGGGTCCCCAACCCCCAGGCCGTGAACCGGTACTGATACAAGAGCCGCTTGGTACCGAGCCACAGACAGGGAAAAAATGTAAACACCATTCAGGAGAGCCCAACCCTCGAGACACGGACTGGTACCGTTCCAATACTGGGACGCAGACAGGACCGGTAACCTAACCCTAACCCAGTACCGGTAACCTAATGCGGTACCGGTTCCGCATATGTTACCACATTGGGACGTGGACAGGATCGTATCCTAACTCAAACCCAGTACAAGTACCTAGTGGGGTGGTTTATCCTATGACAAAGTGCTCTTACTGACTGTCAATGTTGTATGCGTCAGGCTGGCTAGATCTTCTTTCCCATCTTTTACCATGTTGGGTCATGGATAGGACCGGTACCCTACCTCAAACTCTGCATCAGTACCCTAACCTGGTACTGGTAACCTGATGTGGTGCTGGTTCCACATCCGTCATCACGTCAAGACGCGGACAAGACCGGTACCCTAATCCTATCCAAGTACTAGCACCCCAATCGAGTACTGGTAACCAAATCCAGTTCTGGTTCTGTATCTGTTATCATGTCTGGTACAGTGTCCCGAGGGTTGGGGACCTGACACCCAATACATTAGAAACCGACGAGTTTGGAACACCCAAAACGTCAAAAAAGTGACCAAACGTTCATGTACATAAGAAATATGATATTTTCCAAAAGATGATTTGAATAAAGAAATACAAATTTTCTTACTTTAATTTCATTGGAGTGGGTCTTAAGCCTGCATGCCCCAGCGCTGTTCCCAAAGGGATAAACGAACATTAACCCCTGGCAAAACTCACACTTCCTTTCTCGCTCTGCGGGAATCCACAGGGGCCCATCCCCATGCCGAGCGGCTTGCAGCAGAGCTCTGTGACATCCATCAGGCTCGGCTTCTTATGACCACAGCTGGGTCGTCTGAGGTCAGTGCCACTCAGTTCCGCTAAATAAAAGGGCGGACATCTTGAAACTTTCCACAGAAAAGCTCAAGTCTAATGGCTGTTCTGAGGCAGCCCACCCTGCCAGCCAGGAATTTGACCCCTTTCACTGCCACTGACCCCTCACCAGCTCCTGTGACCCCTCTTAGTCGGAGGCCGCTGAGGACAAACAGCTGACTTATAGGAGAAGGGAGGGGACGATCTGGGCTTTACGGATGAATTTTGTGCTGAAAAGAAGAAGAGGCTGCAGGAGTTATTTGTTCAGTGCTGCAAGCACTCGCCTTATTATTTCATTAATTAGCATGACACGCCTGCCTGATGGACTTGAACGCCGCAGCAGCAGCTGTCTCAATTGATTATAGCAGTGGACTTGGTGCTGCAATTATCGAGGTGACTGGAGACAACGCCTGCCACTTCTAATAAAGGACTTAACTGCTGCTTCCCACATCAGAGCGCAGCAGAGGGAGGACAGCGGCTGCCTCCCTGCGTCTCCCATACCTTTAAGACCTTTCCACCACCCCCCTCAACAGACCGCTGTAGAGCAGAGTGTGGGCTGCAGCTCTAGAGCAACATGTCAGCTTTACTTAAGCTCGGAGAAATGCCGGAACAGTATCACTTTGGTGCCCCGCAGGAAAGCATCCACTATTAGCCCACCAGCTGACTCACAATCCACTCCGAGTGGAAGGAGATGGGGCAGAAATGAAAAGGGCAGAACAAGACAGAATGTTACAAAAGACGTTTTGTGGAGGACGCTTCAAGTCCATGCAGAAATGGAGGGAGACAGAGGCCCCACCTTTCCTTCATGTACGAACACGCAGCAACCCTGCATGTCAAGAAGAGGATGTAATATCACCTTTCAGTCCCATCCTCATTACTTCTCAATGGGCTGAAAATGGTTGAGGGAAAATCTTTCAACAAATCTGAAGTGCCATGACAGTAGGCTAAAGAGCCAGCATGTTTTTCTTTTCCTCTTTCCTCATCTCTGCTTTGTTTTTGTTTTCAACCAAAAGCAAAGTAACAATTAGAAGCTGACAGTTGCTAACTATTCACCTTTCCTCGCCAACTGTTTTGACATCTGCAGCCAGTGCAGTTAAGTGCAATGAACGGGGTAAGACAAACACCTAAAGCAGCGTATCACATTTCCTCAAGTGCTTTGCGGATTCTGAGGTTTCGCTGGCAGTCTGCAAGCTAAAGGGAGGCATTTCCTCACTTCTTCACCTGCTTCACCAATCTCTAAAAGGACTTCCTGATGTGCACCAAAGACGGTTTTGGCACAAAAAGCTTGTCTAGTGGTGGCAACCTTTTCAGTGACTACAATTCTTATTCTTCACACTTTCAGCTCATTGATGTGAAGAGGATCGAGCGTGACGTCGTCCGTAGAAAATGACTTCTAGCTCAAACCAAATGTGGTCAATTCAGTAGCCATTTTTTTTAAGCTACAGATGCGAAGACATTTTATCTCAAAGGATTTCCTGGTTAAACAGAAATTTTTCAATTAAACTGAAAAAAATAAAGTGTCAGAGACAGTGACTTAATGCTAGTTTTTCAATATATTCAGTGGGTGCAATCTGGAAGTGGTAGTCACATTTTTACAAGCCATGCAGTGGCCAGGTAGGTTTTAAGAAAAAGTTCAAATTTCAACTGGAATTACTTCTCAATGGGCTGAAAATGGTTGCCCCGGGCACATTTCAAGATCGAACAGTGACAGGCGGGTGGCAGGAAGGCTGCTGGGCTGCTTGCAGATGTTGGATCTTAATATAGATGACGACATTTACACATCGTCCAATCAGAGCTGCTGTAGCTGGCAATCTGGCTTCCACCATCCTGTGACTGCCCAGTGGTCGCCCAATTTCGTAATGGCTTCATTGCCACCATCTACATTCATGACACGCCAATGATTTACAAAAAAATTGGCGGCGGCATGAAATCTTAAACATTCTACTGATGCCTTCCCATTGCACAGTGATAGTTGTATTTGTGACCGTAGCATAAGCAGTCACTGGTATGAATCAATGTTTCTATGGCAACCACTCTTCCCAATCAGGAGTGAGCTTGTTGGAAGTCACAAAATCATTCAATCGGATGTTTTGAACGTCCGACGCAAGACCACATCCTTTCACCGAGGCGCCTGATTGGGCTTGTTTGGAGTGCGAGGAGGGAGGGGCCACTCAGTTCAGTTCTCGTGTAAAGTTAAAGCTTGAGAAAAAAATGTTTTGTGACATCCAATTGAAACTGAAATGAGGAAACAAAGAACATTTAAATAAATATATTATATTATAAATAATTGAGGGTTGGAGCAGAAAGTAAGTCTCTAGTTCTAGTAAGCCATTCACTTTTCCTTTTTAGTTCATGAAATTACATTTAGAAAGTACTTTAATTATTCATACTGCCGAGCTAACTATAGAGAGCCTCTATATGACCTCCAATAGCAGTCGCTCTCACGGTGAGTTGGAGGCTGAGTATTTTTGGGGGGGTATTTACAGATTACACCCCTCTGTGCATTAAAAGAACCACTTGGACTTCGGTTTCACATGTCAACAAGCCTCTAGGGGGCACACACTGGCCAGTATAGGCCCAATGATGCAATCAATGCCACTTCTATAGGAGGTTTATGGTGCAGAGCTGCTTCTCAGCTTACAGACAGACACCCAGCAGCTGCTAAAGACTAGAGTAGAGCTGCTATTTTCTACACTCATGGCCACACGCCAAAAAAACTGTGTTCTGCTGTGTTCTTTCAAAAACCAAACCTTCCTATGGCTGAGTTTTCTTTTGTCTTGTGGGAAAGGGCTGAAAAAAACAACACGAGGGTGATGACACACTTAAAGGAACTTGAAATAGCTCTAATTCAAAACCCAGTTAGACAACCGCACAAACATTTTCACAAAAGCGTTTTCTTCTCGCTCCAAACCACAAAGCCTTTCACCGGCACAGAAAGCGAGTCGGTTGGTGGGTGTATCGAATTTGCAAACATATGCTGTCCCTCCTCGCACCTCATTCATCATTCCCGATTGGAGTGAATGACGGAGATAGGGTGACACAAACGGCGGAGAGGGGTCACTTAATAAGGAGCAGAGGGTCAGCTGAAGATCTGTGTAAACTAAACTAATGGACATGAGGCCCGGATCTTGACCTTTTTGGCGGCTGTTAACCAAAACCCACCATCATCTGCTCCTATGTGCGCAAAAAGCACAAAAGCAAACCAACGCACAAAGAATAGAAAAGCTCCTTTAAGCCGCGGCGTACAACACGCATTAGCAACAGCTTGGGCTGCTACGAGCTGCTGCTGTATTTAATTAAGGCGTTCGAAGTGCGGCGGGAGAACAATTGATTTGTGTGAAATGCAAAGGCTGCATGCCAGTTTGGAGAAATGTGTGAATATGAGTAAGTGTGTGACGAGAGGGAGGGTGAAATTGGACTCCAAGCGCAAGCCAAATTCCCTGCAAGATGAAACAGATGACAAACAGGTAGAAAGACGGGAAAAAAGCTGAAAAAATGTCCAAAAAACGTCTAACGAGACTGGCTGTCCAAACACAACAAAAGCTAAACGCCAAAATGGAACAAAACAAACACTCGACATGACTCACACTGACAAGAACAGTACTGAAATAGTTAGAGGCATCAAAAAACTAAACGCAACACAAACAAACTACCAGGTGTGCTTGACTAGGTCATGAATTGGAGTTGAAATAGAAGCTCAAACCCCCATAAAAATTTTCCTGAAAGCCTCCCCTCTGCCTTCAGCATCCAGTGCTTAGATTATTGCGAGCAGCTAAAAGGTAAGTGCCGGGAGAGGCACGGTCGAGAGTGGGTTTTAAGGACCATAAAGTATCAAGACCCAGATGGCTCATCCTCCTTGAAAAACATGTCCACTTCACCTCGGCTCCAAAGGCACCTGATGCCGGGATTAGGTCAGAGCCGCTGTGCCTAGCTTGCACACTTTGCACGCGGTGCGCTGCGGCCAATGAGACGCCTCGGGCACTTGAGCGCTTTTTTCTTGGACATAGCGGCTGATGAGTAAATACCTGTGTCCTTTGTGACGGCAATAGCTACCCATTGATTTTCTTTGATAGAAACACAAGCTATTTGTCTGTGTCACTCCAACAGATGGGGTCTTTTAAAAGTAAATATGCGTCCTCAAAATCTTTCTGAAAATATGACAATCCTGCTAAAGTAAACATCACACATCGCTCTGGTAAACTCACATTTAAGAGATTAGTAGCCTATAAAAAGTGTGTATATATATATATGTGTGTGTGTATATACATATATATATATATAAACCATTGACTACAAATAGGTAAGAGTGATGTTACCCATAGAAACTTGTTTCCTGATATAAAGATATTAGATCAATGCAGTCACATTTTTTTTACATTTTTTCAATATACAGACCACATGTGTCAAAGTCAAGGCCCGGGGGCCAGATCAGGCCCTCCGGGTAATTCTATCCGGCCCTCCAGATCATTTTATTTCATTGTTATTAATAACTCGATGCCCCACCATCTTGCGCTTATTTTTAACTTATATAATTTTGACGGAATATATTTTTATGGAGAGTAAAATATTGAAAGTTATTTAAGTTGATTTATTCTGGAATAATATTCCTGCCTTTTTATTATTCATAATTATGTTAAAAAGTTACAGTTATAAAACATGGCATTTTGATAGCTTTTTGGACTATTTTCTAAGATTTTTTAGGCTGTTTTGGAGTTTAGCTAATATTTCAGCTACATGCTAGCTGCTTTGGCTAATTTAGATTTTTTTTTTAAAAGAGAAGTTTTTTAGACTGTTTTGGAGATAGGATAATAATTACACGCTAGATATTTTGGCTAATTTAGGTTTTTTTCAGTTTTTTAGGCTATTTTGAAGATTAGCTATTATTTTTCTTTTTTTTTTTTGTTTTTTGAGTTAATTTGGCATTTAGCTAAAATGTTACCTGGCTATCATCTTCAGTATTTTCAGCTATCAATTTCAGCATCTTTAACTCTCAGAACTTAAGGTTTTAAAGTTTTATCCTGTTCGGCCCGCGACTTAAGGTGTGTTTTGGATTTTGGCCCCTTGTGCGATTGAGTTTGACACCCCTGATACAGACATTGCCCTCCAGGATTGAGATGTCGTTGATAATAGTGATTGGTTGGAATTGGTCTGAGGTAAAATTTTTATGGGAACTACTCACGCCAATCAGGACTGAGCTTGTTGGGAGTTCACACCAACTACCATTTAACCACGAGGCACATGAAACATTTCAAATACTGGATGTGAGACCTCTTACTTTCATTGAGGCATCTGATTTGTTAGTTTATAACTAGTATACCTTAAAAAAAAACTGTTACTCTGACAAATACGACTGAGTAATAGCTGTTTATTTCTCTATAGAGCTCCATAGTATTTTTTTTTTTTTTGGGGGGGGTCACTCAGTCCAATTCATGTATACAGTCAATAATCACAACTCAGAATATATAAGAAAGCAGAATTAAACATTGACGAAAAACCAAAAGACTATTTATAAGGTCAAATGTGGCTGCTGTTAGTACTCGGTACACGTTTCTTTATGGAATGGCTGATGTTGGAACAATCCCTTCCCAAAGCAAACAGCTGAGAAATCCCAGTCCTGCTGCTACCCCCCCTCAACACAGCAGCATTAACCCAACAGCCCGGGTGGTTGAATCCCTGAATGGACTATTGCAGTCAGTTGTAGGCCATTAGGAAGGGGCCCACCACACGGACCCAGTGGAGGGAAACCCAACAGTAGCCAAAAACAACAGTCAAACAGATGACCGCTTGACTATCGAAGAAGACCACACTGTGAATGTTCGACTTTTTTTTTTTTTTTTCTCATCATTTCAAACACCCCTGAAAAAGAGGAGGCCCCTCTATCGCTAAGCGAATAACCGCCTGCGTGTTACACAAAGCAACGATTAATGGCCCTCAACGGTAACTAAATATATGACCGAACACGAGGCCTTTCACTGCCTTGTGTGTCGAGTTACATCTTTCACCATGTGTTGAGTTCAAGACGATTAGCAAACCTGTCTCACAAACCCTCCAAAGCCAGCCGTCTGTCAAACCTATTCTTCCAGTCCAAGCTTGTGGTATCATGGAATACTTTGTATTCGAAGGACTGAACACACACTGGAGAAAGACCACCTATCTGGAAATACTTGAAGTATCCTTTACACGGCAGGTTGATACCTGTTTCAGTCTTGACGTTGTCTCTGTAGTTAGCGTACTCTCTCCCCTGAAGACGTTGGCACGGTCTTCTAATACTGATGTCCTTGTCTGTCATGGAATCTAAAGCATTTTATTTCTGCTCTGCTCCTGGCTACGGCTTTTGCATCTCTATAAGCCTCAGTAAATGACTTCTCAAAACATCCAATCCATTACAAGCATGTTTGTAATATCCATCTAGGCTGACGACGATCCCCTTGCCAGCGATTGTACGTTATCCAAGGACCGTGTTTGGCCACAATCACTCACCATCTGGCTTTGTCAATGAGCATAACAGCCTCATCTGCAAACAACATTGGCTCTGAACCTCTCCACATAAATGAGCTTAAATTGCACATAGCTCCGAATTGGGATCTTCAAACAAATGTGGGGTGGGGGGGGGGAAAACACAGTCTTGCTGGCAGAATGACTGGAGCTGGGAATAAAGGATTAAAAAAGCAAGAAAAACCTGCAAGTGATCACAGGCGTCACGCTCTGCATTTCAGGCCTGACAGCGGTGATAAGACGTCGGTTGTGTATTCTCATAAGTAAACAGTAAAAATGCCTTCCACAATGTTGTTGGCTGCGATTCCACTGGAGGAGGAAGAGGATTAAGATTAGACAGAAGATGTGATGATGCTGCTGCTCTCTAGAGTTATCCTCTCTATTTTTCTCTTTCCTTGTTAAAAAAAAGAGACCTACATTCATTCAATTCTGATCCATTTCTTTGTTGAGAGAATAGCCAATGTAAGTTGATTAGTAAGCTTGTGCAGCTGCACATCATCTGTGAGAGCTTATCCACCTCTAATGACGGGTTCACACGGCAGCTTCCCATTAACTTTGAATCAGGTGATGTCAAGCTTCTTTTTTTTTTTAAATACCTCTTACCTTAAAACGGAAGTGTGAGTGGATGAAGTTAAAACAAGCTTTTTATGGTCAGCCAATCAGATTTTAGGAACACAGTTTTATAATACGACAAAAGTAGGTGTGAAAGTGGGGTAATATCTTGGAAGATTAGGGAACTCCAGGCCTTGAGGGGGTGCAATCCTGGATGTTTTCCAACATACTCTGCTCTGGCATGTTCTAACTGGCTGGACACACATGAACCAGGTAATCAGTCATGAGTGTGGCTTGAATATCTAGAAATCATGTAGAAACGGCGGCTCTCGAGGCCTGGAGTTGCCTATTGCTGACGAAGTTGTTCAAAATGCTAATAAACTGTTTAAAATCTATCTATAGAAATACAAGTACAAATGAGAGGGACCTAGCTAGAGACAAGATGGCGCTGGACATCATCATCCGGAAGAAGAAACTATACAACTAACTCTAACCATCTTATCAAAGCTTAAAACTGGAAAAATGTAACTGTTAGGGCTGCCAGTTAAAATAAAGTTTTTTTGAAGCGTTGACATCTGTAACCAAGTCCTCTTGGTCCAAACCTTAACCCTACTCATTAATAGATTAGTTGGGAATTCTATTGCACTAATGCCTATAAGCAGTACAGTAATAGCATCTGCGGTTGCCTAGGTAATAGGGATGTAAAAAATATTAGATATGTATTGAAAAATCGATCTGGCAGTGGGAGTAACAGCAGTATCGGTTAGGGATGTTAAAAATATACATATCGAAAATTGATCAAGCGACTGCAGGATTGTTTGAAAACCGCAGATATGAACAAGATAATGTTGGTTAAAAGGTATAAAATCAATCAAAAAGTTAAAAAAATTAATTTCTGGTAAACTGCAGTTTCTCTTTCTGTTTTTCTTTTCAACCGTTTTTATGTACATGCGATGCAAACAAAAAGACGTCCTGCATACATTTCTCTGTCAAATGTCATGCATTATTATTTATGGCTTTAAATGAAATATGAATAACAATTATGTAGATTTTAGCATTTTTGGTAAAGGAATCGGACCGTAAAAAGTTAGTTGAACCCTTCGTGGATTGATTCGTGGATGTATTGAGATGTGTAACGAATCGTGTGAGAGGGAAAGATACACATCCCTACTCGGTAACTATTTCATATTGGTTTATGACATGACAAGTTCACAGTAGAGGAAATAATTGAAAGTAGGAAAGTAGATCAAACGAGTTAATTAAAATATTCACTTTGACAAGATCCAATACATTAAAAAGCACACAGGTGTTAGACTAAACGCTATTGCCAATCTATCGTAAATGTTCCACACAGCCTTTAGTGATTTTGTAATTCCTCCCTCTCTACAGATAAAGCCAAATCCATATTCAGTCGATGAACACACAGCCGCACAATGGACCCTTCACATCCACCTTTCAGCGTGACTTCCATTTACTGTCACAGCAGCTCGCCACCCACTGGCGTCCTGGCACAGATGACATGGACTGATGGAGCTGAGTGACAGGTGTCAAGCGCCCTGACATGTTACGAAACACTTAACAGCGTTTCTGCTCCTCGTATGAAAATCAATTAGTGACCAAACGCTTTAACGGGTGCCAAGTTAATATTTTATGTGCTGTGGGCTTTTTGTTGGGAGCAGGCATGTTTTCTAATGGACTTAATCGTGCTCTAAGGGAGCCCACAGAGTGCACGGAGTCAGTGTGAAATATTAGCAATGACTTTACAAGGAAGCTAATTGCCGTGCATAGAAAATCATGACTGCCTTTTAAAAAAAAAAAAAAAAAGTGGCTTGTAAAAGCTTTGAAATCACTTCCTGAATCTTACAGAACCAAATCATTATTTCCAGTCGGTTTTTCAAGGTGCCAGACCGCAGTGCGCTTGTGGCTGATGTGGCTTGATCTCTTTGACAGTCTGGCGTTCTACATAAATACTACATGGCAGGGTAATCATAATTTAAAAAGCCATAAATATTGAAGAATTCAAATAATTTATGGAACAACACAGTGCGACACGATGTGTGCGACTGTGTGTGTGTGTGTGTGTGTGGGCGTTTTGTCTCCATTCACACCTCTCTCGCAGCACATGTTGAACGATGGGCAGCGGCAGTGCAAGCTGGGAATTCTGTAATTGCTTTTTCTGTCCCTGAAGCAGGCCTTCCTGCTTTAAATCAAAAAAGGCAATCTCCGTCAGTAATGGCTCAATTAATAATTAAACGTGTGTCTTATCTCTGTCGAGCTTCCCCTATTTATTTTCATCTTTCCGACAAGGGTGGCTGCACCACCGGCATTAGCACTATCGACGAAGGGCGCTTCATATGAGCTGTTTTCTACCAAAACAAACCACTCAGCTCACGGGCTGGTTTATGGCGATAACCCGCAACAATCTTACACGTGACAACGAATTCATGCCAGTAAAGATTTCACCTTCTATTCAATACACACAAATGCAGTAAATGCATGTTTGTCAAGAACATTTGTTGCAATAAAAGTATGGCGTGCTAGGGGCGGAGCTACGGGGGCCCCCACTTGTTCCAAATGTTTGATTCTATCTTAGTAATATTATTGACAAAGATTAATAAATCATTAATAATGCAATTTGAAATACATATTTTTGATTCTTTCATTTGTAATAGCCTCTCATATAAAATGTTCTCGCTCAAAGTCAAATGTGTGGTATTTTTAAGAAATGTCTGCCGCCTGATCACAAAACACTCCAGCGTGAGCTAAAAGCCATTTATGTAAAACAGTAATGACATATATACTTGTATTGTGCTTAACTACTTTTTACTCCAGATTTACACTGATCCGGATGCGGTGTGTTTGTTGCGTTGAGTGGGGAGTCTATTTCGCGACTGTCAGTTACTTTGACATTTTCTCTGTTGCGTCTACGGTCCATCCCCTGCCCCGCACTAGCTCCTGGAGGACTGGTTTATCCTTTCATCCCCGTGTCAGGTAGCTGGTCCCGCTCTCTCTGCTCATCCAAAACTTCGAAACATAGTCTCTCCTGCCCACTGATCCTTGTTAAATGCACGTTTTGTGTCACATGGTCGAAAATAGAAAAGGGTGTTTTTCGCTGTGGTTATTAACGTAGGGTTATCCTGTGGACGCTTTCTCTTATTTATGTGATATAATTTTATGAAGTATCTTTAAGAAATAACAATGGAAGGTTTTATTTTGAAATCTAGACTTTTTTCTACAACTTTTTGCCGCAACATAGACGCGTCAACGGACTAGAAAGCTTGCGTAACGGAGGGATGAGACGCAGACATGATGGAGGCGATGTAAACATTCTGATTGATTAATGAAAGTTCTGCTTTTTGTGTCAATGCAACAGAGACGCACCATAGATGGATTGGTGAAAATCAGCTTTTACAGTCACAGTCCCATGAACACAGACATTCACAAACACATATATCCACCAGGAGCATTGTGGGATTCAGTGTATTTTCTAAGAACACCGATACATAGGTGGGTACCAAACCTAACAGCTCCACCGGCTGCCATCAGTTCCACTATTTGCTTACTGCACCTCATAGTTTCCCTTTCTGGTCTTCCTATAGGTCCGCCCGCCGTGCTTTTCCGGCTACTTTCAGTCTATGGTCTTTCAGCAAAGCTTATTAGTTGTTCAGAGGGTCAACCTCGATTCATTATTTAATGGGCGAGAGGCTGCAGCAGTCACTCTGGCAGCCGAGGTTAGCGATACATTACGCCGACCCGGTCCAGAGGAGAGCCGTTCGGCCAAATACGAACATGCTCCATCATCCACCTGACTGTGCCGCGAGCTGCCCTCAATCCCCCTGCCCCTGACCTTGCTGCTCCCCTCTCCAATCACCGTCCTTTCAGAATCCAGCAGGTGCGGCTGCATTTCATTTTTATGGAGGCTTCCAGAGCAGGATCGGCCCTGTAGCTCTGGCCGGCCCGAATAATGGGGAGAGGAGGAGATGACGATGTGGACCGTAGCCCTTTTATTGACATGCAGCAAACAGCACTGGTGGAACAAAGGCCACTCAGCACCTATTGAGAGAGCGGGCCGGCAGACAGGGTGGTTGATTAGCGATTCGACACAGGGACCCTGGACTGTGTAGCACATAATGAGAGCTTAGGGAGTAAGCCATGAGCCAATGGGGGATAGAGGTACAGTGGGGGCAGTCTAAAGAAAGAAAACTGAGGGGTGGGGTCCTACCATGAGGAATTGATTTCCTACAAAAGCAGATGGGTATGAGTAAAACGACACACACAATAACAAGCACGTGCATGGGCTGCAGCTAAATCCTTAAGCTACAGCAATGCTAATGTGTTTATACATAAACAACAGTTAAGGGATAAGCCTTAATTCCACTGCCAAGCTAAATTGTTCATGCACTTTTTTTTTGGTTTGTTTACTTCAATGTCAATTAAGCGAACTGGCCCGGCATCTCCAATGAGCGACAGCTTAAAGCGAGAGAGGAACGCCGCTTTCATCTCCCCTAACACAACACTAGCCTCATCTTCACCTTTTATGCGACCTCAGAGAGATGCTAACAGTGTCAGATTTGCACGATGGCAGATGCTGGCGCTTTCTTTCCACTTCTCCATTTGCACACTTTCCTCCTCCTTTGTTCCGCTGGTCTAATCCAGTACGTGTGGGCCGGTAAGTTTAATGGAAACAATTTATTAAGTCCGGCTTAAAATGCCATCTGCAGCTAAGCCTCCCAAAGCCGCTAAGCTCCTAGTTTCGCCCCGGAGCTTGCTGTGTTCACGCTTACTGTAATGCTCTGTTTAAAATGAGCACAACGGGTCAAAATTAATCAGGATTACAAGGGCACAAATCCACTTCAGAAATGGGTTTTCGACCAATCTTTCCCCAGCTATCCCAAGATGCCTCAGGTTTGTCTAGTGAAAGGTACATTGTGTGGGTTTGCCATCACAAGGTTTGTCTTCACAACAGTGCTTGACTAAGGGGCTGATGAAGATCTGTGTACACTGGGACAAAAAGTTATTTTAATCACAATATTAGTAATAAAAGATGGCGTAAACTCAGATAAATAGTTAAAGTTCCGATTATCTTTTGATTTTTTTCAGCGTTCCTCATGCTATTTTAATTAAGATAATACTCTTTTTATCCTAAATAAAAAAGCCTGTGTCAGTTTCTAAGACATAGTTTCTACAAAGCAAGAGTGAGTCATCCCTATGTTAACACTCTCTCTTGCTAGCTTATAGCCCCTCACAACGTTACTGGTTCAACACAAAAAATGGCGAGCAATATTGGAGCTACCCACCCATATAGTTCTGGCACGAGCTCAGACGACTTAAACAAAGGAGTATATGGATCTACTCATCTACAAGAGAGTGCATCGAAATATAGCAGAGCAGGGAGGTTGTGGCTTGCCGTTGTAGGACAAACTTCACATCTAGAAGCTTTGACGACATTTTTTTGTCTGCTGCTAATTTACGATTGGAAAGAAGAAATGCTGAGAAATGCTATGTCATGAGAAAAATGCCACAAGAAAATTTAGAAACACCAAAAACACGATTTGTTGACCAATCGGATCTAGCCCCGCATCTCGTTGACCAATCGGATAGAATCCCTTCACCCCGGTAACCAATCAGATGGAACCCTTTCCCCTTGCTGACCAATTGGATGGAACCATTCAACTCGTTGACCAATCAAATGGAACCCTTTCACCTCATTAACCAATCGAGCAGCACCCTTCAAGTCGTTGACCAATTGGATCTATCCCTTCACCTCGTAGGCCTATCAAATACAACTCTTCAGCTCATTGACCAATCCTTTCACCTCACGATGATGTTAGACACCCGCCTGGAGATGTGTGTCATTAGGTGTGTACTGAAAGGTACATCGACTATTTAAATAAAATTTGTGGTGAAATGGTTCATAATGCATTTGTAGTCTTTTGTTTTGCTATTTGTATCACAAGTCATATTGTCATTATAATATTGTCCACTAATATCGCAATCGTGGGGTTTCTTCGGTTGCTTAAAAAAACAACAGATGCAACATTCAACACACAGTTAATGCAGATACCAATGAGTTCTCCTCAGGTATTTTTAGCTACCAACAGCTAGGTGATAACCTGCAACCACGTCTGTGGACCCGGCACGGTGGAATGTCACATGAGGACCTGCCAGTAGTCTTCATCTGGGTTCTGTGGAGGTGCTCTGAAGCTGCATTTAGCTTCTGATTTGCCTTCCAGCAAGTGACAACAGTAAACTCTGACCCGCAATTCAATAAAAGCAGCCCAGAGTGGAGCACAAGTCTCTGCAGCGCTTTCACTTAAACACGCCATCCTCCAGGAAATCAATAATTTGCAGGAGGTTTACGACAGAAAATAAACAATAACTGTTAGATAATGTTTTGCCCTCTGCTGCAGCTTCCTACGTCGTAACCACCAACACGGACTAAACTTGGGCTAACTCTGGAGTAAAAAAAAAAAAAACACCTAAAGAGAATTACACCCCGTGCAGTACTATTACAGATCCCATTAACTTGTGCTATTATCGGCACTTGCATGCATGAATAACAGGTTGTCAGACTGGCGATGTAGAGATGATGAAAAGTAAATATAAGAGAGAAAAGGCAGCAGTGTCTGGGTTTTGCCCAAAACCCTGTTCCGTTTGCATAATTACAGTGCTTTGCCATCACTGATTACAGTGTTGGTCTTCCCTTCTCTCTATGAACCCCCAACCATTTCATTAACATGACAGTCTGTGGGCCTGTGTAAGAAGTAACCTCAACTGTTTGCACCCATATCTGCTCGCCAAAACACGACTGAGACAAACAACAAAAAAAGAGCCGTGAAATGTTGAAAACAACAGGATTGATAAAAGAATAAGAAGCATTCATTATCCAGTGAAGCAAAGCAAACATCATCACATGAAATTAACTTTGTGGTAATGTTTTTGTTTGTGTTGGCGTGTGTCAGAAAATCTACCAAGTTAACAGCTCGACAGGCCTGGTGATCAGAGGGGGAAAAAAAGGCTTTTCATCGGTCCCGCAGGACCGCAACTGCGGCCGGTAATGGGACGCACACGCCGCATTGCTGCATTCTAAACCAGAGGAAAACAGCCTGTGGGCTTGTCTGTATTACACACATTATCCACACACACAAAACAGACAAAGCCAAGAACAAACACTGTCCTAGAAATCTCTTACAGCTCCAAACAACTACACTAGAATGCCAGATGAGGACGGGCTGGCAGCTCCGTGGTTTGGGTGCAATGGTTGCTTTTTCACCCGCCGAAATGCAGACCGCTTTACCGTCTGACCCCTAATCTTGTTCCCCTTCTTCGGCATCACCCAAACAGGATCTACTCGATCTGTGTGATAATCAGGAAAGACTTTGATTGGATTGTCTGGATATAATTCCGCAGACGTAATCCACTGCCCCGTTTGCGCATTAGCCAGATCCACAGAAGCATTCCGTCAGCCGCTCAGGATGGAGTGGTGCCGGCGGGGCGCGTTGGTTCTACCTGGTTTTTATCCAGCGAGTCTGCTGGGGAATAAGTCAAACGCGTGACGACGGATTAACAGGAGATCAGCAGCACACTGGAGTTGTTTGCTGTTTCATGAGAGCTATTCTAATGCCGTCTTCATGATGTTGGTCATGAGAATTGACTGTATATGAGAACTGGACTAAGTGGGTTTGATGTCACATCTGGTTTCAACCATATTAAGTCAATTCAGTCTCAATTCTTTTTGCAGTTGCCATGTCTGAACTAGAAATCATTACTAAGCAGTGATTGGTCCGAGTCTGTCTTAATCTATGTTTCTATGGCAACCACTCAGGAGTGAGCTTGTTGGAAGGCCACACCCCTACCACTTGAATAGGGACTCGAGAGAATCAAACGTTTTGGACTTTTGATGCAAGACCACATACCGTATTTTTCTAAGTCCTGTTTTTTTGCATAGTTTGAGCGAGGTGCGACTAATTTTTGTTTTTTTAACCACTAGAGGGCACTGTAGGTGTGTGTATCAGTATTTCCTACTGACAGCAACGAAGAAGAAGGAGCGCTGCCCAGTCTTACGCCTAAATACAGAGTCTAGTTGACTTTTCACATTCTTTATACTAGGGTTATCAAAATAATTGTTCATACGTTGCTTTAACATACTAGATTCCAATGTTTCATTAAGGTAAATAAGAATTTATTTGAATTTGATTTGACATCATTTTATTTTCAAACACTTAATAGCATAGCTAGACATAACAAACATGAAATAATGAAGGGCTCAAGAATCAGTGGGAAGAAGAAAACTTGCTATATTTTATCACCTTAATGTAGATCATTATTTACATAAACACAAAAGAATTAAATTAAAAGAAAATCACTAAACTATATTTAAAAAGCTTCTAGGTACCAATTCAACTTTCTTCCTCAATTTCCTAATTTATATATTTACAAAATTTTCCATCTGTATTTATGATAATTACGTTACATTTTTCCTCTTTTTGATTATTTTTCTACTTATTAGTCCACAGCTTCACCCCATTCATTTGCACAAACTGATACTCCAAGGCGACTTAAGCCTCATTTCCACTGAGCAGTACGGTGCGGTCCAGTCGGGTATTTTTAACGTTTCCATTGTTAAATGGACCCATTAAACAGTACTGAACCGTACCTTTAAAGGGCCTCCATCCATTCTAGATCCATAAAAAAATACGATGGGACGGTTGGGGCGGAGCCGCTGTTGCCACCCGTTGATTGGCAGAAAGTGACGACATTAGGAAGCACCAATATAAGCTAGCGTTTCCGCGGTATTCATTTTAGCCCCCCGCAATCTTCTTTCAAATAACATGAAATTCCTCTTATACAACAATGTACTAAAAGTACAGCAATAAAAAGACGAGCTGCTGGACGAGCTCCGCTGTTGTTGCTTTTCTAATTGTCGAACTATAATGACACTCTATCGGTCTACACCAAACATGCGCCGTGAAAACAAACCGTTCAGTGGAAGCGAGGCTTAACAATTAAAAATTGTATGAAAAATTTAAGATTAGCAAAAAAAAAGTTTCAGAACATGAATGGTTATTCTGAGAAAAAAAAATAACAGTAATATCTGTTTATTTCTCTATACAAGGCTATGGGGTTTTGGCTTTCTGTGACCAGCAGGTACTTCCTGTTTGGGATCACTCAGTCCAGTTCTCTATATGAAGTCAATGCTCATCTTTACCACACTTGTAGTTGTTTCCACTCAGCAGGCGAAGCTAAACCTGAGCCAAACCGATCCACCTCAACTTCTCTGTTTCTAAAAACGAGGACAGGCAGCAATTTTTAAACCTGCGACAAAATTATTTTAAAAATTAAACTGACAGATTCCAAAAAAAAAAAAAAGAAGCCAAAACACATTTATTTATATGAGGAATTAGATGCGTCTATTATAGACAGCGGAGGGACGGATAGACAGCCCAGATTAGACCCAAACCCGATGGTTCCCAGTTGAGGCGCACTGATCTATTTGTCAAGTCTGCAGACATGACCCTCTCTCCTCATTTGGCCACCACGTACAGTGAGCAGATCCCTCTGCTTCCCCCCTCAGCTTCTGTTAATGGGCCTCCATCCTGGTTTCTGCCCAGAGGGGACACGGTCTGCATGCTGCTATCTGTCATGAGCAGCCTGGGAGCACCTCTCTCCGCATCCCCTCCTCCTCGCCTTCCACAGCTTGACACCTTTACCCATGCTCTGACCTGCCAAGCGTCATTGCATCTCGTAAATATTCAGGTGCTGCCAACAGCCTGTGCCTGCGCCACGCCTGCGACTCGCCAGATACGCCGACAAACGTCTGCCGCAAAACAAAAAAGGCGCAAAAATCACGCCTCGACCGCCCTTGATCGTCCGCGGGAGAAGAGTTGATCATCTACATGTGTGCATGTGCGAATGCACATGTAGAGTTTGTGTTGTCTAGGGGCCTGACAAAGCTTTTTCTGTGTTTTCTTTGGCATCCATTATGGCCCAGACCTGCTGTCAGAGAGCTTGTATTGCCTGAGGGGAAGTTCCCATTTGTGGGAGCATGTGGCAGGGAGGCTTTAAATCCCCTCTAATGAACCAATATGTAGGAGGGATAAGCCTTTGGCAGGGCTGTCCAAAAACACCACTTATGCACCCAGGCACATACGAAAAAAAAGCATATCCAGTCATCACGGTTTGTTTACATCTCCATACATTTGAATGTGAATGGAAGCGTTGGAAAAGTCAGATAATTGGACTGAATTACACAATCCAGTTAATGGTAGAATAAATAAATAAATAAATAAATGCAAAAAAGATGATTTTTTTTTACCTTTAGGTGCGGTTGGAGAAAACAGTTTCTCTGATCCTACATCAGATACCTGCAAACACAAGAAAATAGATATTAGGTGGATATTTTATTTGGACCAATCAGAGCTTAAAACAATTTATCAAACTAACGAGCAGTAAAATCCTCAACTTTCACTCATTTGCTTAGAAAAGACCCCCCCCCCAAAAAAATCCCCAATCAGGAAAAGAAAGAAGCTCTCCAGACAGCCTCTGTCTGGCTTTTCCGGGGGAGGTAACATTAGGTGGCACTGTTGGGCCACCTGAAACCCTCTGAAGAAGCACGTCAAGGACAGAGCTGGTAAAATGGCTGTGCAGCATTAGAGCACAAAGGCTGCTGAAAACCTGCTGGATGCTAAGAAATCACAGAATCCAGTGACGTTTGAATGAAATGACCAGAGAATCGTCCAAAAGTCTGGATTTCACCGATTTTAGCATCACCTGGTTGTTAGTTGTGGTTTATAAAAGCCAAACGTGTGTAAACTCAGGACTGACAAGCACACCAAAATACTTATTTTTGCAGAGCACTGAACAAAAGCAGTAAATCTATGCAAAAACTTACCGGAGCATGTTTATAATAATAATAATAAAAAAAGACTTTTCTCTGCTTAAAATATGAGCCAATATTTAGAGGATCTGTCTGAAACGGCAACGTCCCGTTGCTTTAGCTGCTCTGAACTTGTAAAAAAAATCCACGCGAGCTGAACATATGCTCCACCGAAAAGGGCTCAAGTGTCCTCAACTGCCATGCTGCACAAAGAGAGCATATGCAAAGAATGAACAGTGAATCTGAGAGGAGTACAAGAGAGACCGAAAAAGAAAGCAAAGCATTTTTGTAAACACAGATGGCCGTCCTTGGCATCCCTGTTAGTTCTTCACAAGTGCTTCGAGGACACCCTCTTCTTTCCAAGACCTCCTGATTTCTCTTCTGTACCATGTTTGCACGTCTTCGTATCCTGTCTGAGTGAAGTCAGCCCAAACAAAGACTCACACCTTCAGCCATCCAACACATGCGACTTGGACTCAAACATCAACGACGAAGACTTTGGAGAAATAACTATTTACTTGCAAAGATTTAAAACCTTGTTTTTAGTCATTCGAGATATTTTACCAGGTCGCTCAAAAACACCAGGATATTTTTTTGTTTAATTAAGAACTAGGATGTAGAAAAAAGGAAATTTGTATTAAAATGAGTCAAAATTATTTTGCTACAAAAAAAAATCTTAAGTTGCCCTGTTATTTTGGGTTCAGTTTTAAATACATAATGCTAAGGTTTTGACTGACTGATTCATTTTCATTATTTGGTGAACAAAAATACAGATGTATGCTATATAATTAATTACAGATGTAGATTTTATGAGGATTTATTCAGATGAGCCAACTTTTATTAAAATTGTATTCCTGTTTTGTTCACAATTTGTTCTAAAATGAGTCATTTCCTTTTATTACCCCTGTTTTTTGTCACTGTAATGAAACAAAACTACAGTTAGGTACAAAACTAGCTTAGAACAAGCAAAAATAATATGGGCTGTATAAAATTCATTTGAAGTCTTTTATCTAAAGCTACGTACACAATAAATACGTGTCAAAAATGTCCTAAATGCGGATTCTCGAAAATTCTTTTGGTATATGGTGTTCACGCTGGACTGGTAACTCACAGAGCTAATTCCAGCTGAACACAAACTGCAATTATTAGTTTTCCTCCACAAAACGGTTAGCATCAACTGCACTGGTTTGACTTTTAAAGCACGTTTAATGGCGTTTTTTACATAGAGCCAAAAAAAAAAAAAAAAAAAAAGACTTGAAAACGTGTGTAGTGATATGTGAACGCAGAAGCCTGAAACTCACATTAGCATAAATCGTTGGAAGTGTAAGGACCTAGCATAACAGTTAGCTTAGCTTTTCTTTTTTTTTTTTTCTAAATGCTTGTTTGGAAATCTTTGGCTTTTTGGATTTTGACATTTTATCTTAAGGTTTCTTAAGTAAAAATGATTTGCTGCATGAACAGATCATTTTACTACTTTCTAGGGATTTTCTTCTTAAGCTCAGTGCTCCTTTTTGATTTTTAGGCTAACTCTTTTAGCAGCTTTTCCATAAAAATGTGAATTTTACTGGATCGTTTCGTTACATTTATCACAGTAAAACAGCTTCACAGATGATTTTTATTAGCGTCTATAATCCGACAAAATAAGAAAAGTCCAATCGCACTTTGGTGTCAGAAGTGGAACTTTCAAAGGAAAGCAGACACTCTGCTGAGCGGAAACATTTCCTTTTTCCACTTACTCAAGACAAAGTGTGAGACTATAGAGTAAAGACGGAGTTTCAGTCTCCCAGAACCAGGGTGCCGCACTACAACACAGACTCTTTGTTGGCTTTGGATGGCATTAAAATGCTCTATGTACCAAGTCCGGGCTCTGCAGCGGTGCAGCCTTGAATCACAGCCCTGCAGGCCCTGGAAGGAAAAAATGTGGGCTCAGAATGAAATGGAGCTTGTCAAATGGACACGGGAGCTGGCTCGAGGTCTCGCTTAGTGTGGCGTGGGGTCAGGACAAATCAGAAAAGAGCAAGCGGGTAAGGCGATAACTCACTGCAGCAGCTAAAAGAGTTACCGTTCAGACGGAAACAGACATAACATGCGCCTGCACAGAAAACTCCTGTTCATCGTTTGTCAGGATGACCTACATCTCGTTATTTTTCTGGACACTTCCAAGGAGCCGTTTTATCCTCCAAACGTAAGATCAACAACCAATATTTTGGCTTGTTTTGCACCTGCCAAGTCTGCATGAGTCGGTAACCTAATCCACAATTACAAGGCCGGCTTGCAGGAGGACTTTATAAAATAATGTCAAAGCAGAGTCCTGATTTGACAGCTTGTTGTTTTTCTAGGACTTTCTGTTGAAAGTTTAGCTGGTCAGGTTGACATTTTTCCGCAGGGCTGTGCTGCTGGCAGCCCGAAGCTGCCTGCGGTCTCGGTGCGCAGAGGTCATGTATAACAAATTCTTCACACTCTCTTTGCTGACTGCCATTACAAACAGACACAGAAAGATGAGACAGAAGGGAAATTTCAGAGAAAAGACAATGAAAGAAAGAAAAAAAAGGAGCAAAGGCCAAGGTTTCCAACATAAACAGGGGCATCAAACCGTTTAAAACAAAGAATAATAGTAATAATAATGGGGGAATTTAAGCCACATCGCCTAGGAGCCAAAAGCCCTTGGAGCGGGCTGCAGGAAGCCTGACCTTTGTGAGGGCCGTCTGCTATTTGAGCCTGGGGCTTCGGTGGCCCGGCCTCCCTCTCTGGAGGGCCGTCAGCAGGCCTCAGCTTTCCTTCCCTATTCTATTCATTAGCCATGCTTTATGATTCAGCTTCCTCTGAGACACACAAGAGCTCCCTGAGGAAAGAGGCTGCTGGATGGAGGGGAAAAGAAAAGAGGAGGTCACAGGGCCCAGCCGTAGCTCGCCTCTCGGCAGCTGTGAAATCCTCCCGTTTCCTCGGCAGGCGCAAAAGGAATGGGAGAAGGGGAGGGGGTAGGAAGGAGTCCAGGGAGGGAGCTTGGCCAGTAAACCCGCCATTAGAGTGCTAACTCCCTAAAGCGCCACATGCAGAACAATAATTCCCAGATTTAGCGAATGCCAAATTACAAATTACACCGCTGTTTGTTTTAAAAAGCCCACAACTTCCCCGAAGACCAGTGACTTATTGGCTTCATAAATCTCCAGATGATAAGCGAGCCACAGAGGGAGAGCAAGGAAGCAAGTGAGACATTTATTGCAAAAAAAAAAAAAAAGATCTTTGGAAACTCTCCATGTCGACATTGCTTTTACTGCACGACGAGGCGAGCTGATTAATTTAGAAATTCAGAGACAAGCTTAATTGCGTTCTTTTAGTGTTAAAACGCCTCCACGCCTAATCTATGCACAATGGGCCACCAGAATGAGTGAACGCCGCCTGTGAGGGAGGGCAGCGTAATCAACCCGACGACCTTGAGGCAGAAATTTATGAAAAGCATTGATCAGTTAAGACTGTGATTTCACTCAGACAGGAAGGTCAGCAATTACCCAGATTCAATTAACCTCATTAGGTAAAGCCTGCTGAGAGACTGCCCCCCTCTCCCCCCGCTTTATATCAAAATGATCCCTTCCAGTCTACCTTTCATCTGCGAGCTCCTGCTGCATGCCCTGCATTCCACCACAATCTCCCAGTCAGAGGTTGGGGTAAACCCAGACCAAACACCAGCAAATTCCTGACAGGCTCATCTAATCCCCGTAAAGAGAAGGTACGGCTCTTCCCTTCCATTTCCCGGTATTTTTTTTTTTTTTCTTAAACAAACTGACAGTGCTATCACAACAGCTGCGGTGCGGAAACAAAGAAACCTGTTAGCTGACTTTGTTGTGGGCTTACGCTGTAAAGACTATAATTACAATTTAGTTCTGAGTCATTTGGCACAAGCAAGGCTCCTGACAGGCTGCTGTAGGACAAGCGGTTAGGCGGCTCATCTTAACGCCTAAAAAAAAAAAACGCAACGCTAGCCAACAGGTTTTAAAATGAGATTTCCCCCCTCATTCCAACAGGAAAGTGTTATATGACTCACGGCTTAATGACAAAATTACATTTGATGGGCAGAACAAAAGAGGAATAAATCCTAAAAAGGATTCAAGCTCATGAAAGACGGCGTTAGTCAGAGGTTCACGGCGAGTCCACAGCTGACTGAAAGGACTTCCTGGGAAAAGCGGTGGAAGGAGACACAAGGGCAGGAGGAAACGTGAGGCTGCGTTTTGCGACATATATAGATCTTCCTTTACCCAGGCTGAACTTTCCACCTACCTGCACACACCCGTGCACATACAAACCCCCAGTGCTAATTTGCTTCCCCTGCCTGGTGTTTCATCACTGTCAACTTCCTCCTTCAACGCCCTTCTTCCAATTTTCCATTCATTGTCACCTGAAGTTTGGCATCCTCTCTGCTTTCAGAGGGGGATACCGCAGCGACGGAGCGCTTGTTGTGGGAAATCGGACCAGCGGCGCCATTCTCCTCTAAGGACAAGTCATTGGGGGAGAGCCTTAAAGACCAATGAAAATGATGGTACAATGGAGCAATGTGATGTTGTGCACCTTGCTCAAGGGCACAACGGAATGTAACCTACTATGTTTAAGATTAAAACCAACAACCCGCAGTAATATATGCACCTTAAAAAAAAAAACTCACTCTGATGAAAATGTTTTTTTAACATATTCTTTAGCCATTTTTTTCATGATGGAAGACATATGTAAAGAAAATTAAGATTAAAATAGTAATTTTGAGTATTTTGTTAATCAAATTGTTGGGAATAAAGACAAAAATGCTGTTCCAAAAAGATTGTAGTTGTGACATAGAAAATACAGTGGGCGGGGCACAAGCTCCTCGCTCCACCTAAAGGGTAACCAAACAGGGAAGCTGTTGGCTGACTCCACCCACAGTTGAAATGAGAACATCCAGTCAGAAGATGGAGCTGGGGAACAGGACTGTTGACGTGGGAGTTTTTAAATGATTTGCCTAATCTGGAAATTCAACTGTGAAACCTCAATTCAACCTGTAGGGGGCAGCACACAGGCGTTTTTGACTATATTTTCAAGAATTAAACAATTTTAATTTTAATTTGTTGGTGATGATCAACAGACAACACTTTTAAAGCCCCATTTATAGAGGTCAACTGCCAAAAAAAGTTGATTTAGGGTTTGATTACCCTTTAACACCAATACATTCACTTGTCAACAAATAGACCCATGTACGTCTTTGTTTTCCTCGTCCAAGAGGCTTAAAATTGTATGGCTCGATGGCTCCAGTATCGCTGCCCATTGTTGTTGCACCGCTAATTTTAAACGCAGTAGATCGCAGTAGAGAACGTAAACAGATGGATGATGGGAAATGGGGGGATGCTCACCCCGCGCCAACAGTCCCGCCCACAACTCAGACATAAATTTCAATAAATTACTGCCACTTTGCAGAAACTGTCTTAGAAAACGATGTTTTTAAAAAGATATTTGAGGTAAAAACTGCATAATTGTCATTTAATGACCTCTGGGAAAAAGTGCTGGGGGATATGGAAAAAATTGTATATCACAATATAAATTCTGTTTTATCACGATAATAATGTGGTGTATTGCGATAAATATCAAGTGTGCTTTCAGTTATTCTCTGAAAAAAAATGAACAAAAAGGTCATTACTTACTTATCTCTGACTATTTTTTCATGTAACTTGTAACTGAATCGTCACAAATGCGAAACATTTTCTTATAGTAAATAACAGTTTCTTATTAGGAAAACACATCCAAAATTTCAGCAATAAAAATAAATAAATAAACAAATACACAATATGTTTCGTCGTATCGCCCAGCACTGCTGGGATTGCTTTAACAATATATCAAAAATAATCTGTATTTGCTTTTGTTCTTTTATTTATGAGTATTTTGTTTGTACAAAAGCATCCTTACACCGCAGTCACCTTTTCCTCCCCAGACGACCACCAAACAGACAGGGCCTGGAGCTCCCGCGGTTAGCAGTGGACAACGCCAAATTAATTACCCGCCCGGCGTTTGTCCTCACACCGCCCCAGAAATTTAATGACCTCCCGAGTGGTCGTTTATTATAAGTCGCAGCAGTGCTAATCTTTCCCGGGGAACAGGCGGCATCTATCGCAGATTCAATTCCCATGCCTCCCCTCTGTCGTCTTGTCAGAACAGGTGTGGTGCCAGGAAGACCAACCCCCCCCCCACCACCACCAGCAAGCATGATGGGAATGAGCGAGGAAGCATCCCACGCAACTGTCAACCTCGCCTGAACCGGAGCATCGTTACAATGATAATGAATTCCTCGGTGACCGCGTGGAATGGAGTGGTCTCCCCTTGCAGGGCTGCAATATGCACAGAGATCTCTTTATGCTTCGCCCCGAGTGCCATTTTTCCTATGTAGGTATAAATGCTTGTGCGTGTATGACGAAGCACGAGGCTGGAAACTCCTGCTCCATCTCCCCCTAGCAACAGACGCCAGGAAATGAATGCTGATAGAAGAGGACGGGGGCTCAAGCTTTGTGTAAAATATTACTCTTGCTGGCGCTTGCTGCACCCCGCACTATCAGTCTTCCCTCCCTTCCTGGCTGCGGAGCAGTTGCTAGCCCTTATCATGGCTGCCTGTCAGTTTAGTATACAAATTAGCAGTCTATCAGGGGAATGCAGGGGCCTGTTTCATCAGCGGGGAGAAGGGCAGAGGCACACATTGCATCAAAGCCTCTCGTCGCCGCAGACAGAAGAGGGTCACAAATCAGCGCTGCAGCAGGCCCGCAGCCAGCACTAACCAGATAAGGCGAAATGAAGGGAAAAGAAGGAGGCATATTTCACCGGAGAGACCTGCTCCGGCTCCCCCGGAAGGGCTCGGCGTGAAGGATGGCGATGGGGCACGGGGACGGATGAGACCACAAATCGCGATACGAGACCCGACGTGAAAACACAAGCAAAAGTAGGGGGAATTGGTTTATGAAAATTAGCGTTGGCTCATCCCCGCTTTCTCCTCCTAGGTGAACCTGTGCATGTTAATACCAGCAGAGACAAAACATCTGCTGAGGGCTCTCATTAAGTGGCATAATGCAATGAGGCACACTCTAAATTGCAGCAATAAGAGCTGACAGACAAATCATCTCGACCGTTGCAATCCATTTAACTCAATTAATGAAACACGAGATCTGAGCTCTGTGGTTTAAAAGCATGTGTGGCTCCTCTTATTGGTTAGCTCGGGGGAGCATCGGGTTCGTCTTGAGATGGGGGGGGTAGAGCAAAGCTAAAGAAATAAAAGGAAAACACAGCAGTGAAAAAACAAAAAATTAAAAGAGACACACTCTATAGTGATGCACAGCTGCCTTTTAATGCCAACATGTATGCTGGCAGCAACAAGCTCATCTCCAAGTACACTGCAAAAACTGGATCCTAGTAGAACAATGGCTAAGTCAGAGTTCCCACTCTAATCCTTAACTACTAAAACATTTTATGGAGTGGAACTATATATATATATATATATATATATATATATATATATATATATATATATATATATATATATATATATATATATATATAAAACTGCAAGTGCTTATGTAAGTGCCCTGGATTGTAAAAGCAATTCAAACACCAAGCTCACCAACAAAAGAAAATTTGTTTTTCTCAACGGTGGATATAACGTCACAGATTTGCCGAAGTGAAAATTGAATCAATACAAAAATTTCTCGATGTCTATTTGTGAGTGCAGTGCGTTCTGATCGTGAAAATGTGGATGGTTTATTTAAAAATTGCATTTAAAGATTTTTTTTTTTCCGCAAAAATTGTTTGACCGCAATGCATTGTGGTCTATATTCGTTAATGTAGTGAGCATCGATACATGTTGGTTTTTTGCAATGACAGGGACATTTCTAAGGTACTCGATTTTAGAATTGAATATTCAGACAGCACTACAAAATGGCAAACGCACTAAAAAGTAAGTAGGGAAGGAATTACATAGCAAACATTTTTTCTAAATGTCTAATAAGAAAATTAATCCTGTCAAGAAAGGTTTTCAATTAAAAAAAAATCTTTAAGAAAACAGAAGTTTCTCATTGGTCAAAGCCCCACTAGTTTACCTTTCAAAGTGACCGCACGTTTTGTATGTACAGCCTGAAAACAACAGTTGTGGAAACCTAAGTAGGGACGAGTGAACATGCCAGTTTTGAACGCGGAAGCCTGAAGCGCCCATTTAAAAAAACTTTTTATGGGAGGTGGTCGCTTGAACTCAAGTCATTGAAGACAGTGTGTACGTAGCATTACACTCTAATGATACTTCACAGCAATGTCCGTCTCATCGTATCCACAATCGTGCGGTCTGGTAGGTCTGAGAATCACTGGGTACTACATGATATGATACGATATTGATGATAAAAAAATAATCACTAATAACTAATATTTTATAGAAACACTTTTTTTTTTCGCGAAGTCGCAGATGATGTCATCAGCAGGTGTCACATGTCCCAGCCGATGGGGCGATTTTGTTTTGACGGTCAATGCGACCAATACCACCTGAATGATTACAAATCGCTTTGAAAGTACAGACCAGGCCTAAGTGTCTCCCTGGCAGAAATGGTGCATAGACCTACAAGCCACTGCTGCCCGACTGGCTAGTCAACATCTTCAACCAAATTCCTCTTCGCTTCCCACTGGAAAATGGTGGAAAACTATGACCGGACCGGAAACTCAGTCTGCCCACACTCTCCTTCAGTTGTAACACATTCACACAATCAGTCTAGAGGGGTGGGGAGTAAAAAAAAAAAAAAAAAACAGTCTTCTGGATGTTATTGTCAGAGAGGCAGGATAAAAGACAGGCGTATTATTCAAAAAAAAAAAAAAAAAACTGCATTCTCCAGAGCTTTCTCTCACAATGCGGCACCGCTGTTGCTGTGGAGAGGATCCTGGAGGAGATAATAATAATATTCCAAGTCAGAGCCTTTCCTGCCTTCTAACAGAGAGATATGCATCATTCTGACTGGCCCGCTGTGACATAATCACCCTGCAGAGAGCTGCAGGCAAACTTGGTAGGCAAACCACCTCTCACTGCAGCTTGTTAAGAGAAAGGTGGCTTTAAGCACTACTCAATAAAAAAAAAGCACCGATTGAACTTTTTTTTTTTTTAGTCCATCTGAACATTTCCTTTGTTAGTCACAGCCCACCTCCGGCTACACAGGTTACATTCTCCTTCCTCTTAAGATTTAATTCAACCTACCACAAGAATGAATTTGCTAAAAGGGAATAAAATAAAAAAAAACTTGGCAGGATCTTAAATAATGCACTGATCAAAAAGCTGTGACCCCTTCCTTAGTCTCAACCCACACAAGACGAATTTCTTCTGCAGCACACAAAAGGAAGGAGAAGTTGGAGCTGGAACTAAATGGAAAAGATGCAGAAGGCATAGCTGGGTCCTCTGGGCGCGGACGTTTTTAATCAGAGAGAAAAAATGTGCAGCAAGAGGGAGATCTCACTCGTACTATGCCAGTGATTTTAAGTAAAATGAATCATCTCCCCTCTAACTCAAATAAATATTAAAGTCGTACCAGTGGGAGTTAATGCTGACTCTGGGCTAGGAGAACTACAGGGAATTTACACAGAAAGCCTTCATCTTCCTCATCCCGCTGCCTCCTTCACTTTCTCAACGCTTTCCACTAGATGTCGGCGACTTTTGACCTCTAAGCTCCATCGAAGTCAAACTCTTTTACATTTTTACGCAGAACAATCAAAACAAACGAGTAAAAGACGATGTTTACTCCAGCCAGCGGAGATCAAAACGACCCGTTTTCCCACAGAGAAGGTTTTAGGGTTATCGTAGGGTGGCGTCCATCGCCAAATGTTGCCACCGTCCCACATCAAGGAACACTATCCTTTCAGCTAGCACAAACAAACATGGCATCAGCTATATAAAGAAGTGTCAGGGCTTTTAAATCCCCCCTCCCCCGACCATGGAAGAAAAGGATGTGGCACGTTAAGTGGAATTTACTTTTGATGCAGACATTGGGCCTCAGGTTTCTGACAGCTGTAACCCTAGCTCAGCTCGGAGGCCTTGAGGGAGGGTTGAACAGGACACTGAATGCTCGTCCAGTCACCTTTGGAAATACCTCAGCTACTTAGCTGCCAATACAAAGAGGGGGAAGAACAGGAGGTACCTGTTGAGGGGGTCACCGGACACAGACACTGCTCTGCTTTGACAAAAGTCAAGTTTCTGCACTATAAAAAACAATCTGTTGCTTTTACCCCCAAAAATTAATGTAGTAATTTGCACCTAATTTTTTTTTAAACAAAAACCTCGTAGAGCTAAAATTAAATTATTCAAAGAAAATTATCCTACTTTTTTTGAGTAAAAAATACTTTTTATCGGGGTGCACAACCAGTTGTTCAATCTTGAAAAACCCAAAAATAATGTAATCTTATGTAAAAAATTCTGAAATTGTATGTATACATATATTTTGTTTTAGGATATGTTGTCATTTCAACTTTTGGTGACTATGTTTAGGTGTCATTTTTTGTAGGAAAAGCTAAAGCATTTAAGTATATTTGACATGTTTTTGTCAACATACTATTGATTAAAAGTTAGTGTGGGTACAATTTACCCATAAACATTAGGTAAACATTCTATCTTAAATACAAGTATAAATATAAAATGTTTAATCAATTTGACTTTCTTGTAATTACACCCCTTTAAAAAGTATTTTTTTTACATTTTGACTTTGTAACTATAATTTGTAACTAAATAATTTGAGGGGAGTCATGTCAGAGGTTTATCTCTGTAAACTACAAGGGAAAAAGTCCCTATGATGCTTAAAAATAGGCCTATTGGATGTGGCGAAAAAAAAAAGTGCTCACACCAAATTCAATTTTTTTTTAAATTTTTTCTTCCTTACCCTGTTTCTTTAGCAAAAATTACAAAATCAAAATATTTAATGAAAACTACTTTTTTTAAAAAAAAAACATCTCATTCAGACTTGAACACAGAATGTTGTAACTATGCAGCAGGTGTTTTGTGAGCTAGCGCTAGCTTTAGCATCTCGTATGAACACTAATGAACACTTCTCGCCCTTTTTTCAGGTGTTAATTAAAATTCTTTTGGCAGCAACAGGCTTTAAACAGACATTATTTTGCTCTAAGTTGAAAGTCGCAAAACAAAACCAGTTCCATAGAACTGAAGAGATGGTTCCTGTTTTGGAAGCTAGCTCCACTTTGCATTGCTGCCACTTTAGCATCTGCACATAGCGAGAAACGTTCAACCTGAACAACAGAAGCCCTCCAAAAAAATTGAAAATTAAATCCAGATTCTCTCTTAAATAAAATTCTAATTCATCGATAAAATCTTCTTTTCAGCCCAGCCCTACCTTAAAATCTACAACGAAAGCTCATCAATTCTTGATTGGAGGTCTGTGGATCATCATTGAGAACACCCAGCAGCCTGGGCCATCCTCATTTCTAGTAACTGCACAATAATCAAATGCTAATGACTCGTAATTGTCCGTTTTACGAGCTCTGGTTCTTGCTCAGGCCCAGTTGAACCTCCTAAAAGCACAGCGGCTGTTATCTCCGAAGCGGACGGGGCACCTAAGCAGGAGTGGGACGTGCCATTGGTTTGATCACGAACGCCTTAAAAGCAGAGAGGAGCAGAGCCGGGAGGATTACACCTAATGTGTTTGAGTTACGCCAGCAAATTTACCAGAGATCATTTTACTGATGACGGTTAGGCGAGGCCGGCCATTCCAAGTATATGAAGGGCATCGTTTGCACCGGATTAAAATATAATGAAGCACGTTGAGTGCAACTTTGTCTTACATGCAACTGCTTCAATTATTTAAAGGTATAGAAAAAACACAACAATCAAAGGCTGCTCCCTGGAGCACTAATAGCCTTTTCTGGGCTTGTTCTGGATGGCAGCAATGAATATCTTAGTGCTTGTTAAAAGCTTAGTTGTTTTTTTTTTTTTTTGTGAGTCTGTTTGAATGAGCATCATAAATTAACAAAAAAAAGGAAGCCAAGGCAAATGGAGAGGCCAGTCATTTCCATTCCGAGCGGTCTGACTCGGGCAACATTATTGGAGTGTGTAGACGTATTGCACTGCATTGATTTTCTTTTAGGTGTATCAAAAAGGCCATGGTTTAACAGCTCATTACAGCAGAGCACAATTACTTTACTAAACAGTCTTCCTGCCAATAAAACAAACCCGACAATATAATATATAAAAAAAAACGATTTGCTTGCTTATGAGGCTTTGTGTGTTTTCAGAAGAAAACTGTCTCTGAAGTTTAATTAGTTTATGTCTAAGTCGCATTAATCTGTACAAGGGGTTGACCCGTTCAGATGCGGGTGGTTCTGGCTCGTGTAGGACCGTAGACAGATCAGACCGAAACTTAACCCTAGTGCTATCCTATAGATGTTAGCGTTGGGAGTGTGGCCATCTGGAACCCACAAAATGTCGTGCAGAATGTTTTTTATTAATGATTTTTGAATGTCCCTGCTGTCCATGGCAGACATGAAATCCTTTCCACCTTTGTCATGGTAGGGAGAGCACGTCAATGTAAGGGTGGGGTCATCTGGACCCCACAAGATAGCGCTAGGGAGTGCAGGTGTGTCTTCGTTAGCTACCTTAGGGTACATCATGAAAATGGAATCCACGATTGTCACGAGTGTGGTATATGTATGTATTTGAAAGGATAATGTAAGTTGCACGCATTTATGACGTACTGGTGTCTTTACGCCCCACTCCAGTAGCTATTGAGGTGAGATTACTGGACGGACAGTTTGAATGTGATACTTAAGTCCCCGTAGAACCCGAAAAGGATTTCTAAACAAACAACACTCTAAGTTTAATTTTCTAACTCCTAACAGTCAGCTGCACTTATCATTTGTGAAGCACTAACAAACCCCTTGTGCGGGGTTTGGGTGGTTGACAAGAGGAAACATCTGAACAATACGCCTTGATCTCATCTACTTACTGACTCTTAAATGTTGTATAAGAGTTCAATAGGACCTATCGCCCCTAGAATGCCTGTAAAAAAAATGTGCGTGAACATTTTGGTCTTACTAGCTCAACAAGCAATCTACAACTTTGGTATTTCTTGTAGGATGCTTCACCTAGTTGCCCCATACAGGCCTTTTTCACCCGTCCTGTAAGGACAGTTGTGACTGAAGCATGAGCAAATCGAAAACTTGAGTGAGTTGTCATGCAGATTGTCCTTTACTCTTCGTTGCGTTTTGGGTGTCCCCTATTCTTTTCTCTTTGAAATAGAACATATACTGTTTGTATGCAACTATTTGTTGAGAACTCAAACATCTGTCAATGCCTTTTAAGTAGCTAATGCCTAATTTAGGGAGCAAGAGGCGCTAATTTGGTTCAACCTACACCTCTTCCTGCATGCAGATGCTACACTCCGCCTTGTTTCGGCTTTGCAACTGCCAGCTCTCACACAGAGATAATTCATTCTTGTTGGTTTTAACCTGGAATTCCTAAGAGGAAGTACAGCAATGCATACAGGGATGCATCTAAGGCCAAATATTAGAACTGTAACAGATCTCAACACCTTGTCTTTTCAAACTGGCTAAACAACTTTGGATATCTGTTGACTGTCAGCCCCTCAGTCCTCCTTTTTGGTGATGTCTTCTCCACTGATTAATGTTGATTTTGCAGGAATCCTTTCTTACTGTTAGAATCGTGCAAACAGAGCAGATATGAAACCCTATCCTGAAAGTACTCCTGTTTTTTTTTGTTTTCCATAAAGGTTGTCAGATCTTGTCTTTTTGTCACTACATATGGTACAGATTAACAGAAGAAATCCTAAATGTGTTTTTTTTTCCTCTCTGGGAAAGGAATTTTTTTTTCAATAAACACACATCCAGACCCATCCGGCCTCACTCAGGTGGCTCCTGCCAGTATTTGAATAAGCAAAATGCAAACAGAGTCTGAAGAAGTCTTCTCACGTTTGGGAGAATCTTTGGATTAGCTGGTTGAGGCTCTGGCGTCATTATACTGCATTCATTCAGCAGAGGTGGAAAAATGTCTGTTTGCATTTCATAGTTGCTCGCTGCACAGATGCATATGCTTGACCCGAAGAAGCCACTGTAAACAGTGGAGAATATTAAAAAGCAGCAGTAGAAAAAAAAAAACCCACTGGTCTCAGTGTGAGACATCAACAGTAAAAATGTTGATGGTCTGACTGTACGAAGTAAGGGGGCTCAGTCAAGCGCTATAAGCTGCAAAGGTGGACACAGTGGGACAGTAAGAGGTATGGAGTGTTATCGCAGATCAGACTCTTTTCATGCTGTTCTTGTAATTCCCCAACATACTGGTTGCTACACAGCTGGTGAAGGATTTTCAATAAAAAAAAAACTGGCAGGAGGGTTGTTCATGTCCATGTAAACTTTGCCGTTGTAGACCTCTGTGAGGACTCTCTGAAGATAAGAGAACTGGATTGTGCAAGTGCGACATCACCCATTTAAGATGGCTCACTTCCAGGTTCAACCAAATTAAGTCAATTCTGTTTCCTTTTTTTTTGTGATACGATCATCTCTGTTTTGGAACCAGACAGCATCAGTAACCCTCACACTAATTTGAGTGAGGGTTTCTATAGCAACCACTCTTGCCAGTCAACGAGTGACCTTATTGGAAGTCCACCCCTACCAGATTCAGAAGCATCTGTCAATCAACTGTTTCGAACGTTCAACATGAGACCACCCACTTCAACTGAGGCAGAGAAAACTAAGATTAACAAGAACATGTTAAAAAATGTATCAGAGAAAGAATGGTTATTTTAAAATTATTATAATTGAGTAATAGCTCTTCTCTATAGAAGTTTATGGGATTTTGGCTTCTTGGAACCAGCAGGCACTTCCTGTTTGGAACATGATGGGGGAGGGGTCACTCAGTCCAGTCCAGTTCTAGTATACAGTCAATGGGACGGCACTTGCTCATGATTGACAAAATACTGGTGGAATGGAACTGTAGACAAGCAGGTGTACTGGATCCACTATTGACCCTTTTAACACTGCAGCTTTAGTTCCAGTGCTGGCATATATGCAATTAATTTAATCCAGAGGATTCTGAAGCAAAAACAGCAGCTTTGTGCTGTTTTGCAACACTTTGTTAGATATTGACACGTTCTCACTCCCAACCCGTCACATGTTGACATTAGCTCTGCGTCAAAATTTGACAGAGTGGACTAGTACTGTAACCCGGTTCTCGTTTGGGTCCCGGTTTGCGCCGGGTATCGGTCTCGGAGACCAATCCATATCTTACTGCGTCTAGTACCTGTTCAGGTCCTGTACCACGTCTGGTGCCAGGTTAGGGTACCATTGCATTACATTTGCATCCCAAGGACCAGTCCATTTGTGGTACTGTGTCCCGAGAGTTGTGGACCCCTGATTGTACGAACAGCCAGTACATCAAAAAATGAGGAGTTGGCCATGTCAAGTAAAAAAACGAACGCCAAATGTCAAAAAGTGACGGGTAACCAAATGTCAATATGTGACGAGTTAGGGATGACAATGTGTTGTAGTTATACTTGGATATCACAGACGCTTGAAGAGTTACAATACGTCAAAGAGGGTCTTTTATTTCAGCATCGCTTGCAACATTTCCAATGTTAAAGGGTTAATGAATGCAACACTATATCCAGACCTATTATAATAGCTCATGCTAGCAAGTCAATGTAGCCAGACTGATGAGGGGGGGAATATAGGGAGGAGGACACACACACGGGCCTACAATGTGTGCTGACTGATGGGTTACTAAAACGATTCCCCCGTCTCTCTCTCCTGCTGGAGCCAGCTTTACCCAGCTTCTCTGACAGATACACTTGTTCCTCCGGCTCAGGCCTTACCCTGTCACCAACAGTTGGCCTGTCCCTCACAGCAAAGTCATTTGCTTTTGCACAGCAGAAGCCACGGGTAGCTCCTTTCAAGCTGCATTTAGGTTTCCAGTGTTATAGCTCAGGCCAATGAGAGACAGTGGCACAAACCAGAGCTGGGAGGTGGAGAAGACAAAAAAAAAAAAAGAAAGCGAGAAAACCTCTCCTCCAATCAAATAAATGCCATGATAAGCAAAAGTGACAAGTCTTGTTTTGGGTCATCTCTGCTCAGGGCCAGAAAGGCCAGCCCTGCCTCCTCTCCTCAGCTATGTCTGCAAGCAAGGTGGAAGGCTGAGAGATGGAGAGGGGGAATGCCTGATTGGTGCCATAGCCATGAGTGAGAGCAGGCCAATTACAGTGTATTTCCTATTCCTCAAGAGCCAGCCAGCTCCCTCTGGCAGAGCGGAGCCTCTGCCATCGCTCCTCTCCTCACCTCTCAAGACACTTCACATAGATAAATAAATGACAGCCCCACTGGGGCTTGTCCCGACCTCCCGGAATACATTGCAGAGGCTCGTTGCCCGCCTGTCCGTTTGCCTTCACCTGGCATTACCGCGGATAGACATTTTTCACATTATTATCGTTGCATTGCCTCTGTTGCCCCGTTCGCTCGCTGACTTGTGGCTGACGATGTTGGCAGAGGACCTGAGGATATTGGGAGGAAATGTCTCTTGTCAAAGTCGGCGCAGCCTAGCTTTGCAGAAATTTAACAAGTTCCCCGGGCTCTCACCATTCACTGTCTGACGGAGCACGGTGCCAAGACATGGCCCTCTGACAGCCCTGGGCATGTCACTGTCACTGACACTTGATAGGAGGGAGAGGAAAGGACAAGCCAGAGAACTCCCTCCCAAAAGACTCACATTTAACTGCACAGCTATTTCTTTATTACTGCTTTGCTTTAGGGCATTCAAATAAAAAAATGAAAAAAAATCCCAGCCTTGGAAATCTGACTTCATCTGACATAACACCAATGTAACTGCTTTCATTACTGTAAATTACTATCTTTGGGCAGACACTACAAAACGCTTCCATATGGACAGAAAGCCAAACATCTTTGGATATTTTCTTGGTAATAATCAGGTAGAGGCCAACAGGGACACACTCTGGCTTCAACTTCATATGTCGGAGCATTCCCCCCCCCACGCTCTCTCCGTTCCCCAGTGGTTAAACAGAAAACCAGATGTTGCGGATCAGAGAGGATAAAATACAAGGCAAATAAAAGTAGAGGACGGAATGGTACACATTAACTATAATCAAAAAGAAACAAAACGGGAGGCCAGGATGCTTTAATTACTCCTTGCGTATAATTTGGTTTTGTGGAGGCAAGAAAGGCATTACTAAAATAAGAAAGATGAAAAGAAACTCAAATTACACGGAGCGAAAGCTCTGAAGCTTTGTCCAAACACCATCCATTCTCCTTAACCGTCGACAAGGTTGATGACTCGCCTCAAAACCTCACTCTTGATTGTGCAAGAAGAGCCTGAATTTAGCTAAAGGATGTTGAGAATAAAACATGTTGCTCTTTTAAGGAACCATTAAAATGAAAATTGGGGTTTTGGTGTTTTTAACATGTTCTTGTATCATTTTTCTCATGAAGGAGAACATAAATAAAGAAGATTAAACGTACATCTTGGAGTATTTCATTGACAAAACAATGCAATTAAACAATTAAAATGGGCACGCCACAAGCTCCATTCCACTGCATCCACCTGAAGATCCACTAACTTCATATTTTTCGTTGTCTGTATGGCTGGATGGCTCAGATATTGCTCGCCATTTTCGCAGCACCAGTAATATAAGCTGATGTGGGGGCTGTAAGCTAACAGGAGACCATCTATCCAAAGGGATAGTGGGACATCAGTGGAGGCTTACTTCCGCCCATAACTTAAAGGTGAATTTCTGATGAAACAACACAAATTATTTTAAATGTTGTCAAAAAACTACATGATCTTCATTAAAAGACAACTGGAAACACTTTTAAAATAGATCAGAAAATGATTGGAGTGGGACTTTAAACGCACCCTATAGTGGGGGTGGGCAAACTACTATTAGACCCAAACCAAACTTCTTTTTTCACTTTTGATGACATCTTCAAGCGAAACTGATATCCGAAATATAAGACACTATTTTTCAATAACTCTCCGTTTGGAGGGGATAAAGAAAAGGGAAGAATTTGGATTGGGAAATAATGTTTTATTTTCCCTGTAATGCAGATGTGTCACCAGGGTGGGCGCACCATAAATACATTGACCTTTGTTTAGATTCAAAAAGTATTTGTCCAAAAATTCTAATTCAAACTTTATTTATAAAGCACTTTTCAAACAATTGCAGCAGAAAGTGCTTTACATATTTAAAACAAAGAAAAAACACAATTTTAAAAGACACAGAAAATGTCTCTGTCACTCAAGATACTGATAATTAAAATGACACAAGAATAAGACTCAGTGTAAATAGAAAAAGAATCTGACACGGAAACCTGAGTTTGCGTTTTTCCTTTAGGGGCATCAACCTATAGGTGCTAAAACTCCAAAATATTCTATTCTAATTACATATATATATGATATAGAAAGAACATGTAAATTGGACAAAAACACGTTTACATTTGATTATATATGTATATCCACACATTTAAGCAATATTAAAACGTGTTTTCGTCTAATTTACACGTTCTTTCTTTCTCTTATGAAGCAGGTTACCCATACACTCCATGCGTCTCATCTGCTTCGGCCCTTCTGTCAAAAAGTTTGCCCACGCAAAGAAGTCTCCGTTTCCTCTCATTTACGATTCCCTGAAACATCTTTTTATCAACCAGCATGCTTTGCTGCCAAGTAGCCAAAGATGTGGGTCCCACTTGGCCACTGGAGGGAGCCTGGTTGAGGCCCGAGCGCGGCGCTCTACCCGTCTCCTTCATATCTGTCTTCTGTTTGCAGAGACTCTCTTGACTCGCTGGTGTTGCCACAGTGCTAAATTGCACAGCTGTTCCACAATCTGCGGCAGTGTTAATTACCCAAATGTGAGCGGCAGTTCGTCAGCTCCTCACTAACGAAGAGGCCTGCTTTTCAGCGAGGGTGCCGTATGTTTGGCATGTCGGCCCGTTTCCACACAACGGCTCCGCAGGCTGCGCGGAGACCACCGTACACATCTGCATCCCACAGACGACGCTTCTAATTAAAGCGCCTGACTCAAATCTGCTTACTAAGGGGGAAAACTACGCGGGGCTGGATTAAAAGACTGGGAGAGCGGTGAAGTGGGATAGGAAGGATTTAATACACTGCAAGTAAAAGGGCTTAGGAGGAATATGAGAAGTCTCTGTGGCAAAGCTGGAAGGAAATACTGTGTGAATGTGAGCCGATCAGTCAGCATTTGTCAGTCTGATCCCTTAGCAGTTCAAAAGGCCCCAGGCAGAAACAGACAAGAAGGTTGTTTTCTAGAAAAGTGGCTTCTTGGCACACCCGGCCGGCATGTCAATGTTCTTCTGCTAGAACATAGTCCAACAAAAACCCACTATTTGACATCAAAAAGCTACTTTAGACGTGTGTTGCTCCCCTTCATGGATGTCTATTAACCACGTCCTCTCACAAAGCGCCTTTACTCTGAACGCCACAACTTCTACAACTAAATGTTCCAAACGGAGGTGTAACTGTTGGCTCTTCTCCCATGATTCATACTTTCTGACTAAGGCCAATTTTTTCCCTGTACCCTTCCAATTGTAGGGTAATTTGAAGTGGTACAGTTGTCCGAAATAGTTTATTCAGAGTTTTCACAACAACAAAGTATTATACACAGTAGATCTAATTGGTTTCCAGGCTAGTCACCTTAAATACAGTACATAGTATCAAGACAACAAACGAAGCATATATAGGACACTGAGCAACCACAGTACTCCTTACCAATATCAGGGAACAATAAAATCCAAGAATGATCAACTCACGGTATTGTTATATTGTGACTTCTATATTGTATTTTGTGCATTTACGGTCTTATTAAGAAATTTATTTATTCCATTTGAAAGAGTTCCCTTACTTTTTGAACCCTAAGAAGGGCGAAATAGTTTTGTAAAGGACATCCCTCCACGGCTAGGGTAAACCGGGGGTCAGAAACTCATTTCTATCATGCGTTTAAGCACAGAAGTTAACATTTAAAGGCCAGTAATGGCTTTTAGCTTTAGCATGTCGTTCTAAAAGTTATAAAACCATTGTTGTCATGTATTTCCGAATGCTAGCAGCTCTGAGCCAACGTTGCTGACCGGCGATTATTGATGATGTCATCGAGTGGGAGTGATGTCCAAATTTGAAGACACTATTTTTCTATAACTCTGTGTTTGGAGGACTAAATGTAGGGGTAGGGAGAAGCCATAGGGGTAGGGGAAGAATTCAGATTCTGCTTAAAAGCCTAGAACGTGGGCTTCCGCATTTAAAATTTGGCATTCATACGTAGCTATGGAAGTTTCTACGACTGTTTTCTGGCTCCACGTACAAATGCATTGAAAACGCTTTGAAAGTTAGACCAGTTGAAATTTGACCAATCAGTGACTCCAATTTGGTAATAACGTACGGATGGTATCCCTTTTAACCATGGAAGAACCAACTGTTTAAAAAAAATGTTTGTGGATTTAAGCGACATTTGCGACACATGGAACCAAGTCCTTACTATATTGGAAAATTTGACAATTCGCACCAAGCTTCTTCCAACTGTAGGTGGCAGACACGCGTTAGTAAACAGTAGAAAGAGAAACGAAGAGGAAACCCCTCCCTGCTTGTTCATTGTGAACTCTATATGCTCGTCCAAAGTGTGTGTATGTAGCCTAGCGGAGACGTACCACCCACCTCCACTTAGACTCCAACTCTACAGCTCAGAGGAGCACAGGGAAACAGCACAGTAAAACGCGCCGAGCTTCGGTGTCGCGGGGGCTTGTACGTTGCGCAAAACGATGGGGGCAATTAGACCCGCACGACACTTCGGAATGGCGTGATGAAGGACTCCTGGGCTCGTCTCCTCCGCCTCTGTTCCTCTATCATTAAGGATTGAGCAGCCACATCTGGCTAATGGCACGCCTGGGGTTCCTGCTCAAACACTGTGCCACGCCGCGCACATTTAATTATGCCTCATAAAGGTAACAAAAGACACAGGCTGCTCTCGGGGAAGCACTGCTCGGAAATCAGAAAGAGACACACAGAGGGGGGGTTGGGGGGGGGGCTGGCCAGCTGCCAGATTCACAGGTTGATCCAGGTCGGCGGTTTCAAAAGAGGGGGAATTCACTAAAGGGTCTCCACCTCTCCTTGAGATGGGGGCTGCCATGAGGAGATGCTGGGAATCAAAGGATGTGTGGTTTGATTCTGTAGATCACGGCCTCCACGGGCTACAGCTATCAAAGGCTAATTGCGGCTGGACTGGAGGGAATAAAAGACAACCTCCTTGAAATATTTATGGGATTTAGTAGCTTGTTTGAAGTGAAGATGGACTTGTTTTTTTAAAATGGAAACAACATCGGGGGAGGATGAACAGAACAGTGTGTGGCCCGCATTTAGCCACGACCATGAAACGCACATTAACCGCTGACTGAGTGACGGGCTGACCTATGACTTCAGAAGTATCTGGAGCTTTTCAAAACATCATGGATGGCTGCTTTGTGCTGCAAACAGCTAACATTAAGAGCAAAGACTGCAAAAAAAAAAAAAAACAGAGAGAAACATGAGCTGTCGCAGCAACATTTATCAGACAGCGTCAGATAGAAGAGAAAAGAAAAAAAATGAACGTGTGGTCTTTTGGTGGTGGCAGTTTGAAGAGCTGGCTAACACCACAGGAAAGGTCACTGTTCACTTCTATTTGGACCTTCCCATAAATCCCCTGCTGCCCAGTGCAGTCACGCAGCTGGCTGAGAAAAACAGGAATAAAAATACACAAAGAAAAAAAAAAAGGATTTTGTTTTGCTAACACCTCTCCGTCCCTTTACAACACCAAGCTCCACAAAGACTTTCCGTAGATGTTAAAAACAGATCCTCGCGGTGCATTTAAAGACCCACTCCAATGCAAACCTTTTTTTTTTCTGTGTTGGGTACCTCATGATACGATGCGATACATGGCTCACGATATCGATAATATCACGATGCTGCAATAATTGGTAAAAATCCTCTCCAATAACTCACAATATATAGAAGAACATGTTTTTAGGATAATAAATCCCCATTTATTTTTTAGCTTGAACACAATCATAAATACTTTGTGTATTGTTTTGTGCAACAAATAATTTACACTTCTGTACATTGTCAAAATCAGTAATACTGTCTTTGACAAGCATTGACACCAATTTAATTTGAATTATCTATAAAACTAAGTGTTAACAATAGTAAACATGAACAGCAGTGCCACTACTTAGTGCAATATTGTTGCTAACAACAAAACAAAAATTAAATAAGGCAAGTAGCTGTAAGGCACACTGGACAGCCAATGTAGCAACGCCCCCTATCTACCTCTGAAGGAACATTTCACCATAGGAGGATGAGTGTAACATTTTACAGCCTCTTTAAACGAAAATAAAAGATCGATACTTGGTGAGAACATATCGAGAATCAATTGCAGGACTAAATATCGCGATATATCGCAATATCAATATTTTGGTACATCCCTACTTTTACCATGTTCTTATAGCATTTTATCTGATCATTTCTGAGTATTTATTTATTCCAAAAAGCATAAAAACAATTAAAAGACCACTGGGAACGCTTTTGAAATTGACTAAAAGTGGGACTTGAAGCACTTCATGTACACCTCTGGAGGAAAATCTTCTGCTTTTTGGGAGCAAGAAGAAGAGTTTTATGGCGGGTCAGGATTAAGACATAGATCCAAGTGCCAGAGGAATGAGCATAAATTCTCCCGCAGAAGAGGTAAAAACGCTCGGGAGGTGGCCTTGAAGTATCAGCGCATGCTATGTATCATCTGCTGCAACAAGAACAGTCCATATTCTCTACGGTTTGTCAGTCTGGAAATGAGAGAAGTTTTTACATCTTTTCCAGTTAAATTTACACACATTTTTAAATGAAGATATATTATGTAGATTGTTCTATCTTAGGATCTGAGCACTATTTGTGCTGAAGAAGCTGGTGGATTTACAGACCTTCGATTCGACACCAGGGAAACATTTGTCAGCAGACTCGCCGCATTGGAACGGCTTGGGTAAAAGACTGAGGATGAACCCGCTCTCCGTCCGGTAAATCATAAAAACTGCGAAGCTGCTGGCCTCCACGAGAAACGTTTCTGCAGCACATCCTACACTTCTTTGAGTTTCTCACAGAGCTCGGAGCTTAAGCCAATTTGGACGGGCTCCATGTTTCTCGACAGGTTCCAGTTGGGATTTATAAAACAGTTATAGAGCGTGTTCCTCCCTAAACACAGCTTTAAACCCCACATGCATCAGCTGCATACTTAGCTGACACTTTTTTCATATTATTATTTAGTTTGTATATTCGAAGCGCAGCAGGCTACTTTCTAATACCTCCTGATAACATTGGGAGCTTTCAGGCATCCAAACGCACCGACTGTTTTCTCGAAAATCTCTTCAGCTCATTTTCCACCTCCGACTTTATGCGCAGATTCAACCCAAATCTCCATTTCTCCTTCCATCTCGTCTGCAGGCTTCAGGGGGCACATGGCATTAGTCTCATGACGCTGGGTTTGTCATGTCTCTCCCCAGCTGTGATCTGCCTGAACTCTTACATTACAAATAGCTGGAGGATTTTTCACCCTCTTATCACATTTGCCAAGCAGGCCTGTCTCTTATCAGCTTTCCGCTAGAGATAAATGCGCTTTTGAAGATAGGAATAAGAGAGGTTTCTGCAAGCTAATTCCAGAAACCCATCTGCAGTAGATTACAGATAGGTGCCAGGGAGCAGAGGAAGGGTTCAGACTTTAATATGGAGGAGTTGGCAGGTCGAGGTGTGGCTGGTTATGACAATGTCATGCTCTCCCACCCTAAAGACGACTAACAACAGGGGATGGATTAAGCTGTTTTTTTTTTAGAATTTAAATGTTCCGTTTGGCACTTTTATTCCAAAATCATTTTTTAGAAGCTTGTAGGGTTTCAGCGATCCGTATATTTTTTTGTTAATTCATAAACAAATCCTACTTTCACCTTAGAAAACTTCATCACAACATGTTTTTGTTTTTCTGCTTTGGGGTTATTTAAATCCTCCCCATGTTTACACCCTCAAATAATAAAAAAAACAACATTTTTTTCTCAATGATTCTCCTTTTTCTGAGATTTTTCTAATTCACATCACTAACGTTGTTTCCTTAAGAGTCCCACTTTGTGCCACATCCCAATTATAGAGATAAATATATCATAAAACATTTTAAAGCAGGAAGATTGCGTCACTGTGGACATATTCCAGTAATACTCAGAAAGAATAAAGTGGGGCAAACCGCTGTAAGCTCACAAATGGAACGGATCTTTAAGCTGCTATAGGATTATCATAAAAAAAAAATAACAAAAAAGTCGAGAATGAAAGCTGTATTCGTCCAAATTGGAGCAAATAAATAACCATTTACGCGGCTCCTGGCGGGTGATTTGAGGCCGAATTGACGGGAGACGTGTGAGCCAGCGTGACCTTGATGGTTGAGATTTTCGTAGGCGATGGGGGGGAGGAAGAAAACCTAATTAAACAGCTCCTCCCGCAGTTCTAAAGCACTCGGAGTGCGCGCGTAAAAGCGTGCGTGACCGCATCCTACCGCAACGCTGGCTGGCATCTGTAAAACGGTCCAAACCTGACTGCTTTGCAGCCAGTGACTGTGCTGTAGTCTAAACAAAAACAAGCCCCAGCCACTCGCTCCATTAACCAGTGTGTGCGCAAAGCCACAGTTTGTTTTTAGTCGGAGAATCGTCATTTTTTGGCGTAAAAGAAAATGTTATTTTTACGCAGCGGAACTTTCAGCTCTTTTAGTCTCCAAAAGGTATTTAAATTAGAGGAGGAAATAGTAACACCGAATTAAAAATGAGTTTCAGTCTTATTTCGTTTTGCATATTTTTGTTTGAGCTCCAGTGCGCAAGAAAAACGCGTAAAAAGCAACAATATCACATTATATATGGATATATAAACACTTCCAGCCTTATTAGCGAATCTTCCAGAGAATTCTGACTTGAGATTTTCTTTTATTAACCCAACTCACCGTTTCACCTGTAAAGAAAGGCAAAAATGAACCCGCAGACTGAATCTTACCGTCTCCAAGCGCGCGGAGCTCGGTCGCAGAGGATATCCAAATCAGCCAGGCTGGAGGAAACAACAACCTGCCTTCATAAATGGACTCGAATGTGCCTGTTTGGGCTTAAATCCAAATGTAAAAGTGGAACAGTGTTCGGATGTTGGACGACGAGGAAGCGGAATAACCTGCCAGAACAATAAATCTTCGACGAGATTTTCTTTTTGCCTCCGTTTTTCGGTAGAAAACAAAAAAAAAAAGTGTCGAATTTATTATTTATTTTCTTTAACAGTAATCATTCAGCTCTGCGTTTTATTCGACTTCTCCAAAGTTTCTGCAGGCTTTTATCTGCGCTTCCGTGACGGAACGGAGGGTCTTTATCGCGCCAGAGAGGCGCGCGTTTGGCTCGTCAAAGGGTCCAAGCTCGGTCAGCTCCGACGGCAAAAAAAAAAAGAACCGTAGATTCCCCCTCACAGTGTCCTTCGAGCTCACGCAGAAAACACGACGAAATCCATATCCAACAGAGGTGCGCAGGCGCTGCGGGAGAAAGGAGCGGGCAGTTATCCACACGCACAAAAAAGAGAGAAAAGATTCCGGCGCCTTTGAGCAGAAAAAGGAGAGAGGAGGAGAAGAACGCAGTGCGCTCTGCTCCTGTTCGAGGCGTTCTCCACGCGCAACAGAGCAGCAGGCGAAGCTGAGCGGCGCGTCACCCGGAGAGAGAGAGAGAGAGAGAGAGAGAGGGAGAGAGAGCAGCTGTTGAAAATAAGGACAAGACGAGACCAGAGCAATCAATGAACGAAGACCTGATCACATTTCCCCCTTTTTTCTGGTTTATTTTTGGTCTCCATCGCTGGCAGTTTAAAAGCGCGATGGTTCTTTGTTCCATTTTCACCTAGAAAGCATTACCGCTTCACGTCTATTGAAATGGACAACGTACACGGGCGGAGCAAGAACATTTTAGGGCCGGAAGGGGGATGAGAAGGCCTTGGAAGGGTGGCAAATGAGAACAGCAGAGTGGAAAACCATGACAAATGAAAAGATTAAAGATATGTTTTACAAACTGTTGTTTTTCATCTTAAAGCGGCGGTTCATTTAGCTGATGTGCTATCACTAATATAAACCAGTAGCAAAAATACATAAAATACAAAATAAAAAAATGTGTCGAAATTCTTAAAAGCCCAGATGAGCTGGCATACTCAATACAGGAGCTAAATCATTGATTGTATATAGAGAACTGGATTCGGTTACTCCTCCCCTATAACATTCCAGGAAGTACTTGCTGGCTCCAAGACGCCAATAGACATCTATATATAAATACAGAAGTCATTCTGTTTCTTAGCATCTTCTTGCTAATCCTTATTTTTTCCTTGATTTATTTCTTTATTACAAGTTATAAACTGGCCAATCAGAAGCTTCAATTAAGGCATGAGGTGTCTGCTGGCCCCCACCTTGAATGTTTGATTCTCCCAACCCCCCTTTCACTGCTAGGGCTGGAGACTTCCAACAAGCTTACTTATAATTGTCGACAGTAGTTACCATAGAAACATTGATTTAAAGCACTTCATCTGGCGCCAAGATTATGATGTCTGTTTCATGGAAAAATGGCGACCGAGTTGGCTTCATTGCACTAAGGCATTATCATGTTTTTACTTTTTAAATCTTATTTTAATGATCACAATTTTACTGTTTGTTTTGATTGTTTTGTTTTAATGTTTTATTTAAAGCACTTTGAAATGTGCTATAAAAATAAACTTAACTTGCCATGGGTGATGTCACACCCACTACGTCCAGTTCTTTATATACAGTAAAAATGGGCAAAGCAAATAATTTGAGGACTTCAAGATTTCATTTAAAAATGTTGCTTTAGTTAATTTTGCAGCGATTAAAGAAGCTTGTATTGATTATTTCGTAATCTTTGTCTAAAATTATTCACAGTTTGGGGGCAAATGAGGGGGTCCGCTTTTTCTTAAGGGGGTAACTCCACCCTCCATCCCCCTGTAGTTTTACATGTACAATATCATCCATTTATTTTTAGATATAAAAAACTGATGAAAATGTTGTTTTTAACATGATCTCGTGGGCTTTTTCTGCTGATGGAAGACATTTTTACAGAAGACTGATCAATAAAATAGGTTTGGGTTGTGAGAGGCTGTAAGCTAGCAGGATACAGTGTAAACTGAGAGTTTGTAGTAATGTGAAGGGGGCGGTGTTGCTTGGGCCAATGGTCCCACCCACCACTCAGATTCTAATGCCGCTCTGCAGAAACTGTGTGCTAGAAAATGACAGTTTAACAAAAAAAAAGTAATTTTGGCTAAAGATAAACCAGGAACGCTTTTACAATAGATCAAACGCCGATTGGAGAGGGAAATTAACACTCATTAGAAAGTGTATTTAATGTGTTTTGATCGCCGTGCTGTGCCGTGTCTTTGCAATCCAATTTTTCCCTCTGCACACAATCCATAAATGCATACACACCAACCTCTCATGTGGAACATTTACTTGTGTGTGTTTTTTTTTTTTAATCCTTCCACTCCAGGACAGTCACCAACTGGACAAAGCAATTTACACGCCTCTCCCTTGAATGTGCGTTTGAGGGTTGGGGGGTGAATCTGGGTGGGGGGGGGGGGGTGGGGGGGGGCGACTCTAACCTCCATTGACCCCTCCAGTCTAACAATTCCCAAACCTCCCCCAGTAGCCATGGGGGAATATGGATTGGCATGAATCTATAAGCTTTGCTTATCTACCTTTTTCTCTTCTGCAGTGAAGATGTTAGACTTAAAACGTACTTAAGAGAAAGACTCTGAGGCTAAAGAGGAGGAGGAGGAGGAGGAGGATGAAGCTTTGACGTCTCCTACAAAGTTAAGGCCCGTGGTTATCCCGTTCGCTCCTGTGACCTGCTTAAGTTAGCCCTGATTGAAGTCAGGTTGAAAGAGGCTTATGCCTGCAAAATGAAAAGGCAGCGCAGGGTTCACTTCCACTCCTCCACCTCTCTGTGGAGTTTTACTGGAGCCGAGTTTAAGGCTGCTGTTTACTCTCTGCCTTGCTGTGTAATACCCCACGGATTCACCCAAGAGAACGCTGGCTTTGCTTTATGAAACAACTCATTTTCAAACAAACAAATACAACACAATGATGTGGAGATTTAAAGACGGGGAATTCGTACCTGCTGGAAACACAACACTAGTTATTATTTACTAGTTTACAATAAAACAAAAGAGTCTCTAAGCCATCATTTAGTGTTGACACAGTGTTGTATTTAATCTATTATGCCTAATTCCGTTAACTTTATTGGAATTTTTTTATTCAAAATCAATGGATCATTATTTTTCAAGCATCAATAGCTGCGTTTTCATCACACGTGCGGAAAACCTTTTTGAAATTCTAGAAATGTAAAAAAAAAAAAAACATTTGGAAATGACAGCTATTCAATTAAGTCATAATCATACGAGTAAACACAAACCTAGTTACACAAAAACACAATGACACATTTCTGCCACAGCACTAGCGCTCATTATCATCTATCAAAGGAGACGTCGGCGTCTTGTTCAGATCAACAGAGAGGCAGGCTAGGTGGGAGCGATTACGGATGAAAAGATTTTGGGAAATTGTGGTTATTAGTGAGGGGCCCTGGATCCGACAATTCCACGTGACATGTTCAACTTTTGGCATTGTGGGACGTCTTGTTGCATTAAGTGTAGTATCCGGTTGAGGATAACGTGACTCATTCAATTTTAAAAGTGTTTCCATTGAAGTTTTGCAAAATATGTCAACTCCACCTCTTTCAAGTGCAAATTATTATTATTTTTTTAATAAAATCAAGTTTTTTCGAAATTGATGCATTTCCATTGTCCGAATTTATTATCGCTGATCTAATGGAAACACAGTGCATGTTGGGATACTTTTCAGGGCTGTGAGAAGGGACATTTTCTGATGTGTGTTGAATTTCCTTTCATCCAGCAGAAAGTTCCTCATCCCAGCTTTAGCCGATCCCTAATCAAAAATCAACCCGTTGACTTCCCTACTGAAAACCCTTTGAAAACAAAAGGAGTTGAAGCACTTGCAGTTCATCAAAAAACCAGGAGAGGGCGAGTTACTTAATCCTTTAACATCGAAGCTTTAGCTGTAGTGTTAACTTCACTACTCTTCAGTAGTGAAGTTTATTTAATCAACGTAAATTACTGATTCTGTAACAAATTACAGAAATTTTGTTAATTTGATACAATGTTTCACTTTTTTCAGTGTATGTAGATCAAATGTGATCATATATGCAGTAAAAGTATTTTTCTAAATCACAAAAAAGTGTCTGGAGTTATTTTTTTCTGAACAATAATACATAACACTTCAGATCTTTCTGGAACAAACTTGTTCTTTAAGTTTTTGAGACTAGTGTGGAAGTGGAACTGCAAGAGCCCACCTCACTATTTTAAAGTGACACACAGTCATAACAAGAAAGGAGGGGGTTTAAGCACCACTACTTTTCTTGAAGAAAGCCTGGATGTATTTTCTGACCTTCAGGACTTTAACAACCAGCTTTCAGCCTGCCATACATTCAGCGGTGGGCCACTAATGCTGCCAGCTCCAACCAGAAGAACAGTTAATATCTTGTAAGCCAGCGCTGACTGAGTGGATCTACAGCCCTGCTCCAAGTATCCACCTCGTAAAAATAGCATCTGGCTTACAATATTTTCCTCTTTAACAGCTTCCTAAAATAAATACATGTAAGCTCTTATGTGAGAAAAGAAGACAGCAGTCGGGGCCGCACAATGTTGATTGCAGATCTGGTGCTGGCAGGAAGTGTTAACTACAAACAACTATTTATGAAGACGTATATCTCCTTGCTTTGCAAAATGAAAAATCTGTTTGTGGAAATGCAAAAAAAGGAGAGCAGATCCCCACCAACACATGGCCAATGAAATATCCCAGAGCATCTATAATCCTGACTAATATCTGTAGTGAAGTCATTTCCGAGTACCGCGAGTCGGACTTCCAGCGATCCGCGCTCTTAACATCAGCAGTAATGATGGTGGAAAGGCACGACACAGACTGTCACCATCTAAACGGAACCTCGTCATCTTTTATTCCATTTTATTTCTGCAGATCTACATTGTAATTTCTGTCTGGAGAATGCCTTGCAGAGGCCATGATTTATTCATTGCTGGAGTTTGGGTAGCAAACCGCATCAGAGTGAAAAAATATACACTTAATGCAATAAGTCCCATCTTTTGATATGAATGGACCTTCTTGATGGTGACCTAAACGCTCCGAAACACAAGCACTGCCCCTAAAAACGAAGGTCACAGGAGGTTCTAAAATCTGACAGACGGGCCGAACCAGGAGAAGATTAGTGGCTTATTTTGGTTATTCCCCTCATAAAGGAAAGAAATAACATAGGATCTGGACAAATTCCCCCCATAATCACTATATAATGCGTTTGCCATTTTCTAGTGCCTTCTGAATCTACTAATTCCAAATCGAGTGCACTCAAAATTCCCCAAAAGTCTTTGCGAAAAACTAGCGTACATCGATGGTCACTAGATTAGTGGATATAGACCACAATGCATTGCTGTCAAACAATTTCGAGCAAAAACACGTCTTTAAATGCAATATTTGAATAAACCATCCACATTTTTACCTTGAGAACACAGTGGAGTCATCAATAAACGCTATGAGATGTTTGTTTTTATTCGATTTTGTGAAATCGATAACCTCATATCCGGTTTTCAGAAAAACGAAAGTAAAGTAGTGAGCATTGTGTCTGAATTACTTTCCCGCTCCATAGTCGGTCCGCCACGTTGATCTGTGTGTAAAGTGTCTGTGTAACTGTTTTTGGGGGTTGTTTTTGTGTGTTTATTTTCATCTCTACAGTCTGTTTAGATACAAAAAGATAATCTAATTTGTCAACTGAGGTATTTTATTGTGAAAAACTATATATATACACATATACCTACTTACAACCATGCAAAATATATATTTAGCCACTATGTTCCAAGTAATAATGCACACATACATTTCAGCACTTGTATGTCAATAGTGCACTTTTTCATTGATTGATTGATTTTTTTGCACATACATTATTTATCTAGCTCGATAAGGGATGAGATAAAGAAAAGAATAACTTGAAAACATTTGAAAATTAACTGGATTTTTTTGCGTCTCTTGATGTAACTCCCGGCCAGAATTTATTCCAATTGCCCGCGGCTCGTGTAAAAGATAGACTAGACGCCAAAACGTTCGCTGCACAGCACCCGTTGGCTGCGGAGGAACTCGGCGCTTCCTGTCTAGTTTAAACTATACCGCAGGTTAACGAGGGCGCCGGATGGAAGCGGCCTCCGTTTCCACGCTTCGCCACATTCCAGCATGCAGTGTGAGCTAGCTGTAACTTTCTGTGCCTGAACAAAGATGAATTTATTTGTAGTGCGCCGTCTATGGGGAGACATTGGAACTACACGGAAAATAAAACATTGCTTTGAATAAACAGAGTTTAGCTAACGGACCACATATGACCCCCGGCCGTAGTTTGCCCACCCCATGTTTACAACCAACTAAAGGTTAAATAAATGAATACATTTAGAGATTGCATTTGGATAATAATTACAAACACTATTTGATTTGCCTTAGGATGCTTTCATAGTACACTATTGATAGTATGGTTACACAGTTTTAATGGGAGACAATTGTTAAAAAAAAAATGTCAACACATGCATCTTCATTTTATGTGTAAAAGTTAGAAAAAAAATAACATAGAACTAGAAGATTATCCACTGGCTTTCCTGTATATAAGAATTGGACAGAGTGACCCCCCCCCCCGCATTCTAAACAGGAAGTACCTGGTAGTTTCAAAAAGCCAACATCTTTTAGACTTCTGAGGGGAAAAAAAAAACGCTATTACTCAGTTATATTTGTCAGAATATTTACTTAAGTTATAACTTATAAACTGACCAATCAGATGCCTCAATAAAAGCATGTCAAACGTTCGAAACAGATTTAGTGTAGTCTGCTTTACAGTAGTAGGGGTGTGAAGTTCCAATAACAAGCTCACTACTGATTGGTGAGAGAGGTTGCCATAGAAACTCAGACCAGTTGGTGCTTACTGACGTTTGTCTCCAACATGGTGGCGTCCATATTGTGAAAAATAGTGATTGAATTGACTTAATTTCATTGGAGCCAGAAATAAGACAATTTCTATAAGTGATGTCACGCTCTTTTGGTCCAGTACTCATGTACAGTCAATGGGTTTATCTCATATAATGACGATCACTTTGAGATCTTTGTTACAACACTTTTACATAGATATTTTACATTTAAACTAAAGTAAACTAAATTCTTGTTTTTAGGCTCCCACTTACCCCCAAAAAGTAGAGGAAATGAAATGTGATGCATCTGAATATTCCAGTGTGACATTCCCCTGAATAGCAGCTGGCTTCTTGAGGCACACTGTCCTGTGTGTTTCCAATGCTCCTCTTCTCCAAACACACCTGACTGAGTTCATCTTCGACCTGTATGGAGACTTTACCCTGGCAGTCATCAAAGCCAGCTGTTTTTAAGCAGGATAGGATGGAAACCATGCAGGACATAGTTCCCCGAGGACCAGGGCTGAGAAACACTGCTCTTTTGTCTACCTCAGTTGAGACCGAACCGTCTTGTAATATCTCGTCGAGGCGCAGGCGGCAAAATGTTTCTGGAGGTCTCAGCATAAAAAGTCTTCCTGATTGATCGACGCGATGTAGAACAAAAAGTTCCAGCCGCCGGGCACATTAAAAATGAAAATTTTCTGTGATTCAAAGGGCTGAGTTGTTAGGGCAGAAGGAGATGAGAGCTGGTAACTCTGCTAGTTTTGCCTGAGGAGCCCCTGTAGCAGCTAGTCCCAGCTGATCCATCCATCAGCCTTCAAGCCCGTAGAGGTGAATGACTTTCTGAAGGCTCTGCCGGCTACCTTATCCCGAGGCTTAACAATCCAATATTGGTTGTTGCCGAAGATAATTACTCTCCATTGATGGTGGAACACCCAGGGCTAGCCGCAGCCATTTGCATTGCCCAACTCCGCAGATCAATGAGGAGGGAAAGCAGTTGGGAGCTGATAACGGTGTTCGTTAGACTTGCATTTCTGGAAGCGGTGTTTTGCTCTCCCCTGCTTTTTATTCTCCATCCTCCCCTCCCACGGAAATATTCTCCCCCACTTCATCTTCTTTGAGTGAACAAGGTAAAGAATGGGTCCCACAGATAGAATCAGCAAGGACATCGTCGTCTTTATTCTGCCTCCAAAAAGCGCGCGCGTGTCACCTTGACATTCTTTATCTCCAACACCGCGCTGGAAGGAGAAAATGTGCAAACGAGATCTCACATTTGATACACGATTGTTTATAGGCACGCAGCTTTTATTTTCATTTTTCCCGAGCCGCTTGGAAGATTGACAAAGAAAGAGCGACTCCTTACTGTTCGTGACAAGACAACATGGAAACCGAAGATCCAGCTTTTGTGTGATGTATTGGCAGAGTTGTTTCTACCAGAGCACAATTTGTACAAAATAAAAGGAAAACAAGAAAACGCGATAAATAGGACCATGTGAATACAACATTTGGCGCAGCTCCGAAAATAACAGACACTTAAAAACTACCATGTGATGAAGGTATGAGTTGATCAGCAGAACTTTCTGCTCAGAATATGACAGAGATTCAAAAACAAGTGGTGTTATGCTCACTTGTAATTAAATTTCCATTCCTATAACAAGATAAAAGTGAGTTGTGCTCCATCTCGGAGAGTGTAAAAGACTTTTGCGGATTAATTTTTCATCCTCATTGATAATTTAATATACGCTGACACAAGTTTATTAACATTCTATGACTTTTCTTGCCCTGTGAATAATCTCTATATAATGTCGTACCACTTTGAGGGGGAAGTATCATTTACCAGGTAGTTGAAGTTGCTTAGTAAATCACAAAAAAGTTAGGGCACCTGCAAGACCCTTTGAAATCCAGATGAAAAAGAACTATTGTTATGGTTTCTCACTGTCTACCTAATGGGGCTGAAAAGCACAAAACTCAAATGTGAAAAAAAAGAGCTGATTTGGAGCTTTAATAAAAATGCATGACTGAGACAAGAGAACAGTCAGAGAACGGAGAGTAATAGATAAAAACTGCAGATTCAGAGGTTTGTTACCAGTGGCAATCAGGGTCCAACTGTACTAACAAACAAAAATACGTATTTAAAGACCCACTCCAAAATAAATTGTTTTTGTTGTTTTTAACATGTTCTTGTGGAGGACATTTAAATAGAAAATTAAGTTTAAGATAGTATTTTTGAGTATTTCTTTATTTAAATCGATGTGAATCAGATTGAAAAAAATTACTTTTGTTTTGTAGAAAATAAACCAGCATGGTTAAGTTAAGATTTAGTAAGAGTGATGGTAAGGGGGGTGGGATTGCTTCCATGGCAATAGTTATAGTTACCCCAAAGGTTAGAGGTGAATTTCTACTGAATAACTACTGCCGCTCTAATCCAAAGAAACTTTTTTATAAAAACGGCATCCAAAAGAAACAGGGCAAAACGGCATAATCATAAAGCAAAAGAAACAACACTGGGGACACTAACAAAAAAAAAAACAAACCCAAAAACGATCAGAGTTTAACATTCTGGTGTCAGAAAACAGGAAACAACACAGGGCAAAGAATGTGGAGAACTGCAGGTGCGACAATGGTTAAAGACATAATAGAAGGAAAATGACAGATTATTTGTTACCATGAAAAACACGCACTTGCCAGCAGAGACTGGAGTGAGATTAAATATAGGGTTAGCGGAGCAAAGCCCTAATCCATTCAGAGACAAATGCGAGGTCTCTGAAGCACATTTGTTGTGCGGCCTGAGGTTTAACAACTAGCGGTGTAACTCCATTTCTCATCATTACCTCCCTGTGCTGCGGCGCAGGAGAGACGAGGACTGCCAGGTAAGGAAAGCGAACAAATACAAGGATGGAAACCAAGGACAAATCCTGGACAGAATTCCTGAAATAATGTAGATTTTGAATGGGAAACATATTTAAAATTATTACTGTACTTTCCATACTGTAGAACACACCAGATTACAAGGCACACGGTCAATGACTGTTCTATTTTCAAACTCAGGTCAAAAAGCCTATAAGGCCCATTGAACCATAAAATGCATTCAGTGAGACAAATGAGTCAGAGATAAGTCAATCAGTCTCACAATACATGATACATGTTAGCCACATTAGTATTTTCATATTACCATTTTTTTACTCTTGGTAAAAACAAAAAAAAAAAGACAATATTGCTAAAATAAACATTGCTGTGACTATGCTAACTCGCAACCGTGTTGGAAACATGTAAAAAACATTACAACACTGCTACCTGTTAGTCCCGTTTGAAATGTTAGCATAGTCAGAAAACCTGTAATGCCTAAAAACAGTCTGACACAGTTACACGTTAGCCACATTAGCTGTTTTAGCTTATTCAGAATATCCCTCCCAAACTCATTAGTGACACGTTAAAAAAAAAAACAGACTGAAAACGTTAAAGCAACCGTTTCTGTAACTAAGCTAACTTCTTGTAAGTAAGAACTTTTAAAAAATAGTCAGACATGGCTAAATGTTAGCTCTGTTAGTGTATTCACAATATCTTTAACTCACAACCTTATTAGCAACGCGTACAAAATTGACTTTTTTACCACTAAAACAAATGTGACTATGCTAACTTCTTACCTTGTTAGCAATACATAAAAAGAAAGAACAGCCTGACACCGCTAGCAAAGTCAGAATTTCATGTAACTCCCAACCTTGTTACTAATATGTGAAAAAAAGACAGATTCTGCTAAATCAAATGTTATTGTGGATATGCTAATTTACATCCTTGTTAATAATACGTAAAGAAAGCACAGTCTGACATTGTTATTCGTTAGCTGCGTTAGTGTGTTTACAATAGCATCCAGCCTTGTTGGAAACAGATGAAAGACAGACTGATGAAGCAAAAACAAATGTTATTGTGATTATGCTAACGCACTATCTTGTTAGTAACACGGTAAAAAAACGACATTGCTACACGTTAGCCGCGTTAGCGTGTGTACAACCTTTTTTGCAAAACAGATTGATGACGCTAAAACAAAACATTACTGTGAGTATGCTGATGATCCCTAACCTTGTTCGTAACACGTAAAAAAAAAGTCCAACACTGCTACATGTTAGGCATGTTAGCGTATTTTCAATAACACGCCTTGTTTGTAACGAGCACCAACAACAGAGATTATGACAGCGCGCTGTGTCCCATTAAAATCACTTTAATATCATTGAACAGAACCAGAATTACAAATATAAAAGGTGCTCTGGATTATAAGGTGAACAGCCATTTTATGAAGAGAATTAAGGCTTTTAAGTGTCTGATATATTGAAGAAAATATGGTAAATGTATATATACATGCAGTAAATGGCTGGGGAAGGCCATTGAGTGACTATTCTGAAGCTGTGTGTTGCTGCGCTTTGGACCGACGACTGACATGAGTGCAGTAAGTCAGCCCAGAGTCAGATATGGAAATCCAGCAGCTTTCAAGATACAAGGCCTTCTTTTCGGAGGCACACGTCAAAGGATTTGTCAGGGTGGATGAGGCAGATGCTTTGACAGATTTAAGGAAGCTGGTGTGTGTGTGTGTGTTTGTGTGGGGGGGTCCTTTTGGCTTCCATCGGTGACGCACACAAACTCTATAGTGCTACAGGAGTGTATAATAAGTCCCCTTGAGGAAAAGAGTTGAGGGGAGGAGGGAGAAAACAGCACACAAGCTTAAAAAAAACAACAAAATCTGATTGCATTCAAGTTCTTATTAACATATTCTTTGACTAGCAGAGGATGCCACTGGTTTTGAATCAGTCCGACACAGCTGTGGAGGCCCTGTAATTTCTATTATGACTCCATGATTCAATCAATTATGGCTCTAAAGCTATGGCTTAATTAACTCCAAGCACAGGCGGCTGATTTTAACAGGAGCAAAACAAAATGGCTGTTAGTGTCCCTCATGCTTAACACTGCACCTAAGATGGTGGTGAGGACATTTTTTATAAATCATATGCAATCCAGACATAAAGAAAAGGAGATTTTCCCTCATCAAAGAAAAAAAGTATCTTACAACACTCCATCTTTTTACATTTATTTTAGAGACGCGTTTATATAGATGTGTCTCATAACGTGATTACAAATGTTTTTAACCAATCAGAGCGCGTGCAAACTGTTTCCCAATAAGAACTTTTAAATGACTTCCTCATGATGGAGTCTGCGCAAATGTCTGACCGCAGTGCAAACGGCACAAAGAAAAGACGACAAATTCAATATCAATTCATGTCAAGGCAGAAGAAAGACCGGGATATGGTCACGAAAAAAAAAAAAAAGTCCCCTCGCAAAATAAAAATCAACAGCAAGTAATTATTTGAAATTAGGTTAGGATTATCACATTATTATCTAAAATAAAATTTCCAACAGTATTTTAAATTCAATTAGGGACCCTCAAGCCAGCTGTTTGCACTCGTCACTGAACTGGTGACAGTTTAATATGTAAAGACTCAAGGTGAGCAAACCTTGAATTGAGACAGGCGAACGGAACTGGGAAAACGAAACAAACAACCAGCCCGCTCTCTGCCGAGAATTTGTCTCCTCATTCTCTTGTTATCATCACTGACGAACGCCCGATTTATGCAACAAACATCTCCGTCCAGCAAACACTATGCAGCTACTTACAAATCAATGATGAAGAGACCAAGAAAATTGGTGAAATTAGATTTGAACCACTTATTGCCCATTAACAGAAAATTGCTTTTATTCAATCACATCTTATTTTATAAAGTACAGTCCATCTAAGGCCATGCCTAAGGCCACGTTAATGATCAGCACTGAGCTCGTATGTCAGGGCTCTGGGAAGCAGCAGCGGACCAAGGAACAAATGCTTTCAAGTGGGAGAGAGTCATTGTCTAAGCGAGTTAGGACATTAATACCAGTCAGATGGTTTCCATTTTGTACCCGAAATCTCATATTTGAAGCCAGGAGACCCCTACCCGCCATACTAATGGCTTTGACATCACAGGTTAATATTTCAACACAAAGAATCAAAAAAAAACAACATTTTTTAGACCTCCCCTCCCTTGAAATAGACAAGTTTTAATTCATCTTTGTGGGGATGTGTGCTAATCTGTCAGGCCTTTGTGGATGTAATATGGATTAGGCACTTAGCTCTCAGGGAGCTCAGTCATGATGCCAGAAAAGCCTCTTTGCATCACAGCTTCCCTGTTCATCAGACTGCACGCCTGCCATGACTTCTCGCCTCGCCTTTCCCCGGGGACACGCCCCGCGTGGCCACTCTGCTCGTTCCCCTGAGCAAACTGCGCCGCTTCTGTTCACGCCAGTATCCCCCAATGAGGGAGCTGGACAAAAAGACCAATGGGAAAAAGGTCCACCTTGCTAATTACACCAATCCAGCTGCAGAGACAGAGAGCAGAAAGCTCTTTTATCGGAAAGAGCCATTTCTTCCAAGGGTGAATTTTGTTCAATTTGTGTCAAAAAAGCCAAAAGAATGAGCTTGAAGGAACTTCAACAAAATTACGGATAACTGACAAAAAATAGAAAAAAAGTATCTAACCAGTATGACTACATTCAATTTGGACTTTCTCCAAGAGTGCAAGCCAAGATATAATTTCCTCCCTTTGACACAAAAGCTCTGTCTCGACTTAAAGACTGTTTAAATTGGGAAAAGTCTATAAATTCCAGGGATTCCAGAAATGACTGGATTCATTGAATTGAACCCACAAACATCAGAATGTCTCATGGCTCATCATGGGACCTTTATCACGGAGCCCATTTTGCTCACAAATCTATTCTGACGGGCAAAATCGCTTCGCAATCACATTACAGATGAGATACTTGTTATAGCCTACAGATGTTCAAAAGTCTGTAAAGTTTTCCTTTCTGACAGCACAAAAATGCTGTTTGTGTAACAATAAAGTTACAAGCTGAAAAAAAGGTAGGTGGGGGGAAAAAAAAACAACACTCGATCCCGCTTTAATCAAAAACAGAGTCACTGACTAGGGTTTCATTGTAAAGACAAACAAGCATTAACTGGGATGTTTTAAAGGCAGCAACAGAGGGTTTTTATTTAATGTCTTAAAGCTTTAATTGGCGCCTCTGTTATTTCCTCTTCAAGGGTTTGGGGGTAACAATAAACCCAGTGTCAAGGAAGAGGGCCTCACTGGCTGTGGCGACCCAGAAACTGGCTGCCTTCACTGGGCCTCTACATCTGTGATCTTTACCAATTGAGCTCAAGAGGCTTTGCTCTCCTGGCCTCAAGCTGCCAACAAGGCCGGCCTCTCAGCGAGACCTAATCGGCCTGGAAGGGCCCTGTCAACCACTCAGCCTCAGGGTCACATATGGAAGTGACTAGAGCTGTTCTAAGTCAACTGGGGATATTCATAAATCTCTAGACTGCTTCCTAAAGCTAATAATTGGAGAGAGCCACCTCTCTCTGTGAACTGTGTCTGGGAATATTACAGAACATATGCACTTTTACCATGCAATGAAACAGGAAGGGAATTTCTACGGCCGTAACACAATAGTTCACGGAATGTAATTTCAGACGCAAAACGGTCCAGAAAATGCAGACAAACTCTAACCAACGACTTCACAGCTTCTTTTCCCGGTCTTTGGCTCGATTCCTCACCATAACAATCGAGTCGATGAACTTTGTGTACTTTGACTGTCTCTGTCTAACTGTTTTAAGGCTGAGATCCAGCAGACGGACCATTGAGCCAGTAAATCTGATACTCTCCTCGAGGAGAACAAGGGCTCCTTTATGCGAACAGCTTACAGCTCCATATGTATTTTCAATTCAGATTTATTTAGTGAGAGACTCGGCGAGACCCCTGAGGGATCCATAAGCCCTGGTGCTCTTTCTCCACCTCTTCTGTTAAATTTACATCCTACAACAACATAAACAAAACTCCTGCTTCTTTCCCCAGAGCCCAGCTGGGGATCAGGGTTGCTTCAATCAGGGTTCAACATGCAAAACAGGAAGGCAGCAAGTAAGAATAAGAAAAGGCTGCATTCTTAGACAAAGACAAAAAAAAAAAAACCTTCAGGAAGAGCGTCAGAAAATTACCTCAGATTTCGGAAAGCCATACAACAAGAATGCATTGTAGTCTAACATAAATATCAACCTCACAGACATAATGCATTATGCTACGTTTTCACCAGGCTTCTGCGTTCAAGAATCTTGCATTGTAGCGTAGCAACACAAGTTTTTACAACTGCTTGGAGATCTATGTACAAAAGGCACGCCCATTGATTGTGCTTTGAACGTTAAACTTTGACCAATGAGGGACTCGGCTTTGGTAGTGACGCATGGGTAATGTCATTGATGGAATAGCCGTTGAAGAATTGATCCAAAGTCCCTTCGAGAGCGGGCTCCACATGCATTCTCCAACGCCCATCATATGGCTGGTATGTACATAGGATCAGTCAAAACTGCTCTTATGGGTTGATACCAGCTGAAGAAATTGGCAAACCAGAACTTCGCCTCTCCTCTCCTCTATTCTTTATTTATTTTTTTATTTAGTTCTCTGTCCTTTTGTTTGGTGCAGTGTGATTCAGGTGTTGTTTCTCCATCCCACTCCCCTCCAGGGGAGCAGGAGAGATTTTAGATTCCAGGTGGATCACCCGTACTCTTGTTCTTGGCTGTGGACCACGCCTCTGGCTAAGTAAGGGTGAAATACTGTAGGTGAGACGCAGATGTGTTGTGCAAATTTTTGATTTTTTTCAACCTACCGGAGACCTCTGCACTGCGCTTCAAATTATGTTACAAATGAAGAAATTAGACAACCAGAGTGCAGTTTGTGTAGACATCCAAGTAAGGGCACAGCATTACTCATACCTCATAAGTAACATTATCCTTACAAATACTTCCCCATTCTCTTAACACATGCACAATTATCATACCTTCCATTTTCATGACGTCCCTTAGGGTGGCCGCACGAGCCACAAGGGAACTGCAAGACACATCTGTGCTCCCTTTATGATGCGGCCACTCCTCTTTATGACCCTCCATGGACCAACCCAAAAACTGCAGTACTCGTATGGGTTACCCCATATGACTAAGACAAAGCTAATTGTGACTATTAGGGTTATCTAAGCTTTCAGGGACTGAAAGACATGGGAACTAGGTGGACAAAAACCTGTGGTTTGGGTATATTAGCTAGAGAGTGCAAGGTCCAGAGCACTGGAGCATGTCCCATGCTCTCAGGTTGGGCCTGTTTTATTAATGAGTCAATCAGAGAGCAGGCTAAGGGCTGGACACTTCCGACTGCAGGGAAGCATCTTGGTTGGCCAGCTCAGTGAATGCGAGTGGCTCGGTGTCAGAAGACGGATCCCTGCAGGGGCCTCAGCCGCTAATGTGATCCCTGGCGGGTTTCGGCGGAGCCACGTTTGACAAATGGGCTCCTTTAGCGGAGCTGCGCCGAGGGTGTCTGGTCTCTGTTGCAGGCTTTACCTGCCCACCGCCATGCTCGTCTCTTCATTTGCACCGTGTCCCCCGAGCTTCAGCAGGCGCTCATAATGAGGCCACATGAATGGATGGGCCAGGCTCGCACAGACACACAAAAGGAAAGCCATACACACACCCAGGGTAAATGAACTGAGATAAGAAGCTCATGGCAGGATGATTTGGAGAAAATGTGAACTTGGAGTCACCGTCACCCCTATGATGCCAGTGATGGATTATAGTGGAAAACTGGCAAGGAAAACCTCACATAATCTTTGGAAATGAAGGTAATAAATGAAGCTTGAAGTAATTTACAATGATTAGCATTAGTTATTCCCTAATGTTGGGAGAAATATTTGATCAAGCAAGATAACAAAAAAATAACAACCACAGGCAGGGATTTGGTTGAGCTTTTGGAAAACATCTTGAGGTTTTTGTTTTGACAGATGTTAATTTGCTCCTGAATTGCACGTGTCACATCTTAATCAGACAGATGGGAAGCCAGTGCTGTGGCATTTGCAGCACACATCCTCTCCACAGATAAAACTTTTGTCGACATTTATTGAGCACAAAAAAAGAGAAGTCTTTAACATGTTTTTTTGCAAACAGTTTCTCGTTTCTCAGTGTGGTGGCAGATACTGAGGTGGGGAGACAAGTATTCCGACAGATCTGGATATGTGTGTAAACAAGAAGCCGGGTGCGTTTGTGCTTTTCTTCGCGTGGAGCAGGATTGTGACAAATTCCAGAGCAAGTCTCTAGTGAGTGCCACTGCTTTGGTGTCAGAGCAGAGCGACTGTCTGCGCGTGATGGAGCCGAGGAACGCCGAGCTCTCCCGTGGGACGTGAACAAGTTGTGCCGAACCAATGATTTCAGCCTTGTCACAGGCAGGTGATGCATTTAGGCTGGGATGCAATCCCCCAGCACCACCTCCCCTCATCTACTTCTGAGACATGCCTCAGCTGCTGGATGTACTCCCATTTCCTATTCAGATCCAACATCAATCTGTTGGTGGCTGCAGATTTTATTTGTAACATATTGCTGGATGGGAATATGTGCCGTGATCATTCTCTACAGCCTCCAAAATGACAATAGCGGGTTATCCGGGGCAAAGTATGTGCGTTTAAAGGGCAAAAAGGTTATTGACTTAAGATGATTGGAATGAATTTGCGCTTATTCGACAAGACGTCGTCTCCTTGACTGAAGCTCGTGTGATGCAATAGATCAAAATGAAATGAGCACACAACAGAAACCCAAGTGTTTCTATACACATCCGTGTCCTCATATGTCGTCAACACATTAAGGTACAGCCCAGTAGGGGAGCCTGAAACCAACCGGAGTCTGAGAAAAGAACAACAAAACAGAAACGACCAAAGAGCACTTGTGACACAAAGACTTTCAACTCGGCTCCTTAAGGAGAACCATCTGTCGTCGGGCGGTCGGTCTTTGACAATCTGCGGCTCTGCAGTCAATTGTGGGTCAAGAGCAGGAGAATAAACGTGCACATGTGTCTGGCTTCCCTTGAACCAAAGACTCCCTACAAAACCACTGTACCTTATGAGAACTGGACTGGGTGACCCCTGCCCCATTGTGCTCCAACCAGGAAGTACCTGTTGGCTTCCAATGAGAATTAAACAGCTTATAGTCCGCCATTGTATTTGTCACAGTAATCATTCTTGCTTAACATGTTCATCTTTTTTTTTAAATATTTTTTTCTGTAGCAGAAGTTATTCAAGGTAAAAACTGACCAATCAGATGTACGCAGTCTAAGCATTTGACTGACAGAATATGTGTAGCCTGTTTTCAAGTGGTAGAGGCGTGGCCTTCCAACAAGCTCACTCCTGATTGTAGAAAATGGTTGCCATAGAAACACTGACTCAGGTCAATCACTGCTTTCTGAAGATGTCTGGTTCCAACATGGAGATATCCATATTGGGAAAAAAAATGGCAATTAAATTAACTTAATTTGGTTGGAGCCAGAGGTAAACAATTTTCTAAGTGACGTCTCACTCACTCAGTACAGATTGCATATACAATCAATGATAGCAACACTGATAAAGAGAAGAAAACAGAAAAAAACTTAACAACAGCAACTTTACAAGTACGAGGTTAGAACTGATTTTAGTTGAATGGTTGATAGATGACACAATGTGCTGATCTTAAGCTATGTTCCCACCTCCCTCGTAAACGCACAAGCAGTCACTTCAAATAAAAAGTCTATGTAAATGCACCTAGACACATTTTGGGCTTCCATGTTCAAAACAATTGTGCTCATGCGTAGCTACACATGTTTTTGCAACCATATTTGGGCTCTATGTACAAGACATACAGTCACAAGTACTCAGATATAGTTGTGACGTATTGATGGCGTCATTTTTTTAATTTACGGAAGTGCCAACCATTTCAAAATTGAACACGGGTTTAGCATAACACCGGTTTAGCTTAACATGGACTTTGCTTAGCACGGGGTTAGGATAGCATGGATTCAGCATAATATAGGTTTAACATAACATAAGTTTAGAATACTGTAGGTTTAACTTAAGATGGCTGTAAAGTTAACCAGGGTTTAGCTTTACACAGGTCTAGTTACAATAAACTATAGCTTAACATGGGTTTAGGCTAACATGGGTTTAGCATTGCACAGGTTTAGCAAAACACAGGTTTAGCTTAACATGGGTTTAGCATATCATGACTTTAGCAAAATGCGCAAGATTTGCGAAATTTTGCACCAAGCTTCTTCCAACTACATGTGATGGACAGGCACCAGTAAACAATAGCAAAACAAAAAAAGAAAGATGAGGAAGCCTTACCTGTTTGTCCAGCTAAATGCGTATTTAGGTATCTAACACGTATCAAATCTGCGGTGTATACATAGCTTTCAATGTCAATAGAATGTTTGCAGAAAAGGTAGAAATGAGATATGAATTTAGTAAATAATTAGCAATTTTCACATCTGGATATTGTATCTGGGTAAAGAATGATGTCAGAATGGGCCTGTTTCAACATCCTGCTTGTTGTTTAGCTAATCTGGAAACAGACAAACAAGGCAGGAGTTGAAAGGGGTCAAGCAAATCCATGTCCAGAGCTCTACATGAACTGACAGGGAGCACAGAGGAACATTTCTTGTAGTCGGTGGTAGCCAGCCAGTGTGTGCCATGGTCTTTCATCTCTCCACAACCTCATTCTCACCTTACTATTCCCTAGCTGGCCTTCACAAAGTGAATCAACCTCTGGCTGTGAGTCTCAGAGCCACAGGCCCCTAATGCTTCCATGTGTTTCCCTCTCACTCAACACATACATTCTCTGCCTTTGATTTGAGACTGGTCTAGGGTCAGTTGATCACAGCTTAAAGGCCCCTAATCAGGAACAGGAAGGAAGAATGAATAAAATCATACATCATGGCTATATGACCGCTGGCCTCCTCTATTCTCCTTCCCCTGACTCTCAAACGGCTGTGTTTGATATCTATAAATAACTGGAGGGAGGAGCGGGGTTCAAAAACAAAGGATCCTGGAAAACCCAGGAAGAGAAGAAAAGATCTTAACATGAGGAATAAAATATTTTTTTTAACTACTGCAGTTAGTTGATAGTTTAACTAGCATCAAGTGTGTAAAAATTAGATAGTCCAAGAGGTGTGGTGTTACACCCCCCCCCCCCCCCCCCCCCGGCAGTATCTCCACTGTTTGGTGCAACAAGCAAAAACATGACAAGGAAATATCCTCGGTACAAAACTACCAATTACTGGAGGACTCCACCAGGTGTAACACAACCCCACTTCTGCAAAGAAACTCCCTTTTGAGAGATGAAGCGTAATCCAGGACAAGCCCGGAAGATCAAGACGTTGGCAACGACTGCAGGCAGGGTAAACAGACAAATAGAAATAGCGAGAGGAACGGAAGAGAAAGGAAATGGTACAGAAAGTTGGAAGCTGTTTCATTTGACTGACTCACTTTTATGTGCTTTCTCAAAATTTGGTGATTTAGGGGCTATCCTAGATATCCTAAACTCTCTGTCCCCATGATATTCTACCTGCACTCCTGGGCTGCATGGCGCCGTAGGCAAAAAACAGGAAAAACACCCCTTCTAGGACTTAAATTTGATAGTACCAGCTGGGGCTCAAACCCAGGATCTCTTCATTATGAGGAAGGCGCACTAACCAACTGTACCACCGTTCAGGTTATACAAACAAGCATAATAGATAGATTTTTCAACTGCGTTTGTCTTTTTCTACCAATATTTAATTTCCAAAGAATTTTATGTAGATAAATCAGACAAACCTCTGCTTTTTACTCCTCTTCCTTTCTTTTTTCACTTTATGCTGTCTCTGAGGGCTTGTTTTTCCATCCTTAAAGTTTTAAAGACGCACCAACAGCGGCAACACAACAGCGGTGAGCCTCTCTCCTCCCCCGACCTAGCCTCAGGAAGGGAGGGGCTCTGCACTGCAGAGTTACTGATTACATTAGATTATTACTTTTTCATTTTACATTAAATAAATAGTGTGTCAAACTCTAAAAAAAATATAATTATAATATATAGTCATTGTGATTTGTAGATAGCGCCTAGGCGGACGCCCAGGTCACCTACGTCTCAGGGCCGGCACTGCTGGGCTGGATAAATCTTGGCCAAGGTGATGTGGAAAGAGTGGATGAGGAAGTGGGGTTAATGAATGAAAAAAGACTGTTATCAACCCCAACAATGGCCTTTATGAAAGAATCATACCCCTTCATCTTCATTCAAAGGGAAAGCTTTTACCTGGAGGTTAAACCATCTGAACTTACTTCCAGACTCTATTTCAGCTAGATTTTTTAGAATTCATAAGGAAATTGATTCTCCAGTCATTCACACACACATTTCTGCGCTTTCTTTATGTCTAGTTTCCCTGTTGTATGATCTAAATCTGTGATTTTGCATCACAATCCCCTTTTCAATCTGGAATATCGTTTTCCCGACGCCGATCAATCCCTACATTTCCATTTATGTTGCCTCCATCTCTCTGTCTTTTGCCTTTGGAGCGTGATGCAGCAAAAGCAGCTACAGCAGGCAATATTAATGAATTAAAATGGGCGAGCTCATCTCTTACTTATGAGCAGATAACCAACAGGCAACCTCGCTGACAGTCCTATTAATGATCTTTACTCGGCTTCAGGCGATTCCATTCGTCTCCCCTCCTCCCATACCTGTCTCTGTTCCGTCCTCGTGAAAAGCCGGGCCTGCTTCCCTCTTTTTACTGAATCCACCATTCTGGCCCTCATCTCCTAACGTGCCAGGAGTGAAGCAGGGAGGGGCGGCGGGGATAGGAGGTGCAGGCTGTAATTTGTGCAGGGGATTTAGACATTACTGGGGGAAAAGGGGCTCTCCTGGGACCAGGCAGTTGATCAGCCGTGGCCCCGGTGGAGCAGGCCAGACAAATAACAAATGACAGCTCTGTGATTAAATCAAACCTTCTACTTTAAGTGTTGAAGTATCTGCCTGTCACTAACAATCTAGAGCTTGTACAAGCTCCCTCCTCCCCTCACTTAAAAAAAAAAAAAGATGGCCTCCCTTTCTCTGAGCTGGGCCCCATCAAGCTTCCCTTCCCCTCTCATCCTCCACCCACCTCCCCCGACACCTCTGGTACCCCAAAACCCATCAATCACACGTCTCCCTGCGGACACTCTCCCAGCTCCTCCCCGCATCCCGGCTAGCCATCTTCCCTCAGGAGGATCTATGAAGCGACAAGCACACTGGCTGGTAAAAGTCTCCTAAAAAAAAAATGCCTTGAAACATTATTTATTAAACCCACTAATGGAGTTTAATAAAAAAAATTAAATCAGGGCAGTATATTTGAATCCACAGTCAGACTGATGACTGCCCTGCTGAGACCCATACAATTATGTGGCACTGCGCTATAGTGGTTTATAACAGCTTTATTCCAGGGAAACCAGTGTGCTTTAATCACTCTGTACTCACTGGAGACATCTGGCAAAAATATGCCCCAATGCTTCTGTTCTCTACTGTTTTGTGAATAACGGACTCAACGAAACGTAACATTTTTTCTTATCTGATTTGGCTCTGCATCCAACAGAGGTTATATTCACCTGAAAAAAGTTAAATTAGCGTTTTTGTTGTTTTTTTTTTTAACTAAAGGTGTATTCAGACTCATTTGGTCCGCTCAAAGTGAACCAGAGTTCGAAATCTGGAACAAATTTTCAGTCTGAATACACTCAAGTGGACCCTGGTCTGGGACCAGAACCAGTTTGGACTGGTTGGATAAATACGGGCTCATTAAAACAACTTTGATTACCTCTTAGCTATCTATAGTGGGGATGTTAAACTCATTTTGGTTCAGGGGCCACATTCAACCCGTCTGATCTCAAGCAACTCGGACCACTAACACAATAACAATATAAGCTATGGTTGATTCGGTTTGTTTTTGTTTTGTTTATTTTTCTCAGTTACTCAGTTCACTTAACCAATCTAGTAGCTTATAATCACTTATTATTATATTGTTTATTGGGTTTATTTCTTAATTTCTTGTTCTGCCGGTTTTGGGTTTCCTTTGGAATTGTAGTGGCGAAATTTCTTTAAAGAACCATAACTCGCCACAGGAAAACGTGAAACAGACTTTTATGCTTTTCTCTTCATGACCGGGACAGATTAAACCGTGTGGGAGGCCGGACACGGCCCGCAGGCTGTATGTTTTTACACCCCTGATCTATAGCCTTTGTCATAGACACTTATTTCTGTACCTTTAAGCCAACGCTTCTTCAGTAACCTTGCAAACATGCCTCCATTGTACCAAGAAGTGTTGATACATTCAAAATTGATCAGTGAAATATGAAGATTGAATAAATGAACTATATCGATTGTTGGATTGGGGGGTTAAACCACCAAATGGTTCCCGAGTGCGGCTGTGTCTGCAGCTCACCACTCCCCCAGGGGATGGGTCAAATGCGGAGAACAAATTTCACACTCTACGGTGCGTGACAACTAAAGGTACTTTAACCTTTATCCTTTTGTTTACAAGCTTTGTTTTGAAACAGAAATATCCTTTTGATAGACAGGCTGAATACAGACCAAAATGAAAGTTCAGGACTTGATCCGGACCAAATTAAGTGGACTCAATCAGGACCAACAGACTTTTCTGGATGGTTAGGGTGTCTGAAAACACCCTAAGTTTTAGACTTGAAAAGTTGGGTTTCAGTTCGAGTTAACTTTAGTTCCAACCTTAATCCAAAATCAGCAAAAACTCCTTTCATGTTTTGAACCGCATAACCAGTAGGAATTTGTCAAAACTGTCTATGATGGTATTAAAGCTCAGCACGGCGCGATTCCCATTCTACCTGTCTCTGCAGTCGTTTCACACAACATTAACATCATTTCACTTTGTGTGCCCACCAAAGCTGCCGACGCCGGAACCAACACGCTGCGTGTCAAACTGGGGCCGGTGGGGGGACGGGGTTAGAGTACGACAACATTTATGATTTTCCCCAGGCGCAGCTTTGTCATCAACGCTGCTTTGACTCTATCAGCAGGTTTTACTGTCTGTGCGTGTAAATGGAGATGACATTAACCTCTATGGTGTGCTCATATAGCTTTAACAGTAAAGGCAACTGTGCCTGCAATAGCGCACATTTACAAGTGCTATAAAGGGTTAGCGGGAACGAGGTACACGAGAAATTTGGCCACCGAGGCTAGCTGACCTTATAAAATGTCTAGTTGCTCCGCCGTCAGCTGAACGATGACTGAACGTGACATAATTGGAGGCTAAATTGGTATTCATCGCGCTCGTTGCAAGCCATTAATCTAATATCCCTAACATGAAATGATATGCAAATTGCAGCAAGTTGTAATGCCTCATCAAGCATCAGTGCTTCAGAATGACCGCAGTCACGGCACAAGTTTGCCGCACCAAAAAAGACGAATGTGTCACAGCCAGCCTGTGAGCGTACAGGTCTAGATTTTAGGTTGCATTAATGATAATGATAAAAACATGTTGTCCATATCTGACTCCAAAATACGTTAAAAAAATGTCTTATTTTGTATAAAAAAATCTCAGTGATGGATACTGAAGGTGTATGAGAGATGTTGAAAGCAATCTGGCTCTAACAACAAATGGAGCTCTGTGAAAGCAGAAGTAGGGATCTTTACAACAGCACATCTACAAAATGTCTGTTTTTACTGCTGTTTAAACTTCTGTAGTGATATTTTACTGCTGATGCAAAGCTGTATATCTCACATGATTTAAGTAACACAGTCAATAAACACAATCTTTTCTAAAATGAGAGCTAAACCTTGATATTTTCTAAAATATTAGCAATCTGAATTAAAAATGACTTTATAGTAATGCCAATACAGTAATGCTTTTTTAATATATTTTTTGGTATACATTACACCTCTTGACTGTATATGACTACTGGACCTCCCACTTCATGTTTCAAACAGGAAGTACCCGCTGGTTCCAAAAGTCATTGACTTTAACAGTATTGAAGTCTGTTAATTAGTTGGCTGGAAAATGGTTAAAGCTTGGCAGGAAGAGCTAATTTTAGTTAGTTCAGTATTTTGACACTATCTCCAAATAGGAGGACATTATAAATAATACAAATTTCAATATATATATATATATATATATATATATATATATATATATAAAATGCAACAATGTATTTATCTTGACTGCACATGTCTTACACATGATCCAGTTTCCCCACTCTGACCCAGATGCACACACAATACACAAAGATGCTATTCACACCTCTCTAGAGTACGGTAAGTGATGACCCCAGGACAATTGACTGTAGCAGTGAAGCTGTCTTTGAGGCCCCGGTCTGAGCCGGGCCGAATATGTCACATGACAGATGCTCTGAGACACAAGTCACACTGGGGAGTCCGGGAAGAGCAATTAGCGACAACAAAGCAGCGATGCTATTAGCTGGTCTTTATTAGCCTCAGTGATTGGTTTATAAGCCATTAGTTGCATGTGACTTTGGTGGTTTCAGACTAATATTGTCCCAAAACGCTGTGATTCATGATGTTTACCTGCTGCCAGATCCACACATTATTTCTCTGCCATTAGAGATTCTGATACAGTTTGTAGTAGGGATGCAACGATTGACTTTCTATGGATGTCCCGATCCGATCACGTGAACACCGATAACGTATTTATGACTCGATCGAAATCTGACTTTATCCCCCGATCATTATCGGATATTTCATTTATTCTTATTATGATCAGTACTTTATATTTCAATCTTATTGTTCCAGATAAATAATGCACTAAACGTCTGCATGTCATGAACAGATCACAAAATATCATTGCTGAATAACACAGCAGAAAACACAAACAACATCAGCTCAAGCAGGAGGCAATAAAAACAAGCTAGCTAGCTAGCTGATCACAGATTCAGATTTACGGGATCAATAACTCTTTTAAAAACGCTTTAAGCTGACAGCAAGTGTCTCTGTTGGTTTGTCCTAACACAAACAACAACCTATAATGGCATTTCAACAGAAAAAGACAGTTTTTTTTTTGTTTTTTTTTATGTTAAGCTCTTCTCGCTGCTGACAGACAGATGGCTAAACAGCATCTGCTAACTGTTAAATGCTAGCACCGTGATTTAACTCCAAAATTATACAAGTGAAAATAAGGGCAAGATAACATTGGGCCAGTAGTGAAAATAGATTAAAAAGATCTGGAGGGCCGGATCCGGCCCCCGGGCCTTGACTCTAACACATGCGCACCAAGCGGTCGGTTTGGTAAAGAATAGAAAGTCCAGTTAGACCGTCCCGATGCATGTAGGGTGCAGACCGATTGCATAGCTTCATGTCATGGTGGTGCCACTACAACAACAATTAGCAACAGCAGCAACAATAGAGGTCATCCAGTATCTCACTATTTTCTGCTTGGATTTGAGTACTTAATTATTTAAATATTTATTGTTGTTAAGAGAAGATTGCTGGCGGTGAAAAGGAATACAGCCTCTTTATTTAGCTGTATTAACCTTTCGCCAATCAACAGTTGCTCAACCCTGACCATTTTAACTTTCCTATGTGCCCAAAAAGGTACGCTTCGGTTGAGCGGGTCAATTTTATTATGAAATACCGGACTGGACTGGACCGCACCGCTCAGTGGAAATGAGGCTCTACGTACACCAATGTAAGGGTTCATCTAAATGAAAACAGCAAGCTGCTTTGCTACACAAAAACCTGAAAGTGCTGAAACAAATGTGCCACTCCTGGTTTCTGTTCTTCCAGCTCTGCTTTGCTTCAATGTCTTTTTGAAGTGCACTCTTGTTATTCGAATGTGCCTAACCTGGAAGGAATCGTTTTTAAAGAACGCCTTGTTCTGTACCTCGTTTGAAATCACTGGCTGGTGGGGGGCTCCGGGACATCTTCTTGTACACCTCTCATCTCTGACCTGTGTTGCATGCTGGGAAAGAACCGCCCTCTGTGTTGTACCTCTATTTTTTTTTTTTCTTGGGCCCCTGAGAGTCTTTCCTGCTAATGTTCTGCTCCTGTTTTACAACAGTACTTCCTGGAACAGCCCCCCTACTAGTCATCAGATGCTACATTAAGGGAGCACTCTGAAGTCTTCCTCCACCACTAAGGGCCCCTGATAAATAACTCATGGGGGTGAGGATTCAAAACAGCTCTCCTATTACTTGCCTCGATTCATTTTTTACAGTCCCTGGAGCTCCTCCCCCCCATCTGTCCTGCACTTCAAACGCATCTGAATGCTCTAAGATACTTTTCTTATTCTGTCCTTGGGGATCCATGTTAAGGTGGAGAAGGAAGGGAGGTAAAGATGGAAGACGGGGAGGAGGGGTGGAAAGTAAAGAAAGGGAAGATGACAGAGCCAGGAGGTACACGCACCAGAATGTGCCGAAAGCATCACTAGCATCACCTTCTTTTTTGACTATCCTCCAAGGGGGAGCAGAAAAGAAAGGGAGCATTTGATGGAGGGAGAAAGGGAAGCGGAGGGAGGGAGAGATTTGCGGTTGAGGCGTCTTGGTCTGGCTCAGAGCTGCCACTCTCTGTCAAATTATAGCACGTTCACAGCTTTTTCTCATTCCCAATTACAAATTAGTCCATTAGGCTGTCGGCTGTCCGTCCTCTCTATTCTCTGCGCCGGGAGGGGATTTATGTGTGCGGCTGCGTGTAGGCCCATAAGGGTGGGCTCTGGGGGAAGAGCAGATGGGAGGAGACCTTCTTGTGGTGGAAGATGGCAGTTTTCAAGTCACATAACAAGACAAACAAGCAAACCAACAGTTGTAATTTGATGTGATGCTGACAGTAATTATCTTTGAAGCCAATGGTAGGCGTGACGGTGGAATGTGGAATGGAGGCGCGCCGGGACCTTGAAGTGTTACTTATGGAATATAAATTGAGTCTTTTTTTAACTTTGAATGTAAAAAAAAAAGATATATGTGGAAACATTTGCGAGGGAACGGTGACGGCTTTTCAGTCAACTGCACTGCCAGTCCAAATGGGGTTGAAATAAGCCGTAGCATGACGGCTAACAACGTCTCTCGGCTATAAACAAGCCACTCCGTGGAGTGCATGCTATGAATAGATCTTTGTAAAGTAATAATGGCTTTCACTGCATCGCCCTTCATCCCTTCAATTTTCAAGAGTATTCAATTAGAATTTCCAATCAAAAACAAGCAAACGCCAAATTCAAAAGTAAAGATGCATGAATGGTGGCTTTATTTCCAGAATTATGCTACGTTGACACTGGACACGCTTTATACTAAATCTACATCATGCATGTTAAATGACTGTTCAAGAATGTGCTAAAAGTGTGCTCTTGAACACACGGTTAGCACACGGTGTTCACATTGGATTATCACTATTCGATATGACCGTATCTATACCTACAGTTAGAAAGGTTTGGTGCAAAATATCAGTGAAGTACAAATCTCATGAATCTTGCTTCAGGCTTTGTCTTGGAACGTCCTTTTCCGATATACAACAGACTTGGTGTCACATAATTCCAGCCGGGCACAAACCGTAATGATCAATTTTCAAACCATTGGCGCTTCAATGAATCAAACAGGACGCCATCCATACATAAAAAAGTGGACTATGTTACCACTAGGGGAACAAAGTTAATTTAATGTAATAGTAAAGCTACTGACTGTGGGAACTCACGTTCAAGTGTCCACTTTCAATGAAAGTCTATATAAATGCTCATAAAGTCACATTTCTAGCTTCTATGTTCAAAACTCTCGCGCCTACGTGTTGCTGCGTACGTTTTTAAGGCTGTATACACAAACCGGGCGTTCACTGAACGTGCGCTGTGAGTTCAAACAGCTGAACTTTGACCAATCAGGGACTTGCGTCTTTTTCAAAACATAGAAGTTGGTTAGTACAGGATCACGGAGGAGCAATTGACAATTGTGGCGTGTGCATGGATAGAATTATGACACCAAGTCTTTCATACAGTATATCGGAATAAGCTTCTTCCAATTGGAGACGGCAGGCATGTAGACGGTAGTAAACTGTAGAAAAACAAATAAAAGGACGAAGCCCCTCCCCCTGCAGCTCCTTGCTTGTCAGTCCAAACACCACAGGTTGGAAGTGCGTTCATGAAACCGCGCACAGCACGTACTTGAATGTGCAACACATGTTTGGTGAGAATGTAGCTTTACACTGCAGTTCCTGGCTGCTAAAAATGGTATGTATGAACTATTCATTTTATATATTGAGCCACTAATATTATCAATGGACACAAGGATGTGTCCTTTGGGGGGGGGTGCGGTGCAACAGAGAATACGAGTGAACTTAACAAGCAGGAATCCCGCAGATTTTTACAGTTCAACAAAAAAACAAGAATTTACGCTCAGACATTTGGACAGGAGCCACGGCGAACAGCTTGGCCAGCTGAGCAACATCCCAGCGGGATGCCTAATAAGCCTTGCACAATTTTTCACCCCATATTTTATCAATAAAAAAGCAGTTTAAACAGTCCCCCCCCTCTCCACACACACACACACACACACACACTCAAACCACAGCCGCAGCACTGCCTGCCATCTGGAGCCCTCTTTCATTTTATAACCCAACTGTCATTAAAATGCTTCTTGGCAGTTTACAGCTCGTTTCTCCTGTGCAGATGTGGAAGCGATCTTCAGACGGGGCCCTCCGATCAAAGTGTTTGCTGCTGTCAGGCGGAACACTTACCACCCCCAGGCTACCATCCAGTCCTATCTGGACTTAATGCTTCCCATTATTTATTTATTTCCATCCTTATGTATTTATCAGGTGCACCACTCCTGGAAGAGCTCGGGGTCATCTCGGAAAGCTGCGATCGTTGCCTCGAGGCCGAAGCTGCTGCTTTGGGTTACGGGCAAGAAGGTCTATTAGTCACGACATGCAACCATGTATATGGCCTGCATTCATTTAGCGTTTTTCTAGTCGACCACTTAAAGGTCAATTCACCAGAGCGATGTGGTGTTGTGCGACTCGCCCAAGGACACTATTCCTAGCAAAATAGGCACTTTTATTAAAGACCTACTTTGATGGAAATTGTGTTTTTGGAGTTTTTAACATGTTCTCGTGGCATTTCTCTGATGATGGAGGATGTATATAAAGAAAATGTCTGAGTATTTCTTTATTCAGATCCTTGTGAATCAGGACAGATGAAAAAATGCAATTTGAAAAAGATCATATTTATCACGGCTGGATAGATATAAAATTCAAGATTAGCTTTATTTATCCCCAAATGGAAATCCTGTTGTAGAAGCAGCATAATAATGACATGCACAAAAATGTCGGGATCAAAACTCTTATATATACCCACATAGCCACAGAGATGAACTCTTATATACATTTGCACACAGAGCAGCAGAGAAAGTCTTCGTACATGTACACACATGGCAAATGATAAATTAAAATAGAACAAACAGCGTAAAATACTCAGCAAATGTAACAGGAGCGTGAAATAGTGGACAACTCCGGTATTTGGCACCATTTTTCTTCCACTGGTCACGTTGGGTTGAGGTTGTGAGGGGGAGATAGCTAGCGGGAGAAAGTGTAAACGGAGAGCTCTCAGCAGTGTCATAAGGAAGGGAGGGAGTAGGGTCAACGGTCCCGCCCACAACTTAGAGGTGAGTTTCTAATGGACTGGTGAAACTATGTCCTAAAAAACAACAGATTTTAAAAAAAAAGTGCCAAAAAACTTCAACACTTTCGAAAACCCTTCAAATAGATCAAAAGATAATCGGAGCGAAATTCTATACAATTGTGAAAAATTTAGTCTGAATGATCTTTAAGGTAAAGATTAAAATTAAGATTTCATCAAAAGGCAGAAAGTAGGGGGGTTTGTCTTTCCCTCTCTAACGATTCGATACGCCTCTCGATAAATGGTCCATGAATCGATACATAAAGAATTCAATTAACTTTTTGGTTACAACACAGTCGGATTCTTTTACCAAAAAGGCTAAAATCTTGATATTTCTTGTTTATATGGCATTTAAAGCTATAAATAATAATGCATGACATTTGACAGAGAAATATATTCAGGTATGGATTTGTAAGAAGAAAGCGTATGATTGGACGTCTTTTTGTTTGCATTTCATGAACATGAAAAGACAAAGACAGTAGAAAAAAAAAACAAATTGATTATTTACATCTTGATTGTTCAAATCTGGGGTTTTCAAACAATCCTGCAGTTGCTAGATCAATTTTCAACATGTATCTATTTTTTACATACCTAACCGATCCTGCTGTTACTCTCATTGCCCGATGGATTTTTCGGTACATATCTAATATATTTTATAATCCCTACTAAAAAGTGATATTTTTTGTCAAACCTATTTTACATGGAAATCTCACAAATTCAAACCTTACTTTATCAACCAGTTAGCATGCAGAGAAAAACATCAGCGTCACAGTCACACGCATACAAAAGTACTAAAAATAAATAGTTAAAAGTACTCCTGAAGATTTGTCAGCTGGCAAAAAGGTGATGGCATGAACTCAAGCAACTGTCAGATTGTTTGCGTGAGCTCCCCCTGCCATGTCCCTGGCATGCTCGCCTTGCCGGCTGCCGGGTGACCCGCTGGCTCCTCGCTGCTGTAGTGCGGCACGTATGGCGTTAATGCTCCGACGGGGTGTTGATTGAGCTTCCCGAAAGCCAGTGACGCATGTTGCCTTTGTCTGGCAACCTTCCCGGGGTATGAATTGAGGCCATATTCGGCCTGTCAGCGCCATGTGTTCGCTCTCCTCTGAGCACAGTGGCTGATGCCACTCAACCGCCACTTCCCTACCTCCCACCTATTGCTATCTCTGCGGGCGCCCCGTGCCTAGCAGGTCTGCGCTAATGAAGTCAAATTAATTTAATGGATGCCTGTGCTGCCCGCGTCCGAGGTGCTTGGCAGGCAAAAGCGTTCTAATGCTGTTCTCCATGTTGAGGCTGAAGCTTCTGTGTGTTTCAAACACATCCAATGAGGGGATCCGCTCAGTTGTTCCAGTAAGGTCTGCTGGATTTAGAAATGGTCTTCAAAGCCCAAAGAAAATACATCGGGGAGTTTTCGCAGTTAATTTGGGAGAGGGGCCAGGTGTGCTGACTAATTAATCCAAACCAAATTGATGGGGAGACAGGCGAATACACGGCAAACGGAGCTGAGTGACAGCCGTCATTACTACAAACCTCCTTATGCTTCTGAGCCTCATATTCCCTTGTAGTTTTATTGGGGAATACAGTATTTTCTCTATAATCCTAGAAGTTCTTGTACCTTCCCCCCTCCGCAGCTGGTGAGGATCAAAGCAGAGTCGTCGTGCACACCGGGGCCTGCCATGGCTGGGGGTTTCTGCTTTAATTGAAGGCAGCTGGCCCCTGTGTATGTTCGGGCCACATATCGGCGTACTCTCCAGGGTTGTTATCTTTCCACATCACGTACACATTTGCCCACGGAAAGTTCCCCCCGGAGTCTAAAGGAAGCGAGGACGGGCAGGGCTTGAGGTCTGGCAGTCGCCGGCGTATCCGCAGGCATCCCAGTGTTTGGATTGACTCTGAGATTTCAAGTGGTCCGCAGGAGAAGGACATGGATTGTGTTTCTATCAGGAGAGAGGCTTATTGCTCCCTTCCTTTTGTTGTCCATCATCAGCGTAGACGATGCTCTCCACAAAGACTTGTGAAACCTGGCCTTGGTGTGGAATATGCGGTAACTGGAGGAAAATAAAGAGCCTGGAGAAACGGCTACAGCCTCTGACTTCATGATTAATGTCTGTTGATGCTTCTAGTAATATTTCTACCAAAAATATGGCAAGAACTCCACATCACTGACTGGTCTCTTTGTCTGAAAAGGGAATTAAGGCTCTGTAAACATTCTTTTTGCAGCCACAGAGTGAACCTTAACTTCATTTACTAATATATTCCTGGCCAAAGAGGAAGCAACACTTCTTTGGAGAAATCTTATCCAGAATGGCACCGTTCCCAATAACAACAAGGGAACTCTATATTTATCCCTGATTGCAAATGCCATTTGTTGTTGAGTAAAAACAAGTCCTCTTGCATTACGAAGTCCTCTACAGACGAGCCAAAAGCAGGGACAGACTTGCGTCCAAATGCACACAAGGTCTGCGTTGCATCTCCATCCAGCAAAAATGTGTAAGTAATTACAGTTCAGTCATGTTTATTGAATAAAAACCCACTCAGGCATTGTGTTTATGCACGATCAAAAACGCTCAAATCTTACATCCACACATAAAAAACATTTGTGTCTTTTTCCTCTTCCCGCAGAACAGCTGCGACCAATATGGAGTCAGTTTTACTCTTATTACTCATGTGGAAAAATGTATATACAGCAGTTGGATTGATACTCAAACGGCCGGCTGAGAGGCAGCGAATGCTGTGCCGTGCCTGTTTCAATAGCTTGAGCAGGCATTAAGGATGGGGTCAGTCAGTTTAGCCCCAAATGTATTGAGATTGCATGCCATAAGCAGTTATGTTCACATGCCATTAGGTGCATTAACGGCTGTAACAGAGTTCCATTTGAGGCTTATTATCCAAAATGAGGTAAACCAACTATATTATGAAGGTTTTATGTTTGGTATTATTCTGTAATCGAATTATTTTAGAAGGAAAATGAATCAATAGAAACTAAAACCCTTTTTCTTTAACAGTCACTTTATTTTCACTTTTATGTCGTAAACATTGAAATGCGTGTCTGAAGGTACATTCATTCGGACCGCATTGACTCGGGTTTAAGCCGCCACTTCCAATGAGAAGTCGATGTAAATGCACGTAAATATGCGCTTCGCACTTCCGAGTTTAGATCAATACAACGTCCAGAACTTTTGCTATGCAAGTTTATATGTCCGTTCTCAGTCTCTACATTCAAACCGGGTGTCCGTTTATCGTGTCCTGGAACTTTTATCAGTTGAACTTCTGACTTCTAGTAAATTGGTAAAACTCGCTGTTAAGCAGCCACTTCCACAGATAAAGTCAATGTTGATGCACATGAACTTTTGTTTCAGGCTTCCGCGTTTAGAATTCTTGCATTCAATAGGCATCTATGCAGGTTTTTTAAATCTGTTTTCTGGCTTAACATACAAAACAGGCGTTCACTGATCGCGCACTGGAAGTTCAACCAGTTGAACTTTTGACTGCTAAATCAGAATGCAAATCCTGATTTGGTAATGATGAGGCGACATTTGTGCAGCGGTAGGGTGGTCAACCTCTGATCGGAAAAATTGCAGCTTCGCAATTTTTCTTGCCTGCCTGTGTGTCAAAGTGTCCTTGAGCAACACTGAACCTTCACCTTGCCTTTGGTGGAAGTTTGTCACCGGTGTTTGACAGAAGAGCAGCCATCCAACACATTCTCACTCCCAACTTGACGTTTGTTAAGGACGCCACTTTTTGATGTTTCAGGTGTCTCCAACTCATTGTTTTTGACGTGCTGGGTATTCCCATTAAATCACAGATCCCCAACCTCCAGGCTACAAACCGGTACTGGTCCAGTACCGGGACATGGAGCACACCAGTACCCTGATGGAGGGCAGGGTCCAAACGCCTGTTCTCCTAACCCAGTACCTGTATCTTAACCCTTACCAGGTTCATGTCCGCTCCAGGTACATTGCCAGGTATCCAATTAGGTTCGGTCCTGGTCCAGTGTCAGGTTAGGGTACCGATACTGGATTTGGGTACCGGTACTGGACACATGCCAAGGACCAGTCCGAATCTGGTACCTTGTGCCAAGGGTTAGAGAACCTTGATTTTACGAACACCCATCATGTAAAAAAACAACAAGTTGGGGGCACTCAAAACGTAAAAAAGTTAAAGCGGAGGGGTCCTTAACCAAACGTCAACATGTGACGACTGGGGAATGAGAATGTGTTGCATCATCAGTGTGTAAAAAGGGTGAATGGGACTGTGACTGTTAAGCGCTTTGGGCCTTTGAGGAAGGTAGCAAAGCGATAATACAAGTATACGCCATTTACTATGATATGTGCAAACCCTCTTTTTTCAATACACAAAAGTGCCGACCATTGTTGAAATGATCATGGAGGAGATATCAATAATTATAGTTTCTGTCCAGTTGGAGTTGTATGACACCAAGTCTTTCATGTATCGGAATGGAGCAATGAAAGAAAAAGTCTGGAGCAAAATTCCCAAGATTTACACCGCTTTGACTTTTCATACCAAGCCTCTATTAATTGTAGAAGGCAGACTAGAGGTAGAGACATTTAAAAAAGAGAAGAAGAAGAATACAGCTTAATGGTGACTCAGCATTTTTTCTTTTCATTAAGGGTTAAAAGCAGCAAATATCATGCTGCAGGTGCGTTTGCTGCGACACGGCGCCACAGCTGGTGTAAAACCATCCAGTTGGCTTGTTTGATGTGGCGTGCCGTGATTTCTCTATTGCCGTATCACTGAACTAAGGAGATCTCTAGCAGAAAATTGTTCAATCGAGCGTTTCGCCTGGCCATTGCTGAAAACTCTTGCATTACAGGGCGAGGGCTCTCAGGTGGGGAAAAACAGTGAAGAAAACCATCACTGTAAAATGACTCTATTCCGCGTTTAGGAAAAACGCAGCGCCGAAGGAAAAAAAAAACGGGTTTCATGGAGGCAACAATAACAATGATCAGGAGCTGCTGAACGTGGTTAAGTGGGGACGATTTTCTCCAAGCATTGGTGTTTCAGAGGTAGAGTGGTGCCGTCGCCGTTATGATTTTAACAGAACAAAGAGATGTTCTATTAACATTCATTGCCAACACAAGCAGCCTTGCCTGGGCAGGAGCAGTAAGTGAGGGAAGATTACAGTGCTGATGCTACCATTTTTTTTCTTTTTTACACCTCCTTTGCTCTCTGACGGAGCTGATGTGGTTTTGCTTGCCACAACCCTTCCATTTTCATCTGCCAACTTTGGAGCTAACCTTTAAGGGAGAATCTGGGCCGGGGTACTGGATGCCACATCAATGACTCTACGGCTACGCTGACTGTCCTTACATCGCTGGATGACATGCATTGCTACTGACAAGCTGTCTTTGCTGATGTCAGTTGGCTGTGTCTGCTGGCCGGCCCCGCAGAAGCTTCCAGTCTTTCTCTGTCATCATGCCTTTTCTTCCCAACATGCACTGGGGCGGGTTTTCACTGCTAAGCGCAGCAGTACGTATTTTTTTTTTTTTTTTTTTTTTTTTTGCCTCTGAGCTTTCACACACACACACAAATCCCATAAGGGCAACTTTTTTCACAACAGAGGCAAACCGAAATGTGTGTTCTCGATCACCACATGCTTAGGTCCAAAATAGTTCAAAGGATGCAACGAATTACAGTCACACACAAAGAATAAAACACAAAATACCTGAATGAACACACAAAGAGACCATGTTGTAAACAGTTAAAAAAAAAAAAATCAAAAAGTGAAGTGTTTCCAGTTTTACAGGGATATTCACAACAGAAGGAACGCCATAAAAACCACCTGATGGAAACATGCCAAAAGAAAACTTGACCCGTTTTCAAGTGTGAAAATGCTTTGACCCTTACGGTTAAAACTGCATTTTTGAGTATCTTTTGATTCAAATCGTTGTGAATCAGGAGCAGACGAAAAAAATAGCAGTTTGAAAAAGGTTGTATATGTTACACAGAAGTCCATAAGTTTCCTGCTCTGCTCCATTCTGATAAATACATTTCTAAACAACTAGATCCACGAGCGTTTTGGTTTTCCTCCCCTGACCTGGCATCTGACTTGAAATTGTACATTTGTTCACCATTTTTGTTGGCCCGGTAAGGTTAGGTTGACCAATGAGGTACATATGGCACGCTAGCTTGCTGCGTATGCAAAGTTGGAGACCATATTGGAACAGCACAGATGTCTGTTTACTGTTGTGTTTTTACAAATAGAGCTGGAAAAACAAGAACGTGACTTTTCACAAGAAAATTATTACTGTCAGCTGATAGAGGAGAAGTTCTAGAAAACATTTTAGGAAGATCTGAGTGAGTTAATTTTCAATAATGAACGTTTAGGCTAATCTTGTTGCCTATTCAACGTTAATGGCAGCTTCAGACTTTGCACCATTTCCTCGTTTTCTGGCAGAACCACCAATCTTTTATGTTTTATGGAGGATTGCTGAGGTATTTGTGTGTGTGTTACATCTCAGATCAAAACAGACGACCAGGGAGCAAAGAGAGAAGATTCCAGCATTGAGTCCCGTCTGATGGGCAGACCGGGACGTGCCGTACGGACGGCTGCCTGCCCGCTTTCACGTTGGTGCCCAAGTCCTTCTGATAGAGGGTGGGTGGGATCCACATGTAAAACGGGAGCCCCCAGCTTAGCATTGCAACCCCCCAACGAATGAATTTACCCCGTGGTGTTGCATCGCGACCAGTTCCAGCTTGATAATAGGTTCCAGCCGCTGCGTGCTTTAAAGTGAACACCGCCAGGACCTCGCCGCTCCGGGGCCATGGATGAAGTGCTCGCTGAGCCTTGGTGCAGCTGTGATTATCAGAAATGTTTTCTTTTTAAAAGCATTTCATGGTCATTTTACTGCGTCTGTGAAGCCATGACTCATTGTTTTTGTACTCTTCCAATATGGCGTCGCGCTTTACGCATCTTTAAGGTGGACGGTGAAAATGTCTCTAAGCTAGCAGGAGAGTGTGTAAATAGATGGATGACGGGAAGGGGGGGACGGGGTTTCTCTTTGCCAACAGTCCTGCCCACAACTAAGCTTAATGGAGAGTGTGTTAACAGAGAGCTCCCAGCAATGTCGAGGGGAAGGGGGGTGGGGTTGCTCTGCTCCAACGTTCCCGCCCACAACTCAGAGGCAAATTTCCAATGACCACCGCCGGCTAAAAACAGCTTAATCATATTTAATAGACCACTGGGGAATGCTTTTAAGATAAATCAAAAGATGATCGGAGTGGGACTTTAAGCTAAGACGGGGAAAAGTCTGATCTACTTCCTGTTCAGACACACAGATCTTTCTTAACAGAAGAGGAGAGGAGTGAGTGTAGGAAAAGAAGAGGGAATGAGCGGAGAAGAAGACAAAGAGGAGAAAAATGACATCTCCATATTAAGGCCTGTGTTGCTGGTGTCAGTTCTAATTTCACAGTGCCTGTGGGGAGCCGAATGCAACCAGTCAGCTCCGGCCTCATCTCGTTCCTCCTCCATCTTGAATCAGGGCAGACGAATCCCAAGCTGGGGGCAAAGGAATATTACTGGCAAATTGGTTTTAGATTAAAGGAGGTGGTGAGGCATTCTGCTTTCTCAGCTCTTTCCCAGGTGCACTTAATCTAATTTCATTAAAGAGATGAGGACGGATGATCACTTGTGTCGAAACATTAAGCCGATCCATTTTTCCCCGTCCATAAAAAAAAAAAAAAACCTCGGTAAGGCTGTCAGCAGCCTGGTGGGTTGCTTATTGGTTATAGAATCTGACGACTGTAAGAGAGTAGACCGGTTCCCACAAAGCAGCAGGGGGCCGGGGAGGGGTCTGTGGGAGGGGAGACACGTCTTCGGTACATGAATATATATTAGTGCTCACTTTTCTTTGGAAGAGAAGAGGTAAAGAAGACTGATGAGAACAAGTATAGAGAGCGGGCTGTAGAAAAACAAAGAGGTTGTAGCAGTGGGTATATTAGAGGTCTTGTTTAAATCCCAGAAGCATCTTTGTTTTTTCATTGCTGCTTCTGCACCACTATCTCTACAAGGTGCACCTCCCAATATATCAGTCAGGAGGAATCCGCAAGCTGACAAGCCATTACTGATAAGGCTGTAAAACCGCTTGGATGTGTGATACGGCATTCAGCTGGCAAACTGCAGGAAGATAAGGAGGTTGAGGAGGAATTAATATGTCAGTCAGAGCGTGTGTGTTGCCCTGGCAGATGAGGACACCTGAGCCATAAAAGAGCTCATAGGCGGGACGTGGCGATGGTCCTCCGAGAGTTGGTCAGACACATTCTGCTGAATGACTGCTCTGCAAATAGGACTAAATCACATTAACCAACTTGTGTGTCCTCTACCGTGGCTCTGGTGCTGCCGATGGTGTGAAGAAGAAGAAGAAGAAGAAGCACACTGCTGCTTCACATACAAGACAGGCTACCGCTGTAAGATTTGTTCAGAAAAAAAAAAGAATAAAAAGAAATTCAAAGCAGCTGGTCAGGAAGGAGAACAGGGACCTAACGGAGATTGGGTGACACTTCACAAGAGTATATGAACAAATTGAGACAGCATAAATCTCACTCTGCTCTTTTCTCGCCTCTCCACAGAAAGAATATCGTTTTGATAGGCTCAGAGATTAAAAGTGGAACTCTGAAGGAAAGAGAGACTTTCAGTAATGGAGGTGTAAGAATTTCTGCTACCATGAAGGGGACGACAAAAGATGTAGGGCTCAAAAGAATCTGAGCAAAATACATCCAAAAAAACTGTATGAGACAAATTTGACGAATTCCTCAGATCATTTCAGAAAAAAACCTAAAACTTTTAAACCATTGTAAAGGGGTTTTTTAATCGTCATTTTTTTAAAAATAAGTCTGTGTTCTCTTAGAACACAGACTTATTTTTAAAAATGACAGTTTCTGTAGAGTTGCACAAGTTTATCAGAAACTTCCCACTAAGTTGTGGGCGGGACTATTGGCATTGAAGTAAGCCTCCTCTAATGTCATTCCTTTGTTTACATTCTTTTGCACTACAATTACGACTCTAAGCTAACATTAGCGTTGCACCAACAATGGCGAGCAATATTGGAGCTATCCAGCTGTATAGACAAGGAGAATGAAGTCGCTCGTGGATATTTGTCTACAAGTGGGAGCATCAGAACGGAGCGAATCAGGGAGTGTAGCTTCTACATCAGGGGTCGCATCATTTTTTTTTTTTCCTCAATCTGACTTTTTATTCCACCCTTCTGCAGTCTGAACTGTACAGTAGAGGATTGACAATTTATTGGTTTAATTTTTAAAATGTCTTAGAATAATTTTTCTGTGAAGATTACAGAAATGAATTATTTAAAATTTGACTATGTGTGGATTTCTGAAAAATCATACATTTTTATGTTGTTACACTTTTTCTGTTTGCCTACCAGCCGACCTCGGCCCGAAATCAGATAAGAAAACAGTTATGAGGCCCTCAGAAGAAAAAATGTAAGGAACCCTGTTGTACATCACACTTACACGCTTATTCAAACAGCATTTTTGCTTATTCACAACATTAAAAATGAATAAATTTTCAGAAATACAATTTTGAGAGTCTTTTTCTTTCTACATGTCCAACGTTGTCAGAAAAATGCCACAAAAACATATTAACAACACAAAGAACACTTTTTTTAAATTGGTGTGGGTCTTTAATCTTACATGTTTTCCAAGCGATAAATAGCAGATCTGGAACAATTTGATGAATACTGCAGAACAGACTATGATTGATTTAACAATTTTTTCAAGCATAATCATTGTAAAGTGCAGTTTCAGGCCTGTGAGAATTTTTTAATCGAGATTTCTAGGTCTACAAAAACATACATTTTTTGGCTGCACACCCCACTGCGCCTCATGTTCACCAGCTAATAAACTTCATGGATTTAATTTTTAAATTAAGGGATCAGAACAGAGGAGCTTTTATGCGAATCGACTCACAAAGCCTTTAACTATTTGTCTAAAGTGCATTTTGGAGCAACGTGTGGTTTAGTGTTGTGCCCAAGGACAGGCCCATGTGCATATCAGGGCAGGCGAGGCCAAGATTCTAAACCACCAACCAACCACCCGGCAGGCAGATGCTCTACCTCCTGAGCTACAGCTGCCCCACTTAATAGACTAACTGTTCTGAACACGATTGGCTGGAGGCTCAAATCTTAGACCGTACAAATACTGTCTGGACAGTACAACCTCTTCATCCTTTCATCTATAACTGCAGGCAGTGAGACTAACATGATGATACAAGATGCAGCTAACTAGCTAGCATGCTAATTCAGTTAAACCTCATTGCAAAACACTCACTAATGGGGAATTTGAAACTCCTGATGGAGCTTCTTAATGCAAGAAATGCAGTTTGAACCACCTTCTAGTAAGTGGGAATTCCCAGGTCAAATTTCGACAAACACAGGAGGACCTGGTTCATAACATGAGAGCAGATTTTTCAAACTTCTGCTTTTTACTAACCACTATGTCTTTTTTTGATGTCCAACCTATGTGTAACAATAGCTGTGGGGTTTTAATAGCATCACACAGGTTAGAAGGTAATGGTAATGCTGAAAAAAAACACACCAAGTTATTAACAAAAGATAGCTTATTATGCTAGCTAGCAGTTTAAGGTAGCTAACAGAGATAACCATAAAATGCTGTGTAAAAACCAGTTTCATCTTGTTTAAAAATCTTTTTAAAAAGATGAAAAATAAGAATGCCGCAAAATTTTTCAATTGTTAGTCAGTTTAACAGGGAGAATGTCCTTAGCCTTTAATTTATGAATAATCTTGGGATTAATATGTATTGATGCCTCCCAATTTAGTTTAAATTTCTTAGTACAGTTAGAAAGGTTTTCTAGGTATGTTTTAAAAACATCAAAAACATAATTTTTTGTTGTCAATTTGGTCTGTGCTATAATTGTTGTCTTTTCATTTTTTTTTTCCTCTTCTCTTTTACTAATGCCTCAATTGAATTCATTTTGCCTTCACATGTAAATATAGGCTATATAATACCAGTTTCATTGCCTACAATCTACAGTCAATTTAAAGAAAAATGCTGGCTTGCTTTCTTATTTTACTTAGATTTGCTACCATAATTTATAGTTTTTGTATCAATCAGAGATTGCAAACTTTGAAATTCATTATTAAATAATTCTAGTGAAAATATGTTTAAAAAAAGGATTAGCTTTTAGTAAACTTTTCCAGACTATGTGAGCCATTTAAACAGCGAATAACTGAGTTTAAAAATTAATATTTTCCTTTACAGTGGAGAGCTTCCTTCGACTGAGTTACAGCAGCAAAAAAAAAAACAAAACAAAAAAACAAAAACAACTAAATGCAGCACTACAAAATCATATATTGTTGTCATAATAGACTATGAAAATCGCAATGATGCGTGATAGAATGACAGCCACACGGCTTGGAATCATTCTTTCTTGATTGAGATTTTTCATTTGTATATGTTGGCAAAGGAAAAAGAGGAAAACTGAGGGCATTGAGATGTTAGTAGCTAGTGTGGTCGTCTTTGCAGTTAACATGTCTGTGTAAGCGAAGTTAATAAAGTGTTAGTAAGTGGTGCTGCCTCTTTGAGAGCAGACTACCATCAAATGAAGCAAAAGAAGAAGCAGACATTTGCAGTCAATTTGTTGTCCTTTGCAGGATTGTGCAATTCTTTTCTATTTCAATTTTTTTGGTCAACTTTAGCATAAATATTATCATACAATAAACTTTTTTACTATTATAAACATTTGGAGAGGTTATTTTTCTTATTAACATTAGAGACAACAGGCTACTTTAAACTATTGACTAGCTTGCAGTGGCTTGCTAGGAGTTTAAGCTAACAAAGGCCAGCTTGAACTGCCAATGTAAACAAATAAAATTCTGCACTTTCTTTCTTCACTTCTGTTTTTTTTTTTTTTTTTTTTACAGTCTTTGCCAGTTTGCCTAGGATATGACAGATTATTTTTGTCTCACTATTTCCATCTTTACATAACAAAGTTTATAAAGTTAAAGATCTAAATGTCCAGCACAAAGAAAAATAAATCACATTTGCAAGGCAAAGTTTTGCATTAAAAAAAACATATATATATATATATATATATATAAATACGTTTTCAATAATGGCTAAATTCAATTGGGGCTCAGACATTTTAATAGCACTTTAAGCCAAAGAAGCCATCAGCTCACAGCCAATAAATTTAGAATGTATTTTAATAATTAATTTATACTTTACATTAAAACTCTTTTTATGACTGAGATTCAACTCAAATAACCCAACCAAAAAGGATCTTCTTAATTCACAATTACAACATTCTCCACTGAATGAACATGTAAACACACACATATTTAGTAGAAATATTTCTTTGCTCTTCTGCAGTCATATAGATGACAACCATAAAGCCTAAATATGAAGTAAACTGATAAAAAATGCAATAAGTTTAACTCAAACCATTTTGGAAAACTTATATTGAGTCTTTTTTGCATATCACAATAAAATTAACAGACATATTTTGTCATATTGGGCTCAACTTTATGTTATAAAATACTTTAAAATATACACAAAAGGACCAGAAACAACTTTTTTCTTCTTCTTTAATTGATGATCAAAAGCTTTCTATAGAGCAGTCATCCACACTGACTTTGTTGTGGCAACTCATCACTGCTCTTCAAATACACTGTGACCGATTGCACACCTGGAGACAATATTCTAATGAAGTTAATCTGTGAAACCCTGACAATGTGGGCATTCAGGTGTCTGGTAATCTAATATGAAAAGAGTCTTCTCATTTCCAATGAATAGACATGGGAGAGTTGGCACCTGCTAGGGGAAAGGTTGCAGAAAACGATCACTGTCAAGCATTCCGGAGTGCAGGCAATTACAAATGACAGTGTTTGTCTTTGTCCTCATGAAAGCCATTTTTTTTCTCCACCTCACATTCTTTCTGTTTGGTGACGGTCTGTCAAATGATGTTCCGCTCATTGTCCTTTCTTGCATAATTTTATATGGATGATTCACAACCGTTCTCATCAAGCGGATTACAGTAATGCGTTGTTTTCCGAGTGGGTGAAAAGTTCTTCTCAGCCCCAGATGTTCTTTGATTCAAACACTTTGGGAAGACACACCATGTGTGCAACAGCAAGTCCAGTTTTAGAAGCAAATCTAAATTCCGACATAATCAAAAGAACAAGACTTAATCAGTTGGAGCTCTTTGAAAGCGAGAACAGAAAGAAGAAGTAAGGGGCCAGTATCTGCATCTCTCTAATGGCTAGAGTGGCTTCAGGGCACCATTCGCCCAAATCAAGTGCGTGTAACTTAATTATCCTTATAAATACTTTGCGATATATTTACCAAATATCAGACAATGGAAGGTGATGTTCCTTGAGGTAGTTGTATAAGACTCAAGGGAACTGCAAGACACAGAACTTTTTTTTTCAATGATTTTTGATTTTCAAGTGGCAGACATAAAATCCTGTCCACCTTCATCTACATTTGTCATGAGATGGATAACATATCAATGTAAGGCTTGGGTCTTCTGGACCCCATAAGACACCACAAAAGTTAAGATGCAGTTGCTCTTGTCCATGATTCTACACTGCAAAAACAGAATCTTGAGAAAGTAAAAAGACTCTTGTGCTCAAGAATTGACTTGGTTCTGTTTTGGAAGCACTATCAAAATAATATTTATTTCAGAAAATATGCCTTAGTGACAACATTTTTTTTTAAATAAGAATTCTTGGCAGAATTTTCTTTTCTTTTTAAAGGAAAATGTGCCAATGGTGTCAGAATTTTGGACTTTTTCTAGGAGATCTGGTTTTGCAGCTAACTAGTCCATGTGACCTAAGGCCTAAGGAGTTGTTTTTTTTCTGAACAGCCAGTCTGACACTTCAACAACAACACAAAAACACAGTTGAGTTTTTGCAAAACTCTCAGAGTGCAGCTTGTTTTTTTTCCTCCAGTCTTGGCGTTGTTCTGCATGGTCACATTAAATTTTTATACTAATAAATGTCAAAATCTGTGACACTGCATGGAGGTGTTGGGAGTTTGAAGTAACTGAGCAGAAGGGAAAATAAAACCCAGTAATGGGAAGCACTCTCAGAGATTCCTTCCCATTTTACTCTGCGTTCAAACCCCCCACAGTGATGCCAAGGAGCCGCATGGAAACTGACAGGCCTGCTACGTCTCTCCGTCGTGTCAGCTAGCAAACGCCCTTGGTTGCTTCTTGCTTCAATGAAGAGATAAAAGCCTATTGACTTGCCAGGCTACAGTTAATGCAAATTGGGCCTGCTATCAATGTATTATTTATAGTCAGAGTTGCAGACATTTCCACGGAACCGAAGGCTAAGCTTACAGAAGATTAAGCATGCTATCTCGTTCATTTACCAGGGGGTAATTGCTAAACTGTAGAGGAATTAGGATGTTTGAGGTTCCCCAAAGGCGCTCTATCTTGTAAACAGGTGGCTGCCATTAGCTCACCAAATCTAAGTATGCAACAAACAAATACACAGGAGGCGAACCTGATAGAGTGCATCTGGCAAACTGCCTGAGAGTTAAAATCGGAAATAACTTCGGAGGCCCACTGATGACACGTCCTGGGAAAACAATCCAATACAGGTGCTATGTAATGATAACAGATGTTCAACACGAGTTTAACTTTTTCACCAAACCTCAACCCATGTCTAACTTCCTATGCAAAAAAAGTGAATGCTTATCAACAGTAACAGGGGGTTCTAGTTCAGCCATCATCACATTTTTATCACTTTGTCTGAGCATTCCAATTTTGTTAAAGTGGTCCCTTGCTATAACAAGGTCACTCTAATTTTCGTATTCTTTTAGTGCAATTTTGCATGCTTTTTTCCAGTGCATTGTGTTCTGTGTCCTGATTGGCTCTAGAGCACTGTCAATCTTCTGTGTAGTGTCTTATGTACATCCTGTATTCAGTTTGCCAAATTTACCGTATTTTCTGTACTGCACCATCAACAAATGATCTGTTATTGGACTTATGTCATTTATAAGGAGCAGAAAACTACAAGGTGGATACACAGAAACAAAGGAGTCAGAGATAAGTCTATCAGTCAGTGAGATTTTATTAACTGCGTTCACAATATTTCTCAAACTAGTTTGTAGCATGCTACTCGTTAGCTTGCGTTAGAGGTGTTTGCATATTATGTGCAACTTCATGCCTTGTAAAAAAATATCAGACTGATACTGCTAATTCAAACATTACTGTGAATATGTTTTCTCCTAACCTTCTAATAACCCATAAAAGTTAAACACAGTCCGACACCGCTACATGTTAGCCGTGTTAGCATATTTACAATTACATCCAACCTTATGCGAAATATATGAAAAGAACAGACTGAAACCGCTAAACAAGTGTTACTGTGTCTGTGCTTTCTCTCAACTTTGTTAGTAACACATAAAAATGAAGCACAGTCTGACATCGCTACACGTTAGCCACGTTAGCATATTTACAATAACATCGTTTGCAACATGTGAAGAGAACAGACTGATAACCGCTAAAATAAATGTCACTGTAACTGCGCTTTCTCCCAACCTTGTTGGTAACACGCAAAAATTCAACACAGTCCGACCGCGCTACATGTTAGCCGTGTTAGCATATATACAGAAACACCCAACCAAACATTTTGACAGAGTGCTATGCACCTCTCAAAATCGCTCCATGTAAACACAACCAAAATGAATCCATACATAAGACGCTCCGGATTATAAGGCTTACTGTTGTTCTTTGCAAATATTGGTAGAAGCCTTATAGTATGGAAAATATGGTACGGAAATATTTTAACAATACCAGAACTGAGTATTTGTTCTATAATACTGGACTTTTTATTTTCAAAGGTTTGACATTTAACATAATCAAAGAACCACTGAATTCCCAACTTTCATCAATTTCCAGTGGTTTTTGAAAAAGAAAAACAGTTCTTACCTTCTCCTCGATTTCAGTCTCACTGTCACACTGCAAAACAAACACAGATAAAAACTAAGAATTATTGATCAATTATCTATGGCAGAATTTTTTTTTCTTTTTCTTTTTGTAATATCTCATTTACTGACACATTTCAATGCAAACAAGAGGGAAAGAAAAGTGTAGCAGAGAGTTTTCCCCAGTTTCTGATGGAGTGTAGGCACTTAGAATCCCATACTATTGTGTTTTTTGTTTCGGGTTCAATGCAGCAAATTTGCAAAAGAATAAAAACAAATACTGCTTTACAGACTTCCATTATTAAGAGCCTGTTCTGTGATTTTGCATTCAGCTGCAGCTGGTTATTTAGCCCCTCAAGTGTGCTTTAAAATTAAAATAGCATCTCAAGGACACAGGCAGCTTAGACCTTTTGAATTCTCTAGGACAGCACCTATTATGTGTGGTATTTCAAGTCCGTCTTGTGACAAACCAGTCTTTATTATGTGTGTCAGATTTTAACAGAGATAAAGGAACTGAATAACAAGAAAGGTTGTTTCCTGATAGATGTCTTGTCTAACATGGCCAAAGGCCACATCACTTTTTATTCAGTGACGGCGGTGAAGCACTTTGTCTTTGACACTCGAAATTGCACAAGTCGTTCCTCTCTTTAAAGGTGTGTTGATCAGATTTATTGAGGTCAGTAAAAAAGAAAAGAAAGAAGTCAAACTTTGCTGCAAAATAAAGAAAAGAATTCTGTCTCTTGGTTCTGGTATGTCCACAATCAACATTTTTCTTAACTAAGTCATAAAAACTATAAAACTGAAGGAAATTCTGTGGTTTCTTGTTTGAGTAAAGCTACGTTAACACTGGACATATGACGTGAATTCAAGAACAGGTATTGTAAATACAATCTGGACAAAAACATACTTTAATTTTGATTGATAATAAATGCATGTAATTTTTTTAAACAGAACGTTTTGGAGTTCTGTTTGGAGTGTTGGAGAGTCAAAGCTGAGGCTGTGTTCTCATTTTAGTGCCAATTGCACCAATGGGTTGATGTCCATAAGGGAAAACTGTAAACTTAGAGAAATGATGCACTCATGTGGTGTTTGAAATATCCCAAAAATGTTTGTTCAACATACAGGAACGTCAGAAACCCAACAAATGATCAGACACCACACGTACAAAGGTCAATGGATCCATAGCATATCATTTATGGGGACACACCAGAAATACAGGTAAAATAAAACATGAAAAAATATTTTCATTATAATTTATTTTAGTTTGGAAGGCCAGATTACATAGTTTGATGGTCTGCATTTGGGCTGTAGTTTACCCACGCCTGATGTGAAGCAAGGCTGGGTTTAGTACATCCAAGCTCTTTTTAGTGAATGAAGTTTGATTGATTGATTGATTGATTGATGTCTGACACCTAAAGTGCAAAGAGTCTAAGTGGGAAATATTGAAGCAGTGCAAGACTCTTGAATCTTGCTCCAGGCTTTTTCTTTCACAACTCTTTTCACACCAAGATGTAGTGGTAGCTACACAGAGAAAGAGCGCTAGCCATGTCGACATAGAGTGCTAGCCACACAGAGACGGAGCGCTAGTCACAACAAGATGGAATGCTAGCTACACACAGACAAAGTGCTAGCCACGCCGAGACAGAGCGCTAGCAACACAAAGACAGAGCGCTAGCTACACAGAGACAGAGCGCTAGCTACACAGAGACAGGCCGCTGGCCAAACAGAGACAGAGTGCTAGCCACACCACGATGGAGCGATAGCCACACAAACACTGAGCGCTAACCACTCCAACAAATGTTAGCAACTCCAACAAACTTAGCAACAAATGCTAGCCGCTCCAATGAATGCTAGCCACTTTAATGAATGCTAACCACTCCAATGATATTGGAATGATTTAGCACAAACTGCAACGATTAATTTTTCTTCAATACTCAATTTTTGAATGGTTGCCACATCACCACCGAATCCGAGTCCCCAACCAGTCAAAGTTCCACCTGGTTTAACTTTCAACGCGCGTTCAGTGGTTGCGCTTTTGGTACGTAGAGCCCAAAATCAGTCTTAATAGTTTCTAACATATAATATGTAACGTATGTAACTACATGAGAAGACGAGTTTTGAATGCAGAAGCCCGAAAAGAGCATTTAACTGCATTTACACATACTTTTTTAATTGAAAGTGGTCAATGAACGTGCATCGCCGAGGACGGTGTGAAGTTTAATGTTTTATGTTGTTTGACTGACAGTTCTTGTATACGTACAGACCACATTCCATAACCTAAATCTATCAATCCATCACTCTTTCTGCTTCCAACAATCACTTACTGCTTCATCATTTTGACAGAAAGCTTTCTTTCAATAGAAAAGTGCAAAAGTTGGAGTGGCCAAGCTGCAGGACCGTCCTATTGGACCTCACAGCTGGACGTGAGGAGCGAAGCAATTCAATCACATAGAGAATACGTCAGAAGGGGCGGGGAGACAGTTCCCTTGTAAAAATCTGTCTTCAATCTGTCAATTAAGTTCCTGTGGCAACATATTTAAGTGGAGCCTCTTTATTTTGTTTGACTCGCTGTCAAAGCAGGGGACAATGAGGAGGGAGCTGGGTCAATGGAATCACAGCGGCCCTTTGTTGTTAGTGCGGTGGGTCCAAATGTATAATTAAGTAACGAGAGTAATCAGAACAAGGGGCTCCGTGGCCGAGATCTCTCAGGAGACCAGAAAGGGGCCAAGTATGTGTGGGTGTCCATGCTCCATTATCCATCCTTCTATTTCCAGAGAAATACAGCAGGGGTTCTTGCTGCCAGAAGCTTCTGTGTAAAACAATGTGACTCAGCCCCTTTGGGAGGCTTTATTGTTGGGATTACATGAATAACTGCACATAACTCCAAACACTGACTGACTGAATGTATGTTTTCGCTTCTTGAAGTAAAACAATGAAAACTGGAAATCACTTCAAATAGCAAATTGAAAAGAGAACAGTACCAATAATTTGAATATTTTGCTGCTGCTCTGCAGAAACTAACTCCAAGAAAATGACACATATTTTGATTTTTGCTAAAATCTGCTTAAACAAAATCAAATAACCCCTAGGAGTTCTTTAAAAATAGCTCCAAAGATGATTGGAGCGGGAGTTGAAGCATCTTGTCGCGTTGTTTAGTCAATATTCCGTCACAAAATTTGATTCTAGACAGCTCTTTCAGTTTTTGACAATAGAAAGTACAACTGTGCTAAAGTATGGACCTAACCCAGACCAGGAGGACATATAGGTTACTACCCTCTTCTACTGTTTTAAGTTTAAGTCTAATAACTGTAACCCAAACCATCAACACTCCATCGCCATGCTTGACAACTATAATCGGTTGTGCATGCTGATTCTATTTTTCATTAACTGATGCATAGCATCTTTAAATGAGAAGAGGGATTATATCAACTCTCTCCCTTGACTCCCTATCAACCAATTTATTAAACTTTATTGGTCAAACTTAATATTTAATGAATTAAACTGATGTACTTATAAGTACAAATATGTCCATATTTAAGACTAATCATAATTGCATAATTTACATGTGCATTGAGATGTATATGTAAATGGATATGTATGTTTTTATTTATATTACTTTCTTTTCTCTTACTTTTTATTTTTTTTATTCATTTTCCAATCAAGTTTTGACTAAATACTCCACGGAATAGTATTTAATACATCTATGTAAAAATACACATATTTGTTTATTTAGGTTTTTTTTTTTTTTTTGGATTGCTTGAAATAATCCAGTCTTAAATCTTTTGCGGCAAAAGTCTTGACTGACCAAGGATGCCATGTCCCTTTTATTAAAAAAATTGGCAGCTTCTCAGAGCACTTACCATCTGACCTTGAGAAATTAATTGAAAAGTGATGAAGCGAAAGTGAATTTCTGTTCTTTTTGGCAACGTGTTCACACACACCTATATATACCAGAACTGTAAACTTCCAACACATTTATTTTTATAAAGGTGTTACCACTCGTCAACATTCTAATCAAGTGTGTTTGATTGACAGCACCTCCTTGCGAGTTCAACTCCTAATTCATAGTGTGGCAGTAGAGGTGAACTTCATTCATCACGCATGCTAACAGATTGGATGATGGATTTGAGGAATGGTTGCATCAACAGAATCCGGTTATGAAAAAGAACTTTTAAAAGAATTTTAACTTTTATAAAGTTTCCAAATAAATAGCTTGTGTCAAGAGTCTGAATAGGAAAAAATTGAGGATACATTTTTTTATTACATTCTAGGCAGCTAATTTAAAGGCTCTAACTCAAATGTCATTGAAAGAATGAAGGGATGAATGTGGAGGTGCATGCATGATCTTTTGCATTGTTTTCCTAGTAAATTAAATGGTGTTTTCTTATCAAACTACAGAAAGAAATGTTTAAAATAAACAGAAATCACAAATCCAGGGAAAATATTGAAACAAACAAACAAAAAACCTTGACAGATATTTTTATTATTTGCCATTCAGAGAAGAACGGCAAATTTTTAAATACAAGAACCTGAACTTCAGACTTCTGAAACTTACACGGTTTGACCAATCACAAAATTAAACTGTAACACCTCATTGCAACCTATAGGGGGCAGCACACAGGCGGAATGAAACAGTCTTATTTCAATTTTTCAAAAATTGGCTATGACCAACAGACAGCACTTTTAAAGCCCCATTTAAAGATGTCAACAGCCAAAAAAAAGTTAATTTAGGGTTTGGTTATCCTTTAAATAACATATTTTCCATACCAAAAATGGTTCTTAAAAGCTTTATATTTAAAAATGGAATGCCTTATAATCAGGATTATCTCATATATGGATCAATTTTGGTCAAAATGTATCCAACGTGTGCCAGATTGTGATTGTGGTTAGCTTTTTTTTTGCGTTACTAACACTGTTAGTAAAACCTCTAGCGTAGTCGCAGTATCAAAGTCGCGTGTATTTTAGAGGTATTATTCTGTTTCCTTACATGTTGCTAGCAAGGTTGGAAGCTACAGGCAATGTGAATAGGACAATCCAGCTAATATGGCTAATGTGTTGGGGTGTCAGACATTTTTAGGAGTTAAAATAGTCATGTATGAGTTAACAATATTATGAATACTAACATGCTAACGTGCTAACTGTTTTTTTTTCTTAGGTGTTCTAAGGTTAGAAGCTAGCTTAGTCATCGTAACATTTGCTTTAGTGGTATCAGTCTATTTTTTTTTACTTCAAACTAATAAGGTCAGGTACTGCAAATAAGCTAAAGCAGCTAATGTGGCCAATGTGTGGCAGACTGTTTTTTAAACACATTACTCATAAAGTTAGGATTTCGCATAGTCAAGTAACATTTGTTTTAGCTATTTAGCTTATTCTTTACATGTTACTAACAAGGTTGGGAGTTAAAGATAGTGTAATACGCTAATACAGCTAATGTGGCTAACATGTTGCGATGTCAGACTAACAAACAAAAACAAACGAAAATGACTTAAGAGTTAAGAGTTAGCATTTAGTCACAGTCACATTTGTTTTCACGGTGTCAGTCTGTTTTTTTAGGTGTTGGGAGCAAAAGATAATAACGTTTATTGGTGTTGGTATTTGGTATTTTTTACAGGTGTAAATACCATGGCTAACACTCTTAATGTAGCTAATGTGTATGGTGTTTCAAACAAGCTCTAGAATTACCATGAATTCAAGTAATAAAGTTACTGATAGATCTATCTCTGACAATTTTGTCTCGCTTCCATTTTATCAGGCTGAAATCAAATCTAAAACCCTTATTTCTGTCTCGATCTGTATTTTTGTCACAGAGCAAATGTACGACTTCCATTTCTCTGTTGCTAGAGATGACTTTAAGCCCCCAGTAATAGACATGATCAACTGGCGCTGACTACTCCCTGGGTACATGACTGGTCTCGTTGTTGCAGCAATAACTGTTCCACTGGAGACGAGGCCTTATAACGATGGAGCTGGTAAGGAGGAAATATAATATCAAAAGAGCACAGTGTGGTGCTTATCCAAGAGGCATGCACTACACTGGAGCATAAAAGGTACTACTAGCTATGGCTCAGAGGGAGGCAGAGAAGCAGCACAGCTGGAAAAAGGAAGGCAGGTGGAAAAGGTGGAGCAAACCATGAGAACAAGCAAGGGGGGGATACCATCAAAAAATAAAAAGATGAACAGATGGAAGTAAAGCAATTACGTGATTACTTCATATGACTGTACTGTAGGGCTATTACACTTGGTCCAGTCAGACAGTACATGATTTGTACAAATGGTGTTTAGCACACATGAGATTTCTTTTTTTGCCAAATTTTACTGTACAAGAAAGCTGAAAGATAAAACTGTAGAATTGTTACCTCACAGCAAAGTTCTCCTAAACAGCACATATGATGGTCAGATGGGATGTTGTTAAAATCTGGGAGATATGCTACTCACTAAGCTGCCTAACAGCAACCAAGCCCCCCCTGCGGATTTCCACCGTTCCTCAAGAAAGAAAGAATAAAGGGGAAAAAAATGAATACCTTATCAGAGGCAAGCAGCAAACAGCAACGTCTGCTCCTGCCGACAGGCATCTAAAGCTAACTGTGGACCAGTTTTAGCCCATTTCTCCAACACATCCCTTTCTTCCCACTTCCTACCTTTCCTTCTGCCAGCACATCAGATGACTGCGTTTGAGATTCGCTCAGCTCTCTACACTGCAGAGACTAATGATTTATTCTGCTAGCCGACCTGGCTGGAGTCAGGGCTCAACCTGGACTTGCCTCCATGACGACCATAAAGCTTTAGACTAGGCAGCAATGAATGCAGGAATTCTCCTAACCCTTACCCAGATTCCCAAGGGAAGACAGTAAGCAGGGAAGATTCCTGAAAGCATTAAAATGACTGGCCAAAATAATTGCACAGTTTCACTTAGAGGTCAGTCGACCATGAGTTCAGACTAACAGACCAAAGGAAGAAGACAGGAGCAACTTGCCTGGCTTTCCTGTTGTCTTGAATTGTGTCAAAAATTGTAACAGAGGACACGTTTCTAGGAGTTACATCTGACATGATAAGCAGCTCACTGGACAATTGTTTCAGAACACCCAAATTGTAATTTTTGTCAGCCTGTTTCAGTTTTAACTATGAAGAGAAGACTTTAAGCTGTAGGGTTGACAAGACGAGTTACAGAAATTGCTTCAGAACAAGACAAAGAAAATTGATTGGCCCGGGAAACACCAGAACTGGATAACTGAAGACTGGAACAGGGGGTTATGGGTCGACAAGTCAAAAATGAAAATCCTTGCTTCACATAAAATCTTTGTACGCCATCAAAAAGGTGAAAGGACAATTCAACGCTGTGTGACATCAACTGAGAAACATGGAAGAGGAACGGTATGGGGCTGTTTCATTCAAATAAATAATAGTGAGCAGTACAGTCGGAGAGGTACTGTGAACTAAAACAGCCACAACTTCATAACTACAACTCCCTGTGATTTGTGCTGTATTGATTAGGGAGTCATCTTACAACAGGAGGATTACCCAAAATATACATTTACGAAATGTGGAATGGCCAGAACAAACTACAGTCTTGAACCTTATTGAACGGATTTGATATCAACTGGTTATAATGACCTCACAATACAGCCAACTTAATAAAGCCTTAAATCTTTTCGAAAAATGACAGTGCAGCTTAAGATCCGAAGTGAATATGTATGAATGAATGAATTCTGCTGTAAAAAAGTTCGGTGTTATTGTCAACATACTTACACTGCTAACATGCAGCAGTGGTCAGACTGTGGGTTTTTATGTGCTACTAATGTAAAAAGTTAGTGTAGTCACAGTATTGTCTGCTTTATTGCTGTTTTTACACATTATAAGTTACAAATGTTGTCAACACAAAACCGTGGCTAACATTTAGTGATTGTTTTTAAAAGTAATTCAGACACCATGCTCACTATTTTCTTTGGTTTTTACTGCGAAAATGATGTCACCAATTTACCGAAGAGAAACCTTGATCAAAACAAAGGATTGTACGATGATTATTCTTGAATACATTGTGTTCCGATGATTAAAACCTGCAAGGTTTATTTTATTGTTATTATTTTTTTTTATAAAAATTATTAAAATGCAATGCATTGTGGTCCATATTCGTGAGCATCTATCCGCACTGTTTTTTTACTGAGAATTCTGGGAAATTGTAAATTCAGATAGCACTAAAAAATGGCGAAAGGAATGTATAATGTGAGTAGTGAAGGAATTCTACGTTTTTTATTGTTTTTCTTTCTTTTTTTTTTTTTTTTTACCTGTTACTAGCGTAAGGAGTTAGCAAGCTAAAGTAGTCTTTCTTTTTATGTGTTACAAAACAATGTTGGGACTTACCAGTATTGTGAATATGCTAACACGGCTAATGCAGCTACCATGTAGCTTGTAACAAACACGTTTGAGATTGTCTTTGCGCCTTATGGTTGGGTGCGCCTTATATACGGCACAAGTTCAAAAATAGACCATTCATTGACGGTGTGCCTTTTAATCCCATGTGCCAATACTGCGGAAAATGCTGTACTTTAAATCGTTTTTATTTTTACATTTATTCCAATGCTACTTTTTGCATCTCCAGTTGCTTACTATATCGTTTAAGAGTGCAACAAGACATTGTATTTAACACTTCAATAAGAATCTGGAAACAGCAGAGTGCTCAAAAACTTTTGACCTGTAAAGTGTTTTTATACAAGGAACACAAAGACAGGTCAACAAAAAAATAACACAAATCTTTATGTACGAGAGACTTAACTTTAATTTAGAGGTCATTTCTCCTGGGAGATGCACCATGATACACCCCTGACAGCAAAGGAAGACTTCTGACAAACCCAGACGTCTTGGAGTGAGAGCTCACACAGGGGGGTAATGGCCCATTTAGATAGTTGAGGACCAAAGCAGCGATGGATACTTATGGAACAACATCAATTTTCTCCTGCAATTTCCCTCCTGCCGGTAGTGGGATGTGGTGAAAAGGTGTGAGATCTGTTGCTATCCCGATGGAAAGAGCATGCTAAACCTCCCCAAAAGCTCAAACACCAGCGGGTTACCCTAAAAGAAGCTCCTAGTTCTTTAGACACTCTTTTCAGCTTTTGATAGCATCTTCCATCTATCTATCTATCTATCTATCTATCTATCTATCTATCTATCTATCTATCTATCTATCTATCTATCTATCTATCTATCTATCTATCTTCTATCTATCTATCTATCTATCTATCTATCTATCTATCTATCTATCTATCTATCTTAAGATTTTGCTGAATTCCTTTTAAGCGTCACAGGGTTGCTGGAGGCTATCCTAGCAACTGTTGGACAAATGTGGGGTACACCTTGGATTAGGGGTGTCAAAATCAATCGCAAAAGGGGCCGAAATCCAAAATACACCTTAGGTCGGGAACCGAACAGGATAAACATTTATTGAACACACTAAAACTACATTTTAAAAACTTAACTTTTTAACATTACTATGAATAAAAAGCTAATATTATTCCAGAGTAAATGAACTTAAATATTAAATAATGTTCACAATTTTGCTACTGCAAAAATATATTTTTCAAAATTATACTAGTTAGAAATAAGTGCAAGATAACATCGGGCTGTTAATAATAATAAAATAAAATAATCTGGAGGGCCGGATCTGGCCCCCGGGCCTCGACTTTGATCCTTGTGCCGTGGATGGATCGCCAGTCTGTCACCACATATTCACACCCAGGTAGTACTAAAGGACAACAATTTATTCATGAAGTTTACTTTTGGACTATGGAAAGAAGCTGGAGTGCCTTGGCAAGGCAAGTTTATTTGTACAGCACATTTAACGTGCAAAGGCAATGTAAAAACCTCAGAACTGGACTGATGTGGTCTACTTTCTTGGTTCTTGTGAGAACCCGAGCAGCAGAGTTCTGAGTAAGCCGAAGCTTCCTGATTCAATTTTTGGTAGTCCTGTAAAAACACTGTTGCAGTTATCAAGTTAACTAAAGATGAACGCATGAACTAGTATTCCAGGTCCTGCTTAGACATCAAATCTTTAATCTTTTAGATATTTTTCAGATGATAGTTGGCTGAGTTTGTGACTGCCTTAATGTGTTTATCAATATGTAGGTCTGTGTCTATGACTGTACCCAAGTTTCTGACCTGGTTGGTAGTTTTAAGTTGAATAGATTGGAGCTCTGTAGTGACGTCTAACCTTTTTTCTTTAGCCCCAAAGACAACAACCTCAACAACAAGTTTTGTTTTTGTTTAACTGAAGTAAGTTGTGACACATCCAGTCATTAATGTCCTCAATGCATTTACCAAGAGCCTGTACAGGGCCTCGGTCTCCTGGTGTCAGTGTTATATATATCTGCATAACTAATGTTGTTTTTTTTATAACTATGGCCAGTGGGAGCATGTAGATGTTAAATAGAAGTGGCCCCAGAATGGAGTCTTGGGGAACACCAGATGCAATTTTTGTTGGCTGAGTTGTGAAGTTACCAATTAGCGCAAAATATTACCTGTTTTCCAAGTACATTTTGAACGAGTTTAGTACTGGCCCAGTGAGACCCACTCAGTTTTCTAGTCATCTGAGTAGTATTGCGTGGTCGACTGTATCAAATGCAGCACTGGGATCCAATAAAACTAACTCATAAGTCACTTTGGTCAGAGCTGTTTCAGTGCTGCAGTGCTGTCTGAAGCCTGACTGGAAGACATCATAGCAGTTGGTTTTTTTTTTTTTAAATTAAGAATTCATTTGATGGAAAACAGCTTTTTCAATTATATTACTTAACAACGGCAGGTTTGATATTGGTCTAGAGTTGCTCATGTGTGTTTTGTCTAGACTTTCCTTTTTTAGGAGAGGTTTGACTACAGCTGTTTTCAGTGGCTCTGGGAAAACACCAGATGTTAAAGACAAATTCACAATCTGAAACCTAGAGAAAAGCCAAGCAAAAACATGCAAAGTCCACACAAAAAGATTCCAACTTAAACTAGAGCCAGAGCCTTCTGACTGTAAAGCAACAGTGCTAACCGCTACACCACCATTGATAGCTTATTTGTAGGACAAATATCAAGGCTACAAAAAATAAAAAGAATGTTGTTTAAATGACAACAAAAACACTAACTCCCTTAGTGACACAAAAAAAATTGAGTGATTTCTTTTGACCTTACTAGCTACATTTGAAAGGACTCTCCTATAGGGGGATCTGATCACAGGATCAAATCTATGGAGCCATTTGACCTTTGACCTCCCCAGCTAGTGCCATGGGAAGCCAGCTGATTACCCAGGGTGAGCCTGGGAGCTCTGGATTAGTAAAGTATTGATCTCCGTGAAGATGCGGGGTCCTCTGGGAATGGGAAGGAGAGAAAAAGCTCTGCCTGGCAGAAATATTATCGACCAGCGGGCCAAGACAGGCTCTCACGCAAACCCATATTTGAGCTTGGGACCTCGGCGTTGGCTGTGCAAACAGAGGCGGCTTCTGCAAAAGCCCCTTTTCACTGAGGTCTACTGAGAGAGGACAGCGAATGAGAGTGAAAGCGGGTCGAAAAAAGACGGGCTTAAGAAGCTCTTTGCATTAGCCAGACACACACAGACCCCTGGTTCAGAGCTGACACTCTTAAAGGAACAGTCAACGGGGGCAGCGTAAATCAAAACAGGGCGAGGAAAGATAGAGTCCTAAACCGGGGCCAATCTAAGCAGACTTTAACGTTACCCAGAATGCATGTTAACAGCACTGAGACCTGGCACAGCTCTACTGCACTTCCATGAAGTATGCGGTGAGGTCAAGGAGTAGGCGGGGGAGCAGAAAAAAGATTGATGGTGATAACAGCGTGGATAAACTTCAAAAGTACTCCCAGTTCTTGGTTAAATTAAATGACCTCTCGGAATCTACAACCCTTTGCGTTTAGAGGGAAACCTAAGAGAGCAACAGAGCTCGCTCTGGCGCTCGTGTGATCCTTGGAGTCGTTTGGCGAGGGAAAAACAGACACTAAAGGCAGATATATGAGAGAGCGGGGAGCATTTATGCAACACAGAGAAAATAAGAAAACTGCCAGAAACCTGAGGGGACAAGGAATACACAACTGTGCTATGAATGTAGTCATGGAAGAAAAATGGGCACTTGCATGAGACAAGAGAGGTGTTTTTTTCCCCTTGCATTCTGTCTTTTATAAGGCTTCGTCTAGTCTCTGCTGGTTGTACGACTGTAGCTGGTTTGTCCCCCAGTGTTTTGTCGAACCGCGCACGATCCCGAGCACATCCCTGTGTTTTGACAGGGCCTCGGGCCCAGTGCCGCTGAGCCGCAGCAGCAGACACTGGGCATTGGAAATTTAAGTCGGGGGGCATAGGAGAAATTAGGCGAGGAGGCAAGGAAATGGGATGTTGACTTGAACTGGCCCCGGGGGCAGCTGAGAGTCTCCCTGTGCAGCTCCGCTGGCTGCCTGACAGTTTGATGGAGCGAATGGAGGCTTCCCCGCGGCCCAAGCCGCCGTCTCTAACACTGATGTAGCTCAGTGAGAAACAGATTGAGCCTCCAGGCGTTGCTCTGTACTGCTACTCCCCTTGTCTCTCCGCTCTTCTCACTCTGCTGCTACTGCTAACTCTCGCTCCACACTAATCCAGTCAAGCCCGGCGCGCGCAGACACACAAGGAAACATATACACCGCAAATGCTTATAATTTTTCATACAAAATGACACAGTGTATGCACACATAAAGACATTTGCATACAAAGAGATAATAGCAACACCCACAGAGAGCACGGTTCCCTCCTTTCCTTTTCTCCCTACGACAGTAATGTGATGAGCGCTACAGATGCTGTTTACTGACACACAGGGGGAAGAAGAAGAAGAAGAAGAAGAAGTAGAGGGAGGTGGGATGGAGGAAGAGGCAGAAGGAGTGAAGTCAGGGGGCTGGCAGGGTACCGCCATAATGAAAAGAATCTGGCGGGGGCCCACTGTGTGCTGGTCATGAGAAGCATGTGCTGCCGGGGGGCTCTACTGCTAATTTCAGGGGGCAGCCAAACGTTTCACGCTAGACTTGTCATCAGGCCAGAGGGGGCTTTCGTATGGGGTGACAGCGATTGCAAGGAGGGTGGGTAAAGACTTTTTGGGGAGGAGGAGCAGAGTGTAAAAACCTCCGCTCCCCGCGCCCATGCCTGTTACTCCTGTTCCCCTTTCTGCAATGATCAAATGTTATTGTAGGCACTCAGACGAGTGTCCTGTTGCAGCAACTCCAATTGGATTTAACCTCTTTATTCGTTCTCGGGGAGCCAAAGGGGGGCACACACGATCCTCTAGGGCCCACTGGATCAACAAGAGCAATGCTACTTTTAGCTTCGAGCTAGTGTAAATGACATGTTTTTAAAACCAGGGAGCCGGTGAGCTCGGAATATGTAATGAAGTTATGAAAATATTAGCCTCAACTCCCTTTAGTTTGACCCGTGGCTTTGGTTGTTTCCCATTGTGATTAAGAGTCCAGTCAGTGTGAACAGGGGCGTAGAATAGCACCAGGACCCCTTTTATGATCGCATTTATGAGAAAATGAAAAACACTAGCCATTAGCAGAAAATAGAATGTTTAAAGTTCTATTAAGTTGTATTTTTATTTATTTTTTGACAAAGGTGTGTGACCGTCTTCAATAAACCGAGTTGGGTTTCTGTGGCACATCATCACATGATTTTATCTTTCTGATTAAAAAAAAATATTGATTGTATTCTTATGTTCAAGTTATGAATTATGAATCAAATCAAATAAATCTACGATGGCCCTTAAACTGTTGCGTTGTGACCCTTCAGGGCTACTGTACAAATCAAATCAAGTTTATTTTATTAAGTATGCTTGACCTTGAGTTTAGCTAATTTACTGCTTGTAGTGTATATGTTGTGTGTGTAGAATGCTGACTAAACAAACTAAGTCCCATTCCAATCATGTTTTTAATTAGCCAAAACAAACAAAAAAATTGTTTTCTTGGACATAGTTGCTGCAGAGCTGCAGTAGTTCATTAAAAAATTACCCTCTGAGTTGTGGGTGGGGCTGTGGACAGTCAGTCTACCGTCATCTATTTGTTTACACACTCCCTCAGTAGCTAACAGCCCCTCACAACCCCATGCTAACTTTAGTGGTGCAACAAAAACGGCAAGCAATATCGTCATTTTTTTTATGCCACAGCTACAAGTTTTTTCAAACTTCAGTTTGAAAACTCAGAAATGTCATTTCAAGCTTAATTTTCACAACATATGTCCTGTATCATTAGAAGAACATGTTAAAACCCCCAAAACATGATTTTAATTAAGTGTTATAACGCTAAAGAAAAAAGAAAAGGTACTAGCAGCTGAGATGCTAGCTAATTTTAGCTAACGTTAGCTTGCCAACAGTCTGAAATGTACTGTTCCACACAAATTGGTTAAAATATCACCATGAAGTATTCTTGTATGTAGAAAAGTCTTGAATTTCTTAGGCTGACAGATTGGAAAGAGGGGTTTAATTCATGTCACCAGGGCCAAAGATCAAGACAAAAACATTGGGGAGGCAGAACAGATTGTCAAGTCAGCTTGTACACCAGGGATGTAATAAAATAGGAGTACAAGTGAGGTCAAAGAGCAAGAGCTACTGAGGAACTGATCCAAACAACTAGTAGTCTCTCCCTGATTACAAAAAATGTCTGGCCAAGAAGAGAGAGGCAAGATGGAGTCTATTATGAAAGCTGGGTGAAAAGGGTATGGAACAAGCCGTCACTCCAGAGGACAGGAATGAAGGGAGAAGGAATAACAGAGAGGAGTAAAAAGGGGGAGGAGAGAGGAAGAAAGATGGCAGCCACACAGCACACTTCAGGCGGTGAATAATTTAAAGGAGCGCTGGGGAGACCAGACGAAGATGAACACAAAACACTGGCAGTGTTTGACCTAGAGCTGCAGCTACATCAGTGCACATCACAGAGCGAGGAGCTTTTTTCTTTTTTCCTCCTCCTTTCTGTTTTTCTCTTCATCTGCCTCCCTCTGTGTCGGGGAGGAAACAGCTGTACGCTTCTCTTGTTCCACCTCACATTCTATGAAACTCAACAGAGTGGCTGACAACTTTGTTTCACAAGAAGCTCTTTTGCTTTTTTGTAGGCGGTCACTGGAGTCTCTTTCAATGGAGACACACGGTCTTCACGGTCCAGTTAGGGAACAATAATACACATCGATTTACATCAGTGACGCAACACCAGCTGATACTTTACTCTGCGCAGACTTAAGCTATACAGTCATGTGACACGCGTTCAAAAACACGTATTCTTGAACTCTCATACTGTATAGCCCACGGTGTTCACACTAGACAAGCAGGGAGGGGCTTCTTCTTCTTTTTTTTTTTTTTTAGTTGCGCATGTTCGCCACCTAAAGTTGGAAGAGGCTTGCTGTGAAATGTCAAAGCAGTACAAATCTGGCAGATCTATTCCAATATATGAAATTCATGAAATTTTCAAACATGAATTTACTATCAAATCCAAGTCTTTAATTGATCAAAGTTTGACCTGGTTTAACTTTCAACACGCATTTATACATCCGAATTGCTTCTTTTCCCCTACGGTTGCTTTACAATTAAATGTAAACATCTGTGCTTCAGAGCACACCCACATAAAGGAAATCCATTTTGCCACTAGTGGTCGAGAGAAAAGTCCATTTTTAGAAACATCTGTGGTGATCTATGAAGGATTCTGAATCGTTTTACAAATTTTAAATAATCAATAATCAAAAAATGTAAATGACATTTTTGAAGAGCATACAAACATGGCTGCCCTTCCAGATCTCGACATCCAACCAGTTAACTTCACTTAAAGCAGGGGTGTACAACCTGAGGGTCCAGAGCCACACAACCCTTTAATTCCTACATTGTGGCTCTATGGTTTTGAAGAAATAGTTCATTTTAATTTGAAAATAGGTGTGTTGTTTTGGTTTATTTGTTTTAGTTAACTCATTTAGGCTAGATTTCGAATACAGACATTTGACAATTAGACATTCTGCATCTATGTTTATTTTCCATAAGTCAATAAAAAAAGGATAAAGGCATATCGGAGTCATAATACTAGATAATTTATTCAAGTAAATCTGCTCCAACAGTGTATTTTATTTTAAAACTTGTATATGATGCTTTAAAAATATTAAATATAGAAAAAAAGAACACTGTTATAATCTATTATTAATATTTAAAGTTGTAAATAAAACGTTTAATGATCACAAAATTATAAATAAAGTCTATTTTTAATAATGGTGAATTGTAACTTGGTTTTTATTTAGTAGGTTAGTATGAAACTGACCCAAATGTCTCTTTTAGTGTTAAAGGGTTCAGACCCCAGACTTAAGCGACTGTTTGGAAGCCGTTGGACCGTTGCTTCCTGAATCCCAATTGAATCGAATTGAATCACGAGGTACCGCCCGAAAGATTTCCACCACTTTTTGCCACAAATGTGTCGCGGATCCCCCTTCTGACAGAGGGATAGTCCTACAACTGATCCTTAAAAAAACACCTGGGGACCCAATAAAGCTTCAAATACCCCAACAATTGGTGCAGTAGCGAGGAGCCAGAGGGGCAATTTGACCCTAGGGTCTGCAGCCTGAGGCTCCAGAGCCACTTGTGACTCTTTTATCATTCTGTTGCGGCTCTTTGACTTGGAAGAAAACTGTTTTGAATAAACTATTGGTATTTAGTTTTGGTCATATTTCTAACATGTTTAATAATAGAGCAAAGTTATGGAAAAGGGTTTAATCTATTAGAATACGATGAAAGCATAAATACTTTTAACACAATAATTATTTAGGGTGCATTTTATTTTGAAATAAACTTGTATGTGCCTCTGTCAAAAATAATGTAAGTTAAAATTGTTATATAAGTTACAAAAATTATCACTTTTTTTAACTATAAAGACCTAAACACAAGATGTTTTAAACATGGTTTAATGGCCTTAAAGAATAAATAAAGTGTATTTTTCTGAACAGAAAGTGGAACTTTGTGTCTGGTTTGGTTTTGGTCTGTAAGAAACTGGACCAAATGGCTCTTTTAGTGTTGAAGGTTGCAGATCCCTGGGCTATACAAACTCTAATCATTCATTTTTCCATCATGATCAATTTTCATACAGTTGGTAGTTTTGTGATTACATGAGCAAATCCAAGTCTCTGATTGGTCAAAAATGTCCCTGGTTTAACTTTCAACCCACATTCAATGTTTACACGTAGAGCCTAAAAAAAGTCGTAGAAACTTGCGTAGCTACATGTGAACGTAAGAGTTTTGACCACGGAAGTCCCAAAAAAACGCGTTTCCACGTAGACTTTCATTGGAAGTGGTCACCTGAACGCATGGGCGCCCCTTCACGGTTGATGTTTACGCCAAGTCAAGAGCTGGGATCCACGGAGAACACCGTTGATTTATGGACGGCTGTTTGAAAGGAATCCATAACTTTTCCCGATTGGAGACGGTTGCTGTTGAGGAGGCTGGAGGAGCAGTAAATCACAAGCTGCCCCGCCCGCGACCACGCGCAGAGAGGTTAAGCGGGACGCTTTCATGCCACCTTTATCAAGCAGCCATGAATCACCTGCCCTGCCCGGGAATCTGTGTTTGCGCGATGACGGCCCTGCTGGACATCTGTGCGGGGAGTGGCAGTTGGGACGGCGGTGGGTGGTGTGATCAACCCACATGGGTGGGGCCATTTATGACTGTAATTAAGAAACTGTGTGTTTTTCGTCACGCATACTGATATATCTAGGAATCAGATAGCTTAATTTAGCGATAAGATGCAGAAAAATAGGGTGTAAAGTGACACCAAGTTGACGTCCAAATTTAATTGGTTCTCTCCTCTGATTTTATCACTCCTCCTGCCCCCCCTCCCTCCTTGTCTTGCTGTCTCCTGCTCAGCCTGTGTAGCTGATATTAATGGGACGTCCCTTGTTTGTAAATGTGCCAAGTTGCGAGCACCGCTGCAGGCTGTCTATTATAGCAGGCCTCTGGGGCAGCTATTCCATATGGTGTCACATATGGTGCTCAGCAGCATCAATTAATGTTGTTATAATACTGATTTTTATGAGCTCCAGCTTAACTCCTTTTGTTTTTTTTTTCCTTCTCCTCATTCAACTCCTCTTCGCTCTCCCTGTCAGCGCCGATTCTTTGATTTTGTCATTAATCAGAGTTCTGAGGCGGAAAAGTTTTCCGAATCGGAAAGCTCCGACTTGAGTGCTGCTCGGAGAACTTTAACATCGCCGACGTATTTTTCCCCGTTTGTTCACGGCAAAGATCAGCCACATTTGAGGCAGAGACATGAATTATGCAGGCTAAAAACTGCTTTTTTTTTACAAAAATAAAACAGCTACCTCTGGTCACATTAGGCCAGCATCGTTGAACATTACTGTGCTAAATTAGCCTCCTATTTATGCGTAAAAGAAAATTGCAAAACGAATAAGAGAACAAAATGTGAGGGGGCTCTTTTGTTCCCCCGTGCCTTTTGGTGGTGGATCTGACAGGAAGGGGAACAAGAGCGAAGCAAAAAGCCCCGCTCAAAAAGCTTCCCGACACACCAGCCTTGTCAGCGGTGGCACAATTAGAGACTAGATCACTGGTGCTTCCCAGTGAGAAGCATCTCACCACCACTCCTTTATGGAACTCTTTCGTTTGAGGAACACACTCAAAAGTGGGTTTTTAAAACGTTTCGGATGGCTAATCACTCTCAGGATGAAAGGCCCCGGCGCGTTCGTTTGTCTCAGCGTGGGGAGCTTCCCTCCACCGTTTCTCTGTCTCTGATTCTGATTGTTTTTGTTCGTTTCCTTTTTGCGGCAAGCCGGCGAGGCAAGCAAGCTGGCAGGAAGCGCTGTTTGAAGGTGTAGTCAGACCCAAGCGTAGGCCTGATGCTTTGTAGTGATATTTCCAGCAGCACAATCTCATTACTTTTTGACGCGGGAGATGGGTGCAGGGGCGGATTGTCATTTCACGCTGCCAAAAGTTCCACGAGGGAACAGCGAGGGGAATGGAACTTCAATGACCTGCATGGCTCTGGCTCATCAAGGCTGAATATATTAAACTAAATTTCACAGATAAAGCCCAATGAACCAGATCCTCAGAGATGCTTATAATGTCCAGACCCCAGGGTGTTGCATTCTGTAATCAAATCTATGTCAAAACCTCACGGTAAAGGTTTTTCTTTTAATATTTTTGGAAATGCTGATTATTCTAAAGCCGCGTATACATTCAAGCACTATTAAAACCCCTGCGGAAGCATCACTGAACTCCTAAAAGTAGCTAAAGCTGCTGGATGTTTTTGTACACAATCACCGACAGCTTTTTTTTGGGGGTTAAAAACAAAAAAAAATCTAAAGAATAGGATGGGATGTCAGGTGAAGCTGATTTCACACCAACTTCTTTCAATACAGAAAGAGAAATTTGCTCTGCGTGAAATGCTGCCAGGGACTGATTGAAGCGACTGGTTACCATGCAAACCCCAGCCTGTTGCTGGGGTGACTGTCCTGAAGTGCTTCCTGGGTAATTTTCGAGGTCACTGGTTTTTGCACGGCTATGTGAAGCAGATGGGCCCACCCTCATTCAAGACCCAGCAGGAGCTCTTTCATTAGGCCAAGTGAATGGTCTTATTCATCCCATCACCTCAATTGGTCACGCTGTGTCTCTGTAGAGGGCCCAGAACAAACTTTCCTCTCTTTCCACTCGCTGATCTTCCACGCACCACCCACCTTAGTCATGCTTCACTTTTTGTTCAGGGGCTTGAGGTGTTTGAAGCTGTGATGCTCATCACTAACCCCAAACTGTCTCAGATGGACCGTCAGGTTACTATTCCAAAATATCTTTATCAAGAAATTTGTTTTTTGACAATTTAACTTTGGAAAGGAAGGCCGAATCCTAATTCTTCCCCCATCCCTATGTTTAGCCCTACAAACAGAGAGTTATGGAAAAAGGCTGTCTTCAAATTTGGACGTTATTACCACTAAATGACATTATCAGTAATCACTAGTAACCTACGTTGACCTACCAGTGCTCTGAAAATACATAACATCGGTTTTTATAACTTTGAAAACTTGAAACAGAGTCATTATAGAAAAAGGAAAACTTCAGAGCCAACACATTCTCACTCCCAAGTCGTCACATATTGACGTTTGGTTAAGGTTTTGCTTTGAGTCTCCCCAATTTGTCGTTTTTTGACCTGCTGTTTGGGCTGTTTCCATTAAATCACAGGTAGCTGACCTCTGGGCCCCAAACCGGAACTGGTCCAGTACCAGGATGAGGAGGGCACTGGTACTCTAACCCAGTACTGATGCCCTAACCTAGTGCTGGTTTGCATCTGGTACCACTTCTAGTACCAGTTCATGCCCGATACAGCGTCTGGTACCAGTTTGAGTCTGTTGCCGCCTCCAATACTGTGTTTGGGTACCGGTACTGGACACGTCCGAGGACCAGTTTGCATTCAGTACCGCATTCAGTACCCCGTCCTGAGAGTTGAGGGGCCTTTGATTTTACCAACAGCCAGCACATTAAAAAATGACGAGTTGGAGACGCCCAAAATGTCAAAGAGTGCCGCGGTAGAGCCCTTAACCAAACGCCTATATGTGACAACTTGGGGATGAGAATGTGTTGGTAGATCACACCTGAAAAAATACATATCTCCTATCACCCTCATGGCGAAGGGATACACAGTTAAAAGTCCCTATGGCTACCCCTTAAAAAAGCTATTTTTGACACTTCTACCCCTCCAAATGCCCCTACAAGGTATAGGGAGAAACCTTGGCAACGTATGTTCAAGTGACCACTTCCAATGAAAAGTCTACGCAAATTCACATCTACTGTGAGTGTTTCGAGCTCTGCATTCAAAACTCTTGTGTTCAGGCAAAGCTCCACAAGTTTCTACCACCCTTTTCACACTCTACATTCAAAATGTGTGACCAATGACTGCAGGTTGAAAGGTAAACTAGGTCAAACTTTGACCAATCAGGGACTCAAATTTGGCAGTCATGTATGGATGGCATTCCTTTAATTCTGCCCAGCCAGAATTCTATGACACCAAGTCTTTCCTATATCGGAATAGAGCTAGGAGAAGAAAAAGCCTGGAGCGAAATTCACCAGATTTCCACCACTTCAGCATTCAAACTTTTCCAATAATCAGTGGTAGATATATCCAAGTAAGTTTCTCCCTGCTTGTCCAGCGTGAACAGCATAGGTTAAACGTGTATTTAAGAAAGTGGGTTTTGTGCCAAATTCCTGATGTATCAGTTGCTTCAAATTAATTTATTTTGAGTGTCCATAGCCGAGTTCATCATTTGACTGATGAGTACTAAGGAGAGAAGGCAACAGGTAAACAGAGAAAAGAGGATTCTAGAGAATACATGCAAGCCAACAAAAATACAGTAAGGTTCAGAGCATCGTGAAGACTTTTGGGGAACAAAAGCTTAAGAAATGTAACACCAATTGGCCTCCATTGTTCCAACAGGTGGGATGGGGACCATGTTCATTTGCTTAAGTACATATAAGGCATCCATCCATCCATCCATCCATCCATCCTCTACACTCTACACCTTCTGAAGTCATGGGTTGCTAGTCCATCCAACGGCCACACACTCACAGTCACACCTAAGAACAACTAACAATTAACCTATGAAGCATGTTTTTGGACTGTGAGAGAAACCTTTAGCCCAAAAATGCTAGATGTAGAAAACATGCAAACTCCAAACAGAAAGCTCCCAGCTGGGACTAGAACCAGAGACTTTTTCTTGTGAAGGACTGAGTGCTATTATTTAATCATTCTTCTGTTTGTACGTGTTACTTCTTTGTCATCCATTGCCATTTTGATGTGACTATTTTGCATTTTTTTTTAAATAACTTTTTACCTTCATTTTTATTTTCACTGACCAACTTTTGACCGTTATGCAAAATATTGCAGTGATCAAGCTCTTTCTGTTTTAGATGGAGGCAGATAGAGTTTGTGTGAGTGCCTAAACAGTGCTCAGGAAACTTTAATGTAAACATGTAAAACAGTCAGCCCAGGAAATATTCATGTGTTGTGAATTAATTCTCTGAAAAGGGGGGGTACACTACGAGTATAAACTATTGAACGTTTCCTGTTTTAACATTATTAAGAATATAATGAAAAAAAGCCTTCAGGTATGTCTGTGTGCAATGATTCTGTTTAATAAATGATCTTTACTTTCTAATTTTAATTACTAAAACTAACCAACTTTTAATGTTTTTTATACTTCATTGGGATGCACTCATATGACTTATGTGCCCAGAAGAAAATATCAGGTCATGTTGGAAGAGAAAAAAAACCGTGGTGCTGTGCTTCAAAGTCTTGTTCCACATCGTTATATCAAAAGGCACCAAAAAAGGAAAAGTTCTGTCAGATTACTTTCATCTGCAAGTTGCTGCTCTCTTCACTGAGGCGCTCCAGGAGCTCCAGTGCTTTGATATGCCGGCGGGTTCTGTGCTGCCTGCCTCTTCTGACTCCTTAACCACGTCTCAGGTTTGGCTTAGTGAGAAGTGACTAATTTTCCTGAGTTGTTAGTGTGTCTAGAATGAGATCCACTTGAATCAGTGACAGGGTGCACAATAATTTTGTCCCCCACTCCCCTTCTTCATCCTACCCACTCTTTTCCCCCTCCTTCTGCCGCAGATTTAGCCCTTCTGCTTCTCAAGCTAGTGAGCTGTAAAATTGACTGGACAGCAGGCAGAGTACAGAATGAGACCTGGCATCGTGCACGCACTAACCTTGAGGAGGGCCACTGCTGCTGGCTGCACCTAAAGAGATGGAGACAGAGCGTCAGCTGGGTTTGGATAAGAAGGGGTTAAAATGAGGGGAGGGAGACAGGTGGAAAGCCGTCATGATGAAACAAGATCTTATGCCTTAGTCACATGCGCCAGTACACAGATCGAACGGTATGGATACTCTGGGTTTTAGAGATTGTCCTGGCTCTTGGAGGGGCGTAGACAGGGAGTGGCCACATCGTAACCCTTGTGCTGTCCTAGATGTGTTGACATTGGGATCATCTGGACCTCACAAGACAGTGCGCGGAACTATTGTTTTTCAATGATATCTTATTTTCACTGGTGTCCACGGCAGACATGAAATCCTGTCCACATTTGTCATGGGAGGGATGACACGTCGATGTACGGCTGGGGTCATCTAGACCCCATAAGATAGAACAAGGGTTAAGGGAAGCACAGGTGTGCCTTGCAGTTTGGAAGTACGTCAAGAAAGTAAGTTTTTATACGTGCATCATGATGTATGACGTAGTTGTAAGGCATTGGTGAGGCTGTCACACGTGCCCTTATGCCACACAAGGAATAGGCGACTCCAGACTTCGAGAGGCCACATTCAACAGACCCTGCTAGCAACGTCTGAACCAGGTAATCATTCAAGAGTAGGGCTTGGATATCTGAAAATCATATATACATATCAACAGATATAGTGACCCTCGAGGCCTGGAGTTGACTATCCCTGTGGTCACACTAGTCATTAGCAAGGTGCGCACAAATGTTGCACACACGAGGTATGAAGGTGATACGTAAGTGCCGGTAAGAAGTAGGATACCCACAGAAACTATTCTCTGATTGTCTAATTGCCTATATTCTAGCGGTCAGACAAGCACTTATAACTTAAACAGCACTAACAGGCTTCTTGCGTGGTCCTTAAGTTTTTTCTACGACACACCTGTGCCTCACCTACTTCCCCTTACATGTTATACAAGTGTTCACAGCATGATTGTAGAAAAAAAAGACCTGTGTGCTCCCTACAAGTTTGACCACTTTTGCCCGTATCCACCTGTAAGGGCAGTTGTAGGGCTGCCACAAACGATTATTTTAACAGTCGACTAATCACTGATTATTTTCTCTGATTAGTCGACTAATTGGGTTATGAGCAAATTGGATGTAAAGCGCTCATCTTAACCCTCATTAGCTTTAGACTAACTAAAAACTAGATATATAGCATTACTTGTGATAATGCTACAGTGAAAAGTTAAAGTCCCATTAGTTGTCACGCAGCTTAGTGTGTGAAATTTGTTCTCCGCATTTGACCCATCCCCTGGGGGAGCGGTGAGCTGCAGACACAGCCGCGCTCGGGAACCATTTGGTGTTTTAACCCCCCAAACCAACCCCTTAATGCTGTAAGCTGAATTTGGCCACTGAAAATGTTAGGGAAGATGCTGAAATTGACAGCTGAAAACGCTGAAGCCAATAGAAGAAAATGCTGAAGCTGATAGCCAGCTAAAATATTAGTTAAATGCTAAATTAGCCTAAAAAAACTGAAAAAAATCCTAAATTAGCCAAAATAGCTAGCATGTAGCTGAAATATTAGCCAAACCCCAAATTAGCCTAAAAAAGCAAAGAAAAAAAGCATAAATTACCTGAAACAGCTAGCATTCAGCTAAAATATTAGCTAAACCTCAAATTAGCCAAAAAAAAAACAGAAAAAATCTTAAATTAGCGAAAATAGCTAACATGAAGCTAACTCCAAAATAGCCTAAAAACATAATAAATGCCAAAATAGTCCAAAAAGTTAAAATAATTACATAACTTTCAACTTTACTACATTCCAACTCCATGTAATATGAAGTAACGACTAATCAATTATTAAATAATAAGTCGTCGACTATTTTAACAGTCGATTAGTCGACTAATCGTGGCAGCCCTAGGCAGTTGTGACTAAGTCATAAGCAAAGCAGTCTGTAACCAGCATGAGGTAGACATGCATGCAATAAAGTAACACCTGCTACAACACCAAGAAGTTTTACCAGGAACCTATAAATTGGGTTAATTGTTTTGAAAAGTTGGGATACGTACATTGTCTTTGACATCGCAAACACATAAATGCGTGTTTCCACAACCAACTTTGCTCCATAATGAAATCAAGCAGCTCTTGGAACAAATCTGAGCAATCAATTACTATGAGTCCCACATAGACTGGCTGCAGTTTAGATGTGAACAAATGGAGCCTCAGTTCTTTACAGATGATATTAGTGCTCCGAGCTGCTCTCTCCACAAGAGATTAAGCAGGTTTGTACTCTCCCGGGCGGGCAGCGCGCCCCCCTCCAGGGTGCTGCGCTATCATTTGCAGGAAAATTACTTCAGTAATGAAGAATCCGGGCCCCATAAATCCTCGTGGCCTCACCTTCCTTCGCCGCTCAAGTCTCGCTGAACAGCTAGTAAAAATTCCCTTTAAAAAATTCATAGCGCAATTTTGCTCAAATCCCTCCCAGCAAGCACAATTCTGGAACTTTCATCTCAATTGATTTATGTTCTGGGTAAAAAAAAAAGGGGAGTGGGGGGGGACGTAGCTCAGAGGGCAGAGGAGGGAGGGAGGTAAAGAAAAAAAAAAACAAGTTGTAAATCATTGTTTTTAAAACGGAAGGTCCTTTTGACGATTCGTGGTTGCAGAAGTGCAGATTTTAAAAGAGGTGGCGGCTCAAAGACGCAGAAAATAGAAGGAAAGGGGGAGGGAAAAGAAAGATGGTGCGTGTGGGGGGTGGGGTATTCCACTTGATTAATAACACTAATCAAATTATACAGTGTTCCACTGTGCCCTGAAATCTTGGGCCATAATGTCCTCTAATGGCGAGGTTCATGGAGCTAAACTTCAGAGGGAAAACACAGCGCCGACTGCTGCACGCTTTAATGAAGGCAGTAAAACATCCATTTCCAGAAGCCATGAAATGAAAGGCAAGATTGTAGATGTGCACCCAGTTGCTCCCCCACTGCAGGAAAAAAAAAAAAAAATGTGGCTGTTAACACAAAAGGCTGTGTCAGAGAGACGGAGGGCCTGAAGAAGAGGAATGAGCGGAGAATAAAGCCAGTGAAGAGAGTTAAAGGGCATAAACACCAACAGCAAGGGGATATAAAAAGAAAAAAGAATGATGAAGTGAGGATGGGGAGACAGGTTGGCAGATACTCTGGGTGCTTTATTTCCAGAGAACTTCTCTTCTGGCATGAAGACAATCATTTGTGTCTGCTGATTATGGATGAGAACGAGTGCTTTACTATGTCTGTTATACTTAGTGCTGCTGACAGCAGCCACAATTCATCACTATTTAGTTGCTGATGCACCTAACCACAGCATCCTCCCCCTCATCTGTCTCAATACCTCTCTATTACAGAGCTCAATTGTCCATCCAGGCATGTATTGTGTTTATCCATCTTCCGGCGTCCATCCATTCATGCGGACGCCCCGTCTATCCCTTTTGTTCATTTGTCCGTGTGCAAAGTCATCTGATCGGTGTGCCGATGCGACACACGCCGACGCCGCCCTGACCTTAGCTGTCAGCCGGCCGCCGCTGTTATTTTTTCCCGACTTCCCTCCGACAGGCGGCCGCTCCCAAAGTCCGGCGTCCAACTCCACACATCAAAGGGTTGAGAGGAGCGTGCAATTGTGCGGAAAACATCTGCTGCGTTGCAGCAAATTGTAAGTCTTGCGTTGCTGTTTGCATCTAATCTGTTCAATTGGACAAACAATCAAATCAGCCTTTGCATCTTGACTAAAGTAAACACCGCTCGCTGTCCTTGGGGTATAACATTCATCTGGCGAGCAAAATACAAGAGGGCTGAGAAAACACAGATTGCTATTCTTATTATTATTATTGTTATTATCATAATTACAGTTGCGCTTATCATGCAAACGGCCTCAATCAGGACGAAATCCAGTTTCATTTGATGAAGCTTCCTGTTTTGTCTGGCTGGAGTTTGGGAATCACACACTTGGCTGCCGTGCCAAAAACTCAATCAGGCGCAATTACTTAGCCATCAGATAGAAATGTAATTGATTTGAAAGCTGACATGAGATATAACTACATTACAGTAGAGGCACAGTGGGGAGGATCCTCTGGGACGTGGCCTACAGGGAGCTCATTACCGCCAAGCTTTGAATTATTGAGTGCTAAGGCAGTAACATTGAGGAACAGAGGCGGGCGATTGGCTGTAACAACTCTGCAAGTGTTTATCTCAACTTACAGCAACCCAAGACATCTATTGGAGATATCTCCCTGTTCATGAATACTGCAATGGAAGGAGTTGTAATAGTTTATAATTGAAAGGGTTCAGGCCGAGGTGGGGTCCGCTGGTGCACATCACAACTGTAAATTCAACTTTTCAAATTCTGTCACGGTTGATTTTGAGGCAAAACATCACCAGTCTGCGTGTGGTAGCATGGATATATTTGGTTCTTTGATTGAATTCTTTTAGTATGGCTGTCTTCAATCAAGAGTAGGGTGTAACCCTGGTGCTATGAAAGGTTTGTTGACGTCTGGAGTGGGGTCAGCTGGACCCACAAGACAGTGCACTGAACTTTTTTTTTTTTTTTTTAGGATTTCATCAGATGGATAACTTCTCAATGTAAGGCTTGGATCATCTGGACCCCATAAGATAGCACAAGAGCTAATAAAATGAGAGACCTAATTCAATGTCTAGATATAGTTTCTCTTTGGTCTCAATCGAAACTGCTCACTTTCAGAACTTTTGCCAATTTTTCTGCCAAAGCTGGATTTCTGTGTGAGACAACTCTGTCAAAATACACCAGTCAATAAGGTGACAGATCTAATGACCGATCACGTTGAGAGAAGAAATAGGATTTAAGAACTGATGTTTCAGCCCCACATTTCATCTATTTTGTCTTCTCATATTATTGTTGTAAATGTTTGTTTATCATACAATATTAGTAAAATGTTCCCCTCATTTATTCTTTCTAAAGATAACCTGCAATCGGTGAGATCTGTAGGATTATTGAGGTTTTTTGCTACATTGACACCGGGCTCGGAAATGTGACATTTTTCAATGAAAAAATCAATGTGAGTGAACATTTTGGGTTTCTGTGTTCAAACCCCCAGCGGTCATGGGTCGCTACGAAAATCTTTAAGTCAGTTTTGGGGGTTTTATGAAAACAGGCATGGCCACTGAAAACATGTCACAAGTAAAACTGGTTGAACTTCGGTCAGTAAGGGTCTCGACTTTGGTAGAATGGTTAGCGTTCGTTTCTAAACACGGAAATGCCGCTGGTTGAAAATTGATCATGAAGGAGAAATTAATATTTGCAGTTTGTACCCATTTGGAGTTCTTCAAATATCGGAATAGAGCTGTGAAAGAAAAAGCTTGGAGCAAGAGCACAGGACAGAGGACTAATATACTACTAAGTTATATAAATATACTACTGAGTTTTTTAAATAAAACAAACAAATGTAAAATACTTTTGTTATCTAAAAGTGTTTTATTTGATGTCTCACACAGAATTAATCCTCTGTTAACTTTTCTTAACCATAAATACAAAATATTTAATTAAAGTGTTGTCTTAAAATGACATGAAGGTAAAAGCTTCACATCATCAAGCATCTCAATATTGGTTCTCTGTCTGTCTATGTCAGCCTCATAGCTTTCCACATGAAACACTGTACATGAGTTCCTGTCAGTGGAGAGCTTCACTCCCAGCAGACGTTTTATTTTTAACACATTTTCACTTTGTGCGCTTCTTTTCTTTCTAGGCACAAAAAGCTCAAATTAGGTGAATATGCCTCTGGAGACACGAGGGAGGAGTTGAAGAAGAAGCACATGTGCCTGACCCCCATCAGCAGCCCGGGACTACCGAGAGGATAAAGATATAAGTTACCGTGGAGAGGCCTCTGCCTCCCCAAGCAAACGGGTGACGGTCTCACTCTGGGAGAGCTCTGCGCCGTAGGCTTCTGTTGCTGATTTGTCTCTGTCTCTCATTCTCTCCATCACCCTTCCCTTGTCCTCACACAGCCCTCCTGTGAGCTTTCGTGCAAAAAAAAAAAAAAGAAAAGAGAACTCAATTAATTCACGCAAATTGAGGACGAGGGTGGAGGCGGAGGCCGACGCAAAGGGAGCAAAAAGCGGGAGGGAGGGGGGGAGTAAAGGAAAGGGGAGCCTGAAAGAGCTGCATGTCTGTCTGCAAGCTGGAAACGGCAAACAGACCGTGGGGTGGCTGTGTATGTGCATTAAGTCTTTAGCTGAGTTAATCCTGCCGGCAGTATAAACACGGCTGATGAAGAGCGCTCCTTATTAAAGAGGGGGGCGCAAGGATAAATAGATGGGTCAAAGGGGGGAGCAAAAAGTTGGAAAATCCTCAGAAAAGTGAGCATGGCGACGATCAAAATCACGCTTCTACTTAGCCTACGGTAGTCTGTACTCCATGTCACGGCTCTATTTTAAAAATATCAGAACATCTGCAACATTCTCTATATTTAGATTCACAGTCATAAACCCCCTCAGCGTGTTCATTTAACCCCTTATAACCAGTCATCTCATTAGCATGATCCAAACTTTCCTTTAAAATCCATTATATAAAACTTGATCTATGTTTTCTGCCCTGTAGTTAATCATCCTTCCACTAGGGGCAGTAAAAGGGCTTTTCCTGCTCATTTCAAAATGGCTGCCTCCATTAAATCTCTAAAACACTTTCGGTGGGTGAACATGTAGCTAATTTGGAAAACTTGATGGTAAGAATACCTCATCTGCTATTCATTTTCTTAAATGGTTATTTGTTGGGGCAAAATAAAACAAAATGTGCTGACAATAAATTCTTTATAAACAGCTGCACCATGTCAAAAAATGTGTGGATATAATTTAAGATAGTGGATAAATAACATTTTTTCTTAGAAACTTACTGGCAATATTTTTACATCTTAAGCAAAAACTTGCTAAGTCACCCAAGATATTATAATTGATACTATATAAATGTAAAAAGGATAATGTCATGATGATACTGTGTGGATTTTAAAGATTTAAACATATTTAAAATAACTACAATTTTAAAAATATATATTTTTTTTAAATGTTAATTTTCTGTTTTTTCTTTACAGGGTTAGAGTTTTAAAAGCATTCCAAACGGTTATTTAATTATATTTATTAATTTTTAATTAAAAAAAAAGTCTGTATTGGTTTTTTTTTTAGGACAGTTGCATTAAAAATAATCCCCTTTTGAGTTGTGGGTGGGGCCGCTGGTAAAGAGATACCCCTCCCACCCCATGTATTTTCTACGTCACAAACAATCTTTTTCAAACAGAATTGTTTTCGTCTGCTCCTTGTTTACAACATTTTGAATAAAGAAATACTCAGAAATTTAATTTTGCGGTTATTTATTTATTTATTTTTATATATGTCCTCCATCATCAGAAAAACAAAATGGAAAAACATCCAAAACACAATTTTCCTCTTAGCGGGAAGCTGTTCGTATGCGTCAGTAAGCTGAGGTCACATAACCTTTAGCTGAAGATGCAAAGTGATCAATCCCTCAGGGCTTAGGCCACTTCCTAATTTTATGTTAGGGTGCTACAAGCCACCACACAGCTCAGCTCATTTTCTCGTTACCTTGCAGAAAAATTGGCAGGAAACCAGATCGCAACATGTGTAGGATCACCAAAGTGTACACACGTAGACACACACACAGTGTAGCTGGAAATGCTCGACATGAGGTCGCCCACTGCAGCATTTTCACAATTGCTCGCTAAGAAAAAGGAAACAATCATATTAAAAGGAGCTTTTATTTTTTAACTCCTACAAGTAAAAAGAATGTGTGAAAAAGAAAACAACAACAAATGTTTCAATAATACTCTGAATACAAGTGAACTGAGGTCTTATCTCCAATGCAAGATAATAAATCCCACCCGATTCAGGGATATTTTTATGTTTCTTTTAACTGCTGTGAATGCTTTATAGTGCTTTATCAGCCCCAACTTTTGAGAAAAAAAAGCTAGTAAAACAGGCAGGTCAGACATTTTCAAACTTTTATGTGATAAATACCCCACAAAGTAAGAGAAAAAAACTGAAGGGAGACTAGGGCATGTGCTTCCAAGAACATTTTTCTTCCAGTGGTACTTGGAATGATTGAATAACTTGTAAACAGAAGCAGCAGACTTGCTTGATGTTCTCTGTAAGATCCTAATATAGTTGCAGTTTCCACGAGTTGAAGGAAAGGACGGAGGCGGGGGCTTCCAGGCTCGTGAATTGAGCAGCGACTGTTTTTAAAGGGATCCTGTCTCTCTGTGCGTCTGAGCTGAAACGGCAGAGTAAAAGCACAAGACTGCCAAGGGAAGCACCTCAAGTCAGTCATAAGACACCCCGGCTAAATGGCTGATAGTGTTCTTCGCATTAGCCCAAATCAAAATTAGATATATCTCTGGCAATCTAATAAAAAATGTGGTATGATGACACTTTTTCTCATGTCGAATTTCCATCGTCTCCTCTCCCAGCCCTCGAGGACGACAAGATCTCATTAACGCGTGGTCTCCTTTGCCCCGATGGTGCCTGTTCAACAAACAAAATTCATCACAGTCCGAAACCGTCCCGTTACAGATCTATGTCCAATCAAAGAAGTGCACGGGCTTCGGAGAGTCGAAAAAAATTGTAGGTCAATTTAGAGCCAATATGGGCATGAAAATGAATTAAGCATGCGATTTAGCACTTAAGCTGAAAGGTTGTCTTTGTGTCTGCACCACTCATCAGCTGACAGGGATACCTTACTGAGCACATTATGCCAAAAACAACCCTAAAAAAAGAACTTCTTTCGTGGCCCGTGATTAAGAGCTGCTTCTAATAAGCAGAGGCATGGGACATTTTACCAGTCAGCAAACAAGCACACATGTTTGCTATTCAGTCAGAAATATGAAGTGTCTGTCTGGACTTGACAGCACAAGGAAGGACCAAGACGACAAACGAGCTAAAAGATGGATGCCAAAAGACTTGTTGGCTTGTGTCTGGGCTGTCTTTATTTGGTGTCAGTCTTCATATAACTCTAACAGGAAGGAAGGAGAGGCAGCAGCGAGAGTTCACACTCTGCAGCGACAGCAGTATCGTTGGTGGTGATCCGTTGTGAAAATGTGAGCGAAAACCACAACCTTAGTGTCTATTGTGCAAGCATGTAAAACCACACAAGGTGCACTGAGTTTCTAAAAGAGCGGTTATTTATATTTGGGGTTAAACTCATGCCTGACATTAACTGAATCTTGGTCCTGTGAAGGAAACCGCACACGACTAGTTTTCTAGTTTCTGACAGCAACACGCACGCAGTGGAAAAACCTGCGACAGAACGCCATCGTAAATGCTGGCACAAAGAGGTCACAGAGAAATGTAGTAATAGCAAAAAAAAGACCTGAGTATTCATAAACGCCAAACAAGATACTGATAGTACATCAAGATTTGTCCTTACAAGCGTCAACGATGAATAGAGCTCATCTCTAAAGAACCTTCTCAAGTACCAGGCGCATTATTCTGAAGTAACACTAGATCATGACACTTCCTGTTATGGAAAATGTCTCCTTACAGACAAAAAGAGAAACAATCCAAGAGACAATAGGCTAACATTGAGTGTTTGACGAAAAAGCTTTTAGTCTGCTCCACAGATACACAGTCTGGGTCCCTAGACACCTGCACGCCGTCTCCACTGACCTGAACATGAAACCAGGACAAGAAACTCTATGCAGCCTTTTGGTTTTGTTTGTCCTCCTGGGGCTGCTTTGGCTCTCTGGAACCTCATTCTGGCATTGGCAGTAATCCCCCAGGGAATGAAACGCAGGACCAGCAGCATACAGATAAAGCAACGGGTGATTGCATATCGGTGGCAGACCACCATGGTGGCGGCCAAACGTGGACCTTGTGACACTGCTAATTTGACATCCCTTCTCTCATTCCACACTTGGCCTCAAGGTTAGCCCGTATTAACTTACATCGAGCCGGTTACCTTGAATAGCAGGAGCTGCATCAACTTTACCTGATTCAGCGGAGCAGAATCACACACAGTTCACTGGCTTTTGGCTGGAGCAGGAGCCAGAGATGACAGCGTTGTGAGGTGCCAGAGAGTATCAGTTGACCCAAACCAATTACTCATGAAGCCTTTTGACGGCTGGTAAAGTCAGGCATGATTGGGAAACAAAAACTGAGGTGACACCTTTTGGTTCCTACAGGAGACCTGTGCTGAATCTAATCTAAAGATTATCACTAAGAGAAGGCTGGCCACAACTGATGGTCACAATTTACAAATGGCGACCTAAAAGTAGGGGTGTGTATTGGCCAGAGTCTGGTGGTACAAAACGTATCGTAATATGCGACTCATGATACTATCGTGATGTATCCCAAGACTATAATAGAACAAATTTTCACTATATTTAAAACTGAATGTCCTTGCATGATCCACTGCTCAACTATATCTGAGCCCGTCACGAAGCGCACCAATCCGTGTTTTTACGTGACACTGGGAGCAAGTGGGACAGAGTGGGACACCCTAAGTAAAACTAAGAGTCCATGTCTCACACCAACCAAAATGGCGAGGCTAGCTAAACATTTAACACAAGCTGGTTCTTGTTAGATCTTGTTTTGGTCGCGGTGTAGAGCCGCTCAAAGAGACTCAGTGTAAAATATTAGAATGGTTGCAAAGTCTTTCTGAAACAAAGATATACGAGTTTCACGGAGGTACAAAAATCAGTGACCGCTAAAACCGAGGCACAGAAAAAAAGCATTTGCCTTTATGCTCAGACGAACAGCTTTCCCACCTTTACGTATAATCAAAATGAGCCAGAAAATTGTGCACCCCAACCACACACGCATCCACAAAAGTCCCACTTATGTGCAAACACAATGGTGCGGCAATTATCGGCTAGAGAGGAGCAATGCTGGATCAGTTACAGTTGTTGAATGTTAATTACAGCGTTTTACGGCGTTGAGGAGATAACGAGTTAGCGCCTGGTGACAGCAGCGACACGTCCTTTAACGAGAGCCGTGGAAATTTATGAAACTTGAGATCAGGGACAATGAGGCGTTACTGGCTTGTCAGACGCTCTCCTGCTCACCCTCCCTTTGTCCTAATGAAGGCAGACACTGGTTTCTTTCTCTACTCTGCTTGTTTCCTGGCCATTAGCCTGAAACGCTTATTATTCATCTAGGAAAGGTAAAAATGTGCAAATCGGAATGCTGTCCTCGTCCGGTCTAAGCGCCCTATTATCTGGCATAACCAATGTGATTACCTAATCAGATTGTCTTATTATTATAGGGCTCGAAACAAAAAAGGAAACAGAAATAATTTGGGGTCGTATTACTGATAATTTTCCGGACTGTGTCAGGAAACAGTCTCCAAGCAGCACAAATTTGGGAAACGGTCCAAACCTGTCAATCTAAATACGGAGAAACCAAGAGCTTTAACATTTTAACATAGTCATGTCATGAAGCCCCGTTTAGAATTTAGGTTAATGGAATCGCTGACAGGGCTCAGCTCGGTTGCCTGCAGCATTTAAATGGATCTGTACCTCATAAAGTAGATAAATCCAGAGGTATTCTTCAAAGTTTTTTTTCCCCGCTGAGCTTGGCGAGACATTTTAAAACAGAGACGCTTGGCAATTTCCTTGGTTCTACAGCCAAAAAGAACAATCTAATACCTAGGGTTGTATTAACAGGCTAAACGGCTTTTATAGAATCAGTTAAGCTGGGGAACTTGTGCGTCCCAGTGGAAAATACCAGTCTGATAAACACATAAAACAGTTTGTTTTCTTCTTATCCTGGAAAATTTAGCAAAAGGCCCCACTACAAAGAGATATTCAAGTCTGAGGTTCACGGCTAGACTTCAACTGTAAAAAAGATACAGAAGTAAATCTAAATTCCTTCTTAGTATAGTCTCATGACACATGGAGAAACTTTTCTTCTTTTCATTAAAGTTAGAGAGAAATTCTTCATACCACGTGTTGACATGCCAGAGTTCAGTTTTGAACTTAAGACACCAAACTAAGCATTAAAAGGGTTGGATTGGGGGGTTAAACCACCAAATGGTTCCCCAGTGCAGCTGTGTCTGCAGCTCACCGCTCCCCCAGGAGATGGGTCTAATGCAGAGAACAAATGTTGCACACCTCAGTGTGTGACAACTAATGGAACCTTAACTTGACTTTAACTTTAACAAATTGTGGCACTCAAAATGCACTGATAGAAACACTACGACCAGGGTGGGGTTCTGTGTCTTGCCCCAGGGTACTTTCACACATGGGTACGCAAGGCATTAAGTAAACCTTTAGTCTTCCGATCAGAGGTTGACCACTCTATCAGTGCTACAAAACATTTTACAGATTAAGATTTGAAATGAGAGTTGATCTGCCTGTAGAAAGCTATTTGAAAACCATAGAAATCGAGGCACCAATGATGATGCTGAGATGTCAATAAAAACAGGTGTTAACCAGCTTAGCTCTGCTGTTAAGAGCTAGGATAATCCTAGCCTGGATCTAAAAGGCTTCTGCTCTGGAGTCCTATTGCTTAAGATGCACAGTTAAACCACACAAAGTTGATTAGAGGCTTGGGATTGAAGTTATACTGCAGCTATGGGCTGTTGAAGAACAATTTGCATATTTTAATTATGACAGAAAGAAAAAAAGTTCCCATTTAGAGAAATTGAAAAATGCTTTCATCAATAGTTTAGCTTAAAAACAATATATGATGCAGATAAACTTAGTTTTTAGACTTTTTCCTTTGAAGATATGACAGCCCTACTGTAAAAACATAGTCATAGTGCAAGGATAGATTGAGTTTAGAATGAATCTGTCATGTTGGTGCTCACTAATTCTGACCATCAGCTCAAAAAAGGGAGAAAAATCAGTTATATCTAATTTTGTTACTGTTTAGTTACGAAAAGTACAAATCTGCATCTTGGGCTTTGATGTTTTGATAAATAGATATAAATGACTGAAGCTCTTGCTCATCCAATTTGACCCCAATGAAAGCCTCAGTAGGATTTTTCATCTGAGGTCAGGAATTATTTTAACCAAAAACAAGATGAAAAGTGAAGAAATTGCATGCATTTCTGATTTTTACTAAAATACTCTCTGCTGAGGACTCTTATTTCAGAGGTTATGATGAGGCAATGTCTATACTTACTGTAAATAAACACCATTTAGATATTTCCTATACAGTGGATAAATCATATAATCTAGTGGTTTGTGTAGAACTCATGATGTTGATACAGTAATATCAACATGCCCATTCTACGGTGGTTCTGAAGTGCAAATGCCATCAACAAATTACTGCAAAAAACATATTAACCATCACCATGACATTTTAAAAAGCAAAACAAATAAATGAAAACAAACTATATTAGATTTTAGAAATCAAAACAAAATGACAGGAACTAAAATGCTATTAAAAAAAATGAAAAAAATATATATATTTCCATAAATCAAAAGGAAGCACTTAAAAATGAAACCCAAAAGAAACCAGAATAGGCAGGTACTATGGTAGATCGCTGATTGGATTTGTTTTGATTTTTTTTGCTGTGATTTGCACTTCAGGGCCACCGTACTTTACTTTTTAGTTACATTTAACAACTGAAACCATTTTGTTCTAAAATAATAATAAAAAAGTACATAAAAGTGCATACCTAATAAAATTGTCTTGGACACTAAATCTTACCACAGAAGGGAAAATGAAGCCACAGTGATAGTAGGTATTCGTGTAGTGCAGTTTTACAGACCTACTCCATGTTTTGGTGTTTTTAACATGCTCTTGTGGCATTTCTCTGATTATAGAGAACATTATATATATAAATATATATATATATATATATATATAAAGAAAAAAAATTATCTTAGAATTGCTTTTCCGTGTATGTCTTTATTCAAATTGTTGTGAATCAGGAGCAAAATAAAAAAGTCATTAAAAAAGGTTGTAAGTGTGACGTAAAGCTAATACGGCTTGACACAATTCCAGTCTGATGCATCCACTTGTATACAAATAGATCAATGTAATTCTTTGTTTTCCTGGTCGGAGCTGGTATCTGGTTCAAAACGTTTTAATGAACTACTGCAGCTCCACAGAAACTATGTCCTAAAAAAAACCTAATTTTTGGCATCACCAATTAAAAGACCACTGGGAACGCTTTCAAAACAGATTAAAAGATGATCAGAGTGGGACTTCAACTAATCTGTTTATAAATACTTTTCTTTTTCCAACTAGTTTCAATATGGAAGGTAAAAGTGTCAAGTACCAACAATCAGAAGAAAAGATCCATTTTTATTGCTTTGTGAATATTATCTTAATATGTTAAGACAGATAACAAACAACATTTTATTTGATATGTCTTAACAAATCTTTGATTATTTTAGTTCATCTTGTCAAACTGTAAAAACCAAAAACTTCCAGTATCGTAAACCTGAAATCCAAACAAATCCAAAAGTTCTGCCCAACTATGCAAAAGTGTAGAGTTTTCATCACAAACACACACAAACAGCATTTTCTCATGTTCAACTGATGACAAAAAGCCCTTGCTTTGTTATTCTTTGAAAAGAACAAGTATAAATGGCAAAGGGGCTAGCTTGAAAAGACACAGGCTAGCCCTTCATCAACAAGCATTGTTTGCCTTGGTTTTTACACATTAATCTGTGCCTCAGGTGTTGTTCTGTGGTTGATTTGCATTGTTTTGACGTGTTCTTGAGAGCTTCAATTTTTTCCCCCTTGCCATTTTTTTCTATTGTGCACATAAGAAATATGAGCTGTCTTTAATTTAATGAAACAAACCTATTGGTCTTTGGAAAACATGAAGTCATGCAGCCCCCGACTTCTTAAAAAAAAAAAAAAAAATCAAAGAGTTGCTGTTCCCATGAATAATGTGCTATGATATTAACTTGTTAAAAGCTTTCAAGACGCTCCATTTGTTTAATCTCCATCTCTGAGGGTAGATACATCAAAGAACTGACAAGTTAATGTGCAGATTTTCTGCTAAACTTATCTCCACATAAACAGATAGCACCTACAGCAAATAAGGTACACCTAAAGCCCGCGATTTAAAAAAAAAAAAAAACAGCTTCAAAAGGTAAACAAGTGCCTGAAGAACAAAAAAACTCCAGCAAACATGGTCAGATCTTCAATATATAATTTCAGAGAGCACCTGCCACCCCTCCCAAGTCATAAAAGTCTTTCATGAATCTCAAACACGACACCTCCATTTGGGTGAAATGGGATAAGCGGACGTGAAAGTCATCTCTGTTTCACTTAATCGACTTTGAATGTCCCGCCTCGCCTGCTACATACATTCATGCTCTCTTACATGTCAGCGCATAATCAGATCAGCATCTGGTGTCGGGGTGGCTTGTGGTTGGAGGTTCTCTCATTTGTAAGCACCACCTGCCAGTTAGTTCTCACTCCTCTTCACTCGCCGGGTGACATTAGCGCGAGCGTGAAATGCGATGTGTTTTGCGTTCGAGCAAACCTCTGCACCCACATCTGAGTCTGCCCACCTGGAAGGCAGGCATGAATAATCTGCGGTCACCTGAGTCAGGGGGAGTTGTCATCTGTAAGACACTCACTCAGACAGCTGTAGAAACGCTGTCCTGCCGGAGAAACTCTTCCTTCCAGACGATTTTACACTCACTGACTGAGGGGAAGGGCCTTTTATGTCTGACATGATGCCTTTGTTATTTTTTTGGTACCTGGCGCGGCACATCCTCCACCTTTCTAAGCATTTAAAGACCCACGCTGATATATCTATTTTAAAAGTGTTCTTTGTGGTCTTTTAAATATGATTATGGCAAAATCTAATGACTATGTCCTTGTCATTTTCTAAGACATAGTTTCTGCAAACCGGGAGTAGATCGTTTGAAATTCACCTCTGAAATGTGGGCGGGACTGTTGGGAAGGAATAACTGAACCCCGCCATCCCCTCTCTGATCCTGAGAACTTTCTGTTTACACTCTCTTCTGCTAGCCTAACATTAGCGCTGTTGGAGCTATTCAGTTTGGAGCCAGATACCAGCTCAGATGAGGAAAATGAAGATGTACATGGATATAGTCATCTGCTACTGGATGTATCAGACTGGACTGGTCATTGTATTCAGGTTCTATATATATAGATATATAAGGCACACTGACAAGCTGCATTAAGCAAGACAAAAGAGTCAGAATTTCCAGTGATTCTGGAACTCATTTTTGCATGTTAGTCACATTGGAAGTGTTAGCCACGTTAGAATATTAACAATACCTTTAACTCCCGACCTTGTCTGCAAAATGTAAAAAAAAAAAAACAACTGACTGCCACCGCTAAAATGAATGCTACTGTGACTATGCAAACTCTCAGCCTTGTCACATAAAAAAACATGAAACACATTTTTTTTGTCTGTACTTGTGTATATTGTTGTTGGGGGGAGGGGTGGAGGGGTATGCATGTGTCTCATTTGATTTATAATTTTTTTTTTTGTTAGTTTTGTAATGTACATTTGTTGTTCTTCTTAATATGTGGCTCATTCTACATTGATATATATCCAGTCAATCTGCGGCGACTGTCTATGGGTCCATAGTTCATTTTATACATGCTTTTGTTCTGTTTATTGTACCAGTTCTGATAAAAAAAACAATAAACAGTTTTTGGGAAAAAAAAAAAAAAAAAAACATGAAACACATGAAAAAAAAAGCACATTCCATTGTACCTACATGTTTCCACATTGGAAAATTTACAATATCTGTAACTCCGAACATTGTTTGCAACATGAAAAAAGAAACACAGCTAAAATAACTATGCTAACTCCCAGCTTCGTTTGGTAACCGAGAAAAAAAAAAACAAAAAAAACAGTCCAACACCAGTAAATGTTAGTCAGGTTAGAAGCGTTATTTGTGTTAGCCTATTCACAATACCTTCAACTTCTAGCTTTGCTTGAAGTTAAAATAAAAGCCGTACATTTTACCTCTTAAAATATCAACATCGCTACATGTTAGCCACATCAAAAGCGTTAGCTGTGTTAGCAAATTCCCAATTCCTTTAATTTTAAACCTTGTTCGTAATGCGTAAAAAAAAACACAGTTGAGCACAGCTACACGTTAACTACCTCAGTGTATTTACTATAACACCCAACACCTTGTTTGCATCCTGTAAAAAAAAAGTCGGACATTTTACCTCTCAAAATAGCTTCAATATCAGTAAGCACAACCAGATTCAATCCATAAAGTGTTCTGGAAACTACGTTTTTTTAAAAGAAACTATGGTTTTTAAGTGCACATTATTGAACAGTACTTCTCTGGATTAGCCTATATGTCCTCCATAACAATATATTTTTTAAAAAGGCTCAAGAAAATGTTAAAATATCCAAAACACAATTTTAAGCTCATATGTATACAGTTGGGAAATTATAAGACAATGAAAAGCAACAAAAATGCAAACATTATATGTTTATGACTTAAATACATTAAACAACCCTACAAAATAGCAGTGTAATGCATGAGGCCACATGCACAAATGATATATTCAGCATAAAAACAGTCCGCGGAAGACTGTGGCGAAACTCATTCTTCAGAACATTGTGAAGCCTGACATTAAAAAATCATTAAAAAAAATATAGAAGAGAGAATTTGTTTGGATCAGGAGTATTGAAGTGCAGGGATTTATTTTGCAGTTATGATTGTTAAAATTAATTGCAGCTCCACACAACATCAGTGCAGAGCAATCACTGTTTTGGGGCTATAATATTTTTCTAACCTAGCTTATTAAGTCAATTCAGAAATCCCATGCGTCCATGGGAAGCTGAATGCCAAACAAAACCATCTCGTAGTCGTCTTGTGTATGCCTTATAAACGTCTTGCAGACCTCCTTAGAGAAACTTTTGTGAATATTTGTGGGGCTGTTTTTCCTTGAGTTTTTAACATTTGTAAGGTTACACACGCTAACGTCTTTGTGTTAGTTGATGAGGAGGAAAGTACCTAAAAAACCTAATTGGAATTTAATCCCTTTAATAAAAAGTTGGATCAGACTTGTACACAGAACTCTGCCATAACAGACTCTGTAAAATGGATTCAACAAATATGGTCCTTGAGGCGGGCCTTGTGTGGCTTCAATGTTGTCAGGACAGGAGAACCCCCCATGGTCGTCTTCACCAAACCTGTGTTTTGAGTAGTCAATGTCAGTGCCCATACGCCGGCCAGCAAGGTAATGTTTTGCTTTGTTTTCAGTAGAAAAGGACTGATTAGGTCCTTGAATCTCCCGCTAACTGGTCTCAATGTTCATGCTAACTGTGTAAACAGTGAAAGTGTATATTATATATATATATATATATATATATATATATAGTTTACTCAGTTACTTCTTCAGTCTCTAAATGTCCAATTTCTCTCTCTCTATATATATATATACTGTACATATATATATATATATATATATATATATATGGTTTACTCAGTTACTTCTTCAGTCTCTAAATGTCCCATTTATATATATATATATATGTATAAAGCTCCAGTAATGATACCAGTCCTGTTCTGGGGAACAGGAATTTGGTCAACCACCAAAAAAAGTTGGTTGGTTACCCTTTAACATTACTTACTTATTAGGTTTCTGTCAACTTCACAACCAATCACCTGCATTTTGGTCTGTCATTACCCAAATCCAGGACATGTCTTTTGTTTTAATCTTCAACTAGATCTCTTACTTTGACATTTATGGTTTATTTTCCCATTCATGCACATTGCCCCTGCTGTTTATTGTGACCAAAATCAAAAAACCTGTTCGTTTTCTACAGAGCGGCAAGAGTTCTTTAGAAATTTACCTCAGAGCTGTGGACGGTATCGTCGGGACAGAGTAAGCCTGCCTCTACTTCCCATCATCCATCTGTTTTCCCTCTCTCCTGCTAGCTTACAGTGCAACATAAATGGCAGCAATATTGGAGCTATCCAGCTGTACAGTTTTGAACCAGATAACAGCTCAGACGAGTAAAATTAAGACGTACCTGGATCTATTTGTCTACAACTGGACGCATCAGAATGAAGCAGAGCAGGGAGCTTGTGGTCTGCCTTGTGTAATTTCTACATCACACGTGATATTTTTAAAAACACATTACACACAGAATTTTCAGTGGAGTGGGACTTTAATACACTAAACTATAGTTTAAAAAACAATGTAAAAAATTTAAATTGGTGCTTTGACGGCTTTTCCATTATAACAAATGTTCAAATCAGATTTCCATTGACAGAGGCCTAACATACAATAAAAATAAACCCATTTTCTATTGGTTTAATCTGGATCCAGAGCCTTCAAGTACCCTGTCCGTCTGATGATCTCAGTTAAGAAATGAGAAAGAAAGGATGAGAGTGAGGGAAGAGTATGGTAGAGGGGGAAAGAAAGCACAATTATAAAAGCTTAATTTCTTCAGACAACCATAAAGTCTCGTCCCAGAAGGGCAGCTGAGCACAAATCAATTTCTTTCAGTCGATTACAAGCACTGAGGTTCTAACCTTCATTTGTGAGTCTAATACTCCAACAGTTATGTAGAACACATACCAATTAAGCAGTTCTACAGGAATAAGAGGGCCATGAACTGACGCGATTATGGAGGCCGGGGCCCTGGGGAGGTCGGGTTATCGGCTCAGAAGCACAGAGGACGAGGGGAGCAAAAGCGAAAGAGGTTGGGGAGACAAAAAAAAAAATGAAGAAGGGATAAGAGAGATGAAACCCCAAGAAAAAAGACATTTATTAAGTTTAATACTCTGTGAAATGCTCCCATGGTAATAAGGCGCGGAGATTGCGTTAATATCATGGAGCCATGTGGAAAAGGTCACTTGATATCTGCACCTCCCACCAGGGTGGCGCTGACGGGGGGATGCTCAAACACATCTGATAATGGTCTCGGTGTCGTCGCTCGGCGCCAGAGGTCGAGAGGATGGGAGCTCGGGGACAGATGCCATTTGCGGAAAATCGCCCTGACGCGCCGCTGAGCGCTGACACAATTCTCACCGCCGGCTGCGGCTGCATGCGGACAGCTGTAACCGGCACGGTGATGCCGTCCTCCTCCCTGCTGCTGCCTTCCGTGGTCACTCGTCTCCACGGCGACTTAAATAGTGACCAGCATCATCTGGGATTAACGAGAGGAAATGCATCTTTCCATTTCCCTCTTCATTTAAAGAGCATCTCTACATATATGTGGGGATCAACACGCTGTCATTCACCGCTGAGATGCACCTTAACCGCCGCCCTCGCCGCCTGAAGATTTATGGTAATTCCTGATAGCATGTGATAGGATGCTGCCCATAAACCCATGTGAGCTATGTGTTTCTATGGTAACCCTTCCCTCTATTCGGTAGCCCTGTGAGCCTTGGCTTTTCATTTTTTTCTCGCATTGTAGGCGCTGTCGATTTAAATGCCAATGCTAGGAATGAGATGCAGATTTGTGGCAAAGCTGAGACACAGATGTTTCCTCATTGCCTTTTAATCTCCTATTCCCTCAGCGCCTGGCAAGAAACACTCCCCCTTTAGAATGGTAATTGGAAGAGATGAATAATAAACAAAATGAAAACAGACCATTGTTTATTGGGAGCATTTGAACATTTGGAGTGATCACACTTTACGGCTATTATTAGCTCAAAGACAAAAGCAAGTGGCTTCTGGGAACAAAAAAAAAAAAAAAAAAAAAAAGAGTTTTAACTTGTCAGATCAGTAGGGGAGCCATCAGGGTCTGGCAGGAGATGCCAACGCGCCGCTCATTAAGGCAGAGCAGCTCACAGTCCATCGCCACATTTGCATTTTCACACATTTCCTCTCTGTTCCCTAAAGTCGCTTTCGACAGTGCAACCCACGACACATCTGACAATACGCAGGCGCGTCCATATCGTCCAAAAACCAACACATCCTTTGACTTCACATCCTCTATATGCTCAATTAAAACTCCAAACTGCAGCTCCAATTTTTTTTTTTTTTTTTAAAGAGATGATGGCTTCATTATGTGCTGTCTGGATCGTCAATTCCTTTGTCTGCAATCCAGGTGGAGGTTCTGTGTGTGGATTCTTCCACGCTGTGTGATATCAGACACCGGGTTATTTGCATGAAAAGCCTGTCCCCCCTCTTTCTCCCCGGAGAGCTTTATTACAGGAGGATATTTCTATCAAATGCGCCAAACATTTACTTTGATAACTCCATCAGATGGCTCCCTGGGTTTAATGGCAGCAATCTGAAAGTGCTGAGGCGCACGCCTGAAACGCAGACAATAATGGAGCGGCGGCGGGGAAATACGAGGATAGGGGGAATAAAATCACTTTAAAAAAGTTCATAAATAATGCACCTTGCGGACCGGAGAGTTGTTGCCTATTTAACTATGCATGGCTCTTCCTGATTTCTGTGCTGGCAGAGGTACAATCGCAGCGTGGATGGTGGATCAACACGACAAACGCAGGAGGAACCTGGGGCTCCATCCATCCTTTCAGCCGCGGCCTCCCGCCCACACGGAGCAGCCACTCCCTGCGGCACATTTCCAGCCACATGACGACGGCAAATACATTTTCTCGCTGCGCTGAAAGGCATAATGGCAAACTGGAAAATCTATAGTGAATGACCGACTGCTTGCCAAAGTGAAGGAGTTGAGAAAATGGGAGAAAAACAAAGTGCAGAACTAATTAGCCAATTAATGTGCAATTAAGCCCATGCGGCCTAATGGTCTGTACTGGATTTGGTAATAGCTCTATCAGACAGAGGAGCCTATTAAACTAACTGGAGGCTGCCGAATGGAAAAGACAGAACCCAATCTCAGTGAAGGGCCCAACAGTTGAACGGAACAATTACAGCTTAAATCTACACTTTAACTTGTTAAAAAATAAAAAATGCAGGCAGCACTTCCAGGCTGCAAATCTCTGTGTGTGTGTGTGTAGGGAGGAAGTCCAACCTCCCCGACAGAAACAAATTTCAACAAAACAATTCATTAGGATTTTCATTATCTGCCACGCAAGAGTTTACTAATACATGCAAATCATATTCAAGCTAATATTTAATCACACAGACAAGTTCTTCAGTCGGCTTCAGTACGAGGAAAAACAAATTCCAGAGAAAACATGCAGATTGAGGTTTATGAACAGGGAGGAATGTTGAAAAAATGAACGAAGAAATGATTAATTTAGCCTAATTTCCCCTTTATAACTGGATCCTTTTGGTCAAATGAACGATGCACATAAGTGATGCAGAACTATTTATGATTTTGTTCTGTTTTCATCAAAATGATTTAGAGATAAATATTAGCCAAACAGTACCCAGGTTCGACTCTGTGGCCCCGAAAAGAATTTAGTAAGGTAAGAAAAGAACGGATATATAGATGGATGGATGGAAAACAGATGCAACTTTTTGTGCCGCAACAATGACAACAAAATGTAGACAAGATCCTGGAAGGACTGGGACATCATTAATACAGACAACATATAGTTCATCCTTTATTTTTTGGTTCTTGGCATGTCTGGGATATTTTGTCAAGGAAAACATGTTCTTTGGCTCAAAAAAGATTAAAAAACAACCCACTATGGTACATAACTTCATACTTTCCATCTTTACAACTAAGTTGTAAACCTGTGGAATAGTAGACATTTCAATAATCAATTGTGGTGTTTCCTCGCTATATGGCAGTTCTGTTTCGCCTTATTTTTAAGCGCAATATTGCTTGCTTTTTTTAAAAATAAGCAGCGCATCCTGATAGGCTGGAGATGTTGTCAATCAATCTCTTTTTGTCTCATACAGTTAACCGATCAGATCTTTGGTTTCATTCTCTACTTATTTTTCTATGAAGGTTTGAACTAGGGATGTCCCGATCAAGTTTTTTTGGGCCCGATCCGATTCCGAGTCATTGGATTTCGTGGATTTGCCGGTACCGAATCCCGATACGATACTTTTGTAACATATTTAAAACATGAACAAATTGAAAAAATAGATTTGTGTTATCCCCTATTTATATTTCATTAACCTAAAGTTCTTAAGACATCATATTTTCGGTTTTGTTATCAGAGTAGTTATTTTTCTTAACTTTTATTCCTCTTTCAGATAAATAAAACAGGCGTATCAAAGGACAGCTCGGGTCCTAAGGAGTTAAATCACGGCGCTAGCATGTAGCAGTTAGCAGCTGCTGTTTAGCCATCTGTCTGCAGCACGAAGAGCTTAACATTAAAAAGAAACAAAACTCTGTCTTTTCCTCTTGAAATGCCTTTAGAGGTTGTTGTTTAGAGACACTAGCTGTTAGTTTAAAGCGTTTTCAAAAGAGTTATCGATCACGGATGTCTGAATCCGTGATCGGCTAGCTAGCTTTGTTGAACTGTTTACATAAATCCTCTGCTTGAACTGTTGCTGTTTTCTGCTGCGTTTTCCGGGAATAACATTTTGTGATTTGTAGACATTTAGTGGAGTATTTATCCGGAATAATAAGAATAGAATAGAATAGAATAGAATAGAATAGAATAGAATAGAATAGAATAGAATAGAATAGAATAGAATAGAATAGAAAATACTTTATTAATCCCTTTGGCAATAGAGCTTGAAATAGAAAGCGCTGATCATAATAAGAATAAATGAAATATCCGATCCTCATCGGACAACAGAGCCTGATTTCGATCGAGTCTTCAACCACGTGATCGAAAATCGGGCCCGAACTAGGGATCGGACATCCCTAGTTTGATCTTTGAGAGTTTAAATGAGAGCAAAATGAGTGACTCCCTGCTCTGTTGTGTTAGTTTTTCTTATGCACATTAAAATAGTTAAAGTACTACAACTGGTTTCATCTTCCCTTTATTTGTTACGGTTCAGAGCCAGTCATAACAAATTGGGGGCTCGTCCAGGATGGATCGCGATCTGTTACGCGTTAAAATTTTACGTGTCGCTGGAGCTCCGGTCCCCTTTTTTGTACCCTCCTGTTAACCATTCTCCGATAAAACCTTTGCTGGCTCTGAGATTCCTGTGATGGGGATGAACCTGGATGTTTTGCATGTGTCTCAGCATGGACTGTTTTTTTTTTTTTCCTGAGGGAGGTGTCAATAGTCACAAACGCAGAAATTTGCTATGATTTCAACCAAAGTTTGAAGTTTGAACCCAAAAGGTTCATGAGCACGTCTTGAGAAAACGCCAGTGGTTGTTTGACAGCTGGGTGTGCGGGACTGACAAAAGGAGCTTTAGCAGCATCCTGTGACCCTTTCTAAAGTAAAATGATCTCAACATACCTCAATATTCAGTCCAAATGTTCCTCCAGGTGAAACTGAGACCACATTGAACTCTCCGTGCCCTTAAACAGCCAACCCAGAGGGTAAATATTGATAGAACACACACTCCAACATTAAAATGCAAACAGCCGATGGTATAATGTGTAGCCAAACTCAGATAAGATACTCATATAACTAAAGCATTACTCAACGTCCCTGGGCTGATTAGGAGGCTTCACCGTGTTTATCACTGCACTGGGACAACCTTCTGTGCAAACACACTTAAAACAGACCGAGCTCTTAGGGTTCGGTGTAATCATCTACCTATTATAGCACTTTTGTCTCTCTTGTGCTAATCTTCCTGGACCCAGTGAGCTGGAGCTGTCAGCTGCAGCTGCCCTCTCAGCCTGGGGATCCCAATGTCAACACGATGGAGTGGAGGTAAAAGACAATCAGGGCCGGGATGGGATTTAATCCAGGTTCAGAACCGGCGTAATGGAGTGTCGCTGTCTGGGCCAGTGATGAATTGTAAGCCAGCGGTGTCCCCTGAGCCCCGAGCCCCTCTGACTGCAGCCATCTGGAGTTGATCTCTATCTTGTTCACCTCACACCCAGACGTAAAATGGCAGTCATTTCACTCTCCCCCTCTCTGTTCCAGGTATGTAAACAATCAGACACACTTTGTCTGTCCATGTTTCATTGATTTCTTGTCTCGCTGTCTCTAATCAGCCCTTCACTGGTTTAATTATCTGTAACTTGTGGTATTTGCCCTGCTTGGATTACACTGCCACAGGTCACGTCAGCCTCCTGCAGGGGCTCTTAATCTTTAGGTTGCATTCGATCACTTTAAACATCAAACACGGAAAGCGGAAACTTTCTCCCCGGCACAAATTTACCCCAAATCAGCCATTTGCAATTTACAAATTGGGGTGAAATAAAAGGCATTTGATTGTGTAAATAGAAGGAAATTGACATAATCGGCCTATTTGGCTGATAGATTTCCTGTAATTGTATTCCTCAAAGTAAAAATGCTTAAAAGTCCAACTCCAATCATCTTTTGATCTATTTTTAATTATAGTTTTTAGCCAAATTTATTTAAAAAAAAACTGTCATTTTCTAGGACATAGGCCAAATCTCAATTCTTCTCCACACCCCTCGAACTGAAGGGGGATTTGAAGGGAAATGATAATAATACAGTAAACGAGGAACAACACAGTTGAAAATAAGTTAGAAGTTCATAACGAGGGCAGGTTATGTTGAGCACTTCTTTTCATGGGGCGCTTTGCTCTTTTCCTTTTGTTTTCATCTTTCCTTTTCGCATTTGTCACTTCCGCCCTTCCAGTCTTTTAAACGGTTGTGCCACTCATGGGGTCCAGATGACCCCGGCCTTACTTTGACGTGTTATCCATCCCATGACAAATGTGGATGAAGGTGGACAGGCTTTCATGTCTTCTACGGACACCAGTGGAAATCAAAAATCATTGAATGAAAAAAGTTTTGCTCTCTGTCTTAATCCAGATGACCCCACTCCCAACGTCAGCATACCTAGGATAGCATAAGGGTCACGAACAGTCGCGATCCATGAGCGACGCATGTTTTCACGTCTCAGGATGTCCTTGGACAGTGCGTTTGTATCGAAGAAGAAGTCGTCCAATCTTTCTTGAACCTTTTGCTAGCTCGACATAAAGTTAATTTTTTTAGGCCATTTCTGATGGGACATCGAGTTTTGTGTCCCAGCGTGTATTCGCGAAGGCTTGTAGCTCCATGCAGGTGTGGGAGTTCGTCCAACTCCCCATATAGCGTGTTTTTCCATAAGAGGGCTGAATGAAGCCGTAAGGGTATGGGAAGAACTCGGCTTCAGGCATAGTTTCTGTAGAGCATTAGGAGTTCATTAGTAAATCACCTCTAAGTTGTAACTGCTGGTACAGAAGTAAACCTCAACTCCCATCATCCCTTTGTTTACACTCTTTGTCGCTATCTTACAGTCCCTCACAACCTTACATTACCAGTGCAATAAAAATAGCAAACAATATTGGAGCTATGAATAAACTGTTGTTTTTTTTTACATAAATAAATAAAGAGTACTTAGTAAATACTATTACTTTCAAGAAAGTTTTACATCACTCCCTTTCAAAATAAAATACCCCCCAGTGTCACATAGGATCATCACAATGCAGCAAATGTAGAAGTACGTGATAAAAAAAGTTTATTTTACTATTTATGGTGCATCTCAGTCAGAAATGTGTCATTCTAGCAAACCAAACTTAAATCTGAGCTAATTAATTGCTTTTTATTGTATTTTTGAACCATTAGGCACACTTAAAATCCTTGGATGTATTTAAAAGCAGAAAATCTACAGTAGAATCTGGTGTGCCTTAATTCTGGTTGTGTTTTTATTCTTTATTAACCAGAGAGCCACAATAAAGGAGTCAGAGATCCACCTGTGACTCTGGAGCTGCAAGTTGCAGACCCCTGGACAAGATTTACAATGATTTCAACAAAAAAAATACTCAAACAGGCAATATTAAGCTATGTTTTTTATTTATATATATATCCTCCGTCATGAGAAAAACATTTCAAGAACAATGCTAAAAAATCACATTTTCCTTGGAGTGTGTCTCTAACATCAGTGTATTTGCTGGTGTGAAGCAGTAATAGGTGTCTGGGTCAGAGAACTACTCAGAAAAGCTTGCAGCCTGTGTTAGTTATCAGCCTGTTTTAAATACCTCTTTCAATGTGAATCCAATTACTAGCAGTCTTTGTTTGTTCACACAAAAGCAGCCATGTTCAAGGCCCGTCTTTCTCTGATCTTAATCAGTTCTCCGGGGACGTGTGTGTGGGAGATACAGATCAGGACTTGCTATAAGTCAAGCAAGGATATTTGTGCGCGTCTGTGATTAATACTGTCAAGGAAAATAAAAAAAAAAAAAAAGAAAAATCAAAGCTTCTGCACAACATTCATTGAATATTTGAACTGGAAAAATTCCTCAACTTTTTAACTCTTGAAAAGTTGCTGCCAGATTGTTATTCCTCCCGGTTGTGTGCGAATTCAGAGGCGGGCAACATTTACATAGCTACAGCAAATGATGCTGTCATCGCAATTCCACCATCGGTTTGCGGTACCTAGGGGGGTCAGCGTGTTACTTGATTATGTGGCAGATGTTCTCATATGTTGCAGAATCACGGCAGCAGGGGAGATTGCACCTGCTCCATATGGAAGATCCGCAGGTAAGCAAGCCTGCCAATGACAGCTTTCTTCCCAGAGAAATTAAAGAAAGGTGACACCGCAATGAAATGAGCAAAGTCAGAGGGTCAGACTCATCTCTTTAAATTGCTTTTTCAAAGGGGCAATTTGCATAAGAACTCCTCCCACGACACCACACAATTCATGTTCATTGGTTATTGTTGTTCCAAAGGTGCTGTGTGTTCTGTTTTTTTTTTTTTTTTTAATTTGATATCCTTCCCCTCAAAGGCGACTGAGTCCCCAGCTCCGTCTTTGGGGTTCCAAATCAAATTAAAGGAGAAAACCGTCTCAGGGAGAGCCGTGGCTCTGCCTGGCTTTCACAGTCCTCACAGCTTTAGTTAGCTAAGCTACATAAAACAAAAATATAACCTATCCTTATGCAGAAACACCTTTTAAAATGAGACTAATCTATGTCTTCTAAAAACATCTATTCTAACCATCTCAACACATTTTTACCACAATAACTATCAATTTGTCTATGTTCATTTGCAGTTAGCTTGTCATAGTTAGCATGTCGAGTCTAGTAGTTCCACTTGACAAACAGACAAAGTTTCTTGGGACGGATATTTCCCTGAAAAAATGCCACAACTTTCACTTGTCTTGGAAACGATGCCCCCTCTTTCTTGTTTATATTTAAAGTTGACATTTTTGAAATGAGCTGGAAGCTGTCACAGAAGGTTTTAGGGTTGCTAACAGGTTCACAACAAATTTAGCTAACTGCAATTGATAAATCGCACACACAGTTCTTAGAAAATGCCGGGGGCCGCATGTTATTGATTTCATGACAAAAACGGTGGGTGAAATTTTGAACGTAGGCCGCTTTTGGCCTCGGGTCGCACTTTGGACGTGCCCGAATTAAGGAAATTATTATGAAACTGAAAAATGCAACAAAAAAATGTGTTTAATGTTAAAGTCTTGATCTAGCTGAGGGGCAACCTTGCCTTTTGAACAGAAAAAAAAAGTAACTGGAGCCAGGTGCAGTTCAGCCAGCTACCACTAGGGTCTAGATAAGAGAAAAAATCCTTCCACAAGACAAAAAAAAAAATCAACTTTGAAGTGAACTAAACATCCATAAATCAATTTTTCTTAACCCAGTTGGTCTTAGGGTCACAGGGATGTTGGAGCCTGCCCGTCTACTATTGAGAGAAAGGGGCGGGGGTTCATCCTGGATGGTTCACCAAGCCATTGTATGAAACATAAAGACAACCAACCACACACACTCAGATTTGCATCTCATGGACAACTTAGAACAGGGGTGGGCAAACTTTTTGATTTGTGGGCCAGAAAGGGTTCTAAAATTTGTCATAAGGGCCGGAAAAAGGAGCAGATGGAAGGAGTGATTTGGTAATGAACCTCATAAACTAAAAATATAATATGAAATTTAGAGAAAAACATGCTTTAATTTGGATTAAAATTCACATACATTCATTTAAAAACAGAAAATTTGGCAATTTTAATTTCTAAATTTAGATTTTTGTTCTCTTTTTGGTGATCCAATGGGTTGATGTTCTTCAGAGGAAAATGTGAACTCAAAGAAATCCGAAAAATCACCTTCTGACTCAGAAAAAAACACACGAACGCCAAAGAGACAACACCATTCATGAGAAGAAACCAGAAATACAATGAAAATAAAACAATAACTAGAGTTTTTGATTCAATGTATTTTAAATTGGAGGGCCAGAGTAAGTAGCTTAAGGGGCCACATGTTGCCCCCGGGCCGTAGTTTGCCCACCCCTGACTTAGAATCACAAATCAATATGAAGAATGGTTTTAGACTGTGGGAAGAAACCGGAATCCCCGAAAAAAATCCAGACAGTCATGAGAAGAACACGCAATCTCATCAAAGACTGGAGATTTGAACCAGGGCTTTTTTTGTTTTTTTCTATGAGGCAATGTTGCTAGCCACTATGCCACAATTAAACTTACATTATATAATGTTTTTTTAACCTGTGTGGCCACTTTATATTACAAGGGTTACAGTTTAATAAATGTCATTAGTTTGTGAGCATAATTGTGTGCATGGTTAGTTAAATTGTCAACTCGTAAGATGCACAATGGTTGGCACTGTAACATATAGTCAATATGGCAACAGTAAGCACAAACACAAAACTAAGTCAAGAGTGTTGTGGACACGACAAAACCAAAAGAAACTGACTTTCAAACTAAAATGTCTGTTAGTTTTAAAACTCACAGATGAAAGTATTTTTTTTTACATGTTCTTATAGCATTTTTTCTCATGATGGAGGACATATATCAGGAAAATTAAGCTAATATTAAGCAAATGAAGCAAATATGCAGATCGTATTTGTGACGCAGCAAATATGGTGGGCTAGCCGCAGGCTCCCTGCTCCAGTTCATCCACTTGTAGACAAATATATCCGTGTCTGTTTTTGTTTTCCTCATCTGAGCTGGTACCAGACTCAAAACCATACGGCTGGATAGCTCTGATATTACTCGCCAATTCTGTTGCACTGCTAGCATTAGGTTGGTGGTGTGAGGAGCGTATATAGATGGATGATGGGAAGTAGAGGCATGGCTTACTCAACTGCAACAAGCCTGACCTCAACTCAGTGGCTAATTAATAATAAACTACTGCCGCTCTGCAGAAACTATGTCCTAGAAAACCAAATAAGCTCAATTAGAGACCACTGGAAATGCTTCTAAAAAAATTCAAAATAGACAAAGGAATACAACTGGGGTACAAAAAAAGAAGACAGTAAAAACAATACAAATTAATTGTCTTTATTCTTAACTTTTTATGATTTGTTTATTGCACCTAGATGTGTGGGCGATTGGAAATGGAGCCAGTTCATATGTTCATATGTTCATATTTCAATATGTTCACACAGAAACAAGGGGTCGGAACATATTGGATCTGTGCTTTGGAAACATCGCTGGAGCTTACGTTTCAAAACCACGCCCACCACTTGGACGCTCAGACCACAATGTGATTTTACTGTTACCAAAGTACAGATCACAACTAAAAACTGAGGAGACTGTGATTAAAAACATCAAGGTCTGGAATGAGGAAACATCAGCAACACTTCAGGGGTGTTTTGAACAAACCAATTGGGATCTGTTCTTCAATGACTGTGAGAATGATCTGGATAAGCTTGCTGATGTACTCACCTCTTACATCACGTTTTCTTATGAGTCTGTCTCCGTCAACAAACAAATTACAATATACCCAAACAACAAGCAGTGGGTTACCAAAGACATGAAAAAGTGTCTAGCAGAGAAAAAAAGAGCTTTTCTTCAGGGGGACAAAGAAAAGGTGAGAGAACTCCAAAAAGAATTCAGAAAGCAGGCTGCACTGGCAAAAAAAAGATACAAAGATACAGTGGAAAAGAAATTAACATCTGGGAATCTCCGGGAGGCATGGCAGGGTCTGAATTTAATGATGGGCCGAAAGACCAAAATCCCAAATGTGGACTGTTCAGATCCCGCCTCTCTTGCTGAGGAGCTCAACACTCACTTTACTCGTTTTAACAATACTAGTACAAAACCCACCTGGAACCCAGACACCTATAGCTTATCTGCCGGTCCCATCATCATCAACGAGAACCTGGTGACCTCTATCCTGCGTAGAGTGAACCCACACAAAGCAGCAGGTCCAGATGGGATGACAGGCAGGATACTTAAAGAATGTTCAAATCAGCTTGCTGGAGTATTTACCAGACTGTTCCAACAACTCCTGAATCAGGGTACAGTTCCTAGACGGTGGAAGGAGACAACCATCATCCCTCTTCCCAAACAAACCAGGACCAAGGACCTGCAGGATTACAGACCAATTGCCCTGACCTCCATCTTGTGCAAATGTATGGAAAGGGTTATTGTTGATGAATTGAGGTCTGAACTGACTGAAAAATTCGACCCTCTCCAGTTTGCGTACAGAGCTGCACGCAGTACGGAGGATGCCAGCCTCACACTCCTGGACAGAGTCACCAAACAACAGGACTCCAAGCTCCCAAACACAAGGATTTTATTCATGGACTTCTCATCTGCTTTTAACACTGTTAACAATAATACACTGCTGGAACATCTTTCTTCACTGCAGGTTCATAAAACACTGATTTTATGGATCAGAGAGTTTTTATCTGACAGGCCTCAGAATGTGGTGATTAACAATGTTAGGTCCAGCCAAATGATTTTGAAAACGGGACTTCCCCAGGGCTGTGTATTGTCCCCAATTCTTTTTTCTGTGTACACAAACAGCATCTCCTGTGACACAGAGGGCCTGACCCTCCTGAAGTATGCAGATGATATGGCCCTTGTAGCACACGTGACAGACTCCCATGCCCTGGAAAAATACCAACAGCAGGTCAACACTCTGGTCTGCATGTTCACGCAGAACTCCCTGGAGCTGAACATCTCCAAAACAAAGGAGCTGTGCTGCAGGGGCAGAAGGCATAACAGCCCAGAGGATCTTTTCCAACCTCTCGTGATCCAGGGCCAGCAGGTGGAGCAGGTAGACTCTTTTAAATACCTGGGGACAATAATGGACTGTAGCTTGTCTTTTGGACACCATGTGGATGCTATTTACAAGAAAGCACAGCAAGGCCTCCACCTTCTGAGGAAATTAAGATTTTTTAACATCAATAAGGACATTTTATCCATGGTGTACATTTCATTGGTGGAGTCCATCCTCACATTCAACATCGCTTCCTGGTTCAACTTTCTCACCCTTAAACAAAAAAACACTCTCTCAAAAATAATCAATCAGGCCTCCAAAATCTCTCAAACAGCTCAATCTCCTCTCAGTGACCTGTACAGGCGAGCAGTGATGAGGAAAGCCACCTCCATCACTGTGGACACTACCCACCCTCTCCATCACTCTTTCTCCTTGTTGCCATCAGGCAGGAGATACAGAACACCGTTGGCCAGGACAAACATCTACAAAAAATCATTTATCCCCAATGCAGTCACTCTGCTTAATTTTTAATAGCACTTAAATTGTATGTATGTGGATGGTGAATTATGTGATTTTTTTAGGATCTCTATGACTTTTGACTTTCTATATATTTATTAACTTTTTAGCTTTTTTAACTTTTATCAATTGAATCAATTTATTGTCTTATGCCGTGTTGAAAGATGAATTTCTGTTCATTGAACAGACAATAAAGTCTATCTATCTATCTATCTATCTATCTATCTATCTATCTATCTACAGCCTGGAAATTGATATCTAGTCTAAGGTTCAGATGGATCTCACACTCTGTGAGGTGTCTAGAACTTAAATGTGGGTCAACAGGTACAGAAGGAACCAAGATTCTTCAAGAAAGTTGCCCAGAACCCCAACACAAGATCATTTTTAGGGTTCAGGAAGCTGCCTAAAGAAACACAGCCAAGCAGTATGTAGACATGAATATGGGCTGTGTAAACATGCCACCCGCTCCAAGGACACACAGCACAATAACTTACAGAAAATATTGCATCTCCATCTATACACAAGGATAAGTCACTGTGAAAGAAGGTGCTGGCGTAAGCTTTGCTCCACTCTGCAGATTCGGTCCTGCAAGTTTGGCAATTAATCATTAAAGATTGAGTAAGAAAAACACGTCATCCAGTAGACTGATCAGGTCATGATTCAGTGCTTCTGCTAAAGAAATGATTTAAAGCCCTGAAATGGAACAACAAATCCAATCTGTCGTACACCATTGTAGTGCACAGCTGCTGTTGTTTGAGTTCAGTTTTTTTTTTTTCTACACAACTTTAAGTGAGTGGGAAGCAAAAAAAAAAAAAAAAAAAGCAAGCAGTAAAAGGTTGAACCCTTCCACAAAATCTTGCCTGTAATAAGTTGTTTGTGTGGGAGTGTGAGATGCTTCCAGCCCTGACCCTTAAAGTTTATTTCTTACATGTAGCAAAGTAAAACCTGCTTCAGTCTGCGAATGGATACTAAGAAGTAAAAAGGGAATGTAAGAACAGTCACGAAAGTACTGATAAAACACAATCAAGACAATGGGTTTTAATGACATGCCTGGATGAGGGTTGACCCGTACGGGCGCTACAGTTTTTTGGACTGTCCCGCTTCCACTTTAGGTACTTTCACACCGCCTTCCACAGACCTCTTCCAATGAAAAGCCTGTCTAAATGTGAGTTTTGAACTTCCTCGTTCAAACCTCTCCTGTTAACGCATCGCTACACAAATTTCTACAAACGTCATTGAAAGTAAGGAAGAGGCGATATAATTTTTTTCCAATAACTGATATTTCCAATAGTCGAAATATTCCAATACCGATATTAAAGTATTCAAGTTTAAATTTTTTATTTTTTTAATTAGAAATCCACAACTGTTTTTTTATTGTACAACCACATTGTACTTGACCTTCTTAATACACAGAAATACATGAAATCCTGTCCACTGTCATCCAGTACTGTCATGGGTTTGATAACATGTCAATGTAAGGCTGGGGTCATCTGGACCCCATAAGATAGCACAAGGGTTAAGGAATGTCGAGAAAATGGAGCGTACAATCGTCATGCGAGGTGTAAGTATCGGAAAGTATCTGTTAGGATATTGTACGCAACAAGCGCTTGTGTTACACGGGTGATGCTGACGTATGCTTCCTTTATTTAACACTTTTATCATTAGATAAGTGACTTTTTGTCAAGTGCTGAGATTTCAAGGGGGTTGAAAAATAAAAATCTGTCTTGTACTCGCCTACAGTACTTCACCCTTACTTGTTTAAGTGTTCATTACAACCTGTTGCTTCTAATGTACCTACTTCAATCATTGTACATTAGCATTTTTGCTCTATGGGATCCCCAAGTGGTCTAAGATTATAAAATTTTGTGTATGCCCCGAACAGGACAGTCTGTATCCACCCATAAGGGCAATCCCGACTAAGTCATTAATAATTTAAGAATTCCCTTCCTTTAGATGTCATTTTTGAAGTAGACATGCAATAATGAAAGTAAAAGTGCAGGTTACAGGCTACATAGAAATAAAAAAAAAAAAAACAACAAAGCTTTCCTGCTTAAACAAAAGACATCATCTTTTATATCCCAAACTAAAGGTCAAAGTCTCAGGGAAGCCGCTTTTAGTCCCAACAGCTAATCGCATGGCTTCCTCGTCCCATCCAAGAGAATTATAGTGGCTGTTAAGTGTGCATAATGAATGCCATAAAGCTGCTCCATAAAGCGGCCTTTTGGTCAGTAAGTGGGAGCAGGCCTCGGCACCGGGCTCACCCTCGCGTGGAGAATGATTGTTGATAGATTTTTTTTGTGGGGGACGGAGGGGGCGGGGCCGCTTCCATGCCATTAATGAGCGTTAACATTTCAAAGGACGAAAGCGAGGCCCGAGCACTGACCGATATATTAAAAAGCAAACGGTGTGACCTTGTTAAGATGAATGTCTGCTAGCCCGGTCCCCCGAGCTGCAGACAGTGTGCGCAGCATTAAAGTTTGCTCTTTGCTTTTGAAAGAATCAGCTATGGCTGCAGATATACGAGGTGCACCAGGGAGCGTTACGAGTGGCATTTAATTAAAGAAAAGTAAGCTGTGGGATTTTATAGACTAGCCAGGGATTGCTTGATCTAGTAAGTAAGTGGAAAAGAAGGATGCTTGAAAGGCGGCATAAATCTATCGCAGTGCGAACTTAACCTTCCAATCATTGTAAAATCAGGGTGAGGACACTTAAAGCCATGTCTGACGCAGAAAATGTTACAATATCTCACTCAGCCTCTTGCAGCTTTGAGTGGTTTGGGAGTATAATAACGAGAAAAATGAAAGGACAGCGCGATGCGGGCTGCACATTAGATTAATAAAACCGTTAAGGTTGATCCACCTAAAAACAGACTATAGTAGCTTTTAGCTGCAGCTGGTCCAGGTCACAGCAGTGATTTATAGGCTGGTAATTAGCCCCAGATGACAATGATGAATGCGGTACACCAACACCTTTGTAGGCTGCCTGCTTTGGTAACAACCTGACAAAGATATCATTTTACAGAAAGCTTTTAATTACCCAGACATCCAGCTGTTTTGATGCATTCCAGGAGGTGGAGAGTGAAGGGGAAGGAAGGAAGGATGGAATGAAAGCGTCGGCTGAGCGCTTTTGCTGCTGAAAAACAAAAGAGTCAAAGAAAGTCGCTCAAGGACACTTTTTTATTTCTCTCTTCCAATCGCGGTACTTGTAAATAGTCAAAGAAGGCTTTTTATTTCGAAGATGGGTTAGGTCATTTGGTACAAGTCAAAGAAGACTGAACGAGTAACAACTGCGCTCTAAATAAACACAAGGTAGTCATGCGAGTGGAATGTGAGAAACAACTGGTGGCTTAGCGATAAAACACACTTGTTGACACCTTTGCAGCAACATCACAGTTTATCTCTGCCATCTCTCAACTTTGGGTCACCAACAATACTTTTCATAACAATCAAAGACGACTGAGTTTCAGTTTACAAAGGATTATTCAGGAATTCATAACATATCGTAAAGACCCACTATGTAAGTAAGTGAGTAAATCTTTATTTATATTGGCACTTTTAACAATAAAAACAATACATATTAAGTAAAAAAAGAAAAAAGATAAAATATTAAATGGGGCAAACCATGACAAATATACCTTTTGAGCTTTAAGTGTATTATACTATTCATTCCTCACTATTAAAACCCCCAAAGCGGTATTTTGATCCGTTCACACATTCTCAGTAATCCTCTAAAAACCTGCACTCTCAACAGCAGCCCCTCCCACACCCACAAAAACAAACGAGTCCTCACGATCTGACATCGTGAGACCACCCCTTTCAGGAAGAGTCTGCTCCGCCCCAAGCTAAGACAAACCCTTTCTCCGCAAAGATAGCGGTGATCTGTTAGTTTCACTTGTCCAGCAGGACAGACTATTTCCTTGTGACAAATTGAGCAACGACTTGGGATAACTGGTTTAAATGTGGATTATTGAACAATGGAGCTGCATGAAAGCAAGGAGGATTTCTGATACAGAGATAACATATCATCATTTCAATAAATTCTAAAATGTTCATCTGGTTGACATCATGAAATGGGCGGCACCCACGAGGAGTGAAAGGCGGGGCCTCAGAGATCGAGTCCTTTTACTTCCAGGTACGAAAGGAGTCCACAAAAAGAACAAATATTTCATAAACAATTCATTTTTTAGTGTTGCAAAAATATTATATGATCATATACATGGAGATAGTTTACTCTGAAAGAATAAAGAAAATCATGATGTGTCCCATTTGATGGCAGATAGCAACTAAAAAGGTGGGGGAAGGTAAAAAAAAATTAAAATACCATCTTAAAGCTTTCCTAAAAAGAAATATCTTTAGTTGACTTTTAAAACACTCGACAGAGTCAATCTGATGCAGTGACAACGAGAGAACTTTCCAGAGTTGTGGGGCAAGCAACCAGACTTTGATACTGACCAGACAACCGAAGAGACAAGATAGCTTGTGATAATTGTTTGCAGCAAACGAACAATAAAGCTGGATGTCATCTGCATAGAAGTGGTAAGAAATGTGCTTAAAGAGGACTCATGTACAGTATAAATAAAATAGGCTCTAGAACAGAGCCTTGGGGAACACCGTGGGATAACTCTTTTTGTTTCTGAAGAAAAAGCGTTAACTGTGTCGCTAAGGTAGGAGACAAACCAAATCAGAACAGACCCAGACGAACCATAATCACTGCGGAGACTATCAAACAGAATACTACGGTCAATGGTATCCAATCCAGATTTCAGATCAAAGACAGTGAGGAGAATGTTCTAATGCCATCGTAAAATTGAATGTCAGAGTAGCTCTTTATTCAATTTTTCAAGAGCAGACGAATTAAAAATGCAGTTTGAAAAAATTCTAAGCGTGGCCAACAAGTTACTATGGCAGCTTCTTGCAAATTTCTAACAAACTATGTCCGCTCTGCAGAAACTATGTCCTAGAGTACAACACAAGTGAGGCTAAAAATGGCACAACCATAATGAAAAGACCACAGAGAATACTTTTACAACAGATCAAAAGAGCTGGTCACGTGGTCGACGTCAGCACTAAAGGCTCTCCAAAACACACACTGAAGAATTTATGTTAACATCCTCATTAGACGTTAACGTATATCAAGCTGTCTCAACGGTAATTTTATTCTAAACGGGATTAAGAAGACGAGGGAGAAGAAATCACGGGTCGGATTGCTTCAGATACCTTGCTGGCAGTTGGACTGCAGAGTCTCAAAAGAGACACTTCCTCCTGTTTGAGGATGAAGTACTTGTTTGACTCATGACATCCTGTGCAGAGGGCAAACCTCGCTCCGAAATCAAAGAACAATCTTCCCTCAATTGCCTCGACTGCTAGTGCATCTAAGAGGTTATCTACAGGCTGACCCAAACAATGCCACTTATTTTACACTTTGTTTTGAAATCGCAAGTTGGGATTTCCTCAAAAAAAGACACAATAGAAAAATAAGTCTAAATTGATTCCAACTTCCCAAAAACTTTTTTGTTTGTTTCATGATATCAAATAATTTCCAATCATGTTAACCCTTTAACACCAGAGCTTTAGCTCCAGCGTTGATATTCTTTGAACAACCTCAACTTTTTCACCATTTATGATATTTATATAATCCAGCAAATTCTGAAAGAAAGAAAAGTAGCCTAGCACTGGTACGCATCAGTCTTTACGAAACAGGCGTAAATCTGCTGACTTTGTTGCAGAGAAAGGTGAGATGCTCTGACAGGATAAAGTGGAAATTATACAAGTTACCCCAAAGGTGTTCGGAATTGTAAAAAAAAAAAAAAAAAAAAACTTTGATCAAAACTTAAAATGGGAAAAAAACGTAAATGTTACTCACCAGTTAAAATAAAGTTTTTAGAGTCAAGGCTGGATCCGGCCCGGGAGATCATTTTATATTATTGTTATCAACAGTCTGATGTTATCTTGCAATGGTTACAGATTATTTCTTTGTTCATTTCATTTTCGTAGCACACAACAATAAATGATTTAATATTGATGACTTTGGTAAAAAGGAATGGGACAGGAAAAAGAAAATATATCATCTTTGATACATTTAACAAAATCAGTCAAACTATTTTAAACAAATATATCTCTTTTGTAATACAAAATAAATACATCAAATCATCAAATGGTTGACATAAGCAACAAAAGCTGACCAATAAAAACAAAAACAAAAGAAACAACGAAACAAAGCAACAAAAAGAAACAAAAAATACATTGAATGTCTCAGATTTTTTTCTTTTCATGTTAAGTTTATTTATAACTTGTTTAATTTTTAAAAAATTATATTTTTATGGATGATGTCACTGATTTCATAAAGTGGGCTATTTATGAATCCACTGAGTTCTGATGTTGAAAACAATCATAATTTATAAAAAAAAAAAAAAAAATGTAATACATTTTTTCACAAAAATTGTTCAAACGCAATGCAGTGTGATCTATATTCCCCATTCTAGTGAGCATTGATGTAAACTAAGTTTTTGCAGAGACTTCTGGGAATTTTTGAGGGAAACTCGATTTTGGTTTAGTAGTTTTGGACAGCTCTACAAAATGGTTAACACACTATATTGTGAGTAGTTAAGGAATTCAGACGTGACCTCTGGGTTCTGACTGTTGGCCAGCTCCTCTTGAGAAATGCAGCTATGCGCTAATAGGCTACACTTGACAGTAATGTGTTGCATATCGATGTAACGCTGTTATGAAAAGCTGCTTTTCTCCGCATCAGAATCAGCTGTCTCAGGTTTAAAACATTTTTATATCACAGATGACAGATCCAGTGTTAAAGGGTTACATTTTCTTTAACTGTTTCCATCTGCACTGTGACGTGGTTTTTTTTCCAATAAAATCTTCATTGTACACATGAGGAACCGGCAGAATAGAACCAGACCGCACAAATACTATCCATTAAAATAATTGATATGCTGTACTGATGCCGGCACCAGTTTCCAGAAAATGTTTGTTTCTAATAAAGCTGATAATTTACAACACTTGATCTTCATGGTCTGTGATGATTCAAAATAGCAGCACAATAAGTTAGTCAATCGCATTTGATTAACTAAGATATGAATGTCTGGAAATATTAAATCACAATGGCACACTTAATTACTTTCAAAGACGCTAAAACAGAGTAATTACAGATGGAGGCTGTGCTATCACGGCTAGAAGCACACTCACATTCAGTGAAATCCTTTAACTGTTCAAATCTGACTTTAATCTGTAGCTGACATCAGACGTGATGAGTGAACCTCAGTGTCTTTGTGTGACAGGTAGAGAGTTGTTTGTCAGTGTTTGCGAAACAGCAGCAAAACCACAATAAAGGCTTTTTTGTAATTATTTTCAGAGTCCTCTGGGAGATTCAACACAACTGGGCAGAAAAAACAAAACTCCTCGTGCTTGACAGGCTTTCAATTCAGACGCATTATGTGTCCTTCTTTTGTGCCTTGAAAGCTGTGAGAATTTTAGCCTTATGCTACGTTCACATCTGGCTTGGAAATGCGCATTTAAGCAACCACTCCTAATGGAAAGTCTATTTAAACGTGAGTATATGCGCGTTTGGGGCTTTCAAATTCCAAACTCTTGTTGCTGCGCATGTTCGTTTTCAGGCTCTGCGTCTGAAGCGAGCGGCCATTGAACGCACGTTGAAAGTTAAACCAGTTGAACTTTGATCAATCAGGGACTCAGATTTGGCAGTGATGTATGGATGGTACCGCTATGGATAATTGCGGTTTGTGACAGACACCGATTGAGATGGTGTTTCCTGGTCTTGGATGGATAGAAGTGTGGTTTTAGGAAGGACGTTAAACCGTTTTTCTACATTAAAACCAGATCTCGGTCCAATTAACAGTGGAAAATTGTGTAGAATGCCAAAAATGTTTTGCTTAATTTCTTACGCTACGTTCACACCGATTCGTAATCGCTCGCCTCGCATCCACAATCTCGAAATCTTGAAAGCCTGAAGCAAGATTTGCATTGTTTGCACCACTTCAACATTTCACACCGAGCCTATTTTAATTGTAAGTACATGTACTAATATCAGGTAATGTAAATCAGTGTGAACACGTCTATTAAAAGTGTTTTCAAATACACCTGGTGTGTACATTGCATTAGTCACAACTGCCTATGCGCCTGGCAAAAAATTGGCAAACCTGCCAGTGATCCGGACAAAATATCAAGGTCATGAACTGCTCGGTGGAGCAGTGCAATGTATTAAATTCCTCCACCAATGAAAACATGTTTTTGGAGTTTTCAACATGTATGTGAGGCATTTTTCTTATGAAAGAGAATTGATTTTGAATTTCCAATGGTCTCCATGGCGGACATCCTGTCCACCCTTTTCCATTTCCTTTTACATGTCAACGTAAGCGTGAGGTCATCTGGACTTAGTGACGTACTGTCAGGGCCTGCAAAGCCTTCAGTGAAGCCCTAATATTATCTAAAATATGGGGGGAGACAAGCACATGTGGAGTTTGTTTTTACAATATGTGTAGCGAATTCATTCTATATGACAGAATTACTCTATAAAATTATATTCATATATAACAAGATAGTGTTAGAAACATTCATTTCTTAATATTAACGAGGATTGTTTTGGTTGAGTTAGACTGAAGGCTCTGAAATATACAGACTGCCACGAGATAGCAAAGTTTAGTCATCCCACACAACTCTATTACACTCTTTTCTACGGCCAACTGTTTTATTCCTAACCCTAAACTCTATAGAGTCAGCCAGGAGAAAATGGATTTTCCTCTTTGTAAGCTGAAGTCGCACGATACTTTCAGGACAAATCCACAATCTTGCATTTTATTGTTCAAATTAAATGTCTTGTATTTTGATATTAATGTTGGAATGTCTTCAACTATTTGTCTACATTTTTCATTGTATTTTAGATATAAAACGATTAAAGTGTTTGCAGTAGAGAAGTTTTAAAAGTATGAAAAGTGATAAAAACCAATCTATCTGTGTGAAACTTACTCTAATGATGTACCTCTGCAGTACGTCTTTGTTGAACATGCTTACAGAGCTGCTGGAAATAAACTACTGGACATAATTACAGGTATCCTGGAGTGCTTGTGTGTGTGTGTGTGTGTGTTGTGTTTAGGGTGTGTCTAAAGATGCGAGTGAAGATAAAATGAACTGAACTGCAGGGATTCTAATCATAAAGCGGGAACTTGTCCGTGTTTAGGACAAAAGCACGTTTATATTGTACTGCCTCGCCAACTTTTCTGAGCTCGTCAGAAATACGTAGATAAGTCTACGGTATTAAAAATGACAGAAGATTGCGACTCGTTGTTACTAACATTACAAGTTGCACAGTGGCGCTTTTGTGCCAGCAGAACCGGCGAAGGGTAGGCTGTTATTGCCGATTCTACAGAACAGTAGGACGGAAAATTGTGATTTCACACTTTGAGTTTTGCAACAGTGAGACTTTGCAATTGGAGATGTTTGTGTGAAAGAAAAAAACCAGACTAATATCTGCCTGTTTGTTTGTCTGCCATCAGTTTATGCAACAACAACACGTTTCCCCGTCACTAGAACACGGATGCAACACAGCGACTCTAACAATCAGGTTCTGATATGATGAAAGGGGGAGGAAAAGAGGTGCCAGAGTTAATTAAGAGAACCTAAAAGGACAGAGTGGTAACGCAGCGTTTTGAGTGGGGGGGAGAAGGAATGAGTTGATGGTTGGTCGCCAAATGGAAGGAAACAGCATGTTCACAGTTCATTACCACTTCCTTTTTCTCGTTAATCAAACTGCAGAGCACTTAAACGTGTCAACAAGGAAGTTTTACTGAGAATATATGGAAATTTATGTGTTTGTGCGAAAGGAAAAGTATATTTTCTGTTATAATGGCACACATACTTGCAGGAGTGTGTGAAGCTGCAAACTCTACAGGTTTGCATGCATTGGTAAGGTGTGCAACATTACCCTTTATTTACCAGACTCAAATAGCAATACATAATACTGAATGACCAACCCTATTATTGGGCTATTTGGATTAAACATAAACTTGTGAATTTAAATCTAAAGACTAGAAAAGATGTCGACCTGTAGCTGATAACTACTAAAACAATTCATTTTAACTGGGCTGGGTGATATAGAATTTTTATATCTTGATATAGTTTTTTTCATATCAGGCAATAACGATTTATATCACGATATAAACCAAATAACTATATTTTTAATATTTAAACGCTCTGAGGCAAAAAAAAGTATAATCAGCAGATTTTTTAGATTTAAATATTTATTTTCTCTCATACTTTAAACATAACAGATTTTTACAGCGGATCCGGCCGGTTTGTCTTGGCTCCTATTAAACATCACCAGATGTTCCGTTGCTTCATCAGCCGAAACTAAGCGTTACACAAAGAAGATTAGCGGAAGAGGCCGCATGAGTACGGTGACTTCCGTGTGTATGGTTAGCTTGCGCGCAGACAAAGGAAGTGGAGAGGTCCAAAAAATTTACCAAAATGAGAGCTAATAAAGATACTTAGATTACATTTACTCGCCAAGTGGTGACTAACTCTCTAACTTTTACTCGCCAAAGGGGAGAAAATGCTCGCAACTGGCGAGTTTTGATTTCGAGCCCTTCAAAGTAAAAGTCTATTGCAATAGAGTCAATATTGTGATATATATCGTTATTATTTTTTTGGCCAGCTCTAATTTTAAACAACAATTTTTTAGATATCATAATTTGTATTTCACGATATGATTCATAGTCGATATTGGTTGAATTTGATTCAGTTTGATCCAATTCACTGACCTGAAATTGACCCAGGACATCTTTAGCCAAAAAATCTAAACTGATTATTCAACACTGTGTGTAGAGACCAACAGACGCTAAATTTGGTGATCACAAACATTAGAGCTAAGGTTCATAGCGTCAAGAGTACTAACGACATCTTAGATCTTTTGTTATCAGACATGCAATAGGTTTGTAAACATAAATGTTTAGACAGAGACAATCCATCTTCAAAAGTGGTAACCAGGTGGTCGGGTGTGACCTGCATAATCAGCAGATTGACACTGAAGACAGAACATTTCTGTCGAGACATGTCAGGTATGTTCCAAAATATATTGTGTCTGATAACACAAGAAGAAGCTGACAGAACTTTAAATTCTGGACAAAAAATAAATAAAATGGCAAAAATTGAGCAAGTTATTAGTATTTTATGTCTTAATGATCGCCTTTGTTTTTCAGATGGAACAATGGGAAAATATTGGTAATCGCAGGCAGAAATATCAAGGGGTGTTGTGTCTTCTCGATACTCCATCTTTCCCTTCTGAGCTCCAAACTTCATCAAGTTGTCTTGGCACGTTGTTCAGGTGCTTTGGAAAATGTTATAAATTTTAAATAATCGATCAATTTATGTAATTAAAGGCTTTATTTCTGCAAAGTGCAGTTTGTCATTTGGTACTAAAGGCTTTGGCCTGTGACCGCTCTTTACCGCGCTCATTAACATAATTTTTGTGATGAGGCGTGGGGAACTCTCAGCACATTTCCTTGATGTTTAGGGAGTGGTTTTAGAGACTTAGCTCATCTTGTACTTTTCATGAAGCTGTGAAATCAACCCAAAGTCATAATAATAATGATAATAAAAATAATAATAATAATAATAATACATTTAATTGCCTTAAGTGCCTTTCAGGGCTTCCAAGGACACTTTAAATCTTAAAGCAATATACAATCAAAACATAAAATTAAAATGGTTCAAATTATAAAGACATTGTGGAAACAGAACTAGTTAAAGTTTATTGACAAGTTTTCTGGGAAGGCCGAAGTGGAGGGAGTTGCAGAAGTCTAAGCGAGAAGGGACAAGGCTGTGGACAGAAATAGAGGTAGTGTGGGGAGTGAGGGAGGCACGAAGACAGTTGATGATGCGTGGATGATAGAACGAAGACCAGGAGATATTACTGACTTGAGAGTGAAATGATAGGTTGTTGTCAATAATAACGCCAAGGCTTTTTACTTTGGGGGAGGACACCAGTGAATTGTCAATGAAGAGGGTAAAGGGATTGCATTTGGAGAAGGCAGATTTAGAGTCAAAAAGGAGAACCTCAGTTTTGTTGCTAAATAAAGCTGTATGTCGTTGGCATAACATTGGAATTGTACATTGAATTTCTTGAAAAAATTGCCAAGTCGGAGGAAGTAAATGACAAGGAGGAGTGGCCCTAGGACGGAGCCTTGGGGCACACCCGAAGTGACTGGGGAAGGCTGGGAGTGAAAGAAAGATGCCGTTGGCTCACAAAAGTCCACTGTACCTTGTTCCGAAATGAAATCAAAGTATAAGCTATCCCAGAATGCACCACCATGTATATTGTCATGGACACCCTCTTCTCCTCAAGGCCACCTGTGGTCGCACAGGTGTTTCCCGTTGTGAACTGTGTATTTAAGGATGAGCTCTTCTCCAGTTCAGCGTCTCAGCATCCTAGTTCTCTGGCTTATGTACCTTACTTTCCCTCCTGAGATTAAAACCCTGAACTGGACTCCTTCTGTTGTTTCTTCTCCTGCTTTTGAGTTACCTCGTTTTCACTCCCTGACACATATAGTAACAGTGTAAATTTTGCGTAAATTTTTCAAAGGCAAATTGAACATGCGTGAACGTCATTCGCAATGACACCCTTTACGGCACCTAATGTATGGTTACATGTCTTTGGAAAATTCAGAGTGTTTCCACACACTGAAATGTAATGATAATTTAATCAATGTTTTGCTTCCATCACATGTGTTGTCTGCTGTGATGGCCTCAATCCAAATGGTATTTTCCAATATAATCCAGTTATTGCATTTTAAAGCATTTTTTGATGATATGGATTGATTCTTGCCTCAGATTTGGTTAGGATCGTGGGACTATGAATTGATTAAGTTGAATAATAGTTTCGCCTCTACCTGCAAAAAATGCCCAATGGACTACTCTACAGACATGTTTGTTGCTAAGTACAAAAAGTTTCCATGTCTAAATGATATCCTCTAAGAGAGCATACGAATGTGAACCCTCGTGACACAATCAGCCTCCATTCAGAGAGCTGACTAGCTGAGAGCCTCCTGTCTTCTCCTACTTCAGACAGGCAGCAGAAGGAGCCCAGGGAGGCCACTCATTTTCGCCTTTCTCTGGGCTAACGCCGGTTGCAAGATGGAATCAAATGATCTTACATGTCTGATGCCACAGGCAGGCCCAGCGCTGAAAAGATCGTGTGTGTGTGTGTGTGAACGGAGAAGGAGGGTGAAACAGAACAGCAAATTCCATTAGAGGCATCTGAAGGCATAACACTGAATTGATAGTTCACAATCCACACCTGAGAAACTGTGACGCTCAAAATTAAAAGTATTTTTCAACCTAGACTGCGCCCTTAGAGAGTCTCCCATTACCCCCAGTGAGATAAAAACCATTTCCTTTTAAGACAGCAGCGAGCCTGTAAGTGATTAGTGCCCATTCTCAGGCTTTTCAGCTTCATCGATTTAGTAGAAAAAGGCCTTCACCGCTGTTTACTTTCTTTTGTCTAATCGTACTCATATTTTCTCAATTTGTCTGATTTTTTTTTTTGGTCACTTATTTGGTAATTGAATGAAACTATCCAGTCTTTCTTTTCATAGTCTTACTTATTCACAATTCACAGAATCCATCAGGAATTCAGTTTGATCTACAACATTGATACTCTACATTCAAGTTCTCTGTCTTTTGTATAAGCACCTCATACAAAAATGTTTTCAAGGATCTCCACAGCAAAACTACAGGAGGCTTTTATAAGATGCTTGTAAATAATACCTGCGCTACTATTATAAGTCAATTCAGTTATGCTTTGTGTTCAAAGCTCTGTTTTAGTAAGTCTCTAAGCAATTTTATTATTAAGTTTGCGTATGAGGAGTCTGTTTGCTAATAGCAATTGTGACCAGAACTTTGTTATTCTTAAGCAGCGGTGTCAAACTCAATCGTACAGGGGGCCAAAATCCAAACACACAGATGGTCATGGGCTGACCAGTGGGATTTTGTTCCCTTTGCCTGTCTGCGCAGATTGGGTTTAAGTGGTGGCTTTGTCAATGTGTTTTGTTGTCTGGTTGTTTTACTTTATTTTGCCCTTAGTTATTTTGTCCTGTCTTTCTGGACCATGAGTGAAAGGAAGGGATAGAATGATGACATCCTTGTGATGTTAAACACTTCATTTAATAAAGAAAGCCAGAAGTCGTTCTCACTCATCTCTTTTAGCCTCCATGATTGTAGTGTTGCTTCAATGTGTTAGCAAGCCGTTAATAATAATATAAAATGATCTGGAGGGCTGGATATAATTACCCCGCGGGCCAAATCCGACCCCTTGATTTTGACACTTATTCTAAGGTATATCATTCCTTGGTCACAACGGCCTTTATGGGTGGCTGTCTGCGATACATTTGTGTGTGGTCAGTAAGAAACCAGCACCTGACTAAAGTGAGGCATAGGAGCACCGCAGACGTATGGATACCTTACACTATCCATACGTTCCATTTTCATGTCACCCTTGGGGTGACTGTACAAGCTACAAAGGAACAGCAAGACACACTGGCGCTCCCCTTAATATGCAGCCTCTCTTTTCTAAGACCGTCTAGGGGCCTGGATATGCCAAAAACCCGCGGTAGCTGTACGTGTCAACCCCCAAAAGGGGGCACACGACACGATTTACCCTCAGCAAACACAAATTCATGCATTTGGCGTAATCAGTGAGCATTCCAGGGTGTAGCTCACCTTTTCTCAACATAGACTGGGATAGGCTCCAGCAACGCCTTGACCCCTAAAGGTATTGAAAGGGTTTGAGAAATGGATTGCTGGGGGTAACCAGTGTAATTAGTCGCAATTTTTTTTGCAATATGGACGCCGCCATGTTAAAGCAAGATGCCATCAATAAGCAGTAATTTGTCCGAGTTTGTCATCGTTTCTATGGCAACCACTCTTGTTAATTAGGAGTGAGCTTGTTGGAAGGCAGCATCTTTACCACTTGAGAGTGGGGTACACAAAACCAATTAAATGTTTCGAAGGTTCAACATGAGATCACATACTTTTATTGAGGCATCTGATTGATCAGTTCATTACTTGAGTGACTTGTGCTACAGAAAAAAGATCATGACTAAAGTTAGGCGGACCCAAATGCACTTTCCAGAGACATTTACACATTATCCAGTCAGACCTGCTGCCGGCTGTGGCCAAATTTCATAATGGCGTTGTCCCTGCCTGTTTCTGGGCTGCCACTACATGACCTCAAAATGTGCCAGGGCGACCACTGACTAAACCTTCACAGCCGCCACGAGGTGTAAAAATGTAGCTACCACCTCTCGATTACAAATGGTGTTATGCATTGTGAGATATTGTGACCATAGTCTTATTTTGAAAAATATTATGACTTAAAAGTAATGCCTTTTTATTACTGTATAAGTTGACAGGATTTCAGGTACTTCCAATTTAAAATGAGAGGGGGGAGGGGTCACTTAGTTCAACAAATGAATACATCAGTTTTGGGACATTTTTTACCGAGATAATTATTTTATTTATGACATGTTGCCATTCAATATCCAAAAATTCAGCTTCTAAAGAAAAGAAACTCACTATAAATTGATATTTCTTTTTTTTTCCTTAGAGTAACACTTCATGTTCATGTGCTTCCCCCATCACGATCAGTTTCCTGCACTTGGAATCAAAGCTGTGTTGAAATGTGTTGCTTGTCATAGGTGCCTTTTTTTTGCATACATATTATACCATGTCAGTTGCTACGGCGAGGAGCCTAATTTGCCCTCCGAGGGTGTTATCCACCTCCCGTTTCTCCATTCCTGTCCCTCGTCTGCAAGTTTGCGTTGCATCCTCTGTGAGAGCTGGCCCTCATTACTCTCTGGCGAGTCTTGCGACCACAAGGCTACTGTCTTTTGTCCCACATTCCCCCAGCCCGTCTACTTCCTGTCATGCCGCAAGCTCCAGCCTTATCTCTTTGGTCCACAAAGCTCCCGTGGATGTGTGGTGCTATCCACTCTCAACATGTTTTTCCCCAATCACTTCCTTCCCACGTAAGTGAGGACTGAATACCGAGCTGGGTTGAAGCCAAACATCGCACCAAAAAAAAAAGAAGAAGCATGTGGGACAAAATCTCTTAAAAAGAGCGAAAAACAAGAACATACATCTCTCACACATACATCCACGACTGTATGTGAGTGTGGTGGTCTGAATGAGATTTGAAAAAAGTGATTATGACACCATGAATTGCTCCTATTGAAAGCATCTACATCATATTCTCAGTTCATATAAAAACGAATGGAAATCTAAGCGGCAAGAAAAAAAAAAATCAATTTCCTCCTTCTAATGAAGACTCATTGTAGCTGCGAAAGGTCTGCTACTTGGGCATATTTTTGATAATCGGAGAGGCAACATTTAATATTTTCACATACATCTGTAAACAGGCAAATCAATTTTCTTTCGGGTTAATTTGCATTCTGCTGGGTCATTTCACATTTGGCGTTCAGCCTTCCCCCCCCCCAGCCCCGCTTTAAAACAGAATGTGTAGAGGCATAGAGAGGAGGAATTTATTTTCCGTTTATGAGAATAATCACCAAAAATGAAGGCGTCTAGTCAAAACCCACGTCGTTTGAAAAGCAGGTAAAAGCGTACATAGAAAGCGGTTGATCTGCTCCTTCGGCGCTGCAGACAACGAGAGAGCTGGACATGCACAGAAGTAAGCTTTGAAGGTGAACGGCTCAAATAAAAGCCTGCAGCTCTGAAGCAAAAAAAAAACCCATTAGTTTAATTTAAATACATCAACATGCTGGAAAGATAACATGCTCAACCTCAAACAAGGTGATACCTGAGAATAAACAAGTGATTTGCACAGCGGCTCAGTGTGAAATCCAATGTCAAACCAGGCTGGCAAGTGAGACAAACCGAGCCTGTGGGATGCAAAAGCCTTCATTACCGTGGAGCAACTTGTTGTCAGGTTACGGATGCAAGGCCTTGGGTGCTATGTGTGATTTGGTAGTGGAAGCTGCCTCCTAATTACAAACCTAGGCAACATGCCGCCATTAAAAACGCAACCCCAAGTGTCTGCTGGGCTAATTTGTCTAATTATATCTTTGTACCTTATGAAAAGGTCTAACATTACCCTAAAGGCTTTCTTTCAGAGTGGAAACTCTGTAGAGAGTAAATCCAAACTTTGCTCTTGTATTAAAAAAAACATACAGTTGCCTCAATAGCTGCGAGACATGGGGGGTGCGCAAAAGGAAGACTGATCTCCAGGAGATCTATCCTGTCAAAAGATTTATATCTATATTTTAGCGTTGACATTTTTAAATATATTTGTAGAAAACCAAATTTGAGGCCAGCAAAAAGAGCCGTATTCTTACAGTCATCATAATAGTTTATGCCTGAGGTGTCACAGCACTGAATGTAGTTTTTTGATATTCAAAAAGCTGTAGCAATAGTCTTAATTATAATTATGCAATTTTTAGTCCTAAACATGGTTTTCTAGGATATAGTTTCTGCAGAGATGCAGTTTTTTTTTTTTTTTTTATCAGAAATTTACTTTTGAGTTGTAGGTGGGACTGTTAAACCCGTCCCCACATCCTGTAATCCAGCCGCAATCATCAGAATGGAGCAGGGAGTTTGTAGTATTTTCTACATCACAAATATGATCTTATTCCAACAACATTTTTTCATCTGGTTAATGATTACAACTAACGCAATATACATACATCCCTACATACATTCCATCCATACATACATGTATCCCTTGTGCTATATTTTGGGGTCCAGATGACCCCACTTTTAATGTAAACATGGCTAGGATACCACAAGAGTTGAATATATATATTAATGTGTGTCCTCCATCAGGAGAAAAATACCACAATAACATGTTAAAAAATAATTTTCATCTAAGTGGGTCTTTAAAAAGGTGCTAACTGTCTAAAATGCGAGAGTTTTTCCTGTGTTTTGTATGGGAATGCCAGCAGCAGACCACAGCAAGATGATAAAACGGCTCATGGAGTAATTGTGGTGGGGCTAATTTAGCAAAAGAGCAAACAGGATGATGCCGTCTACGGCTTTCTTTCCTACTTCCTCTTGTCGACAGCAAGAGCTGCTGGTTGGCTATGATAGCATCTCTCGATGCAGTTCAGTTTCAGTCTAACAGCTCCCAGGAGTCAGGCAACTTATCTATTTTAAGGCCAAACCTTCTGCCTACCTGGAGACGGGCTCATCTTTCTGCCCGAGGAGTCTTGCAGCAGTAACAGCAAAAACGGTAACATTTATTAAGAGGACGGACATAGAAATCCTAAAAATTGATTTGGAAGGATACCTTGGAAAGTGTCTTTACTGATATGGATAATACATGAGTAAGCTAATTATTGAAAAACTAATTGGCCTTTACTAAATGCAAATTTACTTACAGCAGATATGAATTTGACAGTGACCCCTCCCCCTTACCGTTCCAGATAAGAAGAGGAGGACCTTTAAGGCCAAAATCCTACAAACTTCTATAGAGAAATAAGCAGCAAATACTCAGTCAATATACTGATTAGAATAAAAATTCTTGCTCTGAAACCTTTTTTTGCTAATCCTATTTTTTTCCCCATTGGCTAAAGTTATTCATGTCATAAACTGGCCAATCAGTTGTCTCTATAAAACAAGAGGATCTGTTTGTAGACACTAGTGGTCAGAACCAGAAGTACCACCATGTCACTAGAAAAAAAAAAAAACTGTTGATACTAACAGTTACAATTTTTTTGTTTCAAGCTTTAAAAATGTTTTTAATTACTAATTTTAAATAACAATGCCTCCGCCCAATGATATCAGGCACCATCTTGTCTGCAGCCAGGTCCCTCTCCAATAAAAGCATATGGTCTCAAGTTGAAAGTTTGACAGAATTTGTATGGCCCAATTTCAAGAGGTACCCAGCCAGCAAAACCAAGGGGCCCCATATGGTTTAAAGTGGGCAGAAAATGTGGGCTCCAGTGAGTTTTGTCTGCTGTTTCTGTGGTGGCCCCACCTGTGTTTGCCCACATTGGCTTGAGTGGGCTGACTTGCTACGCTAGCCAGCTGCCCACTGGACAGAGAGCTCCACCGCCCAGGATCCAGCAGAGCAAGTGAGCGCCACCGCTCAGGTGCTGGCAGAGCTTCCAGGGTCCACACCCAGGCTGCGGTCCCTGGGCAGCGGAGTCAATGTGGGCAAACACAGCTGGGGCCCTGGAAACTGCAGGAAAACCCAATTGGGGCCCACATTGTCTGGCCATTTAACACCATACAGGGTCCACTTGGCCTTGCTGGTTGGGGTGGGGCCTTCCAACAAGCTCGAGTGGTTGCAAGAGAAATGATCATTCAGACCAATCCCTGCTTACTGACCACATCTGGTTTTAACATGTGCATAGTGTTAACAAAAAGGCGACTGAATTGACTTAATCTAGATGGAGCCGGAGGTAAGCCATTTTCTATGGGTGATGTCACACTTAGTTGCTTCAATTCTTATATATAGTCAATGATACGGTTGTAGCAACGCGGTTGGTGATCTGCCAGCCTCAGCAGGATCATGGGAGGGCGCAGAGCCGCACAAGTCAGAGTTGAGTCGACTAAAACCCAGTCACAACCTCAGAGACCCAGCGAGGCCCGCTATCTCCTCCAGCTTTGACTCACCTTGCCTCAGTTCCTTTCTCACTGCCTCACTCACTATGTTTTTTAATCAGGTGAGATTTTATCAGGTCTCCCCTGTCAGTAACCACTATCGGTTGTGAAATTTCAGACGGCAAAGCGTGTGGGAACCACAGTATCGGTTTGGCTCATCTCACCCGCACCTTTACAGACGCGCGGGCGGTTTCTGAAAGGCGAGAAAGGCTTCACAAAGAGCATATCTGAGACCGGTTTAACACAAACTGTCAGTGGAAATACTTTCATACCCTCTCTTTGTTTCCTCTGCTCTCTGTCCTTGTTTGTTTTCTTGTACCGCCATACTGCAGCGGCTTGCTGAAAGAGCAATTTACAGCATAAAAAAATGATCATTTGCTGGAAGGCCTTCTTTTGTGTGGCTCTCTAGAACAGATATATAGAGGAAATGCACTGTGCGATGGTGTGACAGCTTATCGATCTGCACACTTTCAGCCATGAAAACACACATCTAAAACCCAAAAACGCTGAACAGAATCTGGGCTGCTGTCTCTTTATGGAGAGACTTAATCTACTCCAACTATATTCTTCACAAACTGATGCTTTTCATTCACTATCACACATCCAACTGAGCTGCTGGATTAAGTTTCAGTCTATTTAGCAAATAGCTTCCAGTGCAAATGCGCATTCACACAAATGAACTCTCCTGTTACTGAGGTGCATTATCTCACTGAGCACAAAGGGAAGTCACAAGATGGGATTTTAGTGGTGAGGTGATGGTGAAAGGCTTGAGTGAAACTTGCTTTATCAACCTTTTTTTTCTCAAAAACCATAAAGTTTAAAACACCGACCAGAAATCTGAATCTTAAGCTTCTGGGAAATCTTCAGAGTACAAATGAATCATTCAGATCACCACCGAGTTTCTTTTTGCTACATCTGCGCACTGCAGTCCTCTGCGGCTCAGACTTTCAAGATTACTGGGACTAAATGTGATTTGAAATGAAAGTTGAGGACAAAGCGGGTGAGCTCTTGTGGTAAAAGCTCTGCTTTTTTAGTGGTCAAAGGCAACTTTAAGTAATGCCTTCGTCACATTGGTTGTACGGATTCTGCGTGTATTTAGATTGTCCCGGCCCCTTGAGGGTCATAGACAGAACAGGCCCCGTCTCAAAGGGAGGGCAGGTATGTCTCGTAGTTCCCTTGAGGCTTGATCGGAAACCTTAAAGGACATTGTGAAAATGGAACATGCGATTGTCCTGTGTGAGGTAAGCACATAGTCAAGTCTTTGTGATGCTACACTCACACCGGCCTACGCAACTCGTGTTCAAGGGTGAGTATATACACGTTTCAGGCTTCCGTGTTCACAACTCAGGCATTTCTGTGTTGCTATGAACTTTTTTAAGTTCGTTTCCAAGCTCTACAAACAAAACTCATGCCACTGAACATGCAAGCTCCACACAGAAAGGTCCCCATTGTGAGGCGAGAGCTAACCACTGCGCCACCGTGCAGCTCCAGTGTGAACATTATATGGTAAAAGTTCATTCAGAAACCTGCGTTCAGCGTGTTCTCGAATGCACATCACATGCCTATAGTGTACGTAGCATCAGGAGAATTTAAGTTGAACACACCCCTGACCTACGCGGTGCCATCACGCTACACTTCAGTCATTAGAAAGGTTTGCTTACGAGCAGTAGAGCAGCTAACATCTATTTGGTAGATCGCAGGTTCGGTTCCAGCTTTTACCGCCCATTTTTTGAAGTGTCTTTGGGCCAGACACTGAACCCCTCATTGCTCCTGGTGGTTATAGGTTGGCGCCAGTGTACGACAGCAGACAGTGTTTTAATATGAATGGGTGAATGAGACTGGGACTGTATAGCGCTTTGGGCCTTCAAGGAAGGTAATACAGTACTGTACAAGTGTACACCATTTACTTGTCATTGCATGTTTTCCAACATACTCTGCTCTGGCATTTGGTTGGACACACCTGAACCAGATAATCAGTCATGAGTAGGGCTTGGATATCTAGAAATCATGCAGACACTGCAGCCCTCATGGCCTGGAGTTGCTTATCCCTGATCTAAATGAAGTGCCAGCATCTCACCTATGTGTTGTGTAGAGGTCTGCTATGACCTGTGGCTCGCAGCATGCCCATAGAAAAAATGTGCTTGACCATTTTCACCCTACAGCAGGGGTGCCAAACTCATTTTGGTTCAGGGGCCACATTCAAACCGTCTGATTTCAAGTAGGCTGGACCAGTAACATAGAAAAATAACCCACTGTCGCTCAACTTCTCTGTAGCTTTGTTTTCTTTTGCTTTTTTCTCAGTTAGAAAAAATGCCTCAACCAACCTGGTAGCCTAACCACTAATTATTTTTATTAGAGCTATTGTTATTATTATTTTTTTAACAACAACGTTTTCGTTTGCTTTCCCCTAGTGGCAGAATTGTGTATTGTAACAGTTTCTTTAAATAACCATAACTCGCAACAGAAACGGGCTAGAAACTTGAATTTATTCCTTTTTTTTCTCTTCATGATTGGGCCGGATTAAACTATTTGGCAGACTGTATGCAACCAATGGGCCGTATGTTTGACACCCCTCCCCTACAGGCTCACAGAGTGGTCTACGATCCTAAAATGTGCCCATACCCACACAAAGGGGCAATTGTGACTAAGACATAAAAAAGCTAAATTCTAAGTGTCTTTAACATTCTAGATTTGTTATAGCAACAATGTAGAGACTAGGCCCACACAATACATCACACATTTATCGTTATCCATATATATTCATCTGTGCAATACAAGTATCTAAACAGACAACTTGAATTGCAATAAATGGTCACCATAAATGTCTACACATAAAAAAATAATCTAATGGCAGCAAATTAAATTGTCTTTTTCTCATTTGACCAATCACATGCATCTCCTTTATGTTAGAAACTCGACTTACATGTAGACAAGGATCATTTAAGGTCTGTTGTTATTTAATAAAACCGATGCAGTGAAATGGAAACTATGTCTTTAATGTTTTGTTACAAGGTCATCAAAATTCACATTGTCATTGCAATATTGATCACTAATATCGCATGTTTTTCGCATATCATGCAGCCCCAGCAGAGACAGAAGAGCGTGCCACAGAAAGAGACTGAGATTATTTCGGTTAGCGCCCTCCTCCCGCAGCCACAACAGCGCCACCTTGATTTAGAACTTTAACATGAAAGGCTGACATGTTGAAAACGTGACCTCAATGGTGTCAGGACGTTCTTCTCTTCACATGTGCGATCCCAACGACTGCAAAACCTTTCCTCCGTCCAAATGTGTTAGCACAGCTAACACGCAGAGGCATTAGTGGCTCTGTCAGATATGTCATAGGTGCTTTAGCGTGATGAAACATGCTGCAGCCCTCCTGACATTAACAATTTACATTATCAAGTGCTCAGTGAAATCAGGGGTTGATGTGATTTTTTTTTTTTTTTTTGGGGTCCTGGGTGAGCAAGCAATTTTACTTTAATTTATTATTTCTCTGTTAAATTGAGATGAGACCTTGAGCCGAGCTGGGGAAAATAAATAAGGTGGGATCAGGGAAAGGGAGCCATGGTTAATCGGTGGGAGGAGAGAGGGGTGGAAGTTCTCCTTGCCATCCATCACAGTGGCACTTCAATGATTGTCAAATAAGTAGCTCTGTCCAAACCCATCTTTTATCATTATGTATGAGTGAATCTATCTGGGGATCGCATCATCCAGCACATGGGAGGGCTCCATCTCATATACATGATACGGAGATTACATGGAAATGGGATACATGGCAGCAGAATGGCTTGGATGGATAGATGGATTTGCATCTCTGCCAGGGATAATAGACCACTATTTGATCTGAGCTCTCAAACCCGAAAATGGAAAAATGTACAAGATACTGCTGTGGGCACGGTGTCTTTGAACGCACATTCCTTCCACACGTGCCAAATACGTTCCATTAAAAGTCTTGGAAAGACTTAACACGGGATTCTCCACCCGTACAGTTGTCTCAGGTTGAGGGAGCCGAACTCGCAGCGTCTGCGGGTCTTTGGCTAAGACTCTCGCTGTTAATAATTCTGCAAAGGTGGGTGAGTCGTCTTGGCACGAGATTTAGAGGACTGTGTCTGCAAAAGCCGCTCTCAATCCATTTCTCAATTGTCACGGGGCCCTCGTCTAAGAGGCAAAACAAACCCACCTTAATCTCCGCTAATCGTACTTAGCGTGAATGTTTCATGTGGAAATGTCTGGTAACAATTTAAAGGATTTTTGTTTTTTCTTGGTCTCCCTCCCCCTCCATCGTTCCTGGGTTAACCCCGCTACAATCCAGAAATCCTTTTGGCCACAACAAAGACGATGTAGAGACATGAGCTGCGGTACGGCGCAAACAGCATGTAAGTAGGAGGAAGCAGAGTCCCACATTGCACTTATGTTTGTTGACGACGAGAAGCGCTGCAGGAAAATGAATTCAGGCTGCCAGATTTCTTGATGTGCCAAAAGATAAAGCTGTTATAAGTAAAAAAAAAACATACAACCTGGTGATTGGTTGTGATTAACAACAGATGTGTAAATTGCTAAATGAAATGACAAGCTTGGTGCACGCAACGCCAAACTAATATTATTATTATTCCAGACAGAGCATAACCCACCGTTGGAATGATTACATTTGACTTGCAATGATTTCCCTGCCTGCATGAGAAAACAACAGCCCGGAAAAACAAACAGACGTACTCCCTGCAGTGGATTTCCTGCCTCTGCCTTGTTGTAAATAAATCTAAACTTTTGATTTTGCAGCAAATCGGAGATAAAACCCCCCATGTCCTGCCTCAGCTTTCTTAACAGGTGTGTCTGCATCACCTAATAGCTCGGGCTGGGTATCAATAATAATTTCAATTAACAAGAGACTGGATCAATTCGGACATTTTTCAATTCTTTTGATCCACTCAATTCAATTCAATATCGAGTTTACACAGTTTTCACATTTAGACACAATTGTTTAGAAATACATTAATAATCTACTATATGTTTTCACTATATTTATATTCATCTGATACAGTAATAGCATACAGTGTTACAAGATTTCTCAAAAGGAGAAGTTTCAACAAAAATGTTTGGATCATTAACATTGTAAACATTGTTTTCTTCTCCTGGAGGGCGTTTCAATTCGGCCACTAGGTGGCAGTTGCACTACACCAGTATACCTTATTGTAGAAGAAGAAGAAAGTATGAGCAAAACCTGTGTGTGGCTGCATTTTCTGTATGCGGAAGCAAATCGGTTGCACTGCTTTCCCGCATGCGCGAACCACACGTCACTTCCGCTAAAGCATTTTATGGTCTTCGGACGGTAACAACAATAATAACCTTGTATGATGTTAATATAGCACTTAAAATGTTTCTCATAGTGAAAACATTCACATATTGTTGAATGAACAAAAGGAAAAAGACACGTTAAGGACCTTACAATCTTGCAGTGACTACAAACAGACTACAAATGTTTTCTTCTTCTGCAGTTTTACATGACGGCAGTTTACTCCCTAAGCTAAGAGGATACAGCGCCACTTCAAAACACTTTATTTTATCCGGTAATCCAAATTAGTTTTTAACGGTAACTCGGTGGCTTTTTTTCGCACAGTAATCCAGTCAGGAGAAGCTCTCAGTTGTTGAGAAAAACATAAATTCTTGTGATCGAGGAGTTTGACTGTTTGGAAATGTCGTATAGTGGGCGAAGAGCGGAAGTGACGTGTGGTTCGCACATGCGGGATAAGTGGTGCAACCAATTTGCTTCCGCATACAGAAAATGCAACCACACTGTGTTTTAGACCACAAATTGTTACTTTAAAAAAATATTTCCTTAAAAGAGTTTGTAAAATTCACACACGTGAGTTTATAAAGATGTTAATTTAGTTATCAATCTTTGTTTATGTTGACCGAGCGTTAGCATTAGCCGTCCAATGGGAAATTCCAATAAATGTTAGCATCAAGCTAGCAGACTTTAGCTTTATGTGCTAAATCAATCTAAATTTTTAAGAAGCGATTATTGATCTACTAAGCTTTAATCAATTCAAATACATTAATTGATTTGATCAAATCAGCCCTAATAATAACATCATCTTCCTTTTGGGTAACAGGGGCTGACACATTGACAGCGGGCATTGTGATCTGATGCCCCGTGATGGAAGAAAAACCAAACTCTTCCACATTGTTCAGGATTGCCGGTTCTGTGCCGGGCTGCTAAAGCGTTGTCTGTTGGCGCCTAATTGGATAAGTTTGTGTGGAGAACAGATGTGTGCAGCGTAAACATGAAACCGGTAGATGCCAGCACTGGAATAGCTGGGTTTCCTCCTCTATAGAATGAAATAATCTGTCGAGGCAGATGTGTTGCACAGCTTGATGAAAAATAAATACTTCCCTTTTTGGCGTTTATTCATTCACCGTTAAGGCATTAGCATTTAGCAAGCCTGGTGAAAGGACAAATTACACCTCAGAACGAGAGTCCGTTGCTGATCTAATTAGGAGCTGGCTAAAGGTGTCATCGGGGGTCTGACAGATTTCCGAGCCGATTCATTTCCGCTCGCGGAATTTCTGCGCAAAACATCGACGGGAACAAAGAGAAATGAGGAGCCCCATTTCCAAGCAGAGACAGCTCGATTTAACCTTGAAAAGTAATGAGATCTGACTTGCTTAAATGTTAGCATTCTTAAATCATCAGGAAGTGCCTCCGAGGAGCCGATAATCACTATGCCAAATTGCTGCGCTCGCTAATTTCATTTCTCCCCAGCATTTGCTTGCAGTTAGTGTCGATTATTCAAGAACAGGCATTTAATGCTGCCAGGTCCCAGGGGTGTTACATTAAAATGTAATAACTTGCAGCATAAATGAAAACAAAAACCATTACTTTCCCCTCCTTTCACCCTCCCTTTCCCTCCATCACCTCTCTCCCTCTTCAATCTCTCTCCGCTCCCTCCCTCCATAGTGGGAGTTCGAATCTAATTCTCAGCCCATCTGGCAGGCGTAATGAAGGCGGGCCGGGCTTGTGGTGCCCTGCTGCCACGGCTCGGCGGAGCAGGAGGTTAGCTGGCAGATTGGGCCAGAATGAGTGGAGGGGAGTCGGGGAACCTGCTGAGTGAGTAAGCCAGCCCAGTTAATCTCTAATGTGCCCCGGTGTGATCGGGGCCAAAGCCGAGAACTCACCGAGAGCGCGGAGCTTCCTGTGGTCCGGGGATGGTTGCAGGCAAAAGACTGACTCGTGGCGGCGATCCACATTTATTACGTCATTCTAATGGTGACTATTAGTAATAGTAACCTTTTTTTCTTTCATGAACTCTTGATTGTACCTAGAACTCAGTGCGTTGATGGGAACAAGAAGTATCATCTTCATCAAACATGAGTGAAATAGTCCGACAGGTGCGGCCACAGAGGAAAATAAAAACACCATCTGCTAGTTTTGCATTTGAAAGCGTATAGACGCTTTAAGTTGGAAAAAAATCCAACACACATCTCATTTAACTGTAAGAAAAAAACTAACTTCTTAATGTCCATGTGACGACTATAACGTTAGAACTATAGGAACTACGGTGGCCCTGAAGTACAAATCACATCAACAAATCATGGCAATTTAAAAACCAAAGCAAATAATTGAAAAATTCCAGAAACCAAAACATAAAAAGCATTTCAGAAAAAAAAAAGTAATTAAATCAAATTTTAAAAAAGAGAAATCCTGAAGTTTTGTGAGACGTCAATGATTGGATAATGGTGTTTGAGTGTGAGGAAGGAAAGCAGAAGGAGGATTTGCCTGAACCGTGATAAAGAATTGATTAAGCAAACACTGAATGTTTGCATTGGTTGTAGCCTGAAGCTTAAAGAAATATCGACTGGAGGAATATATTGTCATACCTGATAACTTCTGGTTGGAAATCTGGACAAGCTCGATGTCCGGCGAGCTCCGTGGGAGCGGCTACGAATTAAACCATTTTAGGAAATCATTGTCGGTGATTTTACAGAGGAGCTGTGGATCCAACGATTCTGGAACTTTTGGTGAGCCGTGTGATGCTGTTCAACCTAGAATGGTATCAGATTGTTGGTCACGTGACTCATATAATTCAAAAAAAAGTTTTTCCATTGCAGTTTTACAACATATGCACACTTTCGTTTTTTTTTTTTCTTTTCTAAATTGCCATATTTCCAAAAGGCAAATTTTATGAGCTCAAATCCAGTTTGCTCAGTTTTATAATCAATGGAAATGCAGCCAGTAACTTTAGCCTGCTTTTTTTTTTTTTTTTACTTTATTCCCTTAAAATTTGGCAATACAGGTAATTAGCATTACTGTAATACACAAACAAGCTTTGAGCTTATTCCAGCAGATATAAAAATAAAGATTTAGATCCATAAACACATTAACATGTTCAAATTGACCCAGTTTTTAAGTGTGAATACCCCCACATATCCATATTGCGTATACATACACACATGCATACACATCCATACGTAACCACATTTAGGATACACATGTATTTGTGTAAAATTAGGGCAACGATAGTTATCCAAAGACATAGTGAACATTATTCAAACACTCCCATCTGTCTTTTCAAAAAAACATCAATTTTTGTTGTAGTTGGGCAGTCAGATATTCCATCATGTAGACTTGTTTTCATTTTTGTATGCAGTGAGTTATTGCTGTTGGATTTGGTTTTGGCCAATTTAAAGTAATATTATTTCTTGCAACCATCAGTGAGAAATGTAAAACCCAACAGTCGTCATTAGTAAGAGATTCTTCGTTATACAAATCTAGAATGACTAGAAGATAATCTCTAGATGAATCTATTCTTATGGTTTTCACTATCTTCTATGGTCTTATTTTGGGGCAGTCCTAAAAGGTGATCACTAACCATGTTGTATTTTCTGTTGTAGCATTCTGAGATGTATGTGTTTTGTAAGGGTTCTAAAAAAATGGATCCAATTCCCTCATGACAGTCAGTGCACAGCCTTTGGTATCAGCCTGTTTTTATACATATTGCAAACACGGTTGGGAGTTAAAGATATTTTGAATACTCGTAACGTGACTAACGCTGCTACCACGGCTAACGTGTAGCATGTTAATTGTTGTTGTGATCATTAATATGTTTTAGCGTTGAGTGATTTGTTGATGTGATTTGCACTTCAGGGCCACCGTATGAAACGCTGTGCTGTGAGACAAACATCGTCCAAGGAAAACAACAACTGGGAGAGAGCTTTTGTTAGACACTGGAAACCGCAGGCAATTATGATTAATCTCCTTTATCTAAACACAAACTGCTCTCCAATCACTCCAATCTGCCTGCTGTGCTTAAAAGCACGTAGGGGGGAAGTGGCAAACCAGCCCAAACCCTGTTAGCTTGCTGCTAACATGGGCCCGTCTGTGTTGTGCACAAGTGTTATCAGATAATCTTCACCGGGACATGACAGAATGCTTGGGTTTGCAGTCCGGTTAGCGGGCCTGCGCCGGTCGAGCGTGTCGTGTGGTTACTTTTTAACAGCGGGTCAGCACCGAGGCACGTCGGCCTTTCCGAAGGGATCTCGGTGTCAAGCCAGGCGTGGGAAGCGACAAAAGGGAAGAAGGAAGGAAAATCAGATAAGGCTGGAAAACAAAACTCTTCTACGGCGGCGGAGACGAAAGCGGGGCCTCCGGACTCTGGAGAAACCACAACACTGTCATTAACAGTTACTCTCCTCATAAACACGCCGGCATCAGCTGGTGGTATAATTGCCCCTTCTTCTCCCGTAATCTTATACCTTACCTGCTGTTACTGTCAGACACCTTCTCCGCCGAGACGGCGAGAGGGAGGAGGAGGAGCTGCGGTGCATGTATGTGTCAAAAAAGTTGGAGGCAGGGTAGGTGTTGCTTGTGTACTGTCAGAGAGACGGTAGGTAGAGTAAAAAGGGTGACGCAGAGAGGAAAAGAGAAAATCAAATGAGCGCAGCTCACTGAAATCCCAGGAGCGAAGCTGAGAGGTTCTGATGGAGGAAAATCATGTTCCTTTCGTTGAGTGATTACAAGACAAGTGGCAGAACATGACCTACTTAGTGCAACTTTAAAAAAAAAAAACCCCGATACTCGTGCAGCTCCGGTTGGTTAAGCGGGTGGGAGGTTAACCTGGATGGATTCGTGGCAACATTAAAGCAGCAGTAGCAGCATTAATAATTGCCAGGGGGTGTTTGTGAACACGGAATAAAGCCTCCTCATCTCGTGACCTCTCAAATTTAAACAAGCCTTTTCAGTTATTCTCTGTGCTCCTGCTCCGCAGACAAAAAGTAAATGCGGATTCATGTGATCCTTCAGACATGAAAGGTTATAATGCAAAACAACATATGAATTAAACATGACCTACCACCCCTCGAAAGGGTACGAGAGAGGATTTAAGCACCTTTAAAAATAGCCTAAAAAGCATGCTAAAAGGTGTCAATGCAGAAAGAGGGAAGACAAAAAAAAAAAACAGATGAGAAACCTGAATTCTGAAAAGCTGTGACTGAAAATGGCAAAGCGCTTCCCTTCTCTGCTCTATTACAACCCCATGCTGAAAATCCACTGAGACCATGAAAAAGGAACACTTTAGCTCTGCTGTAGAAATGGGCCTGCCTCCGGCTCTTCTTAATTTCAGGCTTTATTTGTGCAGCGTTCGGGAGCTCTTGTGGGTTTGCAGGAGACCCGCAGGCCTTTTGTCTCATCAGTCGAGGTGGTTTCTGCTTGGCGCTCGCAGCGATCTGCTGGCATACGCCTTTTGTTCTACCTCTCCGTGCAAGATTTGGCCACAGGTCGCAGATTACAGGCAACACAGCCATCACAGGCACATTGCTGTTTGTTTCCCCCTACAATAACTGTTCCAGCCCGGAGCAGAGGGAGGCAGAAAGTCAGTCAAGGAACAAGACAGGAATTAGCAACAATTATGAAACAAATTAGATTCATCCGACTTTTTGCATTGTACCATATTTACCACTTTATAAAGCGTAAGTTTAATTTTTCAAAGAACATCAGAGTGCCTTTTAATTCAGGGTGCCTTATATTTGGATAAATTCTGGTTGTGTTTACTGATGTTGAAGCGGATTTAAGACGTATACTGTCAAAATGTCAGTCTGGTTTGGTTTTATCTTTTTATAAATTTTGCGAACAAGTTTGGGTATTTTTGTGAATGAGCTAACGAGGATAACGTGTAGCTGTGTCAGACTGTGATTTTTTATGTTAGGAGAAAATAAAGTTCCAGTAAGGTTTGTTTTAGCTGTATCAGGCTATTATTTTATGTTTTACAAACAAGGTTGGGAGTTACATGTAGCCTATTGTGAATAGGCTAACACGGTTAACGTATAGCGGTGTGAAAAACATTTTATACTTGTTAATAAGAAGGTTGGGACTTGGAGTAGTTATAGTAACCTTTTTAGTAGTGTTAGTCATTTTTTTATGTGTTGCACACATTCAATGTAAATTAGAGGTATTGTGAATATGCTAATGTGGCTAACATATAGCAGTGTTGGACTGTGTTTTATTTTATGCGCTACCAAAAGCTTTGGAAGTTAGCACAGTCATAGAAACATTTGTTGTAGCTGTATTAATCTGTTTTTTACATTTTTCAAACATTTGTTGTTATCGTGGATATGCTAATGTGACTAACATGTAGCGATGTTGGACAGTATTTTTTACGTATTACATGGTTGGGACTTATATTAGTCATTTATTTTTAGTCCTAAGTCGTTTTATTTAATGTGTTGGTAACATGTTTGAGAATTACAAGTATTATGACTATGATAATGTGGTTAACATGTAGTGATGTCGGACAGCGTTTTTTTCCGCTTTGCTAGCAAGAAATGGAGTTCATATAGTCTTTTTTATGTGTTACAAACAAGGTTGGGAGTGAACTACGCTAAAACGGCTAATGCAGAGCGGTGTGTAAAAACAGGTTTTTTTTCACGTGTTACCAACAAGGTTAGTGTAGCCACAGTAATATTCTTTTAGCGGTTTAGTGTTAGTCTGCTTTTTATATGTTGCAAGCATGGTTTTGAATTACAGGTATTGTGAGTATGCTAATGTTGCTAAAGTGTAGCAATGTTGGACTGTGTTTTAAGCGCTGGAAGTTAGCATTTAGTCTCAGTAACATTTATTTTTAGCTTTATCAGTCTGTTTTTTTATGTGTTGCAAGTAAGATTGGGAGTTACAGGAGTTTTGAATATGCTAATGCAGCTCAGGTGTGGTAGTGTCACTTTTACATATAACCAGCAAAGTTATTGTTGTTATTGAGAATATGCTAAAGCGGCTAACATGTAGTAATGTGGGACAGGGTTTTACGTGTTACTAACAAGATATAGAATTAGCATAGGCTTTTTTATGTACTGCAAGCAAGGTTGGAAGTTACTGATATTTTAAAAATATTCTAACACAGCTAATGTACAGTGGTGTGAAAACACTGTTTTTTCACTTGTTACTAACAGGGTTGGGGCTCTATTTTATACTGTAGTCACAGCAACGTTTTTTTAGCGCTGTTGGTCTGGTTTTTTTTGTTGCAAACATACTTGTGAATTATAGTATTTTAAATATGCTAATGCCGCTAACGTGTAGCAATGTCGCACTTTTTTTTTTGATGTGTAACTAAAAAGACATGAAGTTAGCATAGTCTTTTCTTATGTCTTGCAAACAAGGTTAGGAGTATTGTTAATACTTTAACATAGCTAATGCTTCAAATGTAGCTAACATGTAGCATGTTAAAAACAAGTTCTAGAGTTACTGTGAATGCAGTTAAAGCCTCGCTGACAGACGTTTCTCTGACTCCTGACGCCTTATAGTTCGATTTAAAAAAAATGTAAAATGAAAATCTGGTACGCCCTATAGTGTGGAAAATACATTAGTTCCAAGGGACTAACATCACTTCAACTGACTTCATACATTTTGCAATATATTTTTGAACTAGACGAATGTTGCACTTGTGGGGCAAAATTAATAAGCTGCATATTTAATAAACCTTGATTTATTGTGTGCCCTCCGGAGGATAATCAAGCTAAATGGAAGACGGGGAGCGGGGGGTTAGGAGGAAGCTGGAAATGCAGCTTGTTATGAACTGACGCACAAGTGACGAGAATTTGCCAAACCTCTATTTCCTTTTCAGGGTTGTTAGGGTCCATTTAAAATAAATAAATAAATAAGGACGGTTTAACACCTTTAGAAAAGTCCCATCCACCGGGGCGTCTTCTGATTCAGGGAGGGGGCTGCCATCACATTCATTCCCCATTCCCAGATAGATGTTTGTAATTGGAGCTCTAATTTATGATCCGGCCTTGGTGCAGGATAATGATATAGAGCATTGTAATTTGCTGATGCAAATTGTACGTTATAATGGGGAGCCATAAAAGCTCCAGCAACATCTCGGAGACTTGCCAAACACCCTGAGCGTTCATTACAGCCCTCATTAAAACATCCACGGCGGCACTGGGAGCTCTTACAAATGGAAGGAGCATGTAATTGCCGCTTGATTGTGGTATATGTAACATATGATAAAGTGATATTACCACTTTATTTGTCTACAGTGTCCATGAAACTTAAACGGTGAAAAAAGCAGCCGTAAACAAATCCTGGGAGAACGGTTTGATTGTTGCATTATAGGCCTATTTGTTTAAAAATGTGGCAAATGAGAGCTGGGGGACAGTACAACCAGGACAAAGTGGGAACTATGATAATCAAAGCAGGGCTTAGGGGGATAAAAGTAATGCTTGTACCCATGAGAGCTTGTATTTCATTTGGACTAACTTCAAGATGGGCAATAGCGAGTAGCTCCGTAAGGGAATACATTAACTGGATTTAATATAAGAAAAGATCATTATTGTTCTTCTTTATTACCAGGCAGCAAAGTCATCACCATGCCGTTACTTTATAGGGTGGTGAATAAAAAAAAAAAAAAAAAAAGGTTAGAGTGAACCACTGAAATCCCCTCCAGCCACAAAAAATGCCACCACTTTTTTTTGGTCCTGTAACAGTGGGGTTTACTGTTCAGTAGTTTTCAGTTGTGGTATGTGAACGTTTTGTGGTTAAGCGTCCCAGCTTTTAAGCAGCATGGAGACAAAAGGCGAGTGGCTAAAGCATGGAGAGGTACTTAAAAAACAAGTACACAATGCTGGAGCTGTTTTTTGGAGCTTTCACCCCCCAATGGAGCTGCCTTCTTATTCAAACAATCTCTCCCGGAGTCTCATTTGTGTTTGGTATCGTCGGATTGCATCTCCTTTAGAACAAAACCCGCCCTATATTGCTGAAAATGTAGACCCCCCCCTTCCCCATCGCTTCAAACTCTTAATGATAGCAGGCCTGTATCTTCAGAGCTCTGTGTGCTCAGCCACTGGAAAAGGATTTTCAACCGCGCCATTCAACCGGGGCCCCAGAAGCCTAGAGCCTTTATCTGCAGACCCGTTGATTGATGTGTTGTGGGACCTGCTGTGGTTAACAGCAATTTTTATCTGTTGCTAGCGGCAACAGCTCAGGTCCCCTGGTGCGCAAAGAGCAGCAGGGCCCGGGATCGGCAGTCAGACCGCACACGGGGATAAACAAATAGGTTTTTCTTTTTTTTTTTTGAACGGCAGACAGGCTTCATAGAGAGTTCTCTGACAAGCAGGGCCCAACCCCAAGGCCAGGACAATGTCAGGGCCCCAGCCCGCTCCTGCTGGGCTATTGGTTTCCTTCACTAATTTTCTCCATGTGCAGAGCCAGTGCTGCAGAGACACCTGCACAGCAAGAACGGCAGCAGGACACCTTCAGAGAGCGCTAAGTTACTGACTTTGGAGTTCAATCTGCTGAATCGGCTGCTTTGTTAAACAAAGCGTGAAGCTCTTAATGGCTTTCGTTATAATTAGGCGACATAATTCTAGCTTTTGATAAAGATCTCATGAAAAGCCTCGTCAGACAGGGACGGGTATTTGTCACAACACGGAGGTCGGAAACGCCAAATCAATTTGCGCAGGGCTGTTTAAAGATGCACACGGAACTCTGCTCTGTTTAGAGCGCCGACTTATTCGCCGTTAAACGTGATTACGGCGATCCGTGCAGAGGAAATGAAGAACGGGTGTGTCTGGGAGCTCCCAGCACTCTTGCACTTCCCCAAATGACTGCAGCAAAAGGTTCGACTGTCTGACACGATGGAGATAAGCGCCTCCCAAAACAGGCAAGTCAGATTATAGCATCACAGACAAAGCGTTATGGTTTTATCGTCCATGAAAACATGAGCCACAGCTCGGCCTTGGGTGGTTTCATAAGATAGGGAGGAGGTGGGAGACTTGAACCCAATCGCTCCATCTGAAAGGAAAGGGTGGTGTGTTGTCTTTTTTCGCTTTGCTACCCGGTCTCCCCCTAACGTGGAATATATCCACCCCCTGTGACAGGATGGGCAGATAGTCTCCGAAGAGATTTTGCGACATTTTCCTCATCTCTTACAGCACATATCTCCCAAGCACAGAGGGAGAAGGCTGGGGTTCTTTATCAAGAAGCCCCTGAGAGGATGATAAATCGCATAAGCCCAGACCATCTCCACTGGAACAACAAGCAGGTAGTAATGCAGGAAACAAGGCACAGATGTTGTCTCCAAACATAGCCGAGGCTATAATGAAGCTTGCACAAAGCAGACAGGAAGGAGCTGACTTGATAAACAATTCCATATCCAGACTTCCACAGAGAGTTAGATAGCGAAGCTCCGCCATATCAGTCCGCTCCAGAGATTAGTGCTCGTCTCTGAATGAGGGAATGGAGGGCCGGTGAAGGGCAGGTGGTCGGAATGATTGCATGTCTAGAAATCCCATCAATGTAGGGAAACATGAAAGTAAGCTCATGTGAAGAAGAGACACCGCTATCATTAAGACCCTGATTTGGGTAAGCCCATGTCCAAGATTGGATTCGATGACTGCTGTTATGTCAGTGAGGTGATCTTTTGGCTGCGCCACTATTTTGAGGGTTGTGACAAAAGGGAAGTGAATGACACTGTAACTTTGACGTTTCAAGTCTGGTATGGAAACACTTATGTATTCATGTCTTACGTCACAGAAGTGTCACCATCTTTGCCAGTTATGGCCTTTGTTTCTGGCACATCACCCCAGAAAAATGTTGTCTGCCCCAGCATTAAGGACCTTTAGTGTGATCGGTCACACATTGTAGTAAATGTGGAAAGTGAGATCAATGCAGAACAGGGAGCATCCATTGATTGCACATTAACCACTTAATACCTGGCCTCCTCATACATAAATATCACATTTTGAGTTAAATGTCCACACCGAGGCCCTGTAACTACATGTTTGGATGGTTAGCTCAAATATTAGCTCGGGTCCTAAGAGGATAATTTACATTACCTATTGAAATTAGCTTACAAAATTCTGTAACAAAATTCTGTCACCATTTTTTCGCACTACATCAGGGCACAGTGATTGGTCCGAGACGACCATAATTTGGCAACCACTCTCGCCATAGAAAGTGGGCTACACCAAATCTGTCAAATGTTTTGAGTGTTGGACATGGGGGCTGTCCAACATTCAGGCTTCAATCACTTTTACTGAAGTATCTGACTGGCCATATTATAACTTGAAAAACTTGCAATGAAGAAATCTATCATTAAAAAAGAGAGAGCAAGAACATCTTTAAGACGTATCAGAGCAAGAATGGTTATTAAATGATCCTACGGTTTATAAATAACTATCTCTTAGAGGTTTTTGTTTTCACTGAGTCATTATTGGAACAAAAGAACTTGGCCATTACAAGGCTGGGACTGCTTTAGTTTGTCCTTCATTAAAGTCAAGCAGTAAAAGTCACCAAAGATTATTATTTTATAATGCAGCTGTATGATTTCAGCCATTTTGTCTTGAGCTGATAGTTTTTATTTATGTGTGCAACTGAGTATTGAAACATGTGGTACTTAAATGCTGGTTTACTATACAACATACAAACTTTATCCACATGTCTACATGTCAACTATGGCAACTTTAAACTTTTTCATTAAATAATAATTAATAGGATTGTTAATATTTAACTTTTAGCTTTGAAGTTCCACTGCAATTCAAAGACTCTATCTATCTATCTATCTATCTATCTATCTATCTATCTATCTATCTATCTATCTATCTATCTATCTATCTATCTATCTATCTATCTATCTATCTATCTATCTATCTATCTATCTATCTATCTATCTATCTACACACACACACTCACACATGCACAGATATACCATGGTCCAGGTGAATACTCGATTCTGATTGGCTGCTGGGTGTGGATTAAAAAGTGATAAATCACGGTGATAAACTACACCTAAAAAGAAGTTCTGGTCACACAGCCCAAACACTTTACGCTGCTGTTGAGGTCTGTGTCAGCTTCCAGCTCTGTTGCCATGTCACCGTGGCAACAAGCTACCTTATGTATCAAATACAATACATTTTTTGGGGGAAAAGGATCTAAACCAAAGAAATAACAAGAATAAAGTATTAAATATTGACCGAATATTTATTTCTTATTTAAATGACCATGGTATAAGCGGGATAATATCCTCCAAAGTGTGCATTATGGGAAACTAATGCTTCGCGTCGGACGGTTCTGGCGTTAATTCCTCATACTGCACACTTCTTCAGGTATTATCCTGAAGACATATATATATATATATATATTTAAGAAATTTGTGGGTTTTTTTTAGTACTTTGGCCAAGAGATGGCATGACAGCAGTAGTTTTTTTTTTCATTCAGGAAATGACTGGTGTATACTTATGGCATATACATGCAACCGTAGAGCAGTGAATCTCTGACTGAAAGGTTACACGTTTGGTTCCCGCCTTGTCCCCCCATGTATCCTTGTATCAACAGTTCAGGCTGGTGGTGTTGTAATGGTGTGGGAGATATATTTTCTTGGCACACTTTTGGCCAATCATTACCAATTGAGCATAATCACAACTCCACATCCTACCCCAGTATTGTTGCAGACCATGTCCGTCCCTTTATGACCACAGTGTACCATCTTCTGATGGATACTTCCAGCAGGAAAAAAACTCCATATCATAAAGCTGCAATCAACTCAGACTTCACTGGACTCAAATAGTTTCCACACTCACCAAATCTCAACCCAGTTCTGGATGTGGTGGAATGGGAAATTGGCATCATGCAACTGTGTGACGCCATCATGTCAGAATGGACCGAAGTCTCTGATGAATGTTTCCAGTACCTTGTTGAATATATGTCACCAAGGATTAAGGCACTTCTGAAGACAAAGGGGGCTCCAACCTGGTACTGGAAAGGTGTATCTAATAAAGTGGCCAGTAAGTCTATGTTGGCTTTTTTTTAACCTTCATTAAGACCCAAAGTAGTTTAGAGTCCCATTCACCCTTACATACCCATGGCAGTGCCCCCATACAAGGTCCTAGTGGCTTTCCCAAAGACTGTTCCGACACACGGACATGGAAAATATGTCGAGGAAGTTTGCAAGGCAAGAGAAGAAGGCAGACGTGTGTAGACGAGTAGAGGCGCCAGATAAATGAGAAAACAAATCTTCAAAGAGATTCTCTTTTCTAGCACTTCTTCCTTTGTGACAGTTATCTGTCTGCAGTTCACCTGCTTGATTTTTTCATTGTTTTGTGAAAAGGCAGCAAAGTAGATGTTGATTAGTTGAATCATGAGACTGTTGTTAGGGGCTCTTGATGGCCAGTGCCAGTGACTTCACCTTAATGCTCGCTTGTTCATCCTCCCTAAACGATCAACTCCAATGTCTTCCATCCTTCTAATACCTAATCCACCTCCTAGCCCTCTCCTAGCCTCACCCCGCCCCACGTGAAGCCATCACATTGTAAAGCCTGAAGCACTTACAGATAAGCAGCCCCCAGAAACCCGGCGGACCCCGCAGCAAGGCAGCTTGAGAGTCAGAGCTTAGCAGTGACGAGGTGCCTGGAGGCTGCACGCGTTGCAGATAGCAGCGTCAGATACCCAGAGAGGGGAGCCAGACAACGTGAGACTTTCTGCCCTTGTTACTGGCCCTGTGTTTGCTTACACTTTGCCCATTCCTCCCACACCATCACCTTAAAACCTACTCCACCTCCATGTTTGCCCTCGCTCTCCCTCTTTCTTGCGCATCGCTCTCCTCTCCTCTAAGATAAAGGGAAGGCCTTGCTCCCTGCCGACTCAAACTGACAGCTCGAGCCAAAGGGTTCCAGCGTTTTTGGGGAAGGTCTTGTTTGTTTTATTCCATCTGTGAACATACAGCCAGTGGGGAATAGGAAACTGACATGTTCTATTAAAAAAAAAAAAAAAATTGCACAGATCAATGTCTCGTTTTAACTACCATCCTTTGAGGCAGATTAAGGATGACAAACCGTTTATAGTTGTTTTGTTTGTTTGGATGATTGCTTCCGAGCTGCAATGAAAACCGCCATATGCCACTCATCAGCTAAAAGTAGCACACTTTAAATAATGTTCCTCGTTTAAGAAAAGGACATAAAGGACGACGGCTGTCGGTGTCATCCTGAGACCAGACATAAGAGAAACAGAGGCTGAGGAAGAGGAAAACTTTACAATTTGACGCACTGGGGCAGACAAACAGATGCCTTCAAGGGATAAAAATAGTGCTATATGTACAATTTGAGAACAAATATGCTTTTAAACTTCATAATGAAAATTTCCTTTACCCCACCAAATACCATAATGTTTGGAGTATAAGTCAGAGTTTTTGTCATAGTCTGTGACTAAAGCTATGCTTACATCACCATCGGCAACCAACGCTGAAGCGGCCACTTCCAATGAAAGATTTATTTAAACGCAAAATATCGCGCATTTCCGCATTCAAATTCTCATGTTCATCCATTCACATTTTTAGGACTTTTTCAGACTCTACCTACATAAAACACACTTTAAAAGTTAAACAAGAGACTCAATTTTGGTAGTGGTGTACGGGTGGCGTCCCCGTTAATACATGGAAGTACAAACTGTTTGAAAATTGATCATGGAAGAGAAATTAATATTTGCGGTTTGTACCCGGCTTATATGTCACCAAGTCTTTCTTATGTTGGAATAGATCTATGAAAGAAAAAAGCCAGGAGCAAGATTCGCAAGCTTAGCACCACGTCAACACATCAAAAACAGCAAACTGGGAACCTAATGAGACCTGGAGCTGGTCTTTTGACTTTATCCGTTTGCCGCTGTTGCTCCATCTTGGCTAGCTGAAAAAGGCAGCTAAAAGCCTTAAACGTGACCGTAAAGGCTCTTGAGAATTTCTAACGGAGAAAATAGCCAAGTGCTGACTCACTTGGAGGTATTTTCATCAAGCCACAGCTTGTTAGGAACTAAACACTCCACAGCTTCCACAATAACGACTTGGTGAGCCAAAAGATGACCTTTGGCAGGCTAAACTTGGCTGTGGGTCCCACTTTGGGCACCCATGGTTCAAACCGTGTTCATGAATGTGTTTTTTTGCATTTTTGGGCTGCTGTAACTTATACTCCAGAGCAACTTACAGTCCAAAAAAATGCAGCAATTTCCACAGAAAAACTATGAGTTTCGATTAGCTACTCTATCTTTATACATCCAAAATAGTATTTATGTCAAAATGATCAAATGGCTTTCAGGATACTGGTTGGAGATGTAATCTTCCACCCGCAGTCAATGCAGGTAGATATGAAACTTTGAAAGCAGAGTCACAGCGCAGTGAAACAGTGCTTAACAATGCCAATAAAACAAGGCACTTTTCACCAAGGTAGCGCAGGACACCTTCCTGCAATTTAATCAGTCAGTCAGCCAGAATTAATGTTCCTAATATCATGATTTCTCCATTACTCTATTTAACATAATTAAAATGTCGAGCGCCGGGGCCATAAAGCAGGTCGTTGGAGATTGTAATTCTGCCGTAAAGCTATGAAGCATGAAAATGTCACTTACCGAGTAGCCGCGGCCTGACAGCGAGTGAGTGGAACTCTGTAGGGAGAAAGAGGAGAACAGGGATGACCTTTAAGGAGCGTTTCACTCGCTCCCACAGACATGATGAAGCGCCGTCGCTTAAATATCAATATTCACGTTAACCTTTTATCTGCCCCGCCGTGTACCCCGAGCCCGCTCACATCACTCCTAGTCAGGGTAGCCCACACAACAGGGAGAGTTTAGTGGGCGCGGGACTGCAAATAGTCACACCTTGATGAGAAACTAAGTATGAGATGTCTAAGAATAGGCAATAAAAAAGCTGATTAAAACTGACAAATTAGAGGTGCATGAAAAACCAACTCTGAGACCCAAAAGTTAGTCAAACCTCAGTCACGATTGTCTTTACGGATGGATGTTGGCGAAAAATGGGCAAGACTGCATACACTAAATAGCAAAGTCATAGACCACTTGTTTTGTGTGTCTTAGAGATTTTCTTGTGGAAGGAGCTCATTAGTGCTGGTCATGTGATAAGTACTGACTGATAGAAATGAGAAAATGAGCAGATCTAGTGTAGTTCGTGTGGACCTTCTGTGGGTGTTTAACGAGCACTTGGGCATTACCTGCACGCCCTGTGGGTGCACCATTCTTGAGTGGTCAGTAGGAAGCCAGTGCGTGTACCTTTACTAGACTGTTGCGTAAGGGCACCGTACAAAGGCAACACCCGAAAGTCATAAGTGCAGATAACTACAGTTAAATTATCAATACAAATACTTGAAGATACACTTATTGCACGACAATTGTGCATAACCTTTATTATGCGATTGCTCTTGTCTACAACCGTCTATTCCAAAAATCCATAGCACAGGTATTGGGACATAAAGACTACTGTATAATGTGGACATTGGTTATCTATAGATATTCAACCAAAACCATTTCACGTATTTCTGTGACACAAGCCTGTGTACAAATTATAACATCTGGAAATTTAGGTTTTATGACGTATAATGAGGGACGAGCCAGATGGGGGAGCAGGAGACCCCCACTCGGTATAGACTGCTTAAGGGGTGAAGATCAGCCAATTTTTACACACGTAACACTATGTGACATATGCAATAACCGTGTTCTGTTTATATGCAGTTTATTAGTGTTTCATGCACCAATTACATAATTTTAAAACAATATATGACATAAGAGGAGAAAGCCAGAACAAGCTGGATGCATGTGGGGCAAGACCAACAAAAATGGATACGTTTGTGGAGGCTACTCGCCAGCTGTGGTGGGACAGGCTGAAATGATGATGATGATGATGCAATATAAAAGTTATACATTGATGTTGGACATACATGGACATATGAGAAACGGTTGTGGAAAGACAAAAATGTGTGCATGCATTTCACAAAAATCAAGCCCAATTGCGTGATGTTTGCATAATAATTGTGTATAAACTACATAAAATACACAAAGTTCATTAGCCTTAACAGTTAAAAACCAAATTCACATAAAGACTGACAGATTTCTATGGAAATTGACAAAAGAAGAATGCAAGAAACACTCATGAACTGCGTACAACTCGCATATATCACAAAAGACTGAAAATTCATACATGGACAATGCACAGATTGTACGCAGTGACAATGTGACACGGGCTTTAGGGAAAAAAGGATTTTGAATGTATCTAATTACAAACACAAAGTAATTTATTGTGTGACATAAGCAAAAAAAAAAAAAAGACAATGAAAAGTCATGTGTTGACATATTACTTTGAGTTTAAGTAAACATGAATAAACACTGAAGATAATTTTAAAAAGTGCTGGTAGTTTGTTTGAGCATTCTGTGTTTCATGCGTTAACACAATGCCAAAAGACATCGGCCATCCTTTTATTGGAAGATGACTCACAGCATGATCTCATCAAGCATGGTTTGGCAAAAAAGTGCAATAACTCTTTTTCCAGTAAAACAGAGTGATCCCGCCATAAGAGTTGGGAAATGTACTAGAGGGGTCTCCAGAAGCATCCAAGAAGTAAACCCTCTCCTCTACATCATTAAATATAGCCGCCAAGTCCAATTTGGTGCTCAGTTAATTTCATAAATCTGTGCAGACAAGATGAAGCTGGCAGGAAATTGGCATATCAATGGAATGGGAACCTGGTCAATTTTTGAATTTAATTACCACACGGAAACCCCCAGACTCCTTCAAAACATGACTGCACTCACAAAACTCTACAAAATGAAGACATGTAAAACGTTTACAGGGTCTTTGATATATATATTATATTTAGAAATTATTACAGTTGGACAAACAGGAATAAAAAAAGTTATAATTGTTCCAATTAAATACGTAGTTTACTGTTTGTTCTGCTCATGGTTACAGAAGTCAGAAAACTGTGTCCAATCAACAGTTCTGCATCTACAAAAACTATATTTTTTACATTATGAGGTGCATTCAAAAAACCAACAGCGACTTTTATTCCAGAGTGCCTTATATATGGATTATTTCTGATTGTGCATACTGATGTAAAAGAGATTTTGAGAGGTACATGATGTTCTGTCAAAAGGTTTGGTTGGTTATTATTTTGAGGACGCTAATATGGCTAATGTGGAGCAGTGTCTTTTTTTATGTGTTGCTAAAGATGTTATGAGTTAGTGTAGTCACAGTCTTGTTTGTACTAGCTCCATCAGTCTACTTTTTTATGTCACAAACATGGTTGGAACCTACAGGTATAATGAATACGCTAACATTTCTAATGTGTAGCGCTGTCAGACAAGTTTTCTTATGTTACTAGCAACGTCGTGGTCACAGTATTGTTTGTTTTAACCGCATCAGTCTATTTTTTACATGTTATAAACAGGATGAAGTTTTACAGGTATAATGAATATGCTAACTTTTCTAACGTGGCTAATATGTACTAGCGTCAGACCGTTTTTTCAAGTATTACCAACAAGTTTGTGAGTTAGCGTGGTCCCAGTATTGTTTGTTATAGCGGTTTCAGTCTTTTTTTTTACGTGTTACACACGGTTGGGAGTGACAGCTATAGTAAATACGCTAACGTTTCTAATGTAGCTAACATGTTGCGGTGTCACACTAATTTTTTAGCAACAGTGTGTTACTAACAAGTTTGTAAGTAAGCGCAGTCACAGTACTGTTTATTTTAGCTGTATCAGTGTGCTTTTTCATGTGTTGCAAACAAGATTGGGTTTCACAGGCGCTGTCAATACACTAACACGGCTAACATAGCTAATGCGTGTAGAATATTTCAAACAAGTTCTAGAGTTCCTGTGGACACAGTTTAATTGTATGCACCCTACAGTGCAGAAAATATGAAGCAATAAGAAGCAAAAATCATGTCTGATTGCTTCTAGTTATCTTATATGACCAGTAACAAGTGACCAAGGACAGTGAAAAAAAAAAAAAAGCTAAGTAGCACTTTGTCGCCATCTATGATAGTAAATTACACATCACAACCATGGTTTAAAAAAGTCCTAATTGATATTAGATAGCACCACTGTATTTGTTTGAAAGTTGAATTGCTGTTAAATACGCTGTTACCTTGTTTATCATGGGGGTTGCGTACTTAAAACAACTATAAGCTTTTTACGCCTGTTTGAACCCTCAAAACCAGGGTTATAGAATGAAAACATAAATGGACACAGCAAACTGGTTGCATTGTGTACAGGAGACATGGTACAGAGGAGAGTGATTGGAAAGGTCAACAGCCAATCAGGACACAGAACATAGTGCACAAAAAAAACAAAAACAAACATGCGATGGAACACTGTAATTCAAGAGGAAAAACAATTTTGGGTATAATAGACCAAGGTAATAATGGCTGTTCATCTATAGGACCAAGGCCTGTTTCTAATAATATCCTGTACCACAGCAACCCAACCCTTATCTCAGGTATCCCTGAACTGCCTCTGGTACAATCACAATCTGGTTTCTAAGAAATTCTGATTGGTTCCACACACCTGATCCCATAACCCAGCGGGGTGCATGGCAGGTCAGTCTACAGAAGAAAAAAAAAATCCCATTTATCCACTTCATTATTTCTTATTATTTCATTTCTAAGAATAATCATAATTTTATTTTAAGAGTCTTTTGAGAGTTCAACTTAAATCTCTCTTTTTTTTATGGACACACACTCACCCGGAGCTTTTAAATGCAGCACTTTAAAAGCTGGACAAGAGCAGCGTGGAGACAGAAAAGGCTGGGTTTTGTTTTGTACTCACTGCGAGACAGCGCTCAGCACGAATACCAATCTCCAAATCCCTCCCTCCACTTCCACTTTCCACTGCTTTTATTCCTCTGTCTAGATTGGCAATTTCTCCCCCCCTGGTCTCTGGTGGGGACTTTTCTGCTAGACCAATTTCATCCATAGGTCCACCCTCAATCCGAATCGACCTTCCCCACACCTTTACTGCCACTGAATTCCTTGTTTTGCACCCTCCCGGTGCCCCAGGAGCACTCTCCCACACCTGCTCCAGGCATCAGCCCTCATCAACGCTTGTGTGCCCCTCTGATTCACAGGACGACTCCTGTGGTGACGATTAGGGAGAAGTCCCGCCGCGAACCGGAAAGCAAGCTCTGTGGGAATCAAAAGGCTATTCCCACTCTTCTTAACCTCCCTGCTCCCCTCGCTGCTACCACCACAGAGGACTCCAAAGAGGAGGGCAGGGCACTCGCAACTGCACACAAGGCAGAAATCCGCTGGTATAAAAGTGCCAAAAGTGCATTTTCTGGGAGAAAATGTCTGTGTGTGTGTATGTTGTAACGGGCATTTCAATGTGTTTGTGTGCTTATGCACATAGGTGGAGAGAGGCCAAGGCCATTTGGAATTAGTCTTACTATATAGAGTTCATTCAACTTGGAGCATTCTGAGTAGAAAGAGAGGCTTATTTAAATGATAATGAGCGACAATCCATTGGATTTAGTGCTGGTGAAGGGGGTAAAAAAAAGAGTAGGGAAAGAGGGGATCCATTAAAATGCCAGTGGTTCAGAAGCCATAGGGTCTGCATGCAGCTAAACACTCTCTCTTAAAAGCCATTATACATGGCTCTCAATGGATTTCTGCAGTGCCTGGGACTTCAAAAGGATTTAGGAACCCGCCCAAAAGAGGGAATGGGGGAGGGTGGTGGACAAGTGCGTGGATACGGGAGGTGGTGGTTATGGTGCTTGGTGGTGGCGAGAAGGACGGCACAGATGCTGGGGGAATTTAAGGGTTAACTAAACAGCCCCGGAGAAGAAAAATGTTGCTAAATCCACCCTTTAATCCCATCTCCCTTTTCCCTCTCCTTCACACTTAGGAAAAAAAAAAGACTATATCCAGACTATTGGTTTTGGTCACTGTAGGGAAGCCAAGAGGCGGGGACGCGAGAGCTTAGAGGACCATGATGAAGGGCTGGATGCAAAGATGTATGCCCTCGGTGGCAGGAGGACTAGGTAGGTGGGTGGTTCGGATACACATGGGTGGATATTGATGAGTCAAAGATGGTCTTAGAGACTCCTGACAGCCCCTCCCCGACTGCCACCCTCTCTGAGTCTGGTCACAGATGGAATGCGCAACAGCACCTCTCCACATTAATCAAGTGTCTGTTTTGGCTTTCTGCTAGAGTCACGCTGCACTGCAGATACCCATACACAGTCAAAACAAACTAATCAACACCCCACCACGGTGATGAACGAACAACATGGCCTGAATTTTTTTTTTTCCTCTGCGCTCAAATTGATGCATGACTGTTTTTACAGGCGGGAAGGCGGGAGCGTCCGCATTTGTCTCCATTTCCTTTGGCGGAAAGACAAGAGAAATCCATTTTACTCATTGCCGACGTGGCGTCATTAGTCGAGAGCTCTTAAAGCCGGGAAGCCCTTTTGATGTGGTGAAGTACGTTTTATGAAAATTAGTGATGCTTTCAGCGTGGTGGTGGTGGTGAAGATTCCACGGAGCTGAACGAAAAAGATATAGGAGAGCGTATGACACCGTGATAGCGAGGAATTCAGGTGGGTGTCAGATTGAGGGCCCTGCTGAGTCCAGCCCAGTCGGATTTAGACAAAAGCAAAGACACGCATAGGTAGAAAAGTCTAATAAAGGGGCTACCGGAGAGCGATTGATGGATGTATTTGGTGTAGCCACCATTGTTGCACCTGTTTACCTGCAGGTTGGGGTATTTGTGGCGGTTCGTGTATCAAAAGATAAAGCAAGTCCTGCTATTTTTGTTGACTGTTCAAGTAAAAATTCCAAAACTCTGTCGAACAAAGAGTATTTTGTTTACTTTCACAATCTGATTCCTCCAACACATTCTTACTTTCAAGTTAGCGCAAATCAACGTTTGGTTAAGGACCTTTTCGCGTCACTTTTTTTACGTTTTGGTTATCCCCAACTCGTTTTTTGACATGCTGGCTGTTCCCATTAAATCACGGGTCCCCAACCTCCGGGCCATGAACCAGTACCGCCACGCATAGCACACTGGTACCCAAACCCGGTCCCCTTACCCTAATCTGACACCAGACCAGATGCTGTACTGGATCCAAACTGGTACCAGCTGGGGTACCTGGCTCAAGCAGGATGAGGTACCGGATGCAAACCAGTAAAGTTAAGGTTAGGTACCGGTACTGGCCTGATTTTACTAACTGCCGGCACGTTAAAAAACTATAAGTTGGGGACACTCAAGGTGACACAGAAGGGGCCTTAACCAAACATCAATATGTGACGACTTGGGGATGAGAATGTGTTGGATTCCTCAGTGTCTCCAGCGTCTGGTCAAGCATTAAAGTCATTACAGATGGTGTGGCTACAACCTTCTGGGCTCTAGGCTTGCACAATACATCGCAATTGTATCGTCATTCAATATCAGCCTGTGCAATGTGCAAGACATAACGCAAAAGGCTGCATAAATTGTTATACATGGCTACCTTTAATGTTTAAACACATGTTAAAACAATCTTATGTCTTGAAGTATTTAAAAAAAATTGAGAACCATAAGCATTTGAACAATCGGATGAAAATAATTGATGTGAGAAGCCCTCCTCCTATGTAGACGAGGGTCATTTGGAATATAGTTTAAAGACCTACTCTAATAAAAAAAATATTTTTGGTGTTTTTAGCATGTTCTTGTAACAGTATGGAGTACATGTATAAAGAAAATTAATGTGAATCAGGAGCAGGCGAAAAAATGTTTTTGGAAAAAGAGCTAATAGCCTAGAACTGACAACCCAGCCACCACGGCGTTGTGGGCCCGTTATGGTTTGAAAGTGAGCAAAAAAATGTGGCCACAATTGGGTTTATCTGCATTTTCCGTCAGCGTGCCGGTCTCTGGGCAGCAGAGCTTGCTTGCATACAACACTCTCAGCTAGTGTAGCAAGCCATCCCATTGAGCGCCAGTTTAAGCCAATGTGAGCAAACACAGGTTGCGCCACCACGGAAACTACAGACAAACCCAATTGGGCCCCACATTTTTACCACTTTTTAACCATATGGGTCCCATTTGGGCCTTGTTGGCCTGGAATAGGTGGGCTACAAACTCCCTGTTCCAATCTATTTGAATGTAGCGACTTGTAGACAACTAGATCCACATCTTGTTTTCCTCGTCTGGATAGCTCCAATATTGCTCGCCATTTTTGTTTCTCTGTGGAAACTATGTACAAGGAAATTTTTTTTTTTGTTTTTTTTTTTATCTAAAATCGGCATAGTCGTAGTTTAAAAAAACTACAATTTTACAATACATCGATCTAAAGATGATCGGAGTGAGACTTTAAGTTAAGTTTACCCTTCTTTGAATAAAACTATTGCAGCAAAATTAAATTGATGTAGTAGTTGATTTTTGTTTAGCTTTTTGTACATCTATAGCAATTCACATTGTCATCGCAATATTGATGACTAATGCCGCATATCGCGATTTTTCCTCGTATCATAAAACTACTACACGCCATTTTTTTAGGCAGATTAGAGGAGGATGTCACATCTTACACTGCTAGCAATTGCTGCGTGCAATTGTTAACAATTCCCCCCCTTCCCATCCGACCACTACTGCCACCGCATCCACCACCACCCACCCCCCCTCATCTGCGCCCCCTCCTTCTTAGTGCTTGTCGTATATCCCTGTCAGAGCTGTCAACAAGCATTGGTCTTTTATCTGACAAGCCCGCCTCTTCCTCCTGACTTTTTCATTAAAAGACAGCCTTTTACACAAATTCAGGAAAAATAGTATGAGGAGAAGCGGGTACGGGGGGGTGGGGTGGGGGCTGAACACGAGCAGCTGAGCAGCAAGAAAAAAAGGAAGTGAAAATAAGGGGAAAAAATTAGGCAGGGTGATTTTTTTTTTTTTTCCCTCGTCAGGCTGGATTTTCTTTTGGAATGTTGAAAAGCTTCAGACAATGAATTTAATAAGTTCATTAAAATCTTTTTTCTTTCCATCATTTTCCCCCCTGATGGAAAAGGAAGCTGCATATTTCCCTGCCTCTCTTCTCTCCCTCTTTTCTTCCCTCCTGCTTTCGTCAGCTAAATGAACAGTCTGATTGAATTTAGTTCGGTTTGGGAGGCCTGCTTGACAGGCATTAGTATCGAAGAATATTTCTACATTCATTTAAAATGAGCCGCTCGGGATTTTGCATAAATTCTCATTACTTTCCCTGTATCTAAATTGCATTATTTTATCCCTTATGCTGAACTGACGCCTGGCTTCCATTTTGCTTTGCCACACACTCATCTAACTAAATGGGCTGGCATATGGATGCCGGTGAAGCGGTAATTGGAACAATTTCTTTAACTCGTTCCATTCTAGGGTTGGCAAGGTCAAGCCACACCTGGCTGAACAACGTTAGGTCACGACTACGTTTAACCGCATCATGCTTTAAGTAATGCCAGACCGACTAGTTGATGCTGTGTGACCGGCTTAATCGTTTCCTGCTTTTTTTTTTTTTTTTTCAATGTCCAGAAGCTTTACGAGACAGGAGCAGGGGGGCAGCAGGAGCTTAAGTGCACCAGCTCCTCTCTGATCTCGGTGTCTGTGCTGCTTGCTCTCTGTAACCTGTCAGGGGCTCCATGCTCGAGCTGTTAAAATGGTTCTCTTCAGGAGGTCTGAGTAAAGGGGAGAGGTCGTGCTGATGGACTCACCTCACTGAGCTGCTCCTTCGAGTTGCTCCTGTGTGGTCGACTGAGCTCCTGCAGCGCGTCGTCCTCACTGACTTTGACTGGACGGACGGCCAATGGTTTGATCTGAAGCACACACAAGACGAGATGCCACTGTCATTAGAAAAATGATATGATGAGTATAATAAAAATAAAAAAATACTTTGCATTTGGCGAGAAACGCAAAATCCAGGTTTATGGAGAACTGCTGTAGTCCACTGTTGTGACTACGTCATTGGTCTACAACCCCACATGTGCCTTGATGGTCCAATACTCAATGGAACTCACTTGAATAGCCCGGACAATTCTAAACTGTCCAGGAACGGACCGGTGTGATCCAGATTGCTCAGTGGAAATGAGGCAATAGTCACCCACAGTGTGCTAAGAAGTAAAAATGAAGCCTGAAGTGGGACGTTCTAAAATTGGGTGATTGGACAGGGCAAAGTAAAGAGAGAGCTTTGTTGCATCAACCTGCCTATCAATAAAAAAGCAGTCCACTCAACATGCATCTAATAAACAACAAAAACCTGATGACTGAAAATAAATGAATTCATTAATATCACCACCTTACATTTGTTACAAATAGAAAATACAGAGGAAACCTCACGTAGATCATAAATTTGTTGATTTTTGATGTAAAAACTAACTTTTTGATGGTAATTATTGATCATTAAAGGGAATTTTCAGCCTTTTGCAATCTGCGATCAGTGGTTATTTGAGAAATTGCAATATTTGATTGAGTACCAATCCAGAAGGGAAGATGAGGCTGTGATCTGACTCCGCATAGGCTGGGATTAGATTTGAATTGGGTTTTGCAATAGTTGTAAAAGTATGTGGTGTTGAGTATGTTTTTCGCAGTCAATCATAAACAAGCAACTTGGAGACAAGTACCACTCTCTTGGCTTTGGCCAAAAGCTCCTGCATCGCAACAACATATAAAAATGATGCATTTTAACTTTCATCAACTGACTTATTGCCATTAAATGCCAGTTAATGAGTTCTCTTTTTATATTTAGATGGATTAATTTAACTCTGAACGTATGATGGATCTATGCCTGACATTATAGTAACCCTCCTGCCAACTTGGATGGTTTGCTTTATTGCAGGCAATCAAGTAGCACAGTTGGTGCACATCCTAATTCCCAGCCAGACGGAGGGTTGGTGAACTCAGCAAGGAGGACTGTGTGGTGAAGTAGCCAATCAAATGTCTTATCCTACTTCCCCCACCTTGGAGTACAGCGGCGATGGCCGCAGGGTGCAATCCATTTGACTAGCAGAGAGCGTGTCGTGGCTCCCCCGGTGGCAAGTGTGTTGTCTGGCCCTGGTCTCCTGATCTCCACTGTAATTTAAGCAGATCACTGCTACAATTAACCTTTCCTGGTAAATATCAATTATGGCCCCCGGCTGGGCTAGAATTAAAAGGGTCATCAGCTAATCTGACAGGTTTTGTACGCTACCACCTGGCTGGGAGAAGGAGGGAGCCAGGGCAGCAGAGAGAGTGTTTGTCTGCCCTCACGCCCGCCAGCTCACATGCTAAGTAGACAGAATTCCCTTTTAATTACCCTGCAGTCGCCAGAGTGAGCATGCTGATTGGCTAGAGGTTGGTAAAAGTATACTGGGGTCAACAGTGACAAAAAGGTGTTGGGTGGAATGTGGACAGAAAAAGGTAGAAGTAGGGTGTACTGGGTGCCTAGCAATCAGGGCGTAGTGATGGAAGAAAGAGAGACCTGGCAGGTGGGCCTAATCAGGTCTGACTTCCACCTGTAGACTTCTTTCCCTTTGCCTCTTGTTTTCCCCTCAACTCCATGCCAGAATAACCACTCTCCCAATCTGAAAATAGATTCTGGCCCTTTGGATTTCTCCAGAAACAGCCACTCTTTTAGTTGGACAGACTCAGAGACCGAGGCTGAGATACAGTGGGTCTCACACTGCCATCGAGGGCTGCTGCTGATCACTTTGTTTACACGGCGCCGGACGGCTGACAAATTCCTGAAGGCACAGGGAGTGTTTCCGCACTCTCCCGGGCCCGCAGGCTACATTACTCAGTCTCTAATCAATTTGGCAATTGATCAGAGCACAGCTTCTAATTAGGTACCTGGGTTGATGATGCAGTGTGTAAGGACCAGTTCCCAAGCTGCTGTTCAAAGGGACAGAACAGCAATTGATTTAGGCGGGAATTCACCAACTCTGACAAAAGACTGGCAACTGTGACTCCTGTGATTAAGGCAGAGGTTCATTTCCTGTCTATACAAGTGTTTAATTGGCCTTTGGCTCTTTATTGAACACCTTTGAAGTGTTTCTGTTTTGTGTGTGAGTGTGTGTCTACTAATTAATGTTAATAGTAGGGCTGCACGAAATGAGGAAAACTTGTGATGTGTGATATTTGTAATCAATATTGTGATGACGATATGACTTCCAATGTTTGCAACTTTTGGCATATCCCGTTCGGGGTTGCCACAGCGAATCAGCTCTCCCTGATCCACAGATTTGGTTTGGCAGAGAGTCTTATGGCGGAATGCCCTTCCTGACATATTTAATCCGGGCAAGGGACTGGCACAGGGAAAACCTAGACTTGGGACCCCTTGTGGACATTGTTAGGCAGTAGTGTTGCGGGTCTTCCCTAATGACCCAAACTGGAATAAGCTCATTGCGCCCCTTGGGAAAAAAATTCTGGTTTCACATGCGACAGTCCTGCATGAGCCACCCAGATGCCAAGGACAATTTGACATTCAATTGATAAAAAAAAGCTAATACACAATTTCCATATCACTTAAACATCCATCTATCGTCTTCCGCTCATCCAGAACAAGGTCGTGGGGTAGCAGTCAAAGCAAAGATGTCCAGACTTGCCTCTCCCCAGCCACTTCCTCCAGCTCCTCTGGGGGGACCCCAAGGCATTCCCAGGCCAGCCGAGAGACGAAGTCTCTCCAGCGTGTCCTGGGTTTTCTCTGGGGCCTCCGCCCAGTGGGACATACCCGGAACACCTCTCCTGGGAGAGGGGGCATCCAGAGGAGACCTCAACTGGTTCCTCTGGATCTGTGAATAGCAGCTCTGAACTCTCTCCTTGTGACCGAGCTTCTCATCCCTATCTCTAAGGGAGCGCCCAGCTACCCTACGGAGGAAACTCTTATCAGCTAAAGGACGCAGGCATCTAACAAATGCGTGTAAAGTATTTATTTGATTTGTGAAACACCTTAAGCTAACATTAGCTTACGATTTACCATGTGAGTATACATTAACCATTTATCGAGGTTTGTACGATACGTGTATCGTTCAGGCTATTTTGATGACACTACATTTACAAATTATTTTCAGCCTAGTTAAAAGTGCACTTTTGTCAGCTTGATGATGACACAATCTATTTATGTGGACAAACAGCTGACCGCAAGTGCCAGTACAGGTTTACTTGCAGTGGTTGTATCGTCACACACGAGCCCACAAGCTTTCTCAGAAGCTAGCACCAACAGCTTCTCTAAAAGTTTTTCAGGTTTAGCAGCATTAAATTGGTTCAGGTTAAAAAGCAATAGGGGAATGTCAGTGCCTTGTGTGTAGATTTTGGGGATTGGGGTGAAACTTAAGAAGGCAAATAGAAAAAAAAGGCACATCTAAGTAAGGGCTTGTGTTTTACATGAATAATGTACTGGAAATTAGCTCCATTAGTCTCGGTATTGAACATGTCTGCAGTCCGTCTCTGGAGGCTGCCGCTCTGTGCTCTTTAATTATCTTCAAAGGACCCTCCAGCATCTTAATTTCCCCCCCTGGTTGTGTAATACTGACTGAGCCCCGCTCATTTGTACTACTTTAACCCTGGGTTAAATCACACAGACCCTTGATGTAGTCGGGGCTAGTCGAGGCACAGACAGGGGGCAGACATTTGCCATCAGATCATGATAACTTCTATTTTCTATTTCCTGTTTCTCTGCTCTTGCAGCATCCGCCTCTGTTCAGTTATTTGGCAGTGAGCTGATTTGGTGCTTGGAGGTGCGGCTTTGTTTTCTTGCTCTTTTGGTCTTCCTTTTTTCATCACCTGTGCAGGGGGAAGAGGGAGGGGGCAGTTGAGCAGAATCCCACCTCTGGATGTAAAAGGTTGTTAATTCTGGCCTCACTTTTCCACTTCTGTCACTCCGCCTTGTCTCTTGGTGGCCTGCCATCACCTGTTATTAGTGTCACAGGAGGATCTGATGAAGCGTTGTCCAAATCCTCATTACTCTGGAATCTTGGCCCCTCCACACCACCCTCTCACCATCTTGTTGCTCTTCTGAGGCGCACCATGATGCTCCTCTCCGGGCCTCCGAGGCAGATGACAAGGAGAAATAAAGAGAAGGAAGGCTGAAGATGACGGATACAGATCATTCCTCTAATTTGTTCTGAAAAGTGTCCTGCGCAAAGGAGCCTCACCCTTATTAACCCAGCAACAACCTGCTACCGCTGCTCAGGGAGACGTCTGCGACGACTGTGTGTGTGTGTGTGCGAGGGCAGCCCAGCGGTGTGGCAGACGGAGGCACCTTGGCGCTAAGTGCCGGTCTGCGGCACCAGTTCAATCTATCGGCTCATTATCCCCCACGCCCAGGCTGGGGCACAGACAAGTGCACTTTAGGGCCACAGGCCAAATTGATTCATCTGCCTTCATTTTTCTTCAGGCGCAGAAGTGGCAGCTGCTGGGAGGCAGGGGGAAGGAGCTATAAAATGGCGAGAGGCTGAAATAGCAGCGCCGCGTAGTCTGAGAGGAAGTGAGGTGAAGAAAGCAACGTATTTTCTGCACTATAGGCCGCACAGGATTATATGACGCATTGTCAAAGAATAGTCTAATTTCAAACTTATGTCATATTTAAGGTCCACCAAACTGTAAGTCGCATTAAAGCGAGATAAAAATTAAGAGATAAGTCGGTCAGTCAGACTTTATTACCTGGATTTCTATTAAAGAGTTATTTCATTAAGTTACTAGCATTAACTCCAGAACTTGTTTGTAACATGCAGCACATTAGCAGTGTTGGCATATTAACAAAACCTTTAACTTCTAAATCTTGTTTCTAATACGTAAATGAACTGTTACCACTAAAACAAAAGTTACTGTAACTATAATAATTCCCAGCCTTGTTAGTAACAAATAAAAAGACACAGACATGCTACATGCTAGCTGGGTTATCGTAATCAGAATAGCACCCAACCGTGTTTGCAAAACAAACAAAAAAATAGACTGATACTGCTAAAACAAATTTCACCTTGACTATTACAGCTTCCAACTTTCTAAGAAACATGTAAAAAAAAAACAAAAACAGGTCCATCACAGCTACATCTTACTCTGACTATGCTAGCCTCTTACCTTTTCAGTATAGTCCAACAGCTAGATATGTTAGTGCGTTCACACTCAAAAAACAGACTGATACAGCAAAAACAACTGTTACATTACAACCTTGTTGGTAACACGTAAAAAAATACAACACATGTTAGCGTATTTTTAATAACGCCCAAACTGATTTTCAATTTGTTAATAAAACCTAGAATGATACAGCTAAAACAAGCATTACTATGGCTATGCTAACTCCTAGTCTATGTAAAAAAAAAAAAGAAAATACAGTCCAACACATGTTAGTGTGTTCATATTAACACTCAAACATAAAAAAGACACTGACACAGCAAAAATACCAACTACCTTAACAGTAACGTAGAAAAGGAACACACTCCGATACAATAAACGTTGGCCGCGTTAGCGTGACACCCAAACTTGTTTGAAAATCGTTAGAAAACAGTGACAGAGCACTGTGTACAGTAACTCTCAAAATCGCTTCAACATCAATAAACACAACCAGATTTATTTAAATATAAGGCAGACTTGTTTTTTGAAAACAAAACAAAAGGCTTTTAAGTGAGCTCTACAGTGCTATAAATACAGTATGCATTAGGGTAAAAACGCTTTCCTGTCTGTAATTGTTTTGTCATTTTGGTTTTCCCTTTCTCCTCCTGCTTCTTCCTCTACCATTGTCACTTTAGACACTTTCCAGAAATCTCTATCAAGATTTATACCCAGGTTGGAAATTATCCCAAGGACAAGCAAGTGGATTTACAACAGGAGAAGCAAATGGATTCTTGTTTTTATTTTGACGAGTCCCGGTGTATCCATTACGCCTTTTAATCATACATTATTCATACAGTATATCTTACCAAATAATAAATGGCCACATAAAAAAGGGCTACACATATTGTAAAATGCCTAAATTGTTTACGCTGTCCTCTCCCCTTATGCAGTAGGAGCTGCATACAATATTTAAGGCAGCTTACAAAAAGAAGCCTGCAAAATCCCAGCGTGATGGAGTTTGCATTCCGAGCGATGACAGCGGCTCGGGACAAGAGTCTGCAGATTAAAAAGCAACACTGCGTACAAATGAGGTGTGCTGCAGACAAATTAGTGGGTGTGACCTACAAGCCATTTGGCATTTGTGCTCCACACAAAACTCATAAAATGCCGCAGTGTGTGACGCCAACAGGGTTTCTGCCGTGACCACTCAACAAAGAAGTCAAGCCGAAAGCGATGGACTGATTCACAGCCAACGTGGACCTCAGGAGAGCCAGAGAGTCTCACGGGGCGTCATCTACAACAGATGAACTGGGGAGGAGGAGAACTCCCTGCAGGCCGTAGGTCTCTCCAATCACTCCCACCATATGCCTTCAGAGGGAGTAAGGAAACAAGGGGGAAGGGGAGGCGCACCTGCTCAAAAAATACAAAACCATCCCTCATCACCCTATCCCAGGGGGTCAACTGACAACTGCAACTAACACACAAACCCGCACACACACCCCTCACCTGTCAGCTGGAACCAGAAGGACAGTATCTGTTCTGCACTGATAAGCACAAGACCTTACACTGGAAGCCCCCAGGACCTCTTCTCTCCCTCTCCACTCCGAGGCAACCCCTTAATGCTACCGAGAGCAATTAGCTCAATCATGACGAAATGCTAATGACGCTTCAGAGGGGAAAGTAGGGGCAATGCTGTGAATGCAGGATTTTTTTCTTACTTTCAAAAGCCAATGAAAAAACTGCGTTTTAACCCTTTAATATTCTTTCGCCTAGCGTAACTCATCCACCGTTTGTGCAAATAATGTAGTTCCAGCAGATTCCGAGGCAGAAAGAAGCAACCTTGCTCTGATATGCAACATTACCGAAGTGCTTATGGGTGCAATGTAAATAAGATAATTCTGTCAGAGAGAAAAGCAGTTTAATCGTTGGATATGTAAGTGATGCATATCGGTGCAAGTTTTTCCCGAGTTAGAATCTACTGACTTACGGTATGTCGAAGAGAATCTGCGACATGATCCAAGGTTTGACAAAACCAGGTTGAATGTTTGTATTGTGTCAGGATCTAAGCCATGCAAAAGACTGGCGGCCTATCCGGACAACGCATTCTCATTCCCATGTCATCACATATCAACGTTTGGTTGAGGACCCCTCGGCGTCACTTTTGGGTGTCCCAAACTTGACTTTTTTTTTACATACTGGCAGTTCGTCAAACCTCGGGATGTGGCACCGGATGCAGTCCCGGATACGCGGACTGGTCATCAGGATGCGGCCAGTAACGGTAACATAACCAAAATTAACCCTAAACTTAACCAAAAACACCCAAATCTACACATGGTATTCGGCACTTTCATAAAACTTCTCTACAAACCCCTACCAGCCAACTCCAAATGGTCTGCAACGGGCCCCTACGAGGTTTCTCTGGGGACAATTTCATGTCAAAAAACTTTTTTGGGGACTTGTCCTCCTCTCGTCCGATTGGTCAAAAAGTTTTTTGCTTATAACTTTTTAATGGAAGGTCCTAGAGACTTGGAAACTTGGACTTCTTCCATTACACATTATTTAGCCAAGCTGAACATGCTGGACGCGTCCGAACCAAACTACGACCATCCGTTCAAAAGTTACACATGCATAAAAATGTGGGCGTATCTCTGGAACCGGAATCCTAGCGTGGTGGGAACACCACCAGGTGTCTCCTTACTCCGGGGTATGGAGGGGGTAAGACTTGATTTCAAGTCGCTGCGACTTTCCTTTCAAAAGTCACGGGGGGGGGCATGACCCCCCAAAGCCCTATATACCTAACCCTAATACTGTACCAGATGCTTTACCGGACCCAACCCGGTAGAAGCAGTACTGGACGTGAACCAGTAAGGGGTTATGATTAGGGTACCAGTACTGGGTTAGGAAAGAAAAGGTGGGAACCTTGCCCACAGTCATCAGGCAGGGTCAGTGCACACACCATGCCAGCCCCCTAGAACGCAGGGCTCCAGGTCCACAACGTCCCAAAGAAAAAAATGAAACAAGAATGTTTTTGGGGTTGTCCCATGGTCATGGAGGTTAAGGAGGTCAGGCCCTGTACTGGACCGTTTCCGGTTCACGCCCCAGAACTGTTCTGGGATGTGAAACGTCAATATGTGACGAGTTGGGAGTGAGCATGTGTTGCTCCAGGGTGTACCTCGCCTTCGCTAGCTGGTTTGGCTCCAGCAACCCTATGACCCTGAACGGGATTCAGCGGGTTCAGAAGATGAACGGATCCATTAACATCTAAAAAAGTCAGGGATGGCATGTGGAAAAACTATCCCTGGAGGTTGATTTTGGCTCATGTTTTTCAACTCAGACAATTATTTGAAAATCAAAGTCCATTTCAGCTTTAAAAAAACAGTAACGTCCAAAGTCTGAGTGAAGCAACCACTACACGTAGTGGAGTACGTGATGAATGCTTCTGACAAACTGACATGTAAGCACTTTGATTAGGAAACGCAGACGGAAAAAAAACATTTACTATTGAGTTTTCAATTGAGTATTATTGTTTTTTTAAGTTGAAAATTGCTAAAAATATTGATTATTTCATAACTGGATGACCTTTTTCAGTATTTAAGTTAAATGTTGAGCATCCAGGTTTTACCTTTGATGAAGTAAAGCCAATAGATGAATCACCAAATTAAAGTATCAATAAGAAGAATGACAATTCCACAATTTTACCTATTTTAGTTTTACCTCCTAATATGTTTAAACTTATATAAACATATTCAGCAATACGTTCATCGAGCCATTAACTGGATTTCTTAGCAGTCTTAAAGTGATTGATATCATGTTCTTTTTGACACTGGTCATCACATTACGCAGTAGTGAAGCAGGCATGCTGCGTTTATCTCAACTTCTGCAACAGTTTCATGCGAGAGGGACTTATCATTTATGACTCTCAACTTCATAACCCTTAAATGAACAGAGATACGGCCGGCGTAAACACTCTTATCAGCTGATAGCAGTCTGTTGGTGGGAGAGATCAACGGTCCAGACAGATGTCGAAATCACAGAAAGTCTGGCTGTGCACAGATTTTCCTCACTTGAACTCACAAATTGGCCAAACATCAAAGAAGTGCTGCTGCATATAAATAATGAACACCTCCAGATGTGAATCCTTCCAGATCATGAAATAAATTACTGACCACAAATACACTAAAATAAGAGCATGTTGGCAATAAAAAGTTTCTTTTTAAATTACAGTTTTCAATTTCAGTCAATTATATTGGTCCCTGTGTATTTTTTTGAGACCTTTGTTTTGATAAGCTGTCATCATAGAGATTGTTTTCCCACTGATGCATGCAGAAAAAAGTCAGTTCTGATGACATGTTCCAACACAACTAATTATTTTCTAGCACTTAAAAATGATTATAATAGTGAATTTGAAAAAAAAAGGCATTTCTGAACGTGCAACATTCACACATACTCCTCGGTCTGCACTTGATACCTCCGTCACCCTCGCACGTACTTCAAGAAATGTTTAATTTCCTCTAATGTAATCTGCAATAATTATCAGCTAAAGCCCACATACGTGCTGCAAAGAGACTTCTTTTAACAAGTTCAACACACACATCCGCACGCGCGCACACACACAAACCTTAAAACAAGCCATCATTCACCACAGCATAATTAAAAACACTGCAGATGAGATTATGTGGTAAAGGAAATGAGCAAGTGATTAAAAAATGGTAGCACATGAGCAGTCTGACTTTACTTAAAGACCACATTCTTTAATCGGGTAAGGGTGTGAGACATCAATGCTAACGTCAAGGAAAAAACTTTTTTTTTTTTAGTTCGATGAGTTTCAGTGTAAGTGCAAAGTAGTCGCCATCGACAACTATTCAACCAGAACAGCTACAAATTTCACACCTCAAAAAGTGTTCTGCTGCACTTTGTTTTTTTTGGTGCAAATCAACACATTTCTGTAGTTTTTAATGCAAAAAAAAATTTCCTAAACTAAGGCTGTTTTTTTCACTTTTTAAAAAAAGATCAAAACATTTGATCTCAGGCGACTCTACTTGTATTCATCCATGGAAGTATCTTTATAGCCGACTCCCACTCTAACACGAATCCACATGGGGTTTAAGCCATTATAGTGATGGTAACAGTTAGCAGCAGCATTACAGAGATCAAGCCAGTCTGTTTCTTATTAAATTATTGTTTATTTGAATTCCCTTAAGCTGTTTTCTTGGCAACCACCTCTACTCCTCTGGGTTTATGTTTCTGGGGTCCATATGGCCAAGGAATGATACAATAGTGCCAGTTAATGACAGCTTTTAGACGTGGCATTTACTTAAAAATCAGACGACAGGCAGGATGTTAATTATTTGACACCTAAAGCAACCATTATAGAGTGACTTAAAAAAATGGCAAAACGAAATGGTAAAATATAGACGGAAATATCACATATTTTACAGAATTATGAGGTGCTCCATCAATGAATGGTCTATTTTTTTTTAAATGTTGCATTAGATTAGACACACTGAACTATAAGGCGGATAAGGAAGTCAATGTTTACTGGAATAGAAAACAATACAATTTTACAGTGGAGAAACACTTTTTTCAACTCTGGGCTCTAAAACTTTTCAGTTAGTTTTCAAGACACTCAAAGACTGTTTTGCTTTTATTTTATGGTTTAGATCAAAATCGGGCCTTAACATTTTTGTAGCTCGTACTTACCAGCTGCATTTCAACTAACAGGCATCCTCGTCCTTCCAATTTGCCCAGTTTTTAAGAGTTAGGGGTTCAGTGATGTCATATCTGGTCAAGATCTCCACAACAAAAGAAAACTGGATTCATATGAGACCCAAAGAAACCAAAAAGATCACTTGACCACATGTGAGTCCGTCATTTTCATTCACAGGCTAAGGATTTAACTAAGCCTTTGTGACATGTAACGTGGTATAAAACCTCTTGATGCACTGGCACTGCCATCTATCAATTTTGTATAACTACTCAACTACAGTCAGTAGTCAACATAAAGGTTATGCCAACATCAGCATATCTGGAGTAAGATAATACTGACTCATAATAATATCTTAGATGTTCATCTGGATTTAGTTAGTCTGAGAAGAGAGCCAAGAAAGCTCTTAAGAGACTTAGTGAAACCAGCTGAAGAATCTCTATTCCCAGAAAAGTCAACAGCGAAACAAACACAATGCTATGCTAATGCGAATTAACGTTATTTACGGTTACGTGATGACAAATTTTTATTTGATACGTGTCGAAGTTTGGATATTTCAGGCATGAGCAACATGTCAGTCCAATCTGGATTAAAACACAAGCATTGCCTGTACAACCAACTGAGTTTATAGAAAACATAAAGAATGAGATATTAAAAAAAGAAGCAGCAGAGACAGAGGGGAGGTCTAGTAAGTCTGGAGGTAGTTTGCAGGCAGAGACGCGGAGTGCTATACCGGGAGAAACAGATGGAGCGCTCAGGTCTCTTTAATGGAAGGCAGATGCAACACATGTAGAGAATCAGCTCCGGCGCGACGCGGCTTCCTTCTGATGTCTGAGCTATCATTCTGCCCTCGGAAAGCTTGTGGGGCGTTATCTCGTGCCTGCACGCCGCACACTGCCAGGAAATTCTGGAGAAAGTGCTAAGAGTAAGATGGAGAGGAACCGCGCACACGCGTGTGTGTCTGCGTGCTCTGTTGAAACTTGCAAATTCATCCGGGCACGAGCAGAAATGTGTGTAGTTTGTGTGCTTGAAGGTTTGTTGAGATGTAAAAGTGCACTTCAAGTGGTGGACTCGAGGTTCATCCGAGCCTTTACTCTACCCCATTTGTCAGGAATACTGAAAAAGTAGAACCGAAACTGAAGTTGAAGTATACGAAGCTCCAACAGAAACATGTTTTCAAGCAACAATTTCATATACATAAACTATTGTCATTCATGGTTTCTTATGTTTATCTGTGTACAAGTATCTGCTTCATTTTTAGATTAAAACTATAAACAAAGTATTGTTGGCAACACCAAATATCTGCAAAGATGTGAAGTAAGAACTTCTTAAACACCCATTCTTATTAGTTCAGTAGAAATTCACCTCTAAGTTGTGGGTGGGACTGTTGGCAAGGAATAAACCCACCCTCATTTCCCATCATCCCTTTGTTTACATTCTCTCCCACTAGCTTACAGCCCCTCACAACACCACCTAACATTACTGGTGGAACAAAAATGGCGAAAGTTTTGAGCCAGAAGTCAGCTCAGACAAGGAAAACTACAAAATTAATGGATCTGTTTGTCTATGAGTCAATGTGTCAGAATGGGAGATTTTAACCATAGACAGTACAAAGAGGGAACTGGACTGATAATCCCCTCCCCACTCGCGTTCCAAACAGGAAGTACCCGCTGCTCCCAGAGAGTCAAAATCCCATAGACTTCCTTTCAAAAATAAACAGCCATTTCTCAGTCATTCTGTTTGTCAGAAACCATTCTTGCTCTGGTGTCTCTTTTTAACAAGTTGTTGTGAAAACTATTATTTTTTATTATACATTTTCTTTATCGCAAGTTATAAACTGGCCAATCAGATGCCTCACAGAGCATGTGGTGTCGGATGGCCTCACCTCAAATGTTCAAAGCGTTCGATTGACAGATTGCCTTGTCTTGTCTATCTCTATTCATGTCATATTTTCTGCATCGCAACAATGCAATTTTTGCTCCTGATTCACGACTATTTGAATAAAAAAATACTCATAAATGCATTTTTAATCTCAGCGTCTGTAATATATTTCCTCCTTCATCAGAAAAAAGCCACAAAAACAAGTTAAAATCACCATTTGAATCAGAGTGGGTCTTTTAAGCCTCTTGTTGGAGGTCAGAAGAAGCCGTAAAAAAAAAGTATCAGAACTTTCACCAAGCTCAGAAGAGCGTGTGATGGAGGCAGCAGAAGTCTAGAGCGATACGAGACTTACTTGTTGAAGGAGTTCCTGTGCACTTATAAAAGAAGTTTGAACAAGTTTGTGAAAAAAGGGACCTGTGAAGTAAGTATAGCTGAAACCTTCAGAAGAGAAGAGTGGGGCGAAAAAAAAAAACGGAAGCCGTGCAGGAGGTCTCCGTGTCACTTTGGTATTCAGGTGTGACATCTACTTCTTTACTGTCAGTTCCATCACTTCTACTAGGACCAGAAGATGTAAGTTGTTGAAGGAGCAGGAGAAGGAGGTGCAAAGGGGGAGGAGAGAAAATAAGATAAGAGGATTCTAGAGCTTTGGATTGGCATTAAAATAAGGTCTTGGAGAGGAAAGGAAAAAGAAGATGAAAAGTAAATGGAATCAACCTTTGACATGACAGCATCCAGTCTTGAGTGCAAAGAACAAGCGATTTTGCAATTGCACGGCTACATTTGCATGTTTGTGATCCCTGTACTCTGAAGTGCTTGGATTGGGGCATCGCTGTCTGCAAGTCCTTGTGCACAATAATGTGCGTACCCAACATACATGTGTGAGTTTGTTTAGGTAGAAGTATGTTCATGATATTGGAGGATCTGACAGGTCATGCTTGATGCAGCACTTCTACTAAATGCAGTTGCAGCTTAAGGACAAAGATCATGTCTATTTTGTAAATATGGATACAAAGATTTCATTAGACTATAGGTGCAATGTTGGAGTATTGGATTTTTCATCAAAACTAATATTATTTCATGGAACAGTATTGTTCTGCAAAGTCAAAGGCCATAGATCTTGACCAGAGAAAGGTAGTTTGCTCTCTCTGTGGGTGGAGGGCTCCTGCCTCAGGGGGAAGAGTTTGAATATCTTGAAGTCATGTTCACGAGTGAGGAGATATAGGAGTGTGAGATCGATAGGCAGATTGGAGCAGCATTCTTTGTTATGTAGTCGCCTCACTAGTCCCTTGTGGTAAAAGAGAGCTGAGCTCTCGATTTACCAGTCAATGTTCGTTCCAGTACTCTCCTGTGGTCATGAGCTCTGGGTCGTGACCGAAAGAACAAGATCCCGGCTGAAATATGCTTCCTCCATTAGATGGCTGGACGCTGCCTTAGAGATAGGGTGAGACACTCGGTCACCTGGAGAGAGCTCGGAGTAGAGCCGCTACTCCTCCGCATCCAGAGGAGACAGTTGAGGTGGCTTGGGAATCTGGTCTGGACGCCTCCTGGACACATCCCTGGAGAGGTGTTGTGGGCATGTCCTACTGGGCGGAGGTCCCGGGGAAGATCCAGGACACGGCGGGGAGACTACGTCTCTCGGCTGGCCTGGGAACGCTATGGACTTAGTAGGGATGCAACGACTCATGTTGGCTATGTGATCAGGTCAAATCTCAATATTTGATCAGTTTTCTTTTGGTTCTATATAGGATGTGAATTACAAAACAATAACAAAGAAATAATTTAATAAAAAAATCCCGTTTTATTTGGTAAAAAGAAAGTGACAACAAAGAGAAATCTTTCAGTTGGCTTATACTAAAGCCAACTAAAGTGTAATGTAATTAAAAAAAAGAATAATAATTAACAATAAATAATTATTGATACTTTCAACGCAAACATACTGGTATACACTAAAGAGGCAATGGTTAACTTTCTCTACAATTTGGTTCAATGGTTCAAAGGCATTGAGGGACTTTCACCGTTCTTTCCTTAGAATGAATTTGGTATTCTTCTTACTTTATCGTGTTTCTCATTTTCTTCTATTGAGTGTTCTTGATTGTGCTTGATAACAGCACCAAGAGTGTGGGTTGGGTTTGAGGAGACTAAAGCTACAGAGCCTCTATATTAAGTCAGTTTGAAATCATTTTGTCATATTAGATAACTGGTTTATTTAGAGTTCCTGGCTATATTAAATGTGAACCTGGCAGTGTTTAATGTTGATATTGCATAGGACTTATGGGAGCTTCTGCACTGATCTTACACATCATGTGTAAGCTGATGTGTGACAATTTGAGTCTTGACGAAAAATTTCTCGCTTGTTCACAAGTTCTGGTGCAGTATATTATTCAGGTGCACTAGTTCAGCATATGTGTGATGCAGAAGACTGCAACATATTTTCATCAACCGGTCCCACAGCCTGGTACTAAATGACACACGGACAGTCAACTGTCCACTGGCCAGTGCTTTGGGACAGCTGATCCAAATAAAGTGAAATGAGATTTAATAATCCTGTACAACCAATATGCTGTTGCAAAAATGGTCTATAGTTGTGGAATTTATATTAATATATATATATATATACATACTAAGCTCTCTGTTTACACTTGTCTATAATGATCTGAATAAAAAAATACTTAGAAATGCCCCTTTTTAGCCAATTTTCTATGTATACTGCTTGTCCTCCATCATCAAGTTTAAAAACAACGAACGCACAATTTTAATCGGTACTACAATTTTCATCCAGCCTTTCCCTTGAACATCAAATTAAAAAAGGAAGCCTGCAAATATGCTGAGCTGCAATTCAACTGATGTTGAGCTGTGCTTTTTTCAATGCGTTACTATCATTGTTGCGAGGTAACATTTGTTTTAGCTGTTTCAGTCTGTTGTTTTTTTGTGTTGGCAGGTAAAAGATGTCGTGAGCTATTGTGGCTAATGTGTATCGCTGTCAGATGTGAGTAAGCTAACGTGTAGCGATTTTGGATATGAGTAAGCTAATGCCGCTAATGTGTAGCGATTTTGGATATGAGTAAGCTAATGCCGCTAATGTGTAGCTATGTTGGCGGGAGTAAGCTAATGTGTAGCGCAGTCGGATTTGAGTACGCTAATGCAACTAACATGTAGCAATGTTGAATGTGAGTAAGCTAAAGTGGTTAAATGTAGCAACGTCGCTGGGAGTAAGCTAAAATGGCTAAAATATAGCATTGTCGATGAGTAAGATAATTTGGCTAAGCTAACGTGTAGCTTTGTCGGATGTGAGTGGACTAATGTGGCTACTGTGTAGCAATGTCGGTGGAGTAAGCTAACGTGTAGTGATGTCAGATGTTAGTAAGCTAACATGACTACGTGTAGCAAGGTGAGTAAGCCAATGTGGTTAATGTGTTACGAACAAGTTTTCCAGTTACTGTGAAAGCAACTAGTCTTATTTCTGAAGTTTTTTGTTATTGAAAGACAGTTCCAAGAAAGTTTATTACAATTTTACTCCATTACTATAGGAATCCATTAAAGGCAGTACAAGTAGGAAAAGAAAAAAAAATGCCTCCTTAGGTTTGTGAATAATGTAGACACAGGATTATACTTCTTTAGTTCTTAATTATGTCTCTCAAAACACACACAAGTATGCATGCAAATGTTAAAAACACCAAAAACACAATTTTCATCCTGCCTTACCCTCTGAACCCAAATAAAAAAAAAGGAGCCTGGAAATATACTTAACTGCAATTCACTTTTTTGTTTTGGTCTTTATAAAAAGTACTTTTGTCAGACACACATTACTAACAATGCCAAAGACAATGTCACCACATGTTTTCATGAATTTGCATAATTACTGCTTCTTTTGCTGATTTTACCAGAGTTTATGTGGTGTAAATATTCACGGCAACTTCTGTTTTCAAAAAAGGAACGGTTGTTTGTTTGCATTTATAAACATAAACACGTGTGACTGACACCTTCACACTTTTCCTCTGTTAGTGTGCAGGAAAACATATTATTGTACTTTACGTGCAGCAGATTTGTTTTGATTGGTAGAGTTTCTGAAAAAAAAAAAACACCTAGAAATGATTGCCACAAGCTTATGAGCATATGAGCTCGGGAAGAAGAGAAGGAGCTGGAGTCCGGAGAGGGAGATGAGCGGTAAATGAAAAACTGGTATGAGGATATTGGGAGGCTAATTGCCTTGGGGGGTGGCCCAAGCAACCTTGGCCGGGGGAGAAATCAGGGGCTTTGGCCTCCAAGGGCACAAATGCTGCCAGGATAATTGTGCTGCAGTCTTGACCTTGTATTGCTTAAACTTGCCCTCTTCTCCTCCTCTCTCCATTCTTTTTTTTTTTTTTTCCGCTCTCCTTTACTCACAGAAGCCGAAGACGAGGTTGGAACTGCTCTCAGCTCTAATGGTGTCAGCTCCCCAAAGGAGGCCTTTGTCTTCTGAATCTCAACAACTGGCATTAAAAATCTTATTCCAGATCAGCAGCTGGAGGGAGGGCCAGAGGATGGAGGGTGATGGTTGGTCCAATGGAAAGAAACGGCAACCATCTTGACCACTGATCTGTTAGACACCAACAAGGTTGTTTTTGGACTGCCATTACAAGGAATTAGGAATACTTCACCATATAATTGTTTTATTTAGAAGATTTCTTGGTGCAACAGAGCTTTTTAAAGAGTAAATTTCATGTTTACTATGGGTGTGTATTGCAAGAGTCTGGCAATGCAATACGTATTGCAGAACACGTGTCATGATACGATACGTATCCACATATATAACACATCTTTTGTACATAGAACCTGAAAACGGACTTAAAAACTTGCATTGCAATGGTTGAATGCTAGTTTTGAAAACAAAACCCCAAAAAATGTAGATAAACTCTTCAGTGGAAGTACTCACTAGAACGCTCATTGCCACGGCCAATGCATGAGATTTCACACTTGCTGGTGAGGTACCAAGTTGAAGTTGCCTTCAAAAATGGACATTTCTATGCCGATGACTGACACCATCCTACTGCCCCTGCTTTTCTTTTCAAAAGTAAAAGCACAGAATGCTGACTGATGAAAAATAAATATTTTTTTTGCTTTGAGACAAAAACAAACACAAAAAAAAACGATCCAGAAACTGACGCAAAAGTGGATGATAAATCTGTAGGCAGGTCACTTTGGCCTCTAAATGACTAATACCTTATTGCTATGGCTGTTTGAGCTCTGTCTTAAACTTTGAGTCTAAACTAGACAATAACAAAGTAGCAATGTATAAGTAAACTAACTTGGCTAACAAGTAGCGATGTTGGCAAAAGTAAGATAACATGGCTAATGTGTAGCGATGTCGGATGTGAGTAGGCTAATGTGGCTAACGTGTAGCAATGTCGTAAGAGTAAGCCAATGTGGCTAACGTGTAGCAATGTTGGTGGGGGTAACCTAAAATGGCTAACGTGTAGCGATGTCAAATGTGAAGAAGCTAATGTGAAAATGCTTAGCTATGTTGTTGGTAGTAAGCTAACATGGCTAACGTGTAGCAGTGTCAAATGTGTGACGGTGGGAAAAACCTAACATGGCTAATGTGTAGCGATGTCGGTGGGAGTGAGCTAATGTGGCTAACATCAATCAATCAATCAATCTTTATTTGTATAGCACTTTTCATATAAAAATAACAAAGTGCTTTATATTAAAAGCAAACAATATACATAATATAAAAAGTATAAAAAATGTAGAGATGTTGGATGTAAGTAAGCTAATGTGGCTATCATGTCGCAATTTCAGTTGGAATAAGCTAGCATGATTAACGTGTAGCGATGTCGGTGGGAAAAAGCTAACATGGCTAATGTGTAGCGATGTCTAAATGAGAGGAACTAACATGTCTAATGTGTAGAGTGTTACAAACAAGTTCTCCAGTTCCTGTCAATGTAGGTAGTGAAGTCTGACTCATTGACTGTCTTATCTCTGAGTCATTTGTTTGTCTTAAAAAAAAATCCCAAGAAAGTGTATCACAATTTTACTGCACAACTAAAGGAATCCATCAAAGAGAGGGCCAATACAAGTATGAAAAGAAAAAAAAAAAACACTGCTCCCTTAAGACTCCACTCTTCCTCTACCTTACTGCTAGCACTCTGCGATTTCTATCACTGTGCTGTTCAGTGAATCTCTCCTGGAGCCATTGTCACAGAGATGGAAGATATTTTAAAATTGCCTGTCTACTTGACCTTCCATGGATGGAAAGGCTTTTTATGCTCAACTCTCTTTCATTTTCTCCGTCAAATGTGGCAGCAGCTGCTAGGATACAAACCATGTTTTCTTTAGCATTGATTCCAATAAAAACATTTTTCCCCCCCACAACACCATATAGAAATGCGTTTTTTCCTTCTTCCATTTTATGGCAACAACATATCTTTTTTACAGTCCGTTAAGCCAATAAATACAACAGTTGTAGGCTGACCTTTAGTCACTGTGTGCTTGGAAACCTCAGCCTCCGGCTTTTATTTGCATGTATTTTCAGAGAAATCCTGCATATTTGACTGAAATTACAGGAAAACCAGATGTCCAATCTCGTCTATTATGATGTTGTGTGCGGATTGTCATTCTGCAATCTTACCAGTGGATTGCAAGAAAGATTCATATCCTCCTGAGAACCAACCCATTAATTTTTGTCCTCTATAGAGGACATTGGTTTTTGGATAAAGTCGTTTGACTCATTTAAAGTATGTTATTAAGTCATGATGAGCTTAAAACAGAACATTGTGGTCTTTCCATTGATATCTTATGTGTTCTTGGGAGACAAAGTAGGGGATACAGAGAACATAGATTAATGGTTTTCAGAAGGAGCCAAAACACCTCGTCTACAAGACTATTTTCTGTTTTCCGACTATACACTTGATTGTACTGAACAATTGGATGGGTTTGATTAAAATTCAGGCTTTTTCTTCTTCCTATAACTATGAAGACCCTATCCTGTCAATCATTTTCAAGTATTTACACTCCCACCATAGGTCAGAGGAAACAAATCAAGCCAAAAATAAACCCATTTATTACAGTTTGGATCAATGGCAACCTACAGTTATCCTCATCTAAAACTTTGTCCTACTGCTCTTCTTTAAAGCCCTGTGAGAAAATTATCAATTTTTTCCCATTGTGTGAACACCAGTGATATAAATGGTCGCTGGAGCCTCGGCCTTAGGGGGCTCAGAGAGCAAACATAACATGGTACTTTGCTCCACATCTCTAGAGTGTATTAAGGAATATGAGTGCTCGGCTGTCTGTGTCAGATCAATGGCACATCACGGCTGCTTATTAACTATAGCACTGCAGTCGGAACTGTCAAAAGATTTGGTATTAATATTATTGATGAGGAGCTTTGATATGCTGCTTTTGGGATCTTCTCCCCTTGCGAAAAAGATATTTTTTCAAGTAATGTCTGTCGGAGATCAGAGTAGTTGTTGATTTTAATTATCTCTCTAAAAAGTGAAGACACAATTAGGGCTTTTAAAAAAAATTAAACATTGGACAACACAGAAAGCTGAAATAAATACACATATACACACTCAAACATACACAACAGGGTTGTACGGCATATACTGTATCTGGAAATCATGCAGACACTGCGGCCCTTGAGGCCTGGAGTTGCTAATCTCTGGTCTAGAAGACTAAATCTGGAGTTACTTGATACTAGTTGGCTGGATGGCTCAGACTGGCATGAAGTGAGTGAGTGAAGGATGAGTTCGCTTCCCAGGGGGAATAATGAGCTTAATTAAGCAAGAGCCTTCACGCTGCTGCCTAAACTACATAGCCACAAGAGGGCACAGCAAGTCTGGGTCTATTCGTGCTGGTCCCCAGTCCGATAAAATACAGGATTGCCAGAAAGGGCAAATAGAGCGTAGAACTGTGTCAAACCACCAGTGTAAAGCAGCTTTCAGTATGGTGACCCCTAACTGGATGTGTCTAAAGGTGAACAATTTGACAATATACAATAATCTTTCCTAATTGGCTGCAGAGTGTGGATTAAAAACTAAATTTCCGATCTCAGAGCCCAAATGTTTTATACTTTATTAATAAACTAGCTTAAGCGCTAGTTGCTGATCGGGACAGAAACTTGGAACATACAGTAGGTGGACATGCTATATTCCAAAGTAGGCAAAATATGAGTAATTGTATAGATTCCTTTAGCCTGTTTGGTGACCAGGAAGCAGGAGAAGACGTTCAAATTAGTATACCTCTTTCCTCCGCTGCTGCAGAGCGAGGATGGTGCAGGCCTTGTAGCTCATACAACGCATACACAAAGTACAACACGTTGCACCGTATATCAATTATTCCGCTCTTTAATCTAAAAGATACACGATTAAAGAAATAATATTGCTTTAATATTTTACTTCTTTATGTAAGTGACCATGATCCGCTTTGTGTTGAATGGTTCAGGCTTACCTGTCGTTCATTAGTTTTTGATAATACCCACCTCGTCAGGTTTTGTCCCTCACATGCATACCATTTGTCCAATACCTTTTAAAAGAATGGCCTCCTCTCAGCTCAAGATGTGAAAACAGCATAGCTCAGGAGTAAAAATAACAAAACTTACTAAAGTCTACATCTGATGCTGCAACCATCTGAGGCATTACAAAATAAATAATTGACGACAGATATGTTATATTAAAAGATAATGAGAAACCATTCGGAACTACAGCACTGACCTCCTCTGCCCTGGAAATGCTTGAAGATGCCCGCTGGAACAGGCAGTGATGTAACACAGTAGTTTCCTGTGGTAATATGGGACTTTAAAACCTCATTCAGAGAATTCTAAAAGAGTGATACTTCTTCTACAAATGGTGAGGCCGTATTGTTTTCTTCTCACATAAAAATCAAACTGATTTCTCTCCCTATTAGTTGGGGTTTGTACCCTCAGAAACATTAGAATTCAAAGTACTTTTAGTGTCTTGGATAAGTAGATGTCAGCCAGAAGAAAAACTGGCCAATCAGCTCCTCAAACGCTAATTCTTGTCCTGGCTGTTTTGGTATGACCTTCATTGCTTGGTGTGATGGAACATGATCTTATCACATCTAGTCATCAGGGATGTAGATTGCGTTATGTGGTAGATGCCAGACATGATGCCAAAACACACCCGCAGAAAGTAAATATAACCACCGAAGCTGTCACAGCAGAGATGAATGATGTCAACGTTCCCATGCTGGTAGAAGCGCATTAGGTAGTGGTAGACAATGGGCGGTTGAATGGAATGCTGAAGAGGGATACGGTTAGATGCAACATTTGGAGAGCAGACTTATTTCTTAGGAATTTGAAGTCCTTCAGTCTTGTGTTTATAGAAAGTTGCCGATTATCTCTGATGGTATCGTCACTATTCCTTCACGTCTTTTTTTTGTTTTTTAAAAAACACATTACAATCGCTTTGTGGAGATAAGTGACAATAAAAGAGGAAAATAAGATGATGGAAAGACAAAACATGTATTCATAATGCTACATTTAAATACTACGGGACGCGTGTTCGAGAGTCCGCATCTTTAAACTGGACAAGGTGGAAGGGAACTCTTCTTTCTTTTTCAACTGTTAACTAGCGCATGTCCGCCACTTACTGTTAGTAAAATTTCGTGAATCTTGCTCCAGCCTTTTTCTTTCACAGCTCATTTCTGATTGGATAGAGTGGTTGCCATGGAAACGTAGACTCAGGCCACATTAGACAAATCACTGCTTACCAACGACGTCTGGTTCCAGCATGAAGGCCGTAAAAATGGGGACTGAATTGACTTCATTTTGTTGAAACCAAAACTTTCTATGGATGATGTCTCACTTACTCAGACTAGATCAGGGGTTCCTGAACTGCGGCCCGCGGGCTGGATCCGGCCCTCCTCCACAAACACTATCAGAGATGCATCTTCTTTTTTTCTAAACTTGTCCGATCTAGACCCACATGAAACGTGACTTTTTATTGCACCTTTTTGCAGTCTGAAGTAAGATGGGAGAAGATAGACTATTGGTTTAATTTTTAAAATGTTTTAGTTTTATTTTATTCTGTGAAGATTTCAGAAATTTTTTATTAGGCTTTGTGAAAAGCCATAAATGTTTACTTTTAGGCTGTAATTGTTACCCTTTTTTTTTTACCCCGCCCCACATCAGAGGAGAAAACAGTTTTGGCTCTCACAAAAAAATAAGTTTGGATATCTTTGGTCAAGATTTTCTTTCACTCAATTCAATAATCTTTTCCATTTGATTGTCCTGGAACTGTTCTTCCTATGCTATAAATAGAAATCTTGAACAAAGAAGCTAAAAGAAGTTGGTTTGCGCCATAAAAAAGTAGCTTATGATACAGCGTTGCAACCAAGGCTGTGAGTCTTAAGAAAGGATAAATGATACCTACAAGCTGAGGAGGAAGAGGCTCACCCAAGCTTTCAGAGGCCTCTGCAGGCTTACAGCTGCTGATCAAGTGTTACAGCACTGACTACGATAAGCCATCGGTTACCAGTGAAAACAACCCAGGCATTAAAAGCGTCTCAAAGCATAAATAAACATACTCTTTTGTTTGCCTCCGACTATCAACACAAAACCCCCCTCATAAATAGTGACAGTTGTACAAAAAAAGCCCTGATCCCGTCATATTTTGCAGCTGCGACTCAGGGGATTTCTCCGCTTATTGACCGTCTATTTTTGGCATCTAACATACTTTGTAAAATTTCATTCCATGGTCTGCTTCCTCAAACAAAAAAAAAACAGTCGCTGCGTATTTGTTCTAGCAGGCTCTATCTCTTTATCCCCTGCTATGCTTTTTGATGCTGGAGAGGCTTTGTGTTATCTTGACTGCTGTTCCATTTGCATTACGACCATAATTATCCACATGTATCTGATAAGCACTATAATCAGCTTTATCTGGGTGACAGGCTTTACCCCCCTTTTTCTCTTGTGATTTAACATGTTAAACAAGAAAAGCAACTTCTACCACACACTGTGCAAAAAAAAAAAAAAATTCTTAGCTTTTCACAAAAAGCACAGAACCCAAATTTAAAAGCAGCTAAAAGCAAAAAAAAAAAAAAAAAAAACAGTTGGTAGAAGAGAAAGCAACTTTTCTGCTGCAATGGAAAGGACAATATTTCTGGCATGGACAAAAGCCAACATACAAGCGCAGTTTGAGACAAAATGAAAACACCTGCTGGCGTTCTTTTAGTAATTCAATAGCAAATGCAAGCCGTGGGGACTTTTCTTTTGAATGAAAAGCAGACTCCCTAAAGCTTCAGTCTCCAAAATAACAGATCAGACCTTTGCATTAGTCGAAATGCCAGACGAAACGAGAAATTTAAAGAGCAGAACATCAGCCGTAGTGAAATCTTTCATTTTCATCTCCAGCTAATCCAACAAATGCTGCACATTTATTTGCATGGCACACACAGATGCGAATATGCAGATGAAGCACAACTGCTCGCATAGGGTTCTCGAAAAACCACATACATCAAAGGGATGGAGACACATGTGGCCAATACGCCAAACCAGGCATCTGGAAAATATCTAAGCCAGTGTCAGAGCTGCGTAAGGGCAGCTGCAGTCCAACTGTGAAGGCATGTCAGGGAGACTGAAGAACAGCAAGGAGCCAGAAGGATGAGGTGAGAGGTGTAGTGAGCACAGCACCACGTTGAAAGAAATCAGCACTACCTGGGGAGCAAGAGCTGGTACATTGTGTCCTACCACTTAGCCTTCACGCTGTTATTTTTGATGCATTATTGCCTCCGGCAGTTGCTTTTTAAGGGTGTTGTGTAAACTGTGCAATTAAATGTTAAATGCTCCAGTGAATTAACCACATTTCTAAATGTTCCGACATTAATAGACAGATGATATTTGTTCTTTGAGTTTTTAACGAGTTTGTGAGGGTGGAGCGCTGCTGTTTAATATAATGAAACGGTTGTCCGACTGGTTTTAATGTGGATGGGAAATAGAGGGAAAGCTGGTTTTTATAAGTCATAGAACTAAGATGATGTAGCCCTTTCAATGGCCCTATCATCAGCACATCTCGAAATGTGGGGGAAAGAACACCAGCAGGTCTCGGCTGGTTTCAACAACACGAAGAAGTACTACCTTAAACGGTAAACGGCGTATACTTGTAAAGCTCTTTTCTACTTTCTTTGAAAGCCCAAAGCACCTTACAGTCACAGTCACTGGCGCCAACCTTCCACCAGAGGCAGTGTGGGGTTCAGTGTCTTGCCCAAGGACACTTCAACACATGGGCGGACAAGGCGGGAATTGAGCTCGCCATCTTCCAACCAGGAGTCGACCGCCCTACCGCCCCATAGTCACAACCACCCTCGTGGATGGATGGGGGCTGTCTCTACAGGTGACCCGCTCAAAATTTTAGGACCACAGACAACCTGGTGAGCTCATAAGACAAACAAGTAGCGAACACTTGCACAACACATAAGGGTGAGTAAGGGGGAAGTTGGTGAGACTCAGGCACGGATCTTTTAGTTTCCTTGCACACTACACAAGGGCTCCTTCAGTACTGGTTAGACAATCAGAGTGTGGTTTGTGTAGATATCCTATAACCTTTTATTGGCACTTTTGCAAACAGTTAGTAAGGAACTAGCATGCATTTCTCTCTAACGACTGGAGTGCACTGTACAACGCGATCCCCTGTATGTCATAAGTGCGTGCAACTTACATTACCCTTACAAATACGTCACGGTGCACTTACAGGACGCGACAATTGTACGTTCCATTTTTAAGAACTTCATTTAAGGTGGCTGCACAAGCATCACTGGAACTGAAAGATACACCAGTGCTCCCTGTAACCCTTGTGCTACCCTATGTACAGTATATTGATGTTGGGAGTGGGGTCATCTGGACCCTATAAAACAGTGCGCTGAACTTTTTTTTCTCAATCATTTTTGATTTTCACCAGTGTCCGTGGCAGACGTGAAATCCTGTCTACCTTCGACCAAAGTGTGAAAATGTTCATGTTTGTCTGAGAAAAGTGTATAGGGATGAGTTTTACATCACTAGTCCTAATTCGGGGATTTCACAAGTTACTTTAGAACGTAACTCGGGAACACTGTTTAGGCAAAAGTAGTAGGGGTGTGCTAAAATTCCGATATCATGAAATATCACGATATTTAATCCTGCAATGGATTCTCGATGGGTTATCAACAAATATTGATCTTGTATTTTCATTTGAAGAGGCTGTAAAATGTTATAGTTGCCATCCTTTGGAGAGACGTTCCTTTGAAGGTGTATGTTTCAAGACTGGCTGTCTTGGCTTGGTGTAAATACTTGTCAAAGGCAGTATTAACAATGTTACACTAACATGTTTATCATTTGTTGCAAAAAATACTAATTATCGTGGTATCATTGATTTTATAAACCATATGTCGGGTATCATGAGGCACCCACTGATTCTCAGCCCTAATGTCTAGCTGCAGCAGACGACAAAAACGTTACATTTTTTTATTAGACTATTTCATTAAAATTATCATTATTTATTTTCTGACTCTTTCTTGGAAAGATCTCAGAAAGAGTTATTAATAATTGGTTACATGTGACTTTCTGGAAAAGCAAAAATTATTATGTTTAGACAAACCCTGCGATTTTTACACCTCTTTTTCAGCCCACAAACAGAACCCGGCCCATCATCAGAGAAGAAAACTGTTATGTGCCCGTCATAAGAAAAAAGTTTAGGGACCTATGCTCTATGGGCCTAGACAACCCAAAGAGCTCCATGAGACTGAGGTATTAGACAAAACATAGGGGATGAAGTTGAACCATAAGATTGTTTCCGATATGGCTTATTTGGAAGTCTATGAAAGCACATGACTGACACGAAATAACATAAAGTCTGTTTCAAATGTTAATATAACCCATAAGAAAAAAAAAACTTGGATCTAGTTCAGGTACAAAGAGCTGGAGCATGATCATTTGTCATAGCAGCAAATGACGGTCCATAGGCACACTGGGGTTCTGGTTGGGCCTATCTTTTGAAATGACAGATGTCTGGGGGGTCCAAAGTATCAAGGGGGACTTTGGTAAATGGCAGCATGTGACAAGGTCGTCTCTCCATTTGCTTGCCAGTGGAAAGGCAAAGGTCTGCTGTAAAGAGTGGCTGTAGCTCTGTGACTGCCTGACAACCTCCCATGGCCCTGCGAGCAATAGAAGCCCTCCATCTTGTGTCACTGTGGGAACGTCTAGCACTGAAGTGATGCAGAGAAAAGTGCTCTCTCCTCCTTTGCACTGTCTCTCCCTGCGTCCCGGAAGCATCCATCACATTGTTCCCCAGTGGGGCGTGAGTAACAGATCGACTTTCCACCAGAGCACTAATCAATCTGACTCTCGCTGCTGCTCTCTGGGAACATTTATGGTCAGACATAAACCAGGCCTTTGGGGCATCAAGGCACCCAGTAATCCTGCTAAGTGAGCAATATTTCCCATCTCTGGGGCAGCAGTTAAACAGGGTTGGGCCATAAATAGCGCAGTTAATCTGTGACCATGACTTCTTGACCAGTCCTTAGCAGCCGCAACCCCACTAGGACCAGGTTAAGCTGCACAGTGGACAAGGTGGAACGACTTGGAAGACAAAATGACTAGATAACCATCTATACTGAATCCGTTCGATCAACACTTCTCCCTTGGTCCCCCGTTTGTCTACTCAAATGGAGTGAGCCGCAGTAATGGAGCAACAATCCATTAACGTGATACCACAATCACTTTCACCTAATTCACTGATGTACTTGCCTTTTTTTAGCCGGCAAGTTTATGAAGCAAGTGAAAAATCACGTTTGTCCGAAAACACGCCAACGACTCCTAACAGTATACAGAATTCACAACCATGGACCAACCGAATAATGCTGTAAAGAATGGGGCAAGACCCTGCTGAGAATCTCCAACTGTCTTTGAACGAGCAGTTACGATTTTCTGAGAGGCTGAAGCCAATGACCACAAAAGTCAATGTGCATTTTAAAAATAAACCACGGAAGGGAAATACTGTAGCCAAGAATCTGGATATAATCCTTCAGTGATCCTGCCAAGGTCAGCGGGTTCTCCTCGAAGGGGAGCCACTTCCCCCTTTCATGCCCAGCTGAGTTAAAACGGATATGTGGATGTTCACGATCTTCCCTCTGAACATCTTAAAACATGCCATTTTCTCAGAGGGTACCAGCGGGAGTTCCATATAGTAAAACACAGATGACAGGAGGCAAACCGTTCTTTAGCTTGAGTGTTTCTCGAAGGCTCCAGCTATCACCCCCACCTTTCACCAATAAGAGCCGCAGCAAGTGTGGATCCCCTGTTATTTTATTTTATTCCACCCATCATGCATCAAAATTCCTCCCTAAGGTACCTCATCTTTGAACAGAACCCTCTGTCTAGCTCCAAGGCCAAGTCTCTCCATCAAACCACGGGTGTAGAAGTCAAGGTCTCCAACCTCCAGCCCACGGCAGCCCTGCTAAACTCAGCCAACCCCCCCAGGCTGCCTTCTTGTCAGTCAGGAAAAGCTCACTGACTTTTTTTTTTTCCTTTTTTTTTTCCGTCTTTGGTTCAGGTCATAAACCCAACATTATTTTCTCATTGGAGGCAAAGCAGAAACATGACAGGTGTCCATGGAAACAACAACTCTGCAGATCTTTCCAAGGCTTTGAAGATTTCAGAGAATGTTTTAACAAGTGAGGTCAGATTCCACTGCACTGACAACATCTCGGGTGGATGGAGCCATCAAGATAAATAATGGATGGACCCCACAACATGTATTTAAAACAAAAAATATTTATTATTTTTGGTTAACACCTAACAGTAAAATAGGGAATTAGATTTTAGTAAAGGAGGTAAAATAAAATGCTGATAATTTGGACAATAGATAAGTAATGACTGAAGATTAAATGAAAACAATGAAGAGAAAAATGTTAAAACTTTATCCTTTAGAAAAAGCACAATGTAAGAAAATTCCTACTTTTCATTTTTTGATTAAGGTCAGTAATACGCTTCAGTTCAATGAGAAATGCCAAGCAATCATAAAAATAATTTATAACTGCCCTTCCTTTACAAGAACATACTTTACCTTTGCTTTTTTTTCTCTCATTTTAAAATCCAACCAATGTTTTTTAAACATCTTTTTTCATAAGAATTTAACCCTGCTAGATTATAATCTAGTTGTGGTCAGGTGGATATCTATGTTTATCCTGAAAGATTTTCAGTTCATTGCTAACTTTTTTTTTTCTTCTTCTTTTTGTCTCTTTATTTTATGGAAAACATCTCACCATAATTGAAGTTCTCTTTAGTTCCAACAAAAAAAAATGACAGTATTTTAAACAGTATAAGGCACAGCTAAAATCCGTAATATTAATCACAAAAAAGAGCGCTTTATAGTGTAAATCATATCTAGCTGTTCTTACTGGTGCTAAAACATTTTGAGAAGTACACAGCGCTCTGTCAAAATGTTTAGTTGGGTGTTATCGTGAATATGCTAATGCGGCTAACATGTAGTGATGTTGGACGTTTTTATAAGTGTTACTAACAAGGTTGAGAGTTAGCTTAGTCACATTCACACTACTTTTAATAATAATAGTGTTTTTTTTAAACGTTGCACACAAGGTTGAGATAACATGTTTTGTGTACATGCTAACATGGCCAACGTGTAGATATGAAAGACTATTTTTTGTTTAATGTTTTAATAACAAAATGGGAGTTAGCGTAGTCTTAGCAACATAAGCTCTAGCAGTATCCGTCTGTTATTTTACGTGTTGCAAAAAAGGTTGGGAATTACAGATATTGTAAATACGCTTACGTCACTAACGCAACTTTTTTTTTTGTTTTACGTGTCGCAAACAAGGTTAGGAGTTAGCATATTCACAGTAAGGTATTGTGAATACGCTAACATGGCTAAAGTGTAGCATTTTTAAACCAAGTTCCTGTGAACTCAGATAAAGTCTGACTGGCAGACAGACTTTCCGTCTCACTTAATGCACCGTATGGTTTACATAACATAAACTCGACAATAGACCATTCATTGATGGATGGTGCGCCCTATAATATGGAAAATATGGAATTACATTTTTCTCTTTCAATATTTTACTTATCATCTTGAGCTCAGTGGACTTTGAGAGATCAACTGTAAATGCTTCTGACATGTTTTTGATCACTGCTTTAACTGTTTTAAATTCCATCCTCTAATGTCTTATTTATAGAGACAGCTGGCATGCAGCCATTTGTGGTTAACCTCTGCTGGGGAATCTTGTCATATGCACCCTTGTGCTCTCTCCGTCATCCCTTAAAAGAGATCTTCAGCCTGCTAGCGCTGTGGAAAAAAAAAAAACTGCGGTCACAACTGTTCTGTCGTATTGGGTTTCTTGAAGTGGAGAGTGCGCTTTTGGTCCCAAATGTCATAGCTGGTTTTTTCAGGTTTTTTTTTTTTTTATTATCATGGATGATGAGTTTTAATTCTGTGACGTTCAAAACGTTCTTGTTTCCTTTTTCTTTTGACGCTGGAATGAACATTGCTCAAATTGGATTCATATGGAGTTGATGTGCTAGTCCGGGGGTCTCCAACCTTGAACACTTAAAGAGCCATTTGGGTTGAATTCTTACCCATTAAAATGCAGTTGAAGCGACAAAGTTTTGCTTATAACGTAATTAAAATCCTCAAATTTTGTTCAATAATAGACAGTCCACCAGTCCGCCTCAAGTATGAATTCTGGTTGTGCTTACTGACCTCAGTAGGATTTTCTGTGCTACATAGTGCCCTAAAAATGGTCAAAATGTTCAATTTTGGTAAACTACAAAGCGGCTCAGCCTGGTAGAGTAAATGTGCTTAGACTGTTTGTGAATGAGTTGAACAAAGTTTGAATTATCGGAATGTTTCGTTTTTCCTGATGGGCCAAATGGATTAAAAAAATATATTAGTTTTAGAAAATTGGGAACATTATATTATCTTTCCAGACCTCTTTAACCCTCGTGCTCTCTTATGGGGTCCAGATGACCCCACCCTTACACTGAGGCGTGTACAAGACTTCATGTCTGTCATTGGACACCAGTAAAGATCGATAATCATTGAAAAAAGAAGTTCAGCGCACTGTCTTGTAGGGTCCAGATGACCCGACTTTTATGTAAACAAGCCTAGGAGAGCGGAAGTGTTAATAGATGTCCATAAGATATTCTAGATTTGACTAAGTTTTTCAATCATCCTTTTTGTATTTATGAGTTAAAAAAAATGTCAAAAATTGATCCAATCTAAAAGCACGGATTGGAAAGTCTGTTCTGTACCTGAAACAGACGGTTTAACTGTTTCCCTAAAGAGATGTTATTACTCTAAGGCTCAGTAACCACGAACCTGAATCTACTCCTCGCGTGTGTGAAGGGATTTCAACTCCCTTTGACATAAAAGAGGAATAAAGAGCATTAACTTTGTACTGGGAACTACTGCACAGAAGGGGAATTGGAAGGAAGCCGTGGGAGGAGGAGGGGGGGGGGTGACATTCTTGGTACAGACAGTGCTGCCGCACTCATAAAATCTTTGCTTTATCTCTCCCAACAATCAGTCTGATTATGTTCATTGGAGGAGACCAATTAATCCTCCATTGTCAGCCACTGGCTAAGTGTTTCTGTACCCCTCACACTGCCACACACAGACACAGTGGATTCTGCAATTAACACGATCCAAATTTATTTAGCGCCACTTGCCTCAGCTTGTGACTCCCTCCAATTATGCCTTATCAATTCCACCAGGAGGTGGTGGTGGGGAGGGGGGCACAGAGGAGGTCACTGTCATTTGCTGCGACAAACCCCTCTGCGCCACCCAAAGGCCAGACGTGTCACGGAGGATGCCAGCATAGCAAGACATGTAAAGTGTCCTTTCTGAATAGTTAACTAATGCGCCGCCTCTGTCTGTCATGTTACCCCCGGCTCTGCTGTTCCTCGTAACTGTGTGGCTGAGACACAACTTAAGGGCGGAGATGTTTTCTTTTAAAGCCGTCTAGACAAAAATAAACCTGGCCTTGGCTGAGACTAACAGCTGGTATTAAATACTCATAAAAATAAAAAGTAAATGTAGAGTGAGAAGAGCTGCTAATGAAATAAGTTTTCATATACTCATATGTTGATGATGAAATTGTGTATATTAATAAAAAAATAACATATTTTGTCAATAATGATTTCATGTGAACAAATGTGAATGAAACAAATCTATTGACAAAAGTAATTAAGTTTTAGCAGCTATAAAAGTTTAAATGTTTTTGGAAAGTATTTTGAGCAAGTTTGTTTTTGAGAAAGTTCGACCGTTCTTTCAGAGGGTCATCTGAAAGGTCAGACTTGGAAAAAAAATCTTCATCCTGGTTCATTCAAAAGTTGTTCTATCAGATTAGAACTGTTGTGGCTCTGTACAAACCGGTCAAACTTTGAATCCCAAACTTGCTTATCATTTATCATCTAGTGCACAGTCATCTGAGACAAGAAGGAGTTATCCCTAAATCTTTCCCACAATGTCAGGGAACATTAACCCGTCTCAAACATTTAGTGTTATTTTACCTAGAACTAAGGAATCATGAAAACTATTCCATGCCAGAATCTGTCCTACACCAAACTTTACACAATATATTCTACAAAGGGGGGTTCACCATTACAACTGTCAAATCCAGACTTTTCCACCAGATCGCCGAATGAAGAGGCGTGATTTGTCCTTCTAGAGAACGTGTCCTCATGTCTCTAGAGTCCAGCAGCGGTGTGCCTTACACGAGTGCGTCTGCTGCTTTGCATTACACTTAGTGATTTATGGCTTAGATGCAGCAACTCGGTCATGGATACCCACTCCATGAAGCTACACAATAACTGTATCTGAGTTAATCTTAAAGCCATGATATGTTTGGAGGTTTGTAGAGATTGACTTTGCATAGCCTACCGCTTGCTGGATAAGTAGCTGTTTGCTTTCAAGTAGTTCTAATACCACAACAAGGTCAAACTTGTGTATATAAGCAGTAAAAATAAATGAAATACATCAAACCTTTTAGTTTCTGAGACTGTAAATATTAATTTGTACCTATAGGAAAAAATAGTCAGAAAAAACTAATTGTGTGAGTGTGAAACATCACGCACACATACGAATATGCGCTTTGATCTACAACAGGGGTCTCAACCTGGCCGTCTGCAGACCATTTGCAGCCCCCACCTTAATATGGAAGATCAGTGTCTACTAAGCCATAATGTCTGTATGTCCACACTTCTTTGATGATAGTTTCCGCTTGCCTTATGCCTAAAACTTTGCATTTGCCATTGTTGTTGGGTCTGGTTGTCAGAAAAGTCCTTAGCAACAGTTGCTAGCGTCATTAGCTGCTGTTGTTTCACAGGACACTCAGAAGATGTTGTTTAGTGGTACATAGACATGAACAAATATTCAATAAACTTGCTCAGTAGACATAGACTATGGAGCAAAGACATAGACAGTGGCTCCAAAAGCATAATTTTGGCACAAATGGAGCCCCATACAACCCATTCTCAGCCAGACTCTGCCTTTAGTGGCCCCCAAGGTAAACTGAGTTTGAAAATGGTTATATCGCGCTGTTTTCACCTTCCTCGAAGGCCCAAAGTGCTTTATAGTCACAGACCTTTTCACACAACGCCATAACCTTCCACCACTGGCAATTAAGGGTTCATTGTCTTTCCCAAGGACACCTTAACAGATGCGCAGGAATCGAACCCGCAATCTTCTGATCAGGAGTCGACCGCCCTACCGTTGCACCTCCCTGATATACACTGACAGAACCAAATTCACAAGTACAATTCTTTTGCTTCGCAACAAAACAGCCAATCAGCAGCCTTTCACCGTCACCCAATCGATGCGCTGCTTGAACCAGCCAATCAGATGCATGATTTCAATGCCAGTGATCCAAACATGAATAAGGAATGAAATCATTCAATCAATTAATTGCTGGAATTGGCACATTAGCTGCATTTCAGGCAGGTCCAAGACTGGATACCAATGTGAAACCATGTTTGTCTCTATTTGTGCTAGATCTGTTACATCTGGATGAAAGCAAACCAAATTGTTTGCTTAACGAATGTAACATAGCCAACAACAAAAAACTATAACTTGTTTTTACTACATCCAAATGTTAAGATAAACTTCCTACACCGAATAATCCTTGGTGGCAAGTCTCCACCTAATCCAGAGGGTGTATCACTTGATGGAAGGATCACTGTTCCTGATAACATCGCAATGTCTCTGGCAGGATCAGGTTGAACAGGCACCTAGTGGGCGAGGCCAGGCTAATGGCAGCAGTTATCAGATCATGGCCTGTCACTGTATAAACCTTGGCCTCGTGTAAGCCTCTGCTAACAGACACATGGAGAAGCAAGGACGCGGGAGAACCTGTCAACATGCCAACCACTGTAAAGCTAATGAAAATCACTGTCACAGGTGACGGGGTGTCGGTGCTCACATGTGTCAGAGGTTTTTTAGATTGTAGTCGTGTACGCATCCAGAGTTACACAAATAAGTGGATTTCCACATGCCAAAATATGTCAGAGGAGGATTTCTGAGCACGTTTGTCTACTAGGTGTTGAAATGACTCTAAGAATACTTTTCCTCTGAATCCAACAGCTCAGCTAGGCCAGTTCTTCAGGGCAACATATCACTTTCACCCTGAGAGCGCGTTCAGAACAAACTTCCTGCACAGGCGCAGTCCAAACACAGACACCTCGGGATGCCTTCCACTCAAAATAAGCAGTGGGAGCACATTAACATTTCAAGGTATTATTTCAAACGTGAAGGAAATTGCTGCTGAATATTTAATGCCCAGCGGTGGTAGTCATATCTATCCCTGTGCGGCTGCAGCAGTGGTGGAGGTCGAGTGTAGTAGGTTTCAAGGAGGGCTGGCGAATACAAGACCCACCGGGAGCTGACCTGGAAATTTGAAGCTAAGCTACCATGTATGCGTGGCATCTCCTTATATCAGTGTCAGACAAGACCACGCTTTGAAGAGCAATTAAACTACTACCAACGGATCATTAATTAAACTGAGAGGACCAGGCTAATTCAGCTTTGTGACCCTGCAAACCGTTCTCACAGCTCGCTGCTCCACTCAGATATTATCCAATCAGTGCTGCAGGCACACCGCTAATTGCTGATGTTGTTATTTACTTTTCAGTGTCACTGTTCAAGTCTGGCCTTTGACATCAATCCACTTTCAATTAGTCCCTGATGTTTCTAAATGTGTGGCGTCTAATTACGTTCATTTTCAAAGACTCTAGGAGTCACACTCGTGTTCTGGTTTCCCTAAATTCATTTAGTAAATACTTTTATCCAAACAGATTTAACAAATGCGGGACAACATAAGGTTGAGTAGATTTGATAGAGGGGCTTGTTAGCTTGTCATCACAGGTTTTGTTTTTAACAATCATTGTGGTTAAGTATGACTAAACAATGAATTGGCAGACTTTTCTGCAGGTGAATGGCGTAGACTTGATGTAATGGGTGTCCCAAACTACATCATGGGTCCCCGACCCTCGGGACGCAGTACCAGACACAGAATCAGTACTGGGTTAGGGTACCAGTACCGGTTGAGTCCGCATCCAGGTATTGGACCGCCTTCCGAGGGTTGGGGACCCCTGATTAGCATATGCATTTTTTCCCTTTGTTTGGCTGTGGCAGTTTCACCCGTCTGAAACTCCACGCAGGCGCTCACACACACATGCATATCATACACTCAGGGACCAAGCTAATGCTGGAGCACACACATGACTGCAAATACATCTGAGCAAGATCCCTGATAACATATGACAAACACATGCACACACAGTTGTCAATATCCACTATTATGTTGGGTGGTTAGTTTGGATGCATTATATTAAATGAGTTTTCTTTCGCTTATTCTTAGTTTTACTTCCTGGGTCAAAGGACCTGAACTCTGATTTTGGTAGACTTTTGCAGTGCCTGACCAAAATTAAGTCATTAAGTGAAAATAACCTGGCCCAGGTGAGGGGCCATGTCTTTTAAGTGCTCGTGTTCCTCGTGGTTCAGGAGGTCTTTGTCTAGATTTGGCTCTAAAGTATCTGTTGCTTGCTGTAAAAATAAAGTAAGCATTTTAATCCACACAATCTCTGGAGTTTGTTTTTGCTTAGGACCTGTCGGTCGCACTCCAGACCAGAGAGTGACGGTGGGCATCTGACCGGTACTGGTTTGCGGCTCGGAGGTTGGAGACCCTTGATTTAATTAGAACAACATGTCAATAAACAGGGAGTTGAGGACAACCCCAAAATGCCAAAAACATGTGACGCTGGCACCAATCTCTACCCACCCGCAGCAATGTAGGTGTCAGTGTCTTGCTCAACAACACTTTCATGCTAGTGGGAATTGAAACTGCAATAGTCTAGTCAGAGGTCGGCCGCTCCACCTCTGCACCACAGGTATACAACTGCAATGGTGAAGTTAACAGTTAACTACAATAAACTCAAAACATTCCCCTTTCCATCAGTCTGATACATATAGAGACAACATGAATAACCAAAGGCTGTAACCGTTTAATGCATTTGTTGTGTCTACGCTTCAACAAGTTTGTCCTCTCAATGACGTGCGATACAGGCCTGTGCAGTCTGAAGCAGTCTAAACAGAAGCGGCACAAAAGCAAAAACAAAGATATTATTCTCAGCAAAGTAGATCATGGCCATTTGGCTTTTAACAACAATGGCAACATTGTCAACAAAGACACGCTTCAAGACAAAACTGGAGGACAGTGGAAACGTTGTTTTGTTTTTTTTTCTGTAAAACTCGGTTTTCCAGATCCTCTTTGTTTACAGACTATTGCCCAAGAGATAATTGATACCAATAAATCCTGGTTTAAGAAAGGGCATAACCTTTAAAATGGGATTTATGATGGAGATTTGGACCAGTAGAATAAACAGACATGGTATAAAGAGATAGACAAAGCATGTAGTAATGTAACAAACCAGTTTTTCAGCTCAATGGCCATGCTCATAATGGCACAAAAAACCTTAGTAACATAAGTAAAAAGATGGGATTAATGACCCTGAATGCAGTTGGGAAACATCCAGTAAGGCTATTCTTTTGAATGGTGTGTAAAATTAGGCTGTGGGGCATAGTTAGAGCGGTCGACCTCTAACTGGAAGGTCGCATGTTCGGTGCCCGTGTTGCCTCCACATTTATCAGTGTCCTTGGGCAAGACACTACATCCCACATTGCCTCTGGTGGTTACGATGGCGCCTTGCATGGCACTGTGTGCACATCAGTGTGAATGGGATTTCAGAACGGTTTGGGTCTGATTTATACATAATTATATGTCTTTAAACAGAGAACACTCTAATGTAACTTTAAATTTCATCTTACTGTGGTTGCCATGGATACCAAACCTAACGAGAGTGATGAAAAATTCTTGTAATCCAAACTATATTTGTTCATTTTTAATTAAATAGGGACAAACTTTTTGTGTAACTTATGATTAGTTAGTTAGTGAACAGGACCTGAGATAGTGCTATAGTAGAGGTTTAGCAGACGTTTGCTAATTGATTGGTTGGGGGTTCAATGACCAGGCCCCAAGTTTACAATTGGTATCTTTGTTGGCATTTGATAAAGACATTTGCTAAATTTCATAGAACCTGTGTTCAAAGTGCATGTTAGCGCAGTGGTTAGCACTCTTGCCTCACAGTGAGAAGATCCTGGTTCAAATCCCTGAATGGATTCTAGCTTCCTCCTACAGTCTAAAAACCTTTTTCATAGGTTATAGATTGCTGACTCTAAATTGAGTGTGTGGTCCTGCAACAGATGGATGACCTGTCCAGAGTTTAGCTCAACACTTGCTGGGACAGGCTCCTGAAAGGGATATATAACAGGCTATGAAGATGAGGAATAGTGAATGCGGAGAAATTCAATTCTCAGGACATTAGAGTTTAAACATAAATGTTATCATCAGTAAACAAAATGTAGGTACTCCTGTAAATGAGGCTGTACCTATACTGGCTAATAATTCCCACATGCAGACAAAGATCCTTTTTCTCCATGCCTCAGGGCACCAGAGACAAAACACTGAACTGCTTCTCTCTGAGGAGTTCAACCGCATAAACCACACCTTCAGTTGGATCTAGCTTCTCAAAGAGTGGTAGTGGTGTGTGTGTGTGTGAGTGTGTAAACCCCCAGCCTGCCACTTTAACCCTCCCGCCTCGGGGTATACATACTCTGTTGTACAAAGCCAATCTTTCTCATCAACCGACCTCCCCTCTCTTTGTTTTGCAAATGGCCTCTCCCACATCATTTTACATACACACTCCAACCACGGCACACTGGGGAACGTCCAGGAAGTAATTGTGGCTTTTGTGCGTGTGGTCCTCCTCTTCATCACCCCCCAACCCAGACGCCCACCCCTTCTTTCTCAAAGGAGCCGCGCCCCCTTGTCAGCTGTCATCATATAACTGCCTGCAGACCCAGGGGCATAATGACAGGATCTATAGTACATGAAAACACAATTACAGCCCTTGGTTCAATAGCTACTGTGCGGAATACCTTTAAAGGAGGAAAAAAGCGAGAAACAAACACACTCCATAGCCTCAATCTGAGAGCTAATAGTTCTAAAACATCATCTTCCTGTTCGATATTGCTTCAAAATCTGACTGACATGAACACGTTTGACCTTGTGTTGCAGAATTCTGACTATTATATTGGTACACGCTGCAGTACGGCTTCTTCATCTCCGAATCTGTTTTTTTAAGGACAATAATTTGAAGATCCAGAAATTAAAAATGTTAATCGAACGTGTACAGGGGCAGCTGCCATGTTTCATGCTGGACACCCCGCTTTGTTTTTGCATGAAGCAGTCAAAATGGCAGGAAGGGAGGAAGAGACGCTGCCTATCCTCTTTTTCAAATGGGAACAGTGACCCCCAATGGACGATACAACGAAATCCTTGTAAGGGTTAACCACAGCTTCCCCCCCGCCCCACCCCACCTCCTCGTACACCGAACATGCAATGACAACACAATCCAGCAGGGGTCAGTGTTGCATTACCTCAAATCTCTGCTTCCATGGAGAGAAAAAAAGACCACTTCTTCTGTCTCAGTGACAACCCTAATTCCATTTAATTTGTTTGATCCCCCACAACCCCTTCCACCGCCATTAATGCCTATGAAAACAGGTGCGGGAGAGGAGGGGGGAGGGGGGGCATTGGCCAATCCTATTAGAGCAGTGACCCGAAGAGCCAAAAAGGGCAAAGACAACACTTAGAAATGTCAGATGCTGCCAACCAAGCAAACGCTATGGCAGCAAAGAATGCGGTTACGTAAGAAATGAAGTCTAAAAACGGTGAATACCTGAACACAACAAGAGGCAAGCGCATGAAGCACACGGTGAACACAGAGTAATGATTTAAAGGGATCAGATTAAACAAGTGCTAATTGAGGAGCCATTTAGCCAAACAAATGGGTCTAACTGTAACAAGAGAGTCTGAAGCACTCTTTTAAATGTCAAAGGACAACACTGTGGGCGCGCTCCAGCCGCAGCAGGGAGCGCATGAGGACACGACACATGTTCTCCCTCGCTGTCAGGCACGTGGAAACCCCCCCCCCAAAAAAAACAAAGCATCTCTCTTCAGGAAAAAGAGACAGCACTGCCACATCGTTCAACACTACACCCCTCTGTGCTCCCGCTGGCTTCCAGTCCCACCGCGAAGACCGCATTTACATTAAACTGATACACAAATTCATTTCAGTTTGACAGTGAACACCTCTGATGAACCCCAGCAATGTGTTGTTTTTGTTGTGAACTTTGAAAACTGCAAATCCAGCCATACTGCTTTTTATAAACGTTTATTGAAGCCATTCTCATATTTAATGGAGTTGGCAAAACTATTAACAGCATCAGTAAAATGCACCATAAAATAAAATTGCGGGTTTAGAACAGGAGTCACTCGAACATTCAAATAGTTTACTGATGCTCTACACAGCCATTACAGTTTGTTACCCCTCAGGTCATAGATTTAGATCTCTACCGTTTAGGACAGAGGCCCGTTTGACTGTTAACATTGTTGTATTAGGGGTGTATCAACTTAATTGATTAATAATTTCTATTCCTACATTCCAATCAGATTGATCCTCTGAGGCAAGTTGTTAATTGAAACGACCTAAACCTCAATGAAATTGTTTAAAAATGAATTAAATTGCTTATATCAACCTTAGAAAATACCATTAGATCAAAGTTCTCAAACTCTATTTACCTTGGGGGCCACTAAAAGCAGAGTCTGGCTGGGGCTGGGCCGTATGGGGTCCCATTTGTGCCAAAAATAGGTTTTAATCAACAAATTAATTGAACATTTATTCATGTCTATGTTCTACTAAACAATATCTTCTGTGTGTCCTGTGAAACAACAGAAGCTAACAACGCTAGCAACTGTTGCTAATGACTTTTCTGACAACCAGATCCAATTACAATTTAGATTTTCAGCGCTATTTACCAAATTTGAGGCTAGTAAGCACAGCCAGAATTTAGGTGCCCCATAGCGCTATTATAAAGCAGATTTTTTATTTTGTAACAAATTTAAAGTTTTTCGGTGCATCTCATGATTTGAAAAATACAGTAAGGGTCATTTTATTAGCTAGGATTTAATTTCACACTGAAATGCACCACAAAAATTAAAATAAACACATTTTTTTTTTAATCAATGCTGACATTTCGCTATACTGATCCCTTGTGACATAAGGGGTCTTAGTTTGAAAGGAAGTTGTGAACCTCTGTCAAAAGTTAGTAAAAGGTTAACTTTTTAATATATATTTGTTTTATCTATGCCAAAAAGTAATAGTCAATTTATCATAATAAAAACACAAATAAAATTATTGTTTACTAAGTATAAAGTTAGACTTTGTGGCTCCGACTGATGTAGGTACCACATATGCTCGGCTTGCAAGATCGGCTCTAAAAATTGACACTAATGGCTGGTAAGGTGTTGAAAGTTGTAGACCCTTGGCACTATATTGTGCACTATGTTTGCCATTTTGTAGTGATAATCTACAATTCCAAAATCTGGTAGACTAGAAATTTCCCAGAAGTCTACTAGCGTGCATCGATGCTCGCTACATTAGTGAATATAGACCACAATGCATTGTGGTTGAACAATTCTTGCAATAAAACTATATTTGAAGGTAATTTTTTAATAAATCATCAATTTTTTCATCATCTGAACAGAGTGGAGTCACAAATAGACGTGAAAAGTTTCAATTTATTCAATATTTACTTTGTGAAATCTGTGATGTCATTAAAAAAATAAAATAAAAGTAGTGAGTACGGTGTCCAAACTGCTTTTAAAATCCAGGGCACTAGATAGTAGGGCTGGGTATCAGTTATAATTCCCAGAAACAATTTGATTCGATTCACAAGAGCCAGAATCAATTTGATTTAGATTATTTTTTATTCTTTCAATTCAATTTTAAGTTTACACATTTAGACACATTTTTTTTAGAAATGCATTAAAAATCTACTATATAATTTGAACATATTTACATTAATCTGATCCAATTCACCTATTGTAAAATGTATTAGTTAAATAATGAGATTGTTAATATAATTCAGTGTTACATGGATTCTGAAAAGGATAAATTCAAACAAAAATGTTCAGATCTTTAACATTGTAAACAGTGCTGCTTCTCCTGGAGGGCGTTTGAGTTTGGCCACTAGGTGGCGATCGCGCTACAGATGTCCACCTTATTCAAGAAGAAGACAGCAGTATGAGGGGGAAAAAATTAAGTTTTAGACCACTAATAGTTTCTTTAAAAATTATTTCCTTAAAAGAGTTTGGAAAATGAATTCTTGTGAGTAAATAAAGATGTTCATTTAGTCAGCAATGTGTTTTTTTGGTCAACCGAGTGTTAGAATTAGCCGTCTTGTGAGAAATTCCATTGAACGTTAGCATCAAGCTAGCGGATTTTAGCTTTATGTACTAAATCGATTTCTATCTTTTTTGAATCAATTATTGATCTATTAAGCTTAAAATAGATTAATTGATTATTTCAACCCAGCCCTACTAGATAGTCCCAAACTATATATTTGTTTTAGTAGTTAGGGTGAGAATTCAGACATAGAAAGACATATAGACTAATCTAATAATTGTATTATTTTTATTATGGAAAAACGACATTTGGGCTGAACTCTAAGAAACTAAAATGTTAATGGATTTGACAACAATTCTTGTTTACTTGTGTGTTTGCACACATATTGAATTGACACTTTTACAAGAAATACGAGGAATGTGGAAAACTTCACCCGCACTGTTCAGTAGCAGGTATTCATGTCTGAGTCACACCGGCTGACTTTTTGGTTAAAGATATCCTGAAGCGAATTTAGGTCAGTAGACTGAATCGTTCTAAGCAAACCAATATCACCTATTCATCGTGTTTTTATGTGTTTTTGATCAGAATCTTACAATTTTTCTAAACCACAGAAGTAAAAACTTGCATAATGTGCAAATCCAAAAAAGAAAAAGGAATCTCAGAGAAAGAAAAAAACCTAACTAGCTTAGTAAAAGAATTTCCTTGCCTTGAAAGGCACATATTAGCTCACTTGCAGGCACCGATTAGAGATCTCATGAAAGACACAATCTGAGAATGTGTGCTGAGCGACCTCATTTCCAGCACTTTGTTCCTGATTCCCATGAGAGTTTGGCATGTGTAAAAGACTACTCGGGTTTAAAGTGATGGAGCTTCCTGACACTTCAAGTGCTTACAGACTCGCGGAGGGAGTTTTTTTTTCACTTTAATGTCAGGTGTGCACTCAGTCAGCTTCGTTTCCGATTCTTTTCAATCTTCCCTCTTGTTTGCATCTTCATAAAACCTTTCTCTTCAAAAGTTTCTCATAAGAACTGACCTCGAGATTCCTCACACGCCACTGCTATACTTTGCAGAAGGCTTTGATGGGAGGAAAATGACTCTGGGCACCTGAGATTTCCACGAACTCACATCTGTAAACTACATTGCTGTTAATATAAAGCCCTATGATGCTGTAAATCATAAGCACAAGGTGTAATAAAGTGCCTCTCCCTGTTGTCTGCTCTAGTTAAACATCTACCAGGAGCAATATGTGCGTTGCTATAGCTACAGATTTTCCCACAGATGCAAAACTGGAGTTTGATGTAGCCTGGGAGGTCCCACTTTAATAAATTACATAAAAAGAAAGTAATCACAGGCAGCCGGCTGGCTGAGTCCAGAGGAATAACATCCTGACATATTCATTATGGCTAACTACAAAATCCAGTGACTGCTCTGCAACTCAGCAAAATTAACCGATTTTTCAGAGTATAACTTTCATTTTTTGGCCGGAGGAGTGGCTTATACTCTGGTTTAATTAATGCTTCATGCACAGCAAGGATGTGTGAAGCATGGCTTGTTGAACGCTCATTTAGTTAGACTGTCACTACCTGATACTAGCGCATGGTTGGAAAAGGCTTGGTGCTAAATGTCGTAGCGGTGCAAATCTTGCTCCAGGCATTTTTTCTTTCACAGCTCTATTTCTGTTTGGACAAGGATGCCACCCTCACAAGAGTTAAGCAGATATAGTTCTCAACGTGGGTTTACTTTGAACGTAGAACCACAAAACCGACACAAAAACTTAAGTAGTGATGCGTGAGCGCTAACGTTTTGAATGCTGCATCTACGAGCTTTCACTCAGACTTTCCATTGAAAGTGGTTGCTCGAACGTTTCTGAACCTGTTGTGAACGATTATTTGCAGTTAAAAAAAGAAAACAAATAGGCTCATGTTTTTCCCACTAACAACCACTAGAGGGGTGTGTGTATCCCTACAGACGGCAACGCAGAACAAAAAGGGCCCGCCTTGGCGGAGACTTTGAAGATATCAACAGATTTAGTGTTTTATGGTCCTATAAAGAGTTTAGTTGACTTGTTAGCATGTTCTTTAAAATTAGGTTATCCTAATAACTGTTTATATGTTACGCAAATATTCGCATTTCCTGCTATGTCTCATGAAGCTTTAATGGTTACTGAAATGCAAATATTCATTATTACTATTGCTGTTGCATGATTTGCCTTTCAAGATAACATGTCCGTTCTTGTTGCTGTATTTTGCTCAAATAAATTTCTTCCAAAAGTGTGACTTAAATGCAAATTTGTTATACTTTATTTTGTATTTCTTTGATACTGTGAACTTCTTTATTGTGCTTCTTTTGGCTGCTGCAACTAATATACAACTTTTTCTTCTTTATTATGCTTTATTTTTTCTTTGGCTGCTGTCACTTACTGTAAATGGAATTTTTCTTCATTATTAAGCTTTTTTTGCTGCTGTGACTTTAATGGGATTTTGTTCTTCTTTATTACGTTTCACGTTTATTGGTTTAGTTTGCTATTTGTAAAGTTAACATAATAAAGAATATAAACAAACAACCAATAAAAGAAGGAATAGGCAGAAGCTTGTGAAGCTTATTCGATGCCTTTCCTTGATAACTCAACAGTGTCCATACTGATCAGTTTGACAAAGAAATAATCCAATTTAAAGAACAATATACAAACATATACAAGTAAATCAAATCATTTTGGACTTTTTTTAAACTGCAAAAGCGAAAGACTTAACTTTAATTTATCACTCAAATCATTCTCACAGAACTGAAACACATCTCATCTTTACATTGGTTTGAACTTTAACCTGTTTAAAGTATCAAACACTTCTTAAATGATACTGACTAACTCTTAAAGGGAATTATTTCTGTATATTTTTTAAACTAAATTAGGTTTTATTCTGTAAACAATTTCTAATACCTTAAGATAAACATTTTTTTTTGCTGTGACTTTTATGCAATTTTTCACAACTTTTTTATTCTTTGTTGGCTGTTGTAACTTATATGTGATTTTTTTAAACTTTTTTTTTGGCTGTTATGCTGTGTTTTTTCCTTTTATTATTATTAAAAATGTTTTTATTTCTGTGACATGCATTTTTTAAAACTTTATTATTCTTTTGTGGCTGGTGCAACTTAAATGCAACTATCTTTATTATTATATTATTATTATTTTATTTTTGATTGCTGCGACTTACATACAATTGATTTCTTCTTTATTGTGTTATATTTTTAATTTTATTCATGTTTTTGCTGCTGTGACTTATACTCAGAAAAAAGTACCCACTGCTTTTATACAACATAGCACTGTCAGTCAGGAGGCGTCACATCCAAGGGGGGGAGGGGGTGTGTGCTCCTCATTGCTCCCAGGAAAACGAGGTGTGATCCCAGCGTGCGACAGCCACAGCTCCTGCGGAGCGGGGCTTTTGGCCCCCCGTATGCTCCAGTTTCCAGGCATATCTGTCCCTCCCTGCTGTACGTCGACGCCGTGACAGGTTAAAAATAAAGGCACTGAACGTGTACAACAAACCTGCAAGCTTGACCAAGAACCTTACGCGGCCTGACATTAATCACTGTGTGCTGTCCCATGCAATATTTACCTTGCTAAGCCCAGCTGGTGCAAAGGTTGCTGGGGTTCATCTGTTCCTTTGCATTCTCCTCTTTCATTTCATTTCCACTCTCTCTCAGACATCCCTCTTCACCTCCACTCTCCTTGAAAACAAGCTGTGAGGGGGGGCCGTTAGGGAGGTTAAGGGGTGATGGATCTTAAGCAGAAATTCTACGAGCGCTAAATATTCCTTAGGGTTGCAGCTCAAGTAACTAATGAATTTTGGCTGCTTGAAATTGGTCCAGTGGGCTGCATTCATCACTGCCACTTCTATCCATGGTCCTCGTGTCCCCTCTGACAGACCAGCGACAACGGGAATATTTGGCAACCCTGACTATGACTGACTTCTCAAATTCAGCCATCTGGGGGCCAGTTCTGACTGGGAACCAGTTCAGCTCCCAAGCATCCCCCTGGGAGAGGGGAGGCGGGCACAGAATCCTCTATTTCAACAGTGATGGAACTGTTCCTTTCCCAGCCTCCCTCAGGAATCCTGGGCAGAGTCAACACCACCAGCCGCAGTGGAAACCTATTAAGACACATTTGGCTCCTCGCACAAAATCCACTGTGGTCAGGGCATCTGCTTAAGCAGAAATAGATCGTTATTAGGAATGCAGACTATCTCAGGGAGATAATCGCTTCACTTTTCCCTTCTTTTATTTCTAAATATTCACTCCTCCTCCAAGAATGTTGTGCCTTTTATTTAATTTCTTATCTGCAGCCGCATTCGTCTTGATTCTACTGGAGTGCATCACTTATCATGATGAGAAAAGCGATTTTAATGAGCAAATCGAAGGCGAGATTTGCACATTTAAGAGTAACTTCTGCAAACTGACTGCTTTAACAACAGCTTCCATCTCAATAAAGCGCAGTCTGGAAAAATCCATGCATAAATCACTTTTATTAGCGCAGCGTTTATTATGATAATATATTACATCTCCACTAAACACTCTGTCTGATCTATAGTCCAATTAACCTACTTTATATTCTCAAAAGGGGGAACTGCGTGTGAGTTTCTTATGTTTGCAGCTACATTATTTGCTGTTCCGGTAAACTCAGCAATTTTTCCGTCTTCTAATTACTTGGTCAGCTCTGGAGTTTACCGAGGTCATAAATCATAAAGTCCTAACATTCCCAGTTTAGATTTTTTTTTGCCCCTAAAGCATTTCAGTCACAAATAAGATATTACGCTTTAAAAATGTTGGCCTGTTAAGTGATTATTCTCCCCCCTGGTTTGACTGAGCGAACATGTTCAAAGCGCTGGGGAGCAGCTTTGTAGCAGCAGCTCCCTTTCATCAGCTGCTGCTATTGAGGAAGCCTGCAGTACATAAAGCAGTGAAGTGCTTTAATGGAAATGGTTAACCATACTGGGGGTGTGAAAAGGCGGCAGAATCCATAACTTTCTCTGTAATGGTGCAAAGATTGTGGCGGCTGAAAACAAAAAAGTGCAGAGCTGTTAACCCGCAAAGGTGAAAGATTCAAGATTTACACAGATTTTTATTGTGCTTGTATAACAAGCCGTAAAATATTGGTTGTGTTGTGAGTAACTGAGAAGTGGAGGCTTATGGAGAGAAAACAGTCTCATCGGCTTTATGTGTGCGCAATACTTGATTTATAACTGATACAACGCATCTTGTGTGTATTCACATCTACACTTGAACATCAAAAATGTAAAGTTATAGCAGCTTAAGACTAACTATAAAGTCAAAACAACTACAAGGGATGTGACGATTCAGTCAAGCCACAATTTTAAATTCACAATTTCAATTTCATTTATTTATTTTTTCTCAACAAAATGAATTAAAAGTATTCTAAGGCCAAGTAAGTTTTCTTTTTGCCCCTTACATCAAACTGCTTGTTTTTACTACAAACAGAAAGGATTCAATACAAATAATAATTACACATAATACATGTTGCGCTCCACGTGAGATGGACCGCTCCGCACCCGCGCCTGCTTGGGTCGTTGCCACCCAGTGCAAATGACCGTTCACGCGCAATTGCAAAGAATAAAAGACAGAGGGTTAAAGAGAGTTCATAAAAAAGAGCACGGCTCCCGGGAAGAAGTCAGAGGGAAACATTTGCGAAGTTGCGTTGTCACCCATGATTGTAGTCGGGTAGATCGGTCGAAGTTGCAGTAAAATTGCATGAACATTGCAAGGTGAGCAACAAATCTCGGCTTTGCTTAATTTGTGTTAATAGTTGCGATCGCAACATCGCAAAATCCTGGAAGGACTGATTAATGTGAAACTTTTGATTCCCAAAGAGCTGGGAGAGTTTCTATGGAGGGCGGCGCAGCTGATGAGCACGCAGGGCCCTTCGCGACACACACACAATCACACTCACAGCAAGCCTGCATGAAGAAATGTCATCAGCTCTGCTTTTCTAAAATCAGGCACAGGCCATGAAAAATTGATTTTATTAATTTTCAACAACAATTAAAAATGTTTATGAGTTTGATTTTTTTTCTTTTTTTTACCGATTCACGAAGAATCGTTACATCTTTAGATCCTACGCTTACAAATCTTTTATTAGTACAAACCAAGCGTCTGAAACACACAGACAAACCCACATTTACGCACAAATAAGAATTAGATTGCGGTCAGATCCTGCAAAAAGACCTCCATGAAAGTAAATTTGGCAGGTGGCCATGCGGCAGCATTAGTCACGGAGAGGTATCAGTGGATTCTACATGCCACGCAAAATTTTAAGAAAAAGTTACAACCTTACGGTGACTGGACAATAGGGGGCAGTACACAGACTGTCTTTTGGCTATAATATCCAGAATTAAACGAGTTCACTCTAATAAGAGAATAACCAGCCCTTTTAAAGCCCCATTTATAGAGGTCAACAAAAAGTTGATTTAAGGTTTGGTTTCCCTAAAAAGACCCATTCTGATGGTTTTACCATGTTATGTTTTTCTGATAATGGAGGACATATATAAGGTAAATTAAGCTTAAAATTTATTTTTAGGGTGCATAATTTTTTTTTTTTTTTAACTCATTGTTGTGAATCAGGAGAAGAAAAAAAAAAGTTTGCAGTTTGATTCAGAAAATAGACTGGACTGGCCACAACCTCCCTGCTCCACTCCACTCCATTCTAATGCATCCGGCTGTAAACAAATAGATCCATGTATGTCTTTGTTTTCCTCATTTGAGATGGTATCTGGATCAAAACTGTATGACTGGATTGCTCCAATACTAGCTAGCAGAAGAGCGTGTAAACAGATGGGTGATGGGAAGGGTGGCCGGGGTTGTTCTGTTGTAGCTATTTCCTCGAAAAAGACAGAATTTTTTGGATTTTGGTTAAAAACTGCATAATCATAACAAAAATGTCTCCGGGAACACTTAAGATAACTCAAAAGATGATTTAAACAAATGCTGCTGTGAGTAATTGCCCTTTCAGGCTTTGAGCGATCTTTTCTTCAAACTACCAGGCACAGACAGATATCTGACGTGTGATCTTACATAATTCTTCATGTTCCAAGCACCAGTTTAATTCATTTGTCAAGGTGTGCTACATGTCATGCTCCCTGCTTATGTCTGTTATTCTCTTCTGCAGATGCACACACATTCTGTTGCATTGAAAATGCCTGCAGACACCTCTGCGCCGCGCCTCATTATCCTCTCATCTAATAATGTTCCTTGCTAAATTTCAGCGTTACAGAAATAAAGACCTTTTCTATCAAGCACTTACAGGCTTTTGAGATTTTGTAATTGCATTAAGGATTTTGTGTTTTTTTTTTGCTTTTAAAGGAATAAAAGTTACTAATTAAATGCGACTTTCAAAGATTTTTTGACAGCTTCAGTAGAAAAGCACTAAAGATCTATTGTAATTCATTAAAAAGAATGCTGGGAATCCAAAAATGATCTTCTAGACAAGCAGAAGTGGTTTTGACGTAAAAAAGCTTTTCGTGGAACTTCTCCACAGTCTAAGCACAGGCCAGCGGCATTTGCAGGATGACTCAGCTGAAGACGATTAGGCCTGATAGTCAGTTTGGAATAAAGATATGTAGTCCACTCAAGGTCGCTGCACCCCAGGTAACAAGCTCCGCTATCAGTCATCCTAATCACCCGCCCATTACCACCACACCGCCGCCGCCGACGGGCGGCAGCGCTCTCGCCTGCACCGCGGTTCTCAGGCTGCCCCTGAACTATGCTCCAGTGCTCTGTTAATGCTCCAGCTAATCTGATCAGTTTCCAGCTGGCTTACTGCTTATAAACACACCTAGATACCGAGCGGCAGAGGTAATCCTGCGGTTGTATGAGAGGAGCAGGCAGGGTGTTTGTATCAGGACCTTGCAGAGAAAAGCTAATGGGTAAAAGCATCGGTTCTTCAGTCGTGTCTAGTACTTTATGTGTAAAAATAAACTGCAGTGGAATGAAAGTGTGCACACCTGTCTGTTGTATGATGACACCGATTGAATCGTTCTGAAGGTGAAAATGTGTGGATGGGTGGGAGGCCTTGTCTTGTAGAATGACGGGATGGAACAGGGAACTCTTCATTCTTTCTATTTTCAAAGTTGTTCACAAGGAAGTGAAAAAAAAAAAACATATTTTTGTCATAACTGTGATGATTCTTTTTTTTTTTAAAGTACAACGTACACCAAAGTGTTGAGTGATAAAGTATATCTCATCAAAGCTTGCACAGTTTGTTAGACTTTAATTCCAGATTTAATCCTTTTTTTACTTTGAAGCAAATGTAGCGTATAGAAACTGGGGTTTTTAGGCACCAACAAGTTGGGTCAGTGTTTCATCCTGCTGCTTCTGCTGGACCTTTTTCCATTGAGTCCTTCTGCTCACCTGGCAGGTGTGGCCAATGTATCTTGTGTTTTAGTCTGTGTGGTGCTGGTTTGTTTCGGTCTCTTTTACCCTCTTTATCCACAGCAGTCTTAGACTGCTGGGTTTTGTTATTTTAGTTTGGGGTTGGACCTTGGTAGTCTTAATTTGCTTTGACTTATTTTCATGTCTGGCCAAGGTTTGTTTGAGCCAGCACACTATTTCATTTTGTTCAGAACACAGGGATTTGTTTATTTAATAAACTGTGTTTTGGGACCTAAATTGATTGCATGTCAAAGCAGAAGTGGACTGAGTGACCCCTCCCCATCACATTCAAAACAGGAAGCACCTGCTGGTTCCAACATCCCATACACATCTATTGAGAAATTAACAGCTATTAATCACTCATTATACTGTCAGAATTATCATTCTTGTTCTCCTACCATTTTTTTAATCATGTTCTTGCCAACTCAGTTTTTTTCCATGATAGCGAGTTATTCAAGTGATAAACTGGCCAATCAGATGCCTCAATAAAAGTATGTGGCCCCTGTGTCCAACGTTCAAACTGTTTTGACAGTAGCACGCTTTCAAATCGTAGAGGTGTGGACTTCCAACAAGCTCACTGTTAATTAAAACAACTGCATGTTTTTTTTTTTTAAACCACAACCCAGAGTTATGAATAGTAAATAAAATAACAAACATAAAAAAAACTCCAGGAAAAATGTTTTAAAGCTTTATTTAAAACTGAATTTTAGGTTGCATTAAAATTTCCTTCCTGCAAAAACAAAGGCAAGATGGAGGTTTTTGTTTACGTACATCACAAAACTGTTTTTTAGTCTTCGATAGTTTAATTGTTCACTTCATAAATAATGACATGCAGCCAACAGACTTAATATCCCAATTAATGGGGATGAATTAGAGGAAATTTAATAAACTAGATTCCAAACAATTGGCTTTCATTTGACCTTTATCTGCCCTCAGATGACTTCTTTGTAGAAACTAAATCTAATCTGTTTTTATTGTCAACAATAAAAACAATTAAGGATAATCTTTCAGAGCCACCATAATTACCTTTTTTTATAGATTAATATTTTTTCCTGAGACTGTAAAAAGGTTAAATTACACAAACAGCATTCGTAAAAAAAAAAAAAAAAAAAAGCTTGAATGAGAAAGTTTGGAGTTAAACCAGTGACTCTTCATTAAGCCGCTAAACTGCCAACTGTAGTAGATTAGTTCTATCTATTACACTTGGTTCCAGTTTGTTAAATGATCTGGAACAAAAAAAAAAACCCTATAGAAACATAAAAATGTATATATATATATATTTATATATATATTTTTTTTTTTCAAAAAAAAAAAAAAAAATATATATATTATATATATATATATATTTTTCTATGCAAATACATGACAGTAGGAGGAATCCTTACAACGCTTTGGGTGAGTGACTAAAATTCTAACAACTCACACCCACATCTATGTTTTTTTGAGTCACAAATGAGGCACCCAGGTGAACATTTGGACTGTGTGAGGAAGCCACAGTTACTCATGTCTAGGTAAAGTGCAAACTTCACACAGCAAAGCCGCAGAAAAGACTTGAAGCAGGAGCGGAAGCTGGATTAGTCACCGCAGGTAAAAGTGGAGGAGAAGCTTTTGACTAAATTTCTTCTCTCTGGCTTTGCTAACAGCTTCGGGTTTGCTCTTTCTTCAAGTTAAAGAGCGGATTTTATTAATGCATGCTTTAATCAATATTCATAAGTAAATTCCCACAGCTGATTTACACTCTTAGCCCGGACTAGTTGAGTTTACTAAAACAGTGCGTTGAAACAGATTGCCTTAAATTTCTTAAGTTTTTACATAGATCCAAAACTAGACAAGTTTAGTTCAATTAATTTAAAACAGTACGTTATACATTTGTCAAAAGGAAATGATGCTAGCAAAGTTTACTTAATGAAATATGTAGTCATAACTTATAATCATAAGTACATTATGTTTTCAAAAAGTAACATTACTCAAGTGGGAATTGAACCCTGGGTTCCTGCATGCTAGTCCTGTACCTAACCAACTAAGCTATCCTTGTAATGATATCCTCACACTTGCAAAAGACACTAAAATCCTTAATTTTGATCATTGATTGATTATCTGCTTCTTCACTTTTAGTGGCAAAGTCCTTACGAACTCAGACTATTTTAATACATTAAAAAACCTGTACAAATTTTTAAAAACAGAGTGCAGAGAATGTCCATGAAAACAGAAATGATTTGGACAATGATGATGGACGATAGTTGGGAATGGTTGGTCACTACAACAAAATTTTCTTAAAATCCCAAAGGAGTAAACATGTTTACATTTTGATCATCAAGAAAACAAAAAAACAATGCTTACTTATAGCCCATTTTTGGCTAACAACCAGCGCTTTCAAACTCTGGGGAAAAAAATAGGATTTAAAAGCAACTTTTATGAACAATAATATCAATTTTACTATGAGAAACTCAGCTTAAAGCAAATTCTGATGCTGATGAAAGAATTGTAAGGAGGAGGACCAAGACGTTGCTAATTAATAAAGGGCAGAATTAGAGCCAGTTTCCATCAAACAGTTTTGATATAAGCTCCGCCCACTCTTGCAGGAACTAAAGAACAGTAGTGATCTCGACATAGTATAATTAGTAACACTTAAAACTAATTTTTAATGTGTCAAACAACAAATTTATTTAAGTAATGACACCAAACTAAAAATTATAATGAATGATTACTCAAAATTGTTATTACAGCTAAAGTCAGGGTTTACAGTGTACGGCTGTGTTTAGCTGCATGTTAGGGTTTACAGCACGCCCACACGCAGGTCCTTCACAGTAAAAGTCTAGTTGATGTGCAAATTCCATTTCATGTATTTTCTGCCTTTTTTTCTTCTTTTTGTTCCCCAAAAAACTACAGCGCACCTCATAATTCAGAGTGGCTTGTAAATAGATTCATTCTGGGTGTGCTGAAGTCAAAAATGATTTTGAGACGTACATGGTGCTTATTTTTTTTAACGAGTTCTAGGCAATGCTTATGTGGTATTTTGATTATGTAAATGTGGCTAACGTGTAGCGCTGTCAAGCTTCTTCTACGTGTTACTAAGAAGTTTGGGATTTAGTAAAGCCACAGTAATGTTTTATTAGTGGTTAAGTTTGTTTTTTAAATGTTGCAAACAAGGCTGGAAGTTACAGTTACTATGAATACGCTAGTGTAGCTAACATATAGTCATGTCTGACTGTTTTTTCTTTTGAACGTCTCTTATTCTAAATATTTAATATTGTACATACACTAACATGCCTATTTTTATGTTTTACCAACACGGTTGGGAGTTAGCGTAGTCACAGTAGCATTTCCTTTAGCAGTGTCTGTCTTTTAACATGTTGCAAACATGGTCAGAAGTTACAGTTACTGTAAATATGCTTTATCTGAGGAGATCATGATATCTGACTTTTTTTTATGTGTTGGAAGTTTAGGTATTGTAAAAACGCTAACGTGACTAGCTAATCTATTCTAGCAATGTCAGACTGTGTTTTTTATGTTTTTCTAGCACAGTAATGTTTTAGCTGTATTAGTCTGTTTTTTCACATGTTGCAAACAAGGTTGGAAGTTACAGTTTATATGAATATGCTAACGTGGCTAATGTTTAGCGATGTCTGCCCTTTTTTTCAACCAGTTTTAGTAGTAAGTTGTTCACATGTTGGAAGTTCAGGTATTGTAAATGCGCTAACATGGCTAACTTGTACTGATGTCAGACTGTGTCTTTTTTTACATTTCACTGACACGGTTGGGAATTAAGTCACAGTAATATTCGTTTTAGTTGTATCAGTCTGTTTTTTCACATGTTGTAAACAACATATGGTACAAAGTTAGACGTAACAGTCACTGTAAATGTGCTAACATGGATAATATGTAGCAATGTCCGACAGTTTTTCGTTTTTTTTTTAAACATATTTTAGTCCTATTAGTCTGTTTTCTATGTGTTGGAAGTTCGGGTACTGCAAATATGCTAATCTGGCTAACCTGTAGCGATGTCGGACTGTGTTTTTTTACACTTTACTGTCACTGTTAGGAACATTTTTTACAGCAGGGTCAAGTTGGAAGTAAATGGTATTGGTAATGTAAATACACTAACATGGCTAACGCTTCCAATAAGGCTAGCATGCAGCGTGTCACAAACAAGTTCTAGAGTTACTGTTAATAAATAAATAAAGTCTGACTGACTGACAAACTTATCACCGACTCTTATCTCTCACTTTATGCGCCTTATTATACAGAAAATACATCACTTGTGAAAATAGTTTGTTGATTGACGACAATGAAAAAATTGATTCCTGAAATCTTGAGAAAAGTTTAGCATGAATCTTCAGGACTTTAACAAACAATATTATGTCAGGATTTAATAGATTATCAGCAAAAAAAGATCCCCCAGGTCATGTTTTAAGCGCATCTTGATTAGATACAAATGCGCTGTGATGTGTTTCTTCTACAAAGATTTGATCCAGAAATGAAGAGCAAACAGGCTTTGAGCACAAACCCTCCTGTCAGCCACTCTCTTATGCAAAACTTCAGATGAGCTGCTGGGTAATTCATGCTGCGATCTATAATTAATTAGCCGAGCAACGCGATCACATCCCGGGCTTCATTCAACTGCGCCGTGATTTTGACTGCAAGAGGATGTTGCCGTTTCCAGCAGCATGTCGGCGTGGCGTAACCATTCACGCTCAAAATAGCAACAATGTTACTGAGAGCCGGGAATATTTACATATTCATGGGGTGCTTTAGGTCTTAGCATGATTACTGAGGCTGAAATATACAGTGGAAGCTTACACTTGAGCACAGTGGTTCAGATAATGTAGACAAAACATTTTAGATAACAAGAAAAAAGAAAGGGCCACACAAGAGCTCCTTCTGCAGGAAGTCAAAATTAAGTGGATTCAGTTACCTGTGGATTACAGGAAAATAGAGCTAGTGAGGTTTTATGCTAGGTTCACACCAGCCTTAGCAACTGTAACAGGTAGGCGCAAATGTCATGTCAGGTAAGTAAGCAAACTATAAGTACATAAAGAAAAGGTGAACACAAAAGTAACAAATAACACTTTGTTACAGCAACACACATTTGAGCAACCGCTTCAATGAAAAGTAGTGTTGCCAGAAACGATTATTTTAGTAGTCGAATAAACACCGGATGTAAAGTACATATCTTTAAACTAACTAAAAACAAGATATAAAGCATTTCTTACAATAATTGGTAGCGTGATTGCTGTAAGATGATGATGAAATTGTTAGCTATAAACATTTCAGCTAATAGCTGAAATCGCTGATGCTATTAGCTGAAAATGCTGAAGCTTATAGCCATCTAAAATATTAGTTAAAAGCCAAATTAGCCAAAAAAAAGAATCTTAAGTTAGACAACATGGCTAGCGTGACTTGAAGTTGGCCTAAAAAACTTTAAAAATTCTTAATTTCCCAAAACAACTAACATGTGTCTGAAATATTAGCTATACTCCAAAATAGCCTAAAAAAACTATTTAAAAAAAGTCGGAATTAGACAAAATAGCTAGCATGTAGCTGAAATATCAGCTAAACTCCAAAATAGCTTAAAAACCTTAATAAATGGAAAAAAAAGTCCAAAAAGCTAGCAGAATGCCAATTAAACTTTCAACTTTACTACACTCTGACCTCCATATTATTATTTAAGTAACGACTAATCAACTATTAAATTAGTCATCAACTACTTTAATAGTCATTTAATCGTCGATTAGCTGACTAACCGTGGCACCGCTAATGAAGAGTCCATGTAAACCCCCCGTATATTTGCCTTTAAGGCTTCCCCATCCGTAATTCCCAAAAAGTTTTTAAGCCCATTTTTTAGTTTCTAAGTTTAATACCATTGAACCAGTTAAACTTTGACCAATCAAGGATTTGGTATTGTCCTTTGTAATTCACTGAAGTGCTAACCGTTTGAAAAATTATCATGAAGGAGAATCTTATAATTGCGGTTTGAACCCGCGGTGGAATAATGTGACACCAAGTCTATGGTCAATCTATTCCACAAATTCAGTGAAGCTGAAATGTGGAATAGATTTAATCAGAGCAGCTCTACCCACATTAATTCAAACAACAGCTGTATTTAAGTGTATTTGATGTTTACTCATTTTATGTTTCTTCAGCACATTTTAAAATACAGTAAATACTACTCAGAGTGGAAAATAAAAGCCCTTTCAATATTGAAAACACGAACATTTGTTGACTTTTGAGTTCACATCAACCTGGAACCATGTCACACGAAATGACTCAAACAACAAAGCTTATGTCTAAATACCCACCCTAATCCCTAAATACTAATAAAATACAGTGCAGTTTACAGCACTATTTATCTTCCAGAGTTTTAAAAGCAATTCAACAAGTATGACATCACAATTTAATAAGGTGAAAATCTAATTATTACACAATTATTTAAAAATATATTTTACGAGTACACTGTTTTCTGATTTCTTGTTTTGCAAAAATTGAACACTACACACTCTGGTCTATATTTCTCCATGTAGTGAGCGTTGATGCACACTGGGTTTTGTGCAGCAACTTTTGGGGATTTCTAGAACACCCGCTTTTGGCATTATAGATTCAGACAGCACTACAAAATGGAAAACTCACTATATGGTTCACTAGGTAGTGAAGGAATTCAGACACAAAAATCCTCAACAGTCCTCATTTGGTTTAGTAACAAACAAATGCAACACGAGGAAGCAGAAAACTGAATAATTGTTGCCATGATACAAGACATCTGACTTTATCAATTCATTTCTGTAAGAAAAACACCAAAAAGCAAAAGCTTGAACCTATTTAATGACTGAATTGTTTTGACTGTTCTTACATACACATGTTACTTCCTATAAAGAGCTTATGCTGGATAATCTTCTAAATACTGTTTACATGCACTTAAGCAACACAAATGTTCCCATTTAGATTTGTTTCTAACAATAATTCCACCAATTTGCTGCCGGCAACCGATGACATCATTATGCGCTACATTGTTTTTTTCTCAACAACTTTCAGTCTGTCTAATAAAGACTTTATGTGCTCATTTGCCTATTGCAATATTAGTACTTTAAACAGCCGGGGGAGATGGAGGAAGCCCTCTGAGTTTCAGAAACACAGACAGACAGTTGGATTCAACTAATGTAGATGTCAGCCACAATCAGTAATTAGAAGGAAGACTCCTGCGTCTCAACCAATCCATACTCTTTTTTTTTTTTTTTAAATCAAAACAAAACCAGTTATCTTATCTCATCTTATCCTGAGAATGGCTTATTTAGACAAATATAATATAGTGTAAATGTCTGGGTGAGAGTATTACTTTTTTTGTAGTACTATCATGAAATTATTTTAATCGTGATTAATTAATCTTGACCTGTTATTAATTATATATTTTAATTAAACCTAATAATTGATGTGAAATGTTTCATTCTGTAGTAGTTTCATTTAAATTTGTGACATTGTGGCACAGTAAAAGATCAAAACACAGCTAAAAAGTAGCTTTATGAAGCTTTTCTATATTAACAGCTGTTCAACCTTTACTTTTACATCACCAAGGGGGATTTTGGAAAAATTTTAAAAATGAATAAATAGAAAGAGATAAAAAACATTGGATCCAGAAAAACAGAACACTTTCTTCTCACGATTTCAGTATCTCTGTGAATATACTCCGGAGCAAGTTGTAGTCCGAAAAATTTGAAGTTGGAATAAGATTGTTTGCATTTCAATGAACTAATAGTTTAGAAATATAAAGTTTGGACCATTATTTCAAGGAATTTGTTTTAAACTTGTATCCCCTTTGTTTATGATGTTGATTACTCAAAATAACAAAGTATTAATAAGAGAATATTAAAATATTTAGAACAGAAACCAAAAGGTTAAATGATTTTATTTTATTATGGCATTGGGGACCCAGTTCTAAAATATGGATTTTTAAAAAGTTTTTGATATTAAATTTAAACATAATGGAGTGAGATGGAAAATATTTTACAATCAAATAAAAAGTGCAGAAAATTCAAGACAAGAAAAAGTTCCGATCCTCAACCTCAGGTGGAAGTTATGAGCATAATATTTTGGAATCAGGGAGAAGATTTTGAGGAAATGGAAACAAAATGAGAATTTTCGCAGTTTAAAAAAAATAAGGCTGTTCAATTAGCTGCCTTCAAACTTCATTTATTTGTTTAGTCTGCCGTGAATTAACTTGACAAAAAGAGTAAAATATCTATCAAGAGACACATTTCAGCGTGTCTTTGAACAAAGATAACAAGCAGCTTTCGTCTGTTCTTCTCTTTGCTCATAAAAGTTTTAATTGGCTCTTTAATTTCTGCTTTGAAGATCGAGATTCTAGATCTGAAAGCAGGTTTATTTTCGATCTTTCGTGTGTTGAAGCAAACACACGGGAGGCTGTGTGCTCTGTATGTGACAGCAGCACACAGAGTGTTATCACACGCAGTGATACCGTAACCTTTTGCTGGACCCGCTTTTAAACGCTAACTGCAGCCGATTACGCTCGCTGTCCAGATAACATCAGCCAGACACATATTTTCCTAACTGTGTTCAGCTGTCTCCCTGGAAATTAAATATCACAGCTCAACTTGCTGAGAGTTATGTAACTTTCCCCAGGAAATCTTATCTCAGAGCAGGATTTTTTTCTTTTCCTTTTCTTTTTTTTTTTTTGTGCGCGAACCCTCCGGGCTACAGTCATTCATTATTTACTTTGGCTTCCTGACTGCGTTTCCCCTCTTCTCCTCAACAGCACCATGGTGAATCTTGGCTTTGGACAGGAGCATAAAAACATCCGCCTATTTAAACAAACTGTTAACACATAGATGAGCTATCTCACTGGAGCAGGCTCCGAGTGTGTTGGCTCAGCAGTGCGCTTAAAGCTCGGGATATTGGCAGGCCGCTATCAACGCAGACAAAAAGCCACTTCTGCCCTCCTGATGGAAATCTACAATAGCAGTAGTACTGCTGAAGAAAACACATTATTGCTTTCTCTGGGTGTGTTTGTGTGTATGCAAACAGTTTTTGTAGGAAAAATGGGTGAAAATATACCCTGAAATATGAGAAGAATGCTGTTTTCAACAGTTTGTAACAACCCACCTTTGAAACAGATGGTATTACTGAAGCAGAAATCCTGTTTCTGGCGCTGATCTAAACTCTACGCTCACGCCGCCTTTGGCTACTCTCGTTCAAGCGCCACTTTTCATTGAAAAATCTATGGAAACACAACATTTTGGGCTTCCGTTTTCAAAACTCTCGCGTTTTGGGCTCCAAGTAAAAAACACACATAAAAAGTTAAACCAGACTGAACTTTGACCAATCAGAGACTCTGATTTGGTAAGAAACATATGGATGGAGCGCCTTTTAATTCACGACATAGGCAACCGTTTCAAAATTAGTCATAGATGAAAAAATAATGGTGAGTTTTAGCCGGCATGATTTATATGACACCAATTTTTTATATATCGGAATAGAGCTGTGAAAGAAAAAGCAAGATTCACTAGATTTGGATGATTTTGAACCAAGTCTCTTCCAACCGGAGGTGGTGGACATGTTGGTAAACAGCAGCGGTGGAAGGAAAAAATCGATTCTATGATTTATTACAATTTTTCTTTTTTTTTTGGCGATACCTGTGTCAATTTAAAATGCTGACAAGACAATAATTGATTGATTCTTTATAAGTAATCATGTTTTGTGTTATAGTATCTGGATGTACTATAAACATTTTCAGCATTACAATGGCCACACAAAAGTCATTATTTTGGAAACAATAAATAAAATTCAGAAGCTTGGAACAAATTAAATATTGACAAGTAAAAAAAAACTCAAAATCATGGTGTTGTAATAAACTCTGAGGGACATTAAGAAAATTAATTTGACGATTTATTGCGATACTTTGTAGTGATAATTAATTGATTCTTTATGTGCTTGCTTCAGCGTCTTACTCTTGTTTCCCACCTAAACCCCCGACCACTAGTTGGCAGCACAGAACACTTTGAGCAATTCTACATTGGAATCAAAACATCAACAAATGTTCAGTCAGCGTTGTGGTTTTGGTTGCTATGAGACATGCGTAACTTGACAGAAAGTAAAAAAAAACTAGAAATCTTGGTGTTGTAATAAACTCTGACTGAGTTTCAACACTCACATCAAAACCACTAATAAACAGGGTTTTTTTCTATCTCAATCAAACCGTGACACAAAATTTAGACAAGCTGAATCAGCTAATTCTAATGTACCTTTTCCTTTTGGCTATGCACCGACACGCAAGACATTAATAACGTAAAGGGTTGCATATCTGCTTCATAATCCGCTGGATTTACGTTAATTGGGTATACGATTGATATCGATGTGTTTAAGAATGACTGTAATCCAAAGAATGTCAACACTGGAGCTCTACTTGTTTTATAAGTCTCTCCGTGGCTGAGCACCCGAGCACATCTCTTATGCTAGTTCTATATAACCAATTTCGAGATCTCCAAACATCAAACAGAGGTCTCCTTCAGGTTCCAAGAATCAAAACTGAACATGCTGAGTCAGCTTTTCAGTATTTTGTATCAAAGATTTAAAAAAATCTCCCTGAAAATGTGAGACAGGCCACAAAACTGACAATGTTCAAATCTAGGCTGAAAACCTTTTTATTTAGTGCTGTGTTTTAAAATCCCAAATATTGTATGTGTATGTTTTTTTCAGATTTTTAGATTTCTGAATTTTAATCATTTAATCTGATTTTTATTATTTTACTTATGTTTTATCAATAGATTTTTATCATTTTATATACATTTTTTTGGGGGTATGAACTGTGCTGTATAATTAAACTTGCTTGCTTGCTAAGTATTAAAAGGGTTTAACCACAACCACGAGAAGTGACCACATCACCTGTGTTCAAAGCCTTCACTCAACAATGTGGGGTCTGAATATAAACACTAATCTTTTTGTTGTAAATAAACCCAGCGGATGAATCAGCTGATAACCACGAGTGAAAATCAAACAAGTTCACAGATGAATTCAGTTTTTTGGGTTTTCCTTCATTCCTTTTTAGAATCAAGCCTAAAATATTATCTAATATTCTACACCTTCTCTACCTGCTTCACTCTGACTATCCTCTCCTTATTTTTATCATTTAACTGGTTGTATATTTATCTTAAAAAGCCCTTTGGATGGCATATTTGTGTGTAATTGCAAACAAAGCTCTGTCGCCTCAATAAAGTGAACTGAACAAGTTAATCAACCAAATAATCGTATTTATTGCAATAATGGCCAATCGCTTTTTGTTGCCTTTTCCTGTTTGATTTTCCACCAATGACACAAATTTAGCTGCACAAAAACATGACAAACAAGCATTTTGTATTTAACTTCAACAGGTCTGCAACAACTGTTGGCACCAACGCTCCACTGTAGATCCATTAAGGCAGAGGCCAGACAAGCCATATACTTATATATGGCATCAACAAGACAACAATCCATGCATGCATACAGTTTCTCTAGATTTGGTTCCCTCTTCATGAGATATTAGAGTGAGAATAAGGCAAACACTTACGGTTTTGATCTTCTTGGAGTAAGTTCTCTTCAGCAGCCTCTCGTTCATTCTCTCCTGCTCCCGCTGAGCGTGATGAAGGAAGCCATTCTCCAGGGGATCCACCGCCGGCTGAACGTTCTCCTCTTCCCCCTCCACCTCCTCGTCCTCCTTCTTCTGCTGCTTTGCCACCTTTTTGTCCTTCCACCACTCCTTCTTCTCCGGCGTCTTCACAACTCCCGTCGTCTTCTGTGGGGCACAGAAACCGAACTGGTCAAAAAAAAACAAAAAAATGTCTGGAGTTCCTAACTTTCGCACGAGATGAAGTGGCTTAAGTCTTTTCAGAATCAAAGAAGAAGCAGCCGATGACACGGCCATGAAAAAAGGACACCCGGACCCGCCTCCGAACGAGAGCAGAGCAGACAGGTGTGGATGGATGAAGAGAACGGTAGCAGATAAATGTGTTACAGGGAGGATGAAGGGTGTGCCGCAGCTGGCAAACAGTCAAGTCCGCGGACCCTTTCCCTTCTGGCTCCTGGAAAACAAGCAAACACTGGAGCGGGGAGCGGCCGACTTAAAGTCATCTTTAATCCTGTCAACAGCAGAACAATGCTTTCCCGGAGCCCATAATTACTTTATGGCTCGGATATAATGAGCTTATGAAATGAAGTACAACCGGAGAAAATATAGTTGCTTTAACGTTTATTCTATGACCAAACAATTCCGCCCTTTAACTAATCATGTCTTAATGCTTTGGAGACAACTGGCAGAGTGAATCAATGTTGGTGGATTAGAATTCAAATACAGTTTATGACTGCTTGGGATGTTTTTACTCTGTGGGTTTTTCTTCTTTCTCTCTACAAACACCTCCCTCCATTCATCATACTCTGACAAGCAGACAGGATATCCTCCGCGCTATTGGAGTTACGCTGCTGCTTCTCAGTCTGTTGGTTATCTGCTTCCGCACTAAAAAAAAGGACAATTTCATTTATGACCTCCTCAGATAGGGAAACCCATATAGATACAGAGATATTGACAAAACTTTTGAGTCTATGCATTTGAAACAAAATAGATTGTTTGTTTTTTAAATTTCTTGAATAAACTTATGTGGAAAAAAGTGACCAACTAACTAATGTCAGCATTGTAGAGTTTTTCTTGTGAAACCATAACATGTATAATCAATGGACTAGGAAGTTCCTGCTGGTCAAAAGAAAGGCCAAAGTCCCATAGACCTCCAATGAGAAAGAAAATAGTATTTCTTAAATAAATATTTCTTAAATTAAATCATAAATATAAATTCATTATCATTCTTACTGTTTCACGTTCTTCTCAACACATTCTTTCTTATCCTATTTTTTTAAGATATTTTTTCTTGATCGCAAGTTTTTCAAGTTAGAAACTGACCAATCAGATGCCTCAATGAAAAGCACGTGGCTCCCGCTGGTCCCGCCTCCCTCATTTGATTGACAGCTTCTACGAAAGACTTACTGTTTTAAGACTTTTTTTATTTTATTGTTATTAATGGCCCGATGTTATCTTACTTGTATAATTTTGACAAAATATATTTTTATGGAAAGTAAAACATTGAAAGTTTTTAAGGTTTAAATTGATTTATTCTGGATTAAGATTATTATTATTATGTATAATTATGTTAGAAAGTTACAGCTTTAAAGTTTAAAAATGGGCATTCTGCTAGCTTTTTGGACTGTTTTGGCATTTACTAAGGTTTTACAGGCTGTTTTGGAGTTGAGCTAATATTTTAGCTACAAGCTAGCAGTTTTGGCTAATTGAGGCTTTTTTTTTCATTTTTTAAGATGGAATTTGAGTTAGGCTAATATTTATTGTTTATGGCTCATTTAGGCTTATTTCCAGTTTTTTAAGGCTATTTTGAAATTTAGAATTTTCTTTCAGCTACATTCTAGCTGTTTTGACTAACCTAAGTTCTTCTTTTTTGTTGTTTTTTCAGGCTCATCTGACATTTAGCTAATATTTCAGCTAGCTATCAGCTTCAATGATTTCAGCAATCAGCTCAAGCTTTTTTAACTATCAATTTCAGCATCTTCAGCTATTTGCACTAGCGTCCTCAGCGACCAAATTCAGCTTACAGCATTCACACTATACACTGTATATCTAGTTCATTATTATGTTTTAAGAGTGTTGAATAAATGTTTATTCTGTTTAAGATTTTGGCTCCCTGTGCGATGGAGTTTGACCTCCCTGCTTTAGACTGTTTTGTGAGCATAGACATTCATTGCTGTCTGTGTCCTTTTATCACATTTGTTGTCTTTTATTTCAGCAGTTTTGACTCTAGTCTCTACTCTTCTGAGTTGACTGCATGATTGATTGATTGGTTGTCAAAGTTCAACTGGTTTAACTTGTATTGAATGGCAGCCCGTTTTATATGTAGAGCTCAAAAACAGTAGAAACGTTTGTTGCTACGACAGCCTGTTAGAGCTCTACAAACAAACCTGAAACGTGCTTATATTTGTGCTTACAAAGACATATTTCAATTGGAAGTGGTCGCTGGAACACGCATTATCGTGGTTGGTTGGTTTTGGCTTCAGTGTTGACATTCGTTCGACTACAGTACTCTCAGCTGGTTCTGTTGCAGAGAAATGTGGTTTTGCACCATTGTGAAACCCATTACATAAAGTTTTGCGTAACGATGCAACGCAGATAATCAAAGCCAATATTCTCTGCATCCGAACATGTCGATTCATTTTGGTTGCATAAATGATAAAGAGCGACAGTATATCAAAGAGTGTGTTATTTAGGAGTGGGTTCTGGGTTGAATTATAACATAAACATCTTCATTTTATAAAATAAATTGAAAATAACTATTAGCTGGAAGTAATAAACATCCTGACTTTTATTGCTAACATCTATCTCTTACACCATTTTTCTTCATCTGGGCAGTCTTCTCTTCTTCCACCTTGTCTAATTCCAGTAGTTCAATTCCTGTTGGGTGTAATTTAGAAGTGGAACAAACCATACAACCTCCAATCAAATATTTCCAGATAAAACCTGTTATTTAACATGTAAATTGACTTAGCGTGGCTTTCATAACATGCCCTACAAACACTAAATGTTATTGGATTTTTATTGTTAGCAAAAATCAATCATCTAAACAAATAGTTGCAGCCCCACTAGCCTATCAAATGTCAAAGTTCTCGCATCACCCTCACTGCTCAGTGACAGCTAGCTTCGTCACAGAGAGATGACACGAAGAATCAAACGGTTCCATTTCTAACCCACTAAAGTCATTACAAGAATAAAACGGGGATCCACATTGTAGCTACAATAACAAACCTAAAAAGAGTGGAACAAAACTTCTAGTAAAATACAAGTTTCTGTCTGTCAATCAAAAGGAGGGTTTGAGACCAGAAGATTTCTCCACAGGCCAAAATAATGCATAGAAATCAGAGCATACCAACACTTTAAATCAAGACCCCAGATTATGTATATCCTCATGTATTACCTGATCTAAGTTACTGATAGCAACAACCTTTCTAAATGGTGAGTCAATATTCACACTAAAAGTCAGCTTGACAGTGAGAAACATGCATTTTCAGAACGCTTGTTGCTCTATAGCCAGAGAGCAGCACGCCAAATGAGACAGGAGGCGGTGTCAAGCCTTTGAATGGGCTTACAGTAAACAATAGCAGCTTTCAAACAGATGACATAATAGAACAAGTCTGCACTGTGAGGTATTCCATTTTCCTGATTGCAGCTAACATGTGTTTCTTTTCATTTGGCTTGGGTTTAGCCAGCCTATTCCTCTAAATACACAGCACACATGAATACACATGAGTACACAGTTAATCACAGAGCTGAGGTCAAAGCGAGGTGAAGTTGCACAGACACAGAGAGAGCAGAGCCGATATGATGCAGCGGAGATGCACACGCTGGCCCACATACACATCTGTCATCCTGGGGACAACAATGTTGGCCGCTGACCCTACTTGTGTCCGTCGTGTCTTTACTGCCTTTTGCCCCGTTGGCTCTGGTTTCCTTTGATTGCAGTTATCAGAACGGTGCTCCGCGTGGGTGTTTGAAACAGGAGTTTGTGGTTTTAGCACATTTACGCAGCCTGTAGGGCTCAGCTCTCCTGCAGCACACCGACATGTAAACGGTGGAGGCTAGAGCCCAAACTGCTGAAATGAGAGACAACTTGTGTGACAAAACGACACAGTCAGCAATGACTGTCTCTGCCCACACACGATCAGTCTATGTTCACGCCGCCCGCGGCAACATGTGTTCAAGCAACCACTTTCAAGGAGAAGTTTATGTAAACGCGCATTTCACGCTCTTGTGTTCAAAACTCTTGCGTAGCTTTACAAGTTTCGCTTCACGTACAAAACACATAGCTATAGAACCGTGTCACATGTCCAGTCTGAACGTACAACAAGTTGAAAATCGGTCCATTCAAAACAATGGGATTTTTTGTGTTGTTTTTTTAATGTCTAGTGCTGTTTGCACCTGTAGAGTTCTGCACATGTAGCAACTGGCCTGTAAAGCTGGGGGTCATCAAAGAGTGGCCCACGGGCCAAGCCCCTCAATAAATCATAATTGATGGTTAATAAACTATTTGTACATTGGAAAAAAAATATTTTTGTTTCATTGTTTCTGGTGACTAATTGTCTAATTAATTGAGATTAATCATAAAACAAAAGTGTGAATAATCTGATTTTGTTAATCGATTGAAAGCAATAATTAACAATAAATGTACAGTTTTAGGTGTGATTTCATATTGTGATTATTCGCAGATCATAAGTTAAAAAATTTTGTAACTATAAAAAAAGTAACTGCAATTAATCGAAAACATTTTTTCCCCAGATTTGCAATTCATATGTATTTTTTTTTAAATTGAATGCCAGCCCTAAAAAGAATATAGTATAGCTGACACAGACGTCACGCAGGTCTGATGTTGAGCAAAATTGATGACATCTCTCAGTTAAAACAATGTTTCAAATCTTGCTCTGTTTGTTATTATGCTCTGTTAACTGTACAAATGATACTTAAAACTTGATACTTGTTAAAAACAACATTTTTCTGTTTATCCCCTTTTTCTTTTGCCAAAACCGACCCAAAGTCTAATGTTGAGTTCTTAATTTAGCCTTCTGTTTCAAAAACCCCAGTTGTAAAGGGTCACAAACTCTTCAAAATAACATATATTCCTAATGTGTCATTTAGTCTTTAAAATACTGACCATTTTGTTATATAAAAATATATGTATATATTTATGTACATAATTATTATAATTTCCACTTTGCATGATTGATTAATGAAAGGAGCATATAATAAAAAAAAGATCAATATTATATTTGTATGTCATATTGTGTTTTGCACTGATACATATAAATGTATTTTATATTTTTGTATTTTTGCATTTAATTATTTAAAAATATCAATATGTATATTTGTCATTAACAACCACCATTTTCCTCTCTTTTAAATTCAGCTTTATACTGTCTTGCGTAATCCAAATGCAAAGCTTAATTTAAAAAAATCTTTGAAAAAAAAAAAAGTTTCTTCTTAAGGGTTAAAATCTCACATTTACACATAAACATAAACACACGTGTCAGAAATATGACCTTTTTTCCACAACAGGGAAAAACAGTATTGTTTTTTTTCTACATTTTCATTTCTGACTCTTAATTTCAATAAATTAGGATGCGGTTTCTTCACCTTTTGCTGCAGCTTTTATTCGCCCAGGCAATCCAACATCCTTTATTGAGACAGAATACGTTGAGTTTGTAAGTCAAGTGACTATTAATTTAGAAAATTTCAAGCACGGATAAAAAGCTGCCAAACAAAGCCTCTTGACGGTTCATCATTCCATCATTTTAATGGCACCGTCAAACATTATTTCGCCACACAAAGCAGCTCTCCTCACCTTATGAACAAATACGTTCATTTCTCCTGAGGGACGAAATGCTATTAGCAGGGAACTTGTTATGCCATTCACTGCCTGGAGGACAATCTTTAAAGAGCTGTCGCGACCGGGGAAATAACAGAACCGAGCTTCATTCTCTGTCCATCACTAATCACGGAGACATGGGAGCTGATTTTATTCCACGATCTTCTTTGTTATTAATAGAAAGGCTATTTAATGATCAAGTCTGTTTTGAGCAGTGGGATCAATTAATGTAAAATCTTGAAACCTAAAAAACAGCTTATTCACATTAAATAAAAGGGAGGAGTATTACTCATCATAATACTGAATAGGATATTTTATTTTGAAGTCCCTCAGCCCCCAGAAGCATCTATCTCTCAGACTGCCTCTACGCATTCCTTTCCCCCCTTGGATCCCAGATAATCTAATCTGTAAGCAGAGGTCGGACGGCGGCAGATGCATCGTCTCTCTGACCTTTCGTTTCAACATTAAAGTGGGCTAATAATGCCGGCGCGGCTGTGGATGTTCAAAAAGAAAAACCTCAGGAGTAAATAAATGACAATCAGCTGGTTGGAGCGCTCTGAGAGCGGCTGACGTAAAGTTGAGCCCGGGCCTCCAGGGTGCTATGTGGGGCAGCTGACATGCTAAATAGGACACAGCTTGTGACTGGAGACTCACTCAATTATCAAGCAGAATACTGAGTAAAGGAGAGTATAAATACAGAATGATACCACGGGGGTTAGCTGTATCTCACTGAATTACCATATGCATTATCAAGTAGACCAACTCATGGGCCAAAAAAGTAACTCTGTGTGTGCAGGGGAACAAACACATTCTCATCCCTAACTCGTCACATATTGAGGTTTGAGTAAGGCCCCTTCCGCGTCACTTTTTGACTAGTAATTTTGACGTGAAGGCTGTACATAAAATCAAGGGTCCGCAACCCTCTGGACGCAGTACCAGACGAGGTACCGGAGGAGCACTAGTCCTCGGGATGCGTCCAGAAGCTTAACCTCGCGTTCGCATCCGGTACCGCGTCTGGTATCGGGTCCGTTACCACATCTGGTTTGGTATCAGGTTAGTGTACCAGTACTGGACTGTTTCTGGTTTGCTGCCCAGAGTTCACGGCTTGAAGATTGGGTGCCCCTGATTTAATGGGACCCACCAGTATGCCAAAAAATGGCAAACTGGGGACACCCCGAGGGGTCCTTAACCAAACGTCAGTAAGTGACGACTTGGGAGTGAGAATGTGTTGTGGGAACACATAATCAGGTGACCACTTTCCAATGACGTCTACGTGCATTTGGGGCTTCCGCGTCCATCGCTCTCATGTTCACGCATCACTACCTAAACTTTTCAGTCAAAATGTCTTGAACACATGTCTAAAGTTAAACCGGCCAAAAATGGACTAATCAGGCACTTGGATTGGTCGTGGCGTACAGGGTGGCATCTAGAGATGTAAAAGATATTAGATACGTATTGAGAAATTAATCGGGCAGTGGGAGTTACAGCAGTATCGACCCTTTATGTATCGATTCATGAACCATGTATCGAGATGCGTATTGAATCATGTGAGATAGAATGATCCATCCTAGTAACATCCTTTTCAAAAGACAGAAGTACCGACTGTTTGAAAATTGATCATGGAGGACAAATTTCCTGAGGAAAAAGCCTAGCCTGGCTTATTACTGATGATTCACAAAATTTGCACCACTTGAATATTTCGCTCCAACTGCAGGTTTTGCTAGTATTGTGTGCTGACAGCCCAGTGTGAAAACCATGGGCTAAATACTCTGACCTGCATATGCGTTTAGTATGTGTTTGATTGTCACGTTTGTAAGTAGCTTTAAGTTGCAGACTGGGAGTAATGACAAACAATATCCTGGTTCTACACTGCAACAACAGGCCCCTTAGAAATAATTTCTACATTTTTACTCCCTTGAGAGAATTTTATTTAACAAGAATATTAAAAAAAAAACAGCCAATGGGATGAGAAAATTGTCCTAATGCGTCACATGCCTGGTAGCATTAGAAGGTCAATTTGGACTTTTACGACAAATAAAATTCTATTAGATTGACAGAAAAAAAAATCAACTAGTTTATTGATGAACAAGTTGAACAAATCTGTCAAAACCAGATCTATTCTTGGCAGATTTGTTCTCCACACACACACACAAGACCTTACACACTATCATCAAAAATATGTTCTTGACCCCGTGGTAAAATTGTGTGAAAAAGCCTTCCATCTCCAATGGATCCAACCTCAGATCCAGTGTGCTTTAACGGTCTCGTAAGTGCTTTAATGACGTTTGTTTGATTTGCTCACTTCTGGCCTTCATGCCACCTGCAGCTCGCACTTCCTCTTATTATGTGCTCGCAAGTGTGTCCGCTTCAAGAGGCTAAAGTAAATGACCTGCAACACTGAAAATGTTTATGCCACGGATTGCTTAAGCAGAGTATTTAAACCACTTCCCTCAGAGCCTTGGCCGTAAGGAAAACATCAGGCACAGCTGTAGCGCCGCTTTAACTCCACGTGTGTGTGTGTTACATATGGCATAGTCCTATTTAACTCAAACTTTAAACCATACAAACCCAACAGTTCCTTGAAGCACTTTCTAAGGTCTTAGTCTCACATACCTGTATGACGGTTAAAACATGTATGCAGTTTTAGTTTCTATGCTAACTCCCAGCCTCAGTGACATGTATAAAAATATAACTACACGTTGACCTCGTAAATAGCAACATCAGTAAATAAACCATTTATAAGGTGCTCAGAATTATAAAGTGAACTTCATAGTGTAGAAGAATACGAAAGGTGAAATTGAATAGTTTCCCACGGTGCACTAGAACAGGGGTCCCCAAACTACGGCCTGGATCCGGTGTAGGTACCACATGTGCTCGGCCTGGAAGATCGGCTCGGGGGGTTGCGGCTTGATGACGTGTAAGATTGACATTGGATTAGACCACTGTCATGTGACACAGGAAATGACAAACTTCCGCCATAACAACGCACAGACTCAAAGTGAAGAATCGAGGAGGTCTGAACAAGTATGAAAATAATCACAAAAGGAGGCCCAATATTTGCAATCAACAGCAAAAACCTTGCCAACAAAATAATTCAATTGAGGCGAATCATTACAGGATAATGATCGTTATTTTAATAGAGAGAAATCAGGCTGGAAACGTGAAGTTTGTGCTAAAGTGGGTGCTCGGGAGTAGCACGCTAGCTTGTTGTTTGTTGCACGTTAAAAAAAACAAAATTTTATCAAAATACATCCTGACAGTGTTGAACTTCTTTTTGGTCACACAGACCGGAGGAAATCCCGCTGGAATATGCAGCGCTCACTTTCTGCTCGGTGACATAAACACTGAGGAGAGCAGCCATTAGTGAAGGAGCTGTCAATGCAAAATAATAAATAATAGCCCGAGCAGATCTCGACACTTTCTTACTTTCTTTTTTTTTAAATAAACTTTATTATAAACATCAGTTTCAGTACAGAAAAACGGTGCAAAATTGCTGAGTCTTTTGTCTAAGTTACTGTAGTGTGACGTCATCACTAGTCATAAGTCCCCGAGCCGATCTTGCAGGTCGAGCACATGTGGTTCCTACACCGGCCCTCTTCCACATTTGCCCCGGCCCACCAAACTGTTTTGGCTGAATTAGACATTTTTCCAGTTTTTTTAGGCTAATTTGGAGTTTAGCTGATATTAAGCTATTATTAAGCTAATGTTTTATCTTTAATGCTAGCTGTTTTGGCTAAATTAGACAATTTTCCAATTTTTTAGGCTATTTTGGACATCAGCTACTATTTCAGCTGATTTGGAACTTTGCTAATAATTTAGCTAGCTATCAGCTTCAGTGTTTTTAGCTATCAATTTAAGTGTCTTCAGCTAATTATCTATTGCAGATAATGTTATAAATCTAGTTTTGAAAATGTCTTAGTATTACTTTTTCTGTAAAGATTACAGAAATGTATTAATTAAAATTTGGCTGTGTGGCACTGAAGAAAACAGTTATGTGGCCTTCACAAGAAAAAGTTTGGGGACCCCTCCACTAGAATACCACAACTCAATGGTTAAGAAAAACTTCTCAATGTTTTCATAAGTTTGAGTATCAAGAAATGCAACCAAAATTTGTAGGCTGACAAAAAGACTTAAACAGTATCCGTAATATTTATTCAATTTGATCTACTTGTAAGTGTAAAAAAGCTGGAGCGCCACAGGTTGTCTCATTTAGAGCTTAATCTCCTTCTCTCATTATTCACTCAAGTCTGCCGCATTTGCTCGTAATAAGCAGATATGAAATCCTAATATGCTTTGTTTCCACTTAACTGAGCTATAATGAAGACAGAAAATAAAAGGGGAATTCATCACTGGCTCCTGCAGAAGAACAGAGGAGGAGAAACAGAGAAAAAAACCCTGAAAGCTTTCCTGAAAATCTCTCTTTATCTCAGGTTAAGTTTTTCCCTGGAAGGCATCATTTCAGAAATGTCTTTTTCCAACACGAGAGCAGCAGAGCGCCGCGGCCGGCTCAACAAGCGCCGGCGAATAATGGAGCGCATTACTGATGTAAACATTCCATGATAAAGCTGGTACTGCAGGGGAAATGCACACTCCAATGTATCCTTAGTTCAGGTCAAACCCTTTAACTTGTAAAATGAATTCATTTTATTCTTTGGTTAGCTCTCCACACTTTCCTTGCTGCTGGTGGGAGGGGGGGCGACAGAGGAAAGGGGGGGGGGTCGCAGCCTGGAACAAGAGAGACGGCTGGACTAGTTTGACCCGGCTGTGTTACCCTGGCAACAGTATGAGAGAGCTTTGTTGCTGTTGCAGGCTGCATGGGGAGTGAAGCGTGTGAGTGTGTGTGTGGATAAAAGAGGAGGTGGGGTACAAGTGCATAAAATCTAACACCGGTTTCCTTGCCGGCAACAATTAAGTGCTTGGCTGTATGTGGTTATCCCGGGGCCTTGAGATCCACACACTCACCCCCGCCCCCAAAGGAGGATTCATGCATTCTGCACAGAGGAATGTCAGCAATCCTGAAGTCGCTTGCAGAAGGTAAAGCAGAGGGGGGGTTCCCAAATGGAGCCTAGGGTGCAGAAAAGCAGACTTGAGAGTGTAAAGGAGGGGGGGGGCAGATACAGAGCGATGTCTAATGTATATCATCACGCTTTCTCCGCTACTCTCTCTTCCATCCAAGGCCAGTAATTATTCAGGAGGCACAAACAGCTCTGAAGGGTACGCCTCACTGGAACAGCGTCACAGACACTTTACAGGGCTGTCTTCAGAGTTCCTGCCACTCCTTCTGTGGCTGAATCAGAGCCCCCACTTCCATATTTCAAAACAAACTTGTAGAATAACAAAGTGGCTGACACACCGAGTGAATTATGCTTCAGTTTGCCGTTATTATTTCATTAGAGGAAGCCGGAGAGATGACGCAAAGTGCTTTCACGGCTGGTCTTTAGTTGGATAATGAACTACAATGATGTAAAGAAAAAAGGGTGAAACAATGAAATATTTTCCTTGGTTTTACTTTTTTAGAACAATCTGAAAGTTTTATCTGATCTCTTGCGGATAAATTTGTTGTTTAAAATGGTGGACCTCAACCCTGGGGCACGAACTGGAGCCAGTTTTAGGACACTTGGAAACTGGCTATAGAAGAACAAAAAATAGAAAAACACAGCCTATATATATTGTGTTTCATTTATAATCCGAACAACTGGATTTACTCAACCACATCTGGCTCGTTCTTGACAGAGGCAAGTCCAAGTGAGTCCAGAGTCAAGAGCAGGCATGTTCAAGTCAAGTCCCATGTCAAGTCCCGAGTCAACAACAGGGAAGTCCAAGTCAAGTAGAGAGAAAGCAGCAGATAAGTCCAAATTAAGTCCTGAGTCAACACCAGGCAAGTCCAAGTCGAGTCCTGTGACAACAGCAGGAAAGTCCAAGTCAAGTACCAAGTCAGCAGCAGGCTACTCCAAGTCAAGCCCTGAGTTAACAACAGGCAAGTCTAAATTAAGTTCCGAGTCAGCAGTAGGTAAGTACAAGTTGAGTCACAAGTCAAGGCCCAACCAGCCTCAAGTCAGCTCCAAGTCATTGAATATTTCAAGTTCTTTCAACAACAGAGTAATATTATTTACACAGACCGTGTATACATTTTAGAACTGCATTTATCTATCAACATTCTGCAAGCATATTAGGCAAATTGCTTCTGATCTCATGCGTCCACTCTTCAAAAATCCAAAATGATATTTAACACAAACGCAGTTGATTGGATGCTGTGCCGAATGTGCACACACACAAACAGAGACAGAGAGTGCTGCGTGGGCTTCATCAATATACTTTTTATTCTTAGATTTTAGGGGGAAATAACAAGTCTTTCCAAGTCAGAGGGCTAAATTCCAAGTCAAGTCATGAGTAAACAATGTTAAAGTCTAAGTCACGAGTCACAGCCTTGATAGTCCAAGTCAAGTTTAAATTAGTCAAAGTTCTGAAACAAGTGTGACTCGAGTTGTAGTCATGTGACTCAAGTCCACACCTCTGGTTCTTGACGTATGTCAAGTCGCACCGGTCGGGTGTTGAAAACCCATCCGATGTGTTCTTAAAGCGACTAAACTGAAAGCTAGCAAAACAAACATATTTAAAGTTTCCGTTTGCAGATAAGAGCCAATGAGGAAACAGAAGACGAGACTTCAACTTCAAAATTAAAGAAAGCTGCATTTAACAAACAGAATCCAGGAGTCTTTACTACAAATAGGAATTTATTGTGACAGTTGTTCCCTCACACCAGAATAATAACGCTAAATAACTGACTGTCAAATGTTTCGAAGATGCTGCTAATAAAGTTTGCTCGAACAGCTATTTAGAAAAAAACAGCTTTAGTGACTAATTTGTGTTGAATATTTTAGATTCAATTTTTACCGTTATAAGTTAAGGGAAAATCTGTCACATTTTATTGGTTCCTACACATATTTTATTGTACAAATAGAGTTTAAAGCAGCTGTAGATATTTTGCAGAGGATGAGGAAAAACTTCATCCTCGAAGTTAATCTAAACAAAAAGCTAATAATAGAAAAAAAAAACTGAATCAGATGCCCACTTTACTCTTGAAAAAACCCATCTATGAAAATATTGTTTACCATTAACACAAAAAAGAGCTGCCAGCTGCCACAAAATATGTTTTCACATGAGTTTAATAACTTTGGACTATTGTTTTTTGCAAAGCTCGAGTCTGATGCAGCACCTGTGTTTAACACCAAATGATTTCTTTTGCTTTGTTTTTATTAATTTATTTTTTCAATGTTGGTGTAGTGATACCAACAATCCTGCTTTTATTGCAGCCAGGTGTGGACATGCAGATGCATCTGTTCATCGGCAGCTGCTTCAGCCTCCAAGGTGCCAATAAGAACTTTTTTACAAAATTAACACACGAACATTTTAGAAAAAAATAATAAGGATTGAGTTGATCAATCTAAAAAAAAAAAAACGTGTTGCTTTGCTTCCTAAGAACATAAACCACCATTCAGTCATCTGTCTTAGTATGGATCACCATCATGTGCAACAAGAGGAGGACATTTTTTTTTTAAATACAAATTAACAACCTGGATCAAGAAAATTAGTTGTGGACAATATTAATACGATTATTGATTATCAATAAGATTGATAAGTCAGTGTATTTTAGTCTCCATGACCATAAAGTTAAAGTTCCAGGCTTGTGTCCTTAAAAGTTTGGGGTATCACTTTTTTTTTGTATTTTATTATTATTAATATTTTTTAGTTCAACTTAGTATTTCCGCCTTAAAATTGTTTTATTTTATATTAAGCATCATTTTTTAGAACAACCCATCTATGAGATTTACCTTTTTTCTTTTGGTTATTTTGACACACTGGATCTAAGTAACAGAACAAAAGTCGTAAATAAAATTTTTTGTCAAATAAAAAAAACAAAAACAAACATTTTGCAAACAAAAAAGTTAAATGCAACTTTCTGTATCAAAAAGGTACAGAGATCTCAGGTGTTTTTGTACTGCTTTTCCTAAAAACCCTTTCAAAATAAATGTCAAACAAAAAATCCCTTCTTGCCCTAAAAAAAATATATATTTTAAAATTATCTATAAATGGCCCTTAAATATTATATCACGTACAGAAACGCTTATCATTTTCCAAGTGCTGACGTGCACGCTTAATATAAAGTGTTTCAAGTCTTTTTATTTTAGCTGCTAGATAAACAGGAAGTAATTAAAAGTCAATTAGCTGTTTTACTGTAGCACAGATGATATCTTTTACTCAAAGCTTTTATTTTTGTAAATGTTTCCTAATAACTATAGTGCATGCATGAAACACAGGAAACATGAAGAGAAGGGAAACCCCCCCGCCACAGGATATATTACAGGTTAAAGGGTGACATTAAGGGTGTAAGTGGACTAGAACTGTTTCCTGCTGCGGTTAAAGTCTGAAGCCTGTCAGCAGAGAGGAAGTGTGTTCGAGCCCTGTGCTATAAAAGTCCACTGATCAAACAGATGTGGATGTGAACGCACTGCTGTTAATGCACCTGTCTCAAACCTAAAAAAAAAAAAACCCATCGAGCAGTCACAAAGACATCATGTTTATGACAGGATTTAAATAGCAGGAGGATGATTGGGCAAACCCTCATCAAGCCACTTTTGGTAATGTATATTATAGGTTTACACTGTCACTGAAGTGCTAAACTCAGGTTCTTAAACAAGCGTTTAGTCCACGCTGTTCACATTTGACAAGCAGGGAGGGGCTTCTTCTTTCTCTGCTGTTTATTAGCACATGTCCAACACCTACAGCTGGATAAGATTTGGTGTGAAATGTTGAGATGCTGGAAATCTGGCAAGACTTGGTGATATGCAATTCTGGCCAGACACGAACTGTAATTTTTGATTTCTCCTCCATGATCAATTTTCAGACGATTGGCACTTCTGTGAATTATGAAGGACACCACGAAATCACCACATAATGGGGAGGCATCGACAGAATCTTCAGAATTTCATCCCATCGCCTGATTTTTCTTTAAAAATTGTTGGCGAGGTCATGAATGTAGACAATGGTAGTCAGATGACCATCATAAGTGCAGAATGGCCCGAATCTATACACCGCCAGGCCACTGGGCGGCTGGTGGTACTTGATATGGACGGTCACCGTCCAGACATTTACACATCATCCCCTTAGATCTGTTTTTATTTACCTCTAAGTTCCATTAAAATTCGATCTGTCCTACCTCGTGAGATTTTCCTACCCGTAGCACAAACTGATAGCTATCCAAATGTCCTACCTTATCATCAGATAATCCTATCTATTGTAAATGAACAAATATACAGTTTTGATGTTGTTGGTAAACACAGCAGGGTAGGAGAGAATTATGGGCGGAGTAAGACAGAATTACGGGGAGCAGCGCAGCCTCGGCGTGGGCGAGTGCTTTAAACAGGCTCACGGAGAAACAGCGCCACCACGCGAGTCCGACCGACAACTTTACCATGAGGCAATATATCCTGATCACAAGATCTAGGGGTAGCACAGATCTATGGGTGGTCCGCTTAGGCGGAAAAAGATGACACATTTTCAATTTGTGCATGCGCAGTAAGTGTAGGTGGGACAGAATCACGGATGGCGGCGTAGCTGTTGCCCACCTGTCGCCTGACTTTGTAATGGGATCATCCCTGCTTCCCACTGGACTACTACCGTACGACCTCGAAACATGTCTGGGTTGCTGTAAAATTTAAAGTGTTTCTTAAAGCTTCCACGGCCACTGTGTAAAAATATGACTACAAATTCTGCCGCATGGCCACTTGCCGAATTTACAACGGATGGGGATGCGGAACTGTTTAATGGGGCCATTTTACAATTGATGGTGAAGCATAACATGGAAGTTTTGCACGTTTCAGAGGGGGGTATTAAGGAAATTTGACCAGACATCCTCACACTTCTTCAACAAACAGAGGCAGTCTGTCCTTGTTCGCTGACATTCAAAAGCTGGGGTTCATCAGCAGAAGACAACATCCAGGAAGAATCCGACGGCTGCTGCGTCAGCTGAACTTAGAATTTGACTCTGCTCCGGCGTGCGCCCACTGATCTTCAATGCAAAACCGATTCCAACCCTTTTTGTGCTTCCATTTCATCTGTGAGCCGCTTTGAAGAGCCATTTGTTGCACCACTCCAGTCATGTTTAGCAGCCTTTAAGCTGGCTCCGTAGATTTATTGCTCAGCTGTTGGGCTGATTCTGTGTGTATTACCACATTCCTGGCACGTCAGATAAATCAGCCCGACTTGTCATGGTGTCGACTGGATTGATTTAATCACGTAGAACGTAGCAGCTTTTAGCGGGTGCTGTGCATGAGATGAGCTGCAGAGACAGCAGAGCGTACACCTTCCGTCTAATGATGCTGTCAGCCGCATCAAAAGCAGCTCTGATTAACACTCTTTTACACAGCTTCCCTGGTCCTTTCAAAGCACGTAAACACATCAGTCTTGCCTCGGAGGCAGAAATGAGAACACATTTTGTGCTAAGGAGCTTATTAGAATGTGAACAAACACACATTTCTGCAGTGATCAATGTTGCATAATTGGCCGGCACAAAGACTAGAAGAAGCGCATCCTTTTTTCACCTTTTGTGAATCAATTAGACGTGCTTTTGTTCGTTTGACTTCATATGAGAAAGTCTTTGCCTCAGTAACATTACAAAAGGGTAGGGATCTCCAACAGGAGGGTGTCAGCAGCAGATTCTTGCTACACTTGTCCAGGAAATAGAAGCCAATTTCTAAGCAGTCCTCCTCCCACACTCTGTCTACCCCCTACTCTCCTTGCATCACACACTTTTGTTCACTTTTATGGTTTTCTTCCCACCTCTTTACGCATTTGTGCAAACAATGTATAGAAAAAGATAATCTACAAAATAAACTGGTAAGAAGTAAGTCATATGCATGGTAGGACCTGCATCATGTATTTCTGTAAAGATGGCTTTACTATATTATTGAATTGTAATAACAAATTATTACATTGTAATATTAAAATATGTACATCATTTTTCAAGAGTAGACATTTTTTGGCATTGTTTGGCTAAAAAAAAAGATTAAAATGATTGCTTTTTCCCCTGGGACCTGGAATCATTGATAATTTCCAGAATCAATTTAATTCACAATTCTTTTTATTCTTATGATGCACTTGATCTGATTAAATTCAATTTTGAATTTACACAGTTTACACAGGTGAAGACTTTGTACCCCTCTGCTTGGAGGGTCAATTTAAAATAAATAACTTACACTACAAATGCCCTTTCAAATGGGAGAAGGGAATAATTCAGACAGGGCCTGAGACACATTTGTATGGAAATACATTAAAAATCTAAATATGCTTTGAAGATATTCATATTAATCTGATACAGTTCACATACCGTAAAATGTATTAGCGAACTAATAAGCCATTGAGATTGTTGACAACATACTGTATTTTGGTTTCTTAAAAAGAAATTCTCCAACGAAAATGTACAGAACATTAACATGGTGAAGGTTCTAAACTGGCTCATGTTATAAAAATAATTGTTCTGCCTCTCCTGGAGGGTGTTTCAGTTTCTCCACTAGGTGGAGCTTGTTCTATAGCATCGCTTTAGACCAAAATAGTTACTTGAAAAAAAAGTTTCCTTAAAAGAATTTTGAAAATTTGAGCCTAAAAGAATATAAAGCTGTTTATTTAGTCAGCAACGTATGTTACCGAGCGTTAGCATTAGCATTCTTATGAGAAATTCTATTATACATTAGCATCAAGCCATCCGACTTTAACATGACTGCTGCTATCATTAAGTCACTGGAAAAGGGAGGGTATAAAATATAAATCTATACTTTTATGGATCAAATATTGATTTATTAAGCTTGGATCGATTATTCAATTTTACCAACCCAGCCCTATTAACAACCACTAGAGGGCACTGTAAGTGTGCATCAGTATTTGCCACTGAAAGTTAATTTTCCCCCAGAATTGGAAGAGTTACAGAGATGTTTCAATTATACAGATCTAGTGGCCAAAAAAAAAAAATAAAACAAAAAAATGCCAAAACAACGTATGTTTTTGGTGATGTGACTAATAATCTGCAGCAACTTTTAGTGCAAAAAGTACTGTAACTTTTTTCTTTTACTGTCACACAGACTTGTGGCCACAAGTGCCAAAAACTGTCATCGATTTATTATAAACCAAAATTATCAGAAGTTTTTGTTAAGGGTTTCCATTAACTAATATGGGAAATGGCTTACAACCGGATGTTTTGGAGTCTGTTGAGGTTTTATTTTTTTCTTACACAGGTTGGAGATTTCCCTCTTGACAGAAACGCTGCTTTAGTGAGTGTAGGTGGTGAAAGCTCTGTTTCTTCCTCAGTCCCTTTCTCTTTTGCTGAGCTTTCTGCACACATCCTGCCTGAGCCCTTTGGTAAAAAGACTAAAGATGCTGAAGACAGACTGGAGCAGAAGGAAAGAAGGTTCTAGGAAAAGACACTATGGTAAATAGAAATAAACATCCTGTAAAACTGACTGTTTATTGATTACTTGTGTTGGCTCGTCTAGATCTAAGTCTAAAAAAGAAAAAGACATCCCGCTGTGACAAACATGTTTTTATGTGTGTGCACAGCCCAGGTGTATGACGACTGAATTAGCTCCCGGAGTGACACCATCTGGACGGCAGGTGCTGTGCGGTGATAAACAGGAAGAGTAAACAGCAGCACAACAATAAACAGTAGCAGTGCATCTGCTAAGATACAGTTACAAAGACTTGAAGAGCAAATACAGGTTAAAACAAGACAGAAGATATCTCTGATTAAGATGAGACTGGTGATTGGTGATAAACTGGTGCCAGTTTTGGACAGAAGGAGAACAGTCTTTACCTTTGTCATCCTTGATTACATCCTTTTTTAATGGTTTTAAGATATGGACACATCGGGCATTTGACGTACGTTTACACTGAACAAGTGGGAAGCAGCTTCTTCTTTTGCTTTTTCTACTGCTAACCAGCACATGTTCACCAGGATTGGTGTGGAACGTCGAAGTAGAGCATATCTCTAATTCTTGATCCAGCCTTTTACTTTCTCATCTCTCTTCTGATACATAAAAGACTTAGCTATGTCCGAATTCCCACCCTACTCCCTAACTACTAAAAAGCTATATAGTGCGGGACTACAGTATATAGTGCCCTGGCTTTTATAATCCTTTTAGACACCATGCTCACTACTTGTCTTTCTTTTTTTAAACGGCGGATATGACGTCACCGATTTCCCAAAGTGAAAATCTACTTAATATGAGCATTTCGCAACATATGTGTGTGACTACACTGTGGTGGACAAGACTTCATGTCTGTCATTGGACACCAGTAAAGATGGACAATCATTGACACAAAAAGTTGAGCGCACTGTCTTGTGGGGTCCAGATGACCCCACTTTTATGTAAACAAGCCTAGGAGAGCGGAAGTGTTACACACATTTTTTTTTGGCAAAAACTGTTCGACCGCAATGGGTTGTGGTCCATATTTACTAATGTAGTGAGCATCGATCGACAGCAGTTTTCGCAAAGACTTTTGGACAATTTCTAGGATACTCAATTTTGGAATTGGACAGCACTAAAAAATGGCAATTGCACTATAGTGCACTAGTGAAGGAATTTAGACATACTCTTGGTATCATACAATTTTGGCCAGGAAAAAAACACAATTATTAATTTCTTCTCTAAGATCAATTTTCAAACGGTTGGCACTTCTATGAGTCACTACCAAATCAGAGTCCCTGGTTGATCAGAGTTCTGCCTAGATTAACTTTAAACGTAAGTTTGAAGGCCGTTTTATACATAAACCCCAAAAATTGTCGAAAAAGAAACTTGCGTAAAGTCAATACATAAAAACTGCAAATAAAGAAACACTTCTAAGCAGGGGAACATCATTCAGTTATCTGTAGCTTAAAATAATCAGAAAAATCAGCTATGACATTTTTTGTGCAGATTGGGTTTAGATGTTTGCCCAAGGACACAATGGCTATCGAGTTTAGAATTTAAACTTTAGAACTAATTGGTTACTGTCTCTAGAACCTCTGGGACACGGCCACCCTGGTGGCACCTTTTTTTCCCCTATACATCTCTTAAATTGTCTGAACCCTTAGTCACAACTGCCCTTATGGGAGGATAAAAGAGAAAAATGTGAAAATCCTTACAAAACACGCAGGAGACTCATGAAATTTTAAGATTGTAGACTACTCATTGAGCCCACTGAATGAAAAATAAAATCTGATTAAGGACCCCTCCGTGTCACTTTTTGATGTTTTGGGTTTCCCCCAAACTTTTTTTTATTGCTGTACTGACTGTTCCCATTAAATCATGGGTCCCAAACCTCTGGGCTACAAACCAGAATCGGTCCAATAGTGTGATGCATAGCGCACCGGTACTCAAACCTATTACCCTAACCCAACACCGGACCAGATGCAGTACCGGACCTGAACCAGTACCAGACGAAGTATCGTGTGCCAACTGGACAGGGTACCAGATGCGGTGCTTGACTTGAACCAGTACCAGGTTATGGTTAGGGTAACGGTACTAAGTTGGGGTACTGGTACTGGGTGCGTCCTGAAGACCACTGTGCATCTGGTACCACATCCGGTACTGTATCCGGTACCGCATCCAGTACTGTATCTCATGGGTTGCGGACCCTTGTTTTTTACGAACAGCCAGCGCGTCAAAAAAAAACATTGAATTAGGGACATTCAAAATGTCAAAAAGAGACGCAGAGGGATCCTTGACCAAATGTCAACATGTGACGACTTGGAACGTGACAGGCGTGTTGTACGGAAGTTTTATTTTTTCAACCCACCGAAATCCTGTGGACTGAACAAGAAGTTCGTTAATGTTGCTTAAATGAGGAAGTTAGACATTCAGAGTGTAGTTTGTCTAGATATCATACGGGTGTCCTACTGACACTTACTGTATCACCTTGTGCATGCAGCATTTGTGCACGGTCAGTAAGGAACCAGTACTCACATCTCACAAATGACTCAAGGGTGGCATATGGACACCTTACAAAAGCATCCACGGTACTTCACAAGTGTGTGTGACTTGTATTATCCACCCAATACTCCACGATACACTTGCAAGACTATCGCACGTTCCATTAACGTTCCATTAATATATTTTTGCGTTAAGGGACTTATTGATGTGATTTGAAGTTTAGGGCCACCATACATTTTTCATCCTCATGCAAATCTATCATGTTTTCATTTGATCTGTTCAGATTCTCAGAGTTTCACAAATTGATCTCCACGTGCTCGGGATCAAACGTTCAGCGACTGTAAACCAAACGCGCACATTGAAATTCTAATTGAAAAAAGGGAATCAAACCCTTGTTTATTGCCTTTCAAAGGAAGTCTGAAGGAAAAATATCAAACGTTTGATGTTTAATCAGAAGATCACGTGCTGATATATCCCAGATCTCACTTGTCATTCCTTTTCCAGTCTGTCTTTTGAACCTCCCGCCCCTTTGTCACAGGAAAACTCCCTCATTCCTGCTGATCAGCCCACACACACTGCAGCCTAAAACACAGCTCGGTGTCATTAATCAGGGTTCCTGTTCCTGCCCTCCAGACAGGGAAGCTGTTGCCTCGGCAACTGGTATTCCCATTTGAAAAAGAAAACAACATCCGCACTTCAAACACAGATAGACGGAGACCAACATATCGGTCAATAACTCAGTGAAACATACTTTGTGGGCTCAGCTGCTGATTACATTGAAGCAGGCCTTTTGGAGAAGAAAAAGATAAGAGGCTTTCGACAAACACTGAAAATGTTTTTCTTCTCTACATTACAGACAGTTTTTTAAAGGTTTTTTACACCCGGATTAAGGGATTAAAACACAGACTTCTCACTGCTGAGAAGTGCTTTGACCTGGAATCAATTTTGACTGTATCCTGCTCTGAGCTCCACCGCCTACAGCAGCTGTCTCATTTACAACTGCAAATATTTGCATTTTCTCAGCCAAAATGAATAATTGCTAAATTATGAAACAAATGTAAAGACCCAACTTCAATGAAAATAGTACTTTTGGTGTTCTTATGCCATTTTTCAGACGACTGAGGACATACCCTACCGTTCAAAAGTTAAGAATCACCCAGACAATTTCGTGTTTACCATGAACAGTTGCACTGTTATTTACCAAATGAGCTGTATAATGAATAGAAAATATAGTCAAACTTCTCCAACAAAAGTTCAATGGGGTGTAAATCTAGTGACTGGGCTGGCCACTCCTTTACAGATAGAATACCAGATGCTTGCTTCTCTAAATAGTTATTTGGATGTTGTCCTTTGGGCCATTTTCGTGTTGTAGACAGAATTTGCTTTCAATAAGGAATTGTCAATAGGGTATGGCATGGTGTTGCAAAATCAAGTGATAGCCTTTCTTTTTTTAAATGTATTTTACCCTGAACAAATTTCTGACTTTACCAGCACCAGAGTAACCCCATACTATCACATTAGCCCTATCTTGTTAGACAGATGGCGCTAGGCACTGTTCCAGGCTCTTTTCAGTTGTTTTCCATCTCACTGTGTGATCCAAACATCTCAACTTCAATTTTTCCTCTATTTTCCAATCTTCCTCTATCAAATATCTGTGATCTTTTGCCCACATTCATCTTTTGTTTGCCAGTTTCAACTATGGCTTCTTCTTTGCCACTCTGCCCTGACGGCCAGCAATCCCAAAGTTGCCTCTTCACTGTAGATGTTGACACTGGTGCTTTTTGGGTACTATTGAATGTTTAGTACCCAAAAAGTTTAGTACCCACAGTTTAGGACTTGTGAGGCGTCTATTTCTCAAACTGGAGACTCTAATGTACTTTAATCTTTTTGCTCGTTGTGCAACAGAGCCTCCCACTTATTTTTCTACTCTTGTTAGTGCCTGTTTGTGCTGTTCTCTAAAGACAGTAGAACTCCTGTTGAAGGACATCTTTCTAAGAAAATAATAGGATGATGAGAAGGTGGCGGGCATACAATGCGCCAACAGTCTCGCCCACAACTCAGAGGTGAATTTTTAAGGAACTCCTGCCACTCTGCAGAAAATATGTCCCAGAAAACAACAAAGGTTTTTTTTTATTTTGGATAAAAACAGCATAATTATAGTTAAAAAACCACTAGGAATGCTTTAGCAATAGATCAAACAATGATTGAAGTGGCTTTTTAAAAAAATCTTGAAAGTCACTAAGTCTTAACATCAAAAACCTTCAAATAAACACATTCAGATAAAACGACATCTGACCTGGAGGATGAACAAGACGAATAGACGACTTATTTGAATAGAGTGAAAATCTAATCCACTGTGATGGAGTTTTGTTGGATTTTGTCTATCAGTACTTGAAAAAATAAATCAAAACTTTTGGAGTGGATTTCTAATTTAGTCATCTCCACCAAAATAGAACTCATATTGCACTCTGAGGATGACAGACATTGCTGCAGCCTTTCAACTTTCTAGCCTGTGAATTCCTTTGGCCACCTAGCTCCATCTGTGAAGCCAGAATGCCTGTGACTGTATGAAAGAGCCCCTTTCAAAAGTTCTGTAGAACTTCACAGAACTCTGCAGACATCAAACTACCGCTTTGTCCACCGCTGAGGGGATGAGTACGAAAGGAAGACAAAATGTGGAATCAGCAAAAAAGGAAAATCCAAAGCCTACCCTCACCCCTGTATCCTGACGGTAGCAGGCGGCAGCAAAAGGGTCAGACGTGGATAACAAGGCAGGTGAGCAACTGGGTTGCTAAACCCAGAAAAAAGAAACTAAAGCAGGAGTTTGGGATACAATTAGCACAATAGTGCAAACATGCAGTTTGCACAGGAGAATGTTTATAATAAGTTAGAAAAGCAGAAAACTGTTATATTGGAAACAATGGTGAAAAATGTTTTACCCTTTTACAGTGTGTCATGACACGAAAATATTTTTTCAATCAAAACTGACAGCATTTAAGATCATCAGACAACAGCTACTCATAAAACAAGTACATATATAAGAATAAGAATAAGAATTTAGATTACTTTTAAAAAAAGCTATTTCAAACCAAGCTGAGGCAGAAAGATGAATTATGAAATCAAGAAGGAGACACTTCCGACTACTCTATAACTCCCCAAATATGTATATTTGTAGATATATTTTGTGAGGGTTTATCGTTTTACAGAAACAAATTCCTAAAAGTTGAGTGTGTCTCAAAGAGATGTTAGATTCCAAATGAATCTGAAGGCTTTTTTCCCCCAAAGACTTGTTTTTCTGAAGTGTAGGAGTGTCAAAAGTCCATTGCTGCTGCTCCTTGTTTTTCCAGTGTGACTAGGATCTAACAGCTGATAATTGCCTTTTATGAGGCGTGCAGCGGTTGGCCACGCTGTAAGTATGAACCTTTGTCAAAGGCCGTTTCACACTGCCACTTCACAGCAATCCAGCCACGCAGCTTTGCTGTGTGTTTATGTGTTCACTGGGGATCAACTAACACAACTTTTGTAGAATCAACATTCAAGACATTGATGTTGGTAATTTGGTACAGTATTGATAACAAAACACAGAAAGAAGTCATAAATCATCAGCGACTAAATGGGTTTTTGGAGTCTTTAAACATGCTCTTGTGGCATTTATCTGATGATGGAGGACATATATTAAGAAAGTGAACTAAAAAATAGCATTAATGAGTATTTCTTTATTTAAATCATTGTAAATCAGGATCAGATGAAGAAATAAAGCCAATTAGAAAGATCCATTTTTGCTACATCAAAAATGTTTCTTATACCTCCATGTGCAGATGACCACATGCATGTGTGTCTTCCTCATCTAAAATAGCAACTAGCTATGAATTGTATGGATGGATAGCTCAAATTTAGCCCTCCAAATTAGTTCCACCGTTAATGTTAGGTTGGAGAAGTAAGGGGTAGTTAGCTAGCAGGATAGGGTGTAAACAGAGAGCTCTCAGCAAGAGAAATGGAAGGGTTTGGGGTTTCTCTGCGCCAATGGTCCTGCCCACAACTCAGAGGCAAATTTCAAATGCATTACTGTCGCTCTACAGAAACTACGTCTTAGAAAGCAAGAAAGGTTTTTGTATTTTGGCTAAAATCTCCATTCAATCATTTCTGCAAAATTATGTTTAAAATAAACTTAAAAGCCTTAACTTATTTCCAAAAAATGACAGTGCACCTAAAATATGGATTAATTCTGCGTGTGTGTACTGATGCACTTTGTCAAAATGTTGGTCTGTTTTTTGTACAAGTTGCAAATGAGGTTGGTTGTTATCATGAATATGCTAGCGCAGCTAACATGTAGCAGTGTTGGACTGTCTTTTTTACACGTTACTAACAAAGCTGGGAGTTAGAATAGTCACAGTAATGTTTGTTTTAGAGGTATCTGTCTGGTTTTTTTATACATTTTTATACATTGCAGGTTAGGAGCGTCATGTTCTGTGAATATTCTACGCATTACAAGTTAGCCACCTTAGCAAGGATGCTTGTAATGTAGCTGCTAAGACTGTCTTTTTCACGTTATTAACAAGTTTAACAGAGTCACAGAAGTGTTTGTTTTAGTGGTATCATCCTGTTTTTTTTTTTTTTTTTTTAAATTTGCCAACAAGATTGGAAATACAAATATTGTGAATACGCTAACATGGCTATAAGCAGTGTGTTACAAACAAGTTCTAGAGTCACAATGAAAGCAGTTTCTAAAATCTGACAGACTTATTTCTTTCTCTTTTTGCCTCAGTTAATGTGCTTTATAGGTCAGTGCACCTCATCTATGACATTAGTTTAAAACTAGACCATTTATTAACAGCACAACTCAAAACTCAATGTGCCCTAGAGGGGAAAATACTGTACTCATCATAAAAGAACACTGCTTTTAAAATAGCTAAAAAAATTATCAAAGTTAGTCTTAAAATAAAATTTTACGAGGTGAACACATTTTTCAACTATTTAAGATATATTTTTAAAACCAACCAGATTTCAGTTTGAACAGTATTTTAGCATATAGATTTATGACTGTGTCTAAGGTATTAAAAAAAAAAAGGTCAGATAAAGTTAAAGCTCTAAAGGTTTGAATGATCATTACGTCCTGCATGAAAATGCGTTAAAATTGTGTTGCAGCTTTTCATTCTGCTTTAGGACAAAAAGAAAAACAGTTGTGATTATGGCTGACGAGGGAGGAAGGCGAGCCAACTCAGAGAGTGACGCAACCAAAACAAGTGCTCCTGTGAGGTGATAAACGCAGCCCAAAAGCAATTTCCAGCCAGTGAGTCAGCTGTCACACTCTTTACTGAGAGGGAGATTACGACAGCGTTTGTGTTCACAAGTGTTCACGCGAACAAACAACATTTAAACAAACCTTATCAGGAACCACCAAACCCATATTTATGGCACATTATGCTCCGTATGTTTGCACACACAGCAATTCATCTTGTTAGGACTTATTCTTTTTTTCATATTTTCAATATGACAATCTTTTCCACAATCATTAAATCCACATCGGTGGAAATTTTTTCTCTCCGCCACTGTCCAACAGCTTCAGATGACATCGAGGTAGGGTTGTGTATCTTTCACTCTAATATAATTCAGTCCACATTACAATCCACGGTCCACAAATCAATACATAAGAGTCAATTAACTTCATGGCGATGCGATTTGGCCCTATTCTTTTACCTAAACACATACACTCTAGATCAGGGGTCAGCAACCTATAGGGCATGCGTGCCACAGCTGGCATGCGGAGGTAAAGAAAATGGCACACCGAGGTGTGACAACAATTAGCACTTTTGTCGCTAGTTTATATTTTTTTGGATTTGTAACGAGAGTGAACATCTCTTTCCACGATGATCTTTGATACTCTATGACGTCACCAGGACAGGGTTCATTCACGTAGCGCTGTGACTGTGACCCTGCCCACCCATATAAGTACTGCAGCTTTTTACTTTTAACTTTATAGTTTAAAAGTTTGCCAGGGGGTAATAAAAAAGTTGTAGTAATTCCTGTGTTTGTAACTGTTGAGCTGACAGGTGTGGCGATTTGAGCGCGTGGCTGTGGATGGAACGTGAGCGCGTGCGTGACTGGGAAGAAGTGACGCAAAAGTGTATGACTACATAGCTTTTTTTTTGATTATGTTTTTGGCGTCACTGACTTTTATTTTTTTAATTTATGTTTCCACATGGAGATCTTTTGTATTGGTATTTTCTGGATAAGTCGTGTTTATATTCGCGGGGTTCACTCTTGTTGGAGCGGTTCAGGTCCAGCATGCAACCTCGCGGCTATAGTGGACCTGTTACTGTCTGGTTCTGGTGGACGCTGTGGCGATGATCTGTGGCTGATCTGCTGCTGGTTTAAGAGACTCCAGAAGTAAATGGGTGTTGCTTTGATTTTTTCTCCTTTTTCTTTATTTAATGTCTGTTTTTCAATGTAAAGTGATCTGAGCTGCAACACATGAAAAGGGATTTTAATAATTAAAGACTGATCAATAAGTTCAGTTTGTTGAATAATAACCAAATAAGGTCAGTTTATACTCAGAGTTACTTTCTGTTCAACTACACGTCAATATGGAATATAAACAAATTTTAAAATTGATATTAAACTTGATCATTACTGCATTTACTGGGGGTGAAAATGAAGAATGATGCTGTCCAGTTGCAGGAAATTTAAATCACCATGAATATCAAGCTAACAAAAAAGTAAAAACATTTAGTTTTATATGCAATAAAAGCAACATCACAGAATGAACTAACAAGTTACTCAGGTTCTGTCTCATAATGTCACAAAAATAAAAAAAGCCAAAAACATACATATGTTTATGTTTTTTTTTTTTTTATAATTATAGTTGTGAAGTTCTTAGAACTATTCTGGATATTTTGTTGTGATGTATCATATCATATTAGTGTTGGTATCGCATTACAACAAATGCAGAACCTTTGGTTTTCAAACAAATTATTTTTGCAATACCATTTCAACTATTTCCTTTTTTGCTATTTTATTATGAAAGTACAATTTTGAGCAAATATGTTAAAAAAAAAGTATTTGACCTGCTGTTTGTGAATTACATTTTTTTCCAGATATATTGAATTTTTGGTATTTTTTGCATTAAAGTTCACATTACAGTTAGAAGTGGCTGGATAGCTCAGTGGCTGGTGTAGGATCTGGGTTCAGTTTCAGGGTGGCATTGAGCTAAAATCCAGAGAGGATCATTAGACAAGACCCTTCATTCTGCTGCATAACTTGATCTCTCTGTACTTTAAAATACAGGATTGTATCACTAAGATCATCCAGTGTAAAACTCTCTGCATAACCACCTGTGTGAATCAGTGAAAGCTGATTGACTGTGATGATCCTGACAGGATAAGAGGAAAAGTGAACGACAACAGAGTTCACATTCTGGTTGGTGATGGTTCTCTTGTTAGGGAGAACATTTAGAATTGGGACTTCATGTCATAAACGTTGCTGACCCCTGCTCTAGATTATTATTATTCATTTGACATTTAAGACTATAAATGTAAATGCCTTTTAATGGAGAAATTTTTTTATTTCAAATTTTAAGCATCGAAAACATTCTTCAACATAAAAATCTGGAATTTTGGGTCTTTTAGAGACGGTTCTGTTCTTTAAGGTTTAAAATAGTATCATTTGAATTTTTTCAGTTTTTATTTGAAGGACTGAGAAAAAGAAAAAACAAGTTATTATGTGTTTAGTACACACAACACACATCCCTCCTTGATGCAGTTCACCTTGAGCCATAGAACAGATGGTAGAAGTAAGCTTGTGATTGGACGTCTTTTTGTTTGGAATATATGTAAACAAAAAGACAGAAGAGACACAACAGGAAGAAAGACAGGAAAAAAACCTTCTTTCCATTGAGTGGTACGGTACGATATGGTATTTTGAGCATTTAAATTGGACTTGGGGGGGCGTGGTACAGCGGCAGGGCGGTCAAACACAAACTCTGATCGGAAGATTACAGGTTTGATTCCCGCCAATGTGTTGAAGTGTCCTTGGGCAAGACACTGAACCCCAAATTGCCTCTGGTGGAAGGTTGGCGCCAGTGTTTGGTAGCAGAGCCACCACCAGTGTGTGAATGTGTAAACGGGTCTGTGGCTATAAAGCGCTTTGGGCCCACAAGGAAGGTAGAGAAGTGCTATACAAGTAAACGCCATTTACCATTTGTTAAGCTGGGCCAAACCGTAAAAGTTTTGGTCCTCCGATGTTTTGTAGGGCTATAGAAAAAAGGAATGGACCAGTTAGGGTTGAGCTACTGTCATCCCATAATGAAACACTGGCGGTAGGTTAGTACAACAAAAGAAAGCGTCAAACCAGCACCAACATTTCCAATCAGCTTTCATACGTTTTTTGTCTCTGTTCCTCTAGGACAGGGCTGCTCATTCCTGGTCATCAAGATCTACCAACCTGCCTGTTTTCCAGCTCTCCATGTACTGCTTGCTGCTGATTACCTGGACCAGGTGTGTTCTTTCAATCAGATTGTGGAGACATCTGACTGAGCCAATCAACAGCTGGCTGGGCTTGGAGATCTGGAAAACAGTCAGGGTGGTAGATCTCGAGGACCAGGAATGAGCAGCCCTGCTCTAGGAAGTGCGAGTACTCCGGTGACGCATCCCGCTGATGACCAAGGAGACAAAAACAAGAACAACTGCTGTTTATTGAAGTGGTAAGATGAAAATATATAAGACATTAAACCAGTTCGTGACCTGACACTAGTCGGGGACCACTGATGGCTCTGATGCATGCGTCTAAAATTGTGTTTATTAAATGCATTTTCCTGTAGTGTCTGTAAATGTACAGCTTTGTCTTTCTCTTCTATGACAACAAGCCCTGATTATGATAACCAGAATCAAACCTCGACAACAACAAAAAGCCCCTCTTGTGTGTCTTCCTGTCCTTGTACCACTTTAATACCTATATATTTAACAATCCTGTTGACTGAGAGGCAGGACTCCACTTTCAGAGAACAACAGAGGACATGGGAGCAGCGCAGTGTATGACAGGACAAACACAATTACCTTTCCAGCGACGACAACAAGCAAACCGCCGGTCTCACCCCTCATTCCTCATCTGCCCAGTGTGGATCCTTGACCAGGCCTCTTGTTTGAAAAACCAGAGGTCAAACCGTAAAGCAATTACACTGGCAACTCATCAACCAAAGGCTGACAGCAATACAATTATCTCCAGGCTGCAGCAGCGGCAGCAGAGAAGTGAACAGGGAGAGAGGTCTGTGTTTAACTCTGGAAGGAAAGGTGCTCACCGTGCGCCTGCATCCTGCTGCGTACGCTTTAATCCAGCGCTTAACCGGGGGAGAAGGAAAAGTGAGGCAGAGCAGGAGAGGTTCATTAGGACTTAGGAGGGGAAAAAAAACGAACATTTACAGCGCTTCACCAGAAGGAAGACAAAGTGGGGGATTTGGGAGTGATGTCAGCAGAAAAGAGAAAGCTGAGATCTCCCTGCTGTCTGTAGAGCTGCTGACCACTCACTGGTAAAAGACGTTAATGATTAGTGGAGATGATAGGAATGAGCTGGAGAGGGGTCATTACAATCTTGATTACTATCATGTCTCACGCTCCCACACATCCATTATGTTTATCAGGGTCATTTACTCAGGTCTCGTTCCTGATAAGTGTCTATAAAACTTTCTTGTATCTAAGTCTTGCATGCAAACTTTGCGGGTATTGTTTTTAATCGCATAAGACAAGAATATGGAAAGTGTAGAAGTGTTGTACAAAAAGATTTCATGGTAAATGGTGTAAACCTATCAGAGGTTTATTGTTTCTAGGATCCCCATTAGCTGTGCTTATCAGACAGCTACTCTTCCTGGGGTCCTTCATAAAACACGCATCATACAACAACACAAAACATCCAAACCGTTTTATGTTATCCCAAAAATACATTATGGAAGCACATTGAACTAGCAATAAAAAAGAGTTCCTACACCCATTTTGATGATTAAATCAATTACAGAATCAAAATTTACACCTCATTCAACTTTTACTCCTAAAATATGCAGCTCCAAGATGTGACCTCAGTTGTTTTTTAAAAGCATAATTTGAACATTTTTCTATTAAAATTAATGATAAAAAGTTCCAGGTTTTTATTGCTCTAAAAACAATTGTTTTTTTTTTTTTCTAATTTGTGTTAGCCCTTGGAATCTGAAATCGTCCATTTGTTGCATTTCTGGTGGCATAACCATATGAGTCTGGATTTGTTTGACACGGGTTAAAAATTCTGCAACTTGAATGCTTGGGTGTGTCAAAATATCGTTATTGCAATATTTAGTCTTGTGATTGATTCTCACCAAGTATGTCTATCTTATTTTTGTTTAAGAGGCTGTAAAACTTGTCATCCTTTGGTGAGACTTTCCTTTGAAGGTACTGTCGCGATCACCAATGTGCCCGGTAGCTACTTGAATTATTTCCTTTTTGTTCTGTTTTTTACAACAATTTTGCTCTATGTAGTGGCACTGCTGTTCATGTTTACCATTGGTAACACTGAATTTGACAAACAATTCAAATTCAAATGGTGCCAATGATTGCTGCAATGCTATATAGACTCATACATGGCTATTAATTGTTGCACAAAATAAGGCACAAGTTGTTTACTACAATTGTGTTCAAGCTAAAAAAATAAATGGGGATTTATTTTCATTAAAAAAATATGTGTTCTTCTATATAATGTGAGTTTTTAGAGATGTTTTTTACCAATTATAGCAGTATTGTGATATCAATATTGTGAGCCATGTATTGCGTCGTTTATTGAGGTAGCCAGTTACGGTCCTTTTCACCTACGCCCACATGCCCCAAAGGTTCATTTCCACTGGTCCGTCTGAATGCATTCCCAAATGTTTACATCGCCCCGTCATGTCTACATCATGAGTTTTATGAAATTTAGGTTTCTATGAAACATTTTCTAACAATCAAGACTTGTAGTTAGTTAGGGGATCAGCGTCAGCTTTTTTTTTCCATCTGTAGATTTTTTTCATGGTTGGACAGTTTTTTGCTGAAATCAATTCTGAATACTGGAAGGAGACACGAATGAACAGCTGATAACTCATTAACCCTGGTTACAGCACTGTGAAATCATAAAGCAAACACGCTGCTGCAGTGTAATGAGTGTTAACAACAAACTAAACTAAAGGGAGCTCTCACACTTACAATATAAGAGTATCACAGAGCTGAACTCTCATAGAATTGTAGCCCAACTGCTGCTGCTTAAACAGAAATTAGTCTATGTGACTAATGACCGCACTGGAAATGTTTTCCAAGTCTGAATATACACAAGACTGTGTGATCTGGAACAGAGTTTTTGTTTATCTGAATACTGGTTCAAATCCACACCACCATGGAACCCATCTCAGTTACCTCTGGTGTGGCTTAACACCTGGCAGATCAAACACACTAAGTCACAACATAACAATGCACTGTTATTAGTAGCAACAACAAAAAAGTAACATTTAAAGAAGTTTTTTTTTTTCTTTAAGATAAAGGTCAATTTTAGTTTAAACAGTTCCCAACAAAGCAGCTTAAAGTAAAACGGTTTACTTTAAGAGCGTAGTACCAAGTCAAAAGATACATAGTGTGCCTCAAATGATAAAAGAACAACATAAAAAAGATAAAAGAAAGAGATTCGAGATGGAGTTTGAAGATGCTTGAGAAGCTGATGTAAATCTCAGAGGAGGTGAAGGACCTTAACATGTAAGGGTCGGGGAAATGTACAGTATGTTCACAGTAAAAAAAAAAAAAGAAATCAAATTTTTTTAAACCTTTTTTTTTTGCTTGGTTTACACAATGGCCCTTTAGAGGAAACAACGTCCAAGTCCAGGTAAATCTGCTATCAAAAGAACAATCTGAACGCAAACCACAACAAAAGACAATTCGGTGCCAGTTAATATTTAAATAGAAATGTTTTCATGTGATTTACTTTCATCTTACATATTGCCTTTGTTACGTATACATTGCTGCATATCAGCCTCTATGCTCTCTGCTGCTCCATTCCCCTGAGATTTTATATGTATATATTTATTTTAATGGTCATGGTCCAGTGGCGTGGATACATCTATAACTTTCTTAAAGAATCAAAAAGAAAAATGAAGTAGATCTCAGAAGAATAAAGAAGACTCAGTTGAAAAAAGAAAAATAATCTCGACTGACTTTGATGGTTTGTGAATTGAAGGGAAAGAACACCCATGTAGGTCCAAGTGGACAGCTTAGGGCAGGGGTGTCAAACTCAGATGTACAGGGGCCAAAATCAGAAACACACCTTAGGTCGTGAGCCGAACAGGATAAACATTTATTGAACACACTAAAGCAAAATTTAAAAACTTTAAAAACATAAATTTTTAACATAACTATGAATAAAAAGGCAGGAATATTATTCCGGAGTAAATCACCTTGAATAACCTCGAGGCCTGAAACCCCTGATCTAAAGCTACGTTAACACCGCCCTCCATAATGCTCGTTTAAGATGCTATTTCCAATGAAAAGTCTACATAACGTATGCACAATTCAGAATTCTGCGTCCAAAACTCTCAAGTTTATATGTAGCTGCACAGCTCTTACGTCCATTTTAGGGGTCTACGTACAAAAAGTGTGGCCGCTGAACGCCAACTGCCAGTTAATCCAGGCCAAACAGGGGTTTGGAATGTAACATATGGATTTGGTTTATGTGCTGGAATAAACCTGAAAGCGTCTGTGTTTGCGTTATGACCCCGATGGGTAACCCTGCATAAAGTCTAGGCGGAAAACAAAAGGGGCCGTAACAGATGAGAAACTGGACATCCGGGTCATGAGGAACACCGAAAACCAAACCTATTCCAACTGTAGGCGGTGAATATGCACTAGTAAGCAGTAGAAAAAGAAGAAGAACACCTTATGGACCATGTGTGGGTTCAAGAATCCGCCTTCTTCAATCCTTGTCAAATGTGTGTCCATCCCTTAAGGAAAACACGGATAATTTGGATTGGATGACCAGTTAGTTAAATGTGGAAGTAAACCTGATTGTCTAATCTGAGTTTAGTGACGATTTGGTTTATGTGCCACACCACCAAAGTAGGTCTGCTGTTGTGCGACTTACCTGCACATGAGCACAGCCCTATTTCCACTCGCCGGGATCTAACCGCGGCAGCCTCGTCTCCTTGCCTTTCCAGTAATGAGGAGTGATCCATTGGCCTCCCGTGGAGGACGGACATGTTTATATAGCTCCTGCTCCCAGGCAGCCAGAGGAGGAAAACTGATTACAGAAGCACTCTGGTCAAATGTCAACACAACGCCGCACAAGGAGTAAAGAGACACACATCAAAGCTAGAAGTGAGAGTGGGAACAGACGGTGAGCGCTTAGTGAATTGGTTTAAAAAAAAACACCCAAAAAAACAAACAAACCTTTGAGTTTACAAATAGAGGGATTTCCTCAGCGTTGACCCCTTGTTGGGCTTCAGCAGAGGGTCTAGTTGTTCTGCCCTGCAGCTCTTTACAAATCGAGTCGGTTCTTTGGTAAGAGTTCAATAACAACAACACAGATACAGAAACGAGCGGCTGGCTATTCATCAGGAAGCCCCAATGTGACATGTGTGCAAGTTTGGTGCCACTCACTACAAGAGAACCCTCCCCTACTGTGAAAATGACAACTGATTCATCTGTCTTTTCTACTGCGGCTTAGCTCCTGATAAATAATCAGTCAAAAGGGCTCTCGTGCATGACAGGTTGTCGAAGAACCCGCACGCAGGAAACCAGAACTCAGAGAAAACTTGTCCTAAAGGAGTCAGACTGGGTCTTTTAACCTAAAACTCAACAAGCACTTGTGCAACTCAAGCAGACATTCAGACACCTGCCAGCACTCCTGACGAAAGCTGCAGGACACAAGGACAATCAAGTCAAGGAAATGTGAATGGGATCTCCAGAAATCGATAAAGACAAAATAGAAAAAACGGAAAAAGAAAAAGAAAAGTGGGGTGTCTGGGAAGATACCAGATAAACTAGGCCCAGTGACAGTTTTATTCCCTGACTGCCTTCAGCCGACTGTCCCTGTAGACAAACGCAAAGGACTCTCGCTTCCAACAGCAAGTTATAATCTACAATGACAACGGCACAATCCAAAAAAATAAAAAATAGGTGGGGCCAATGAACTGGCAGGAATGAGTATTTACATGGAGATGAGATAAAAAGAAAAAGTGAAAGATAAGATCTCACACAGGGCAAGCTGCAGGTGAAAAATTATTATTATTTAGGTCAGACTCGGTAAGTTAAAATGCTCATACGCATTTTTTTCACAGGTCCAAGGGGCTTTGTGACGTTACAGACGTTACTAATAAAGTTGCATACACAATGTGTTTATATCTGTTGTTTCATTTAGAAAACACCTGTTTTTTTTTAAATAAATGTTCTATCAATTTATTTTGTTGTATTTACACAAAGTCTGGTCACACAAAACAGCTAACTAGCATAGCTTTAGCGTTGTCAATAGCTAATAAATTACTATTACCAATACGTGACTTTTTTTTAAAAACCTCCTGTTTCTGCTGTAAGTCCAACAGATATATCTTCAAGTTTTATCTGAATGCTGTTAAAAATTGTCACATTTTCCGCTGCTTCATTTCATCAGCCTTCAGGTGGAGGGGGGATTACATCGTGTGTACCTCAAGTGTGGACAGTAGAAGAGGAGTATTAAAAAGGAGGGCTAACAAACATGGCTGAATTGGCGCAAACATTTCTCAAAGGGATATTTCTTTATGTAAAAATTAATTTATTATAAGATTCGCCCATCAGCAGCCGGGTTAGGCTCCGGCACCCCCGAGACCCTGAAAGGGACAAAGCGGCTAAGGAAAAAAAAATATATAATATCAAAATTGTACACACAATTATACATTACATTTTCATGACGTCCCTTTAGACACACCTCCACTCCCTTTAGGATACAACCGCTTCTCTACTGCCTGGGCAACCCAAAGCAGCGTATGGGTCAACCTCCCCGTACGGGGACATGTCACTATGGCCTTAAGGTGAGGCGTATACAAATGAAGAGTTTTCAAGTAAAAAGTATCTCAAACAGTTTATATAAAAAGTAAATACGCTGCATCATATTAAATTACAAAGAAGTTTAATCTAATCTTTAGATTTTATACTATAGGTTTCACCACCCCGATGCTTTAGTGTGACAATCATCTGTTGACAAACTGCATCCCTTCGGCTGCCAGAAAGTTTCCGCATGGAAACATGGCCCACTGAATTTCTTTATATGGAGAAAAATGCCTCCCCGGCACTCCTCATCACTCCCACTGCCAGGTTTCACTTCAGTATTTCCATGGGGGCATTACGCGGATCAACGTTTTGCACTGGCTGAGTCTGTCTGTTTACGATTTTACAGAAAAAGCTGGCAGCTGCAGTGTGTCTGCTCCTGCCAACACAGCCTGGACCTCAGCTGACTGACTCATGTCTCCTTATAACACAAGTTGTTAGAGCGCCTATACAGAGTAATGTTACACACACTTAAGGTAAAAAAAAAAGTGTTACATCTTGAATCTGCCCATCATCATACTTTTCCTTATCCATAAATCCATTCTCTGAATCTCTTGGCCTAGTAATGACTTCAAAACATTGACTTCTGAAAGGTCTACTCCACTTGTGTTCTTTGATTCAAACTATGAGAAGAAAATGAGGAGTATCTATCCTGCTCCCATTTTAGTTTTTCATTTTGACTCATCTGAATTCTGATAAAGTAGCATGAGTCCATCTCTAACTCCTGGAGTTATTTTTATAGAAAGTGAGGGCTTGTTATCACTCATACCAGATCTATGGTCTGGATCTGTAGTCTGGATGTATGTTTTATTTTTTCTGACAGTCGATTGATTTTTGTGAAGAATCAAAGCAAACTTCTCCATATGGAAGTAGACTCTGGTGCAGTTCACTGCAAATAAGCACTGACCAACTCCAGTGTACAAAAGAATAAAAGCAAAGACTATATACCTTAAGTATTGTGAATTTTGATTATAAATCAAGAAAAAGTTGAGATGGTTTGAGAATCTATCCAAATGCCTCCTGGATGAATCGCCGGGGGACAAGGGCCTGGTTGCAGATATGTAGAACTGGATCTGAAAAGTCGCCAGCGCCCCCACCCCACCCCACCACCACCACCACCACCGAAAAAAAAAAGAAAACTGACAACCCTAACAGTTACGCTTCCAGCCAATGATGTCAGACGCCACCTTGTCTATAACCAGGTTCCTCTCTCCTGGGAAGGTGTTGTGGGAATGTCTTGGGGAAGATCTAAAGACTCACCGGAAAGCCTTTGTCTCTTCGACTGTCGACTTTGGAATAGACCCATAGGAGCTGGAGGAGGTGGTCTGGGATGATAACATTTGAGCATTTATGCTTAGATGGCTGCCCCCAAACTTTGTCCTGGATGAATGCAAAAAAAATTGATGGATGAATGGCAATCCCTGAGAATTAGAAGCAGTTAAAAACGCTGTTAAAAAAAGCTTGTAGATGTGATCTATGAGTTACTTAGGCCATTCATAAGCTCCATGCTCCGCTCCATTCAGATGCATCAACTTGTAGACAAATAGATTCATGTATGTCTTCATTTTCCTTGTCTGAGCTGGCATCTGGCGAAAATCTATACAGCTGGATAGCTCCAATATTAATTGCCATTTCGTTGCACGAGCAATGTCAGGTCGGGGTTGTGAAGACCTGTAAGCTAGTGGTAGAAGGTTTAGACAAACTTATTTTCATCCCCAAGTCGTCACATTTTGACGGTTGGTCAAGGACCCTTCTGCATCACTTTTTGACGTTTTGCATCTGGTACCGGGTCGGGTTTGGTATACCATCTGTTACTGCATCCGATGCCAGGTTGGGGTACCGGTACTGGGTGTGTCCTGAGGACCAGACCACATCCAGTGCTGGGTTAGGGTACTGGTACCATGTTTGGGTACTGGTGTGCTTCGCATCCCGGTATTAGACTGGTTCACGGCCCGGAGGTTGGGGACCCGTGATTTAATGGCAACAGTCAATACGTCAAAAAACAAGTCTTTAACCAAACGTCAATATGTGGCAACTTGGGAGTGAGAATGTGTTGTTTAAACAGATGGATGAGGTGAATTTCTGATGAATTACTGCCACTCTGCAGAAACTTTTAGATTTTAGCTAAAAATATGTATAATTAAAAGGCCACGCTTTACAATAGATCAAAAGACGATTGGAGTGGAAATTTATATAGCACCAATAGACCTAAATCAATATATTTTTTACATATAAACATTATTTCCAGCATTTATACTTCCTAAATCTCATTAACACCTCGTCAAAAGAACACTCTTAGGTGTTTTACCCAGATGATAAACTCACTACTTGCCAGTAAAAGCACTCCTCCCCTCCTTAAATGGATCAGCAAGCAGTTAATTTTATTGCTACATCTATCCAAAGTCTAGACACCGCGGCCCTCTGACTCCTTTTCACATCCACTTGATCCTTCGCAGTCCTTTCTTTAAATTTCTACCTGCCTTTTCAGCTGCTGATCATATCCTTTACAAGTGGAGTGCAGAAAGACGGCACAGTTTCTGCAAGTCCCGTTAAAGCTGACCTTATCAGATATCTCGCATGACTGGATGGCTTGTAGGCCGGGGCAAAACAATAAAAAGGTATATAAAACCCGGTTATAGATTCACTCAGCTCGCTACTACAAAATGACAGTGAAATGTCACTGTCTATTCGCAGGTTTAATCGAGTAATAGCAACAGATAAACCAAGATTTGAAGATTGTGATGGAGACGAATGGAAACGGTGCAGTCGTCACCGTGCAACAGTCAGTAAATATGTCAGAGATTTCTGTTTATTTCGGGCGACTCTTTCGGCATGATGACAGCAGCGGATGTGACAGCAGGGGTTAAGGATCATCCGAAAGCTGGCTGGGTTTGCGCGACGCGTTGGAGCACAAGTCTGTGTCTGCACATGTCAGTGTGTTGCTATTCTAGTCATTTGTCAACCGGTCTAAAAGGTAATTACTGTTTCAAAACACTGACTCATTACAATATGGAGACAAATGGCTTGTCTGTTGTGCCTAAATCATTGACAGCATAATAGCAGACCATCTGCACCCCCAACCCCCAGGAAGCATTGAGCGATGTGCATTTATCATACAGAGTGTGTGTATGCAATTAAATGAAACAAGCACCATGTTGTTTTACTAACGGATGGAACGATTTGTGATGTTTCAGTAAGTGAACATAACGATGGCGGTTCAGGGTGTAGCGTTAAACAACAACAGGTTAAAATGAAACTGAATCAGACCCAGCTGGCTCTACGCTTTTATCAGCTACTATGGCAACCATGAAAGAGAGTTTCCAGTTCTGTGTGGTGGCTGTGGTGCAGAAGTAGAGCGGTTGACTGTTGATTCAAAGATTGTAAGTTTGATTCCAGCTCTGTCCACCCATGCGTCAAAGTGTCCACGGTCAAGACCATTGACAATCTATGAGAACTAGACACATTATCGCCTCTCTCCGCACGTTCCAAATAGGAAATACCTGCTTGGAAGAGGTCGTTTTTGAGGCGTATCGAAATTGACATGTTTCGCAAAACTACAATGAAAGAAACACCTTTTTTTGAACCAAGTCTTATGATCAGCAACCAGATATCACGCGGGTACCTCAAGCGGTCCCACATCATCACACAGCTTATCAAAAGTTGAGTGTGTCATGCAGAATTGCTGGATCCACAACTCCTCTGTAAAATCACCAACTATGATTTCCCAAAATCACGAGCTTGCAGCTCCATGACCTGAATATGATGCCGATGTCTACTTTGATAGATGATCATGGCAGAAATCTGAATCTATCTGCAATAAATCAAAGTATTGTTCACCACCTTTGTTTTAGGAGTTTTTCCTTACCAGACAAAAGGGTCATGGGCCAGGGATGACCAGTTTAGTTAGTCTGTTTAGCTTTGTAATCGGTTATTATTTACATGTTGTGATTGACTTCATGTTTATGGACAGTATGAAGCCCAATGAGACAAGTGTGTTGTGTAATTGGGCAATACAAATACAATTGAATTAAACATCTGTTGCCATGTTTTTGAAGGACCGTGCAAGTTTTTTGTTTAATCGAATAATTAGGATTTAATTCAATTCAATTCAATTCAATTCAATTTTATTTATATAGCCCAAAATCACAAAGAATTTTGCCTCATTGGGCTTCATGCAGGTAATTTTACAATTTAATTAAAACAGTGTAATTGCAAAATTATGGGCTTTTCACATTTCTAGAGTTTTGTTAAGTTTTGTGCATATGTGTAATAAAAACACTGCTCATGACAAATACAGCCTACATGCCTCTTTCAACTTTTCCTTTCTTGTAAGACTAGGCGCTAGCTGGTGAAAGCTAGCTAACAATACACCCTGGACAAGAGCTAACACACAATTAATTACGGAGGAAAATGTAAAGACTATTACATCAAAATGTATGATATACTTGTATTTAAATATATATATATATATATATATATAAACATTTGACTTTTATTGACTTATTAACCTTATCAATGAAAATTACAACCAGGTAGCTCACTTCAAATTCTACATAATTCTTCATTTTACAGTCAGTATTACATTTCCTGAAGTGTAGTTGCTACTTTACTTTACTAAATCTTCTTCACAAATATTACTACTTGGCTTTTTTTTTTTTTTATTTTCAAAAAATCGCAAATATGGGAGTATTCAATGACCTTATATGGCAGCTTGGACCAAGAGTTCCTACTTGAACGGGTCCCAAATGCTGTGGTTGTTTTGCAGATGCAAGAGGTCACCGGAGTGGCGAGGACGCCTCGGAGGACTGGTGTCAAATTCAATAACATAACACACAAACATTCATGTGGAGCCTTCCATTCATGGGCTCCAAGATAAATATGGCAGGGCTGCAGAGATACCACGCTTTTGTGTGGGAGCGGAAAATGCATGTGCGTGCATGCGCAACTGCATCCTCATGAGTGCAATATGCCTATGTCAGCTTTCCCCTCCGTCTCCATCTTGCTTGGCAGAGCCGTCTGTCAGCTGGTGCTCCTGCGGAAAGGGAGTCATACTTCTATCTATCGCTGTGTGGGTTGCAAGCATCTGCCCATCAATAACTCTTGCTTTCTCTCTGTATTTCTATGTTTGTCTGTCTCTGCCAGTCAGAGGCATTTGGAGATAGCGAGAAAGCGTCTGTCAGCTGAAAGCCTATTTCAGTGGGTATTTGTGATTGCCAGTCGAGTGATAAGATGCCCCGGGGGCAGTGCTCTGTGCTCTGGCAAGGCAGGGATCTAACGCTGGCCTGATGAGAGCTGTCTCCAAGCTTCATCTGGAACAAAAGCAGCCTTGTTAAGGCTCAACATCAGCACACAAACTAGCCGTGAAGAAAGCGGAGAGAGCGGAAATGTGGGGTAGAAGGAGGAGAAACGTCTCAGGCTGAACATAATTACCTAGTTCAAACGATGCTGAATATGGTAAGTAGTACTTATCTCTTGTGCGACCTTCCCGGCCTGCGCATTCCACTGTCATGGAAACGCATTGGTGAGAAAGCTGGTGCTCTTCTGTGCGGCAGTAGGATCTACATATAATGTAAACTATGGGTTAAGTGGTAACTACAAAAAAAACGTGGCTTCGGAGGCACTAGTGAATTTCACACTAATTCAATTCAACTATAATGACCGTAAACTGATTAATATAGTTTTCTGAGCTGAATGATGGTAACTTTTTAAAGTCTAATTTATTTTCATCTATTGTAAAAGCATTCCCAGTGGTCTTTTAACCCTCCCACTCTCCTTGGGTTGTTTACATAAAAATGGGGTCATCTGGACCCCACAAGACAGTGCGCAGAACATTTTTTTTTTTTTTCAATGATTGTCGATCTTTACTGGTGTCCAATGACAGACACAAAGTCTTGTCCACCTTTGTCATGGAGGGGCTAACGCCTCAATGTAAAGGTGGGGTCATCTGGACCCTATAAGAAAGCACGAGGGTTAATTATAATTATGCAATTTTTAGGTAAAATACAAAAGACTTCAGGGTGGCAGTAGTTCATTTGAAATTCACCTCTAGGTTGTAATGCCTGAATCATACCAGACGCAGAAGTGCCGTGGAATGGAGCTCGGTTCCATTCGGTGCCCTTGTTAGCCAATGGTGAGGTTCACACCAGGCGCGGAGCGTCGCGGTCCTCCGCGGAAGGCTGCGCCGCGAAGCAGATCGTTTCAGCGTCTAGTCCATATATGTCAAACTCAAGGCCCGCCACGTGATTTTATGTGGTCCGCGAGGGCTTAAAAAGTAACTGTCTAAATATAGGTTTAAAATAGGCTTTGGTCAAAACTACATTTCCCGTAATGGCCGTCGACCGATGTTTCCCCTAAGCTGCGCGCGTGCGCAATTGCGCACTGCTCTCACGCCTGTTGCGCAGAGGAAATCTTTTCTGCTCACATCATAAAAAGCATTCTGAACTTTAAATAGAACTATCATATAAGACATGTATTCTTTGTCACTTTTAATGTAATTCAGCAATTGACAGACAAATTAAAACCTGCTGATGAAGACGAGTGTCCAGGATACAAAGCTGAGTTCAGATTGAAGGCGGAGTTTCAATGCGTTCTGTCTTCAAAACACCGTCAGTTTGGCCACACGCGCAATGAACACGCGCAGTGAGCACGAACAGTGAGCTCTCCAAAACACTGGCGGAGACTGTTGATGGACTTTTTTCTGCGGCCAGAGCGTCCAACAACAGGATGAAAAGTGCGCGAGCTCCGGTGTTCAAATGAACAGCGGACTTAGACCTGAGAGTGGAGGAGGGGCCAGGAGTGTTAGAGGGAATTAGAGGGAACATTGCCGTCGACTACAGCCTAATATCACGAAGTGACGGCTCACAGCCACAAGGGTGCGCAGTGCGCAGACATTGACACACTGGTAGAGGGAAAATGGTGTCAGACATCTGGTCAGAAAACACACCGGTCGTGGTGCAGTGGTAGGGCAGTCGTCTCATGATCAGAAGAAAGTGGGTTCGATTCCCTGCCCGCCCATGTGTCGAAGTGTCCTTGGGCAAGACACTGAACCCTAAATTGCCTCTGGTGGGAGGTTGGCGCCAGTGTTCGGCGAGGCGCAGCCACCCACCAGTGTGTGAATGGATGAATGGGTCTGTGACTGTGAAGCTATACAAGTATACGGCATTTACCATTTAATAATTCTATTAAACCAAGAATAATAGTTAAATTCAGTGTGCAATTTAATGATCTTGCTTGCATTTTGTTTTGTGTCTATTTTTAGAACATGATCAATGAAGGACAGAGGGGGGATCCACCAGTGTGTTCAAGAAGAACTGACAGCATCTCTTCAAAAAACAAAAACAAAAAAAACTTGGCCAATATAGTTAGTTAACTGAATCAACCTTATTTTTGGATGTTTGATGCTAGCGTGCGCGAGACTTTTTTTTTTTTTTTTTTTTTTTTTAAATGCTTCATCTTTCATACTTGGTCTTAGCAGTTCACAATTGTTGATTTTACAGTAATAAAGATTATTTTAATGGGCTTCATTTCGGTATTTTTCTTTATTCACTTGGCACTTGGACAGTTTGAATCATGATTTATTGACATATGCAGGTTTCATGAGCTGAGAAATGAAAAGTATTTGTTATAACAGATGCAGCTGTTATGTTTGTCACTTGAAAAAGTGATACATTCAGTTATTTAACATTAACGACTAGTTACATTTACTTTACATTACGTTCTATTACATCTGGCCCTTTGAGGACTGCCATTATGCTGATGTGGCCCTCGGTGAAAATGAGTTTGACACCCCTGGTCTAGTCTATTTTGTGCGCGAGCCACGAATGATCCGCGTCAAATTTGGTGGGAAGCTACAGCAAGATACATGAGAAAATGCGGTTTATTTTCAAAATATAACCAATTTTTCACCATAAAAGACCGCGATTGACAAATACAATTTTGTTTTTGTATCTAAACAGACTGTAGAGATGAAAGTAAACATACAATCACAACACACACATGTACTCTTTGTGTCTCAACAACAGATAAACTAAAGAATTTTAGACCTACCACTTGCTTCTTCTTCGTAGAAACATGGGTAATGTTTTTATGTTATTAATTTACCCATGATGGAAAGAAAACAAACAAAAAGCTCTAGCAGAAGCGCCCGTCTACCATCGCAGAAAAATGCCGGTCTGATGTGAATTGCAGGAGAGAGCGCACAAGGCGCGCACTCCGCTCCGAGCCACTTCCGCATCCAGTGTGAACCTAGCCGTAGCCTACCATCATTTCCCATCATCACTTTTGTTACACTCTCTCCCGCTTACTTATAGCCCCTCAAAACTTCAACATAAAAGGCAAACAATATTGAAGTTATCAACCTGTAGAGTTTTGACATACTCAGAAAAGCAATTTTAGGCTTCTTTTTCTTTATATATTTATATGAAAAATAGGCAAAAAGCACACAAGAAACAGAAATTTCATTGGAGCGTGTCTTTAAAGCATAAAATAGCTTGAGAATTCCACTGACTTGATGTAAGCACACTATGTGTTCCCTTTGGTTTTCAAATGACCCAAAAATCCCTCTTGTTTTGTCTAAATCTTTGACATTCATCCTTGAGACGTCCCAAGCAGTCACTAATCAGGCACAAAACCTTCAAGAATAAATAAAAGAAGTCTTCATATGCAGGAAAGAAAGGAATCTCCGTGTGTGTGCTTTTTAATTGGTCCAGCACAATTTGGTTTTCACTTTCCAGCAAATAGTTTAGACCATGTTTCCTCCCCCACAGTAGGAAAAGCTGATTATCCCTGTAATCAGGGACTCAGTGTCATCCATTAAGTCATTAATAACAGTTTTCCAACGCTGAATTTTAATGTTAACACGTCGTAGAATAAATACCACGCTGCAGGAATACATCTGTTTAACAATTGTTTTTTTTTTCTTTTCTTTTTTCACACCTGACTGAATCCCTCTGGCATATTTCTGGCTTATGCAAAATATAAAGGGTGTTAGTGGAAGTTCTGCACGATGCAAAAACAAAAACATGGAAACCAGTTTTCTTTTGAATACAAAACAAATTAACTGATGAACTTGAATGAAATTTAAGGTTTTTTTTAGAGTTAGCTACAATCTGCCAAATAAATACTTCAAGCTTTTGAGTCTTCAGTCAAGTCTTTAGAAGGACCCGTTATGAAATGGTACCATGTTTTCATGAGTCTCTTAAGTGCTTCCAGAGAATAATAAAAGGTGAGAGAGGTGCACTATGACAGGGGAAAGATGCAAAAAGAAGCAACGGCATGCGTCTCAGTGACAATGCAGTAATGGGTAATGATGTTACCATGTTCGGTTATAAAACACAACCAAAAGTTATTGGCCAGATTTTATTTTCTCATTGAATGTGTACAAGTACTAAAAAGCTCATTATTATTATAAGGTAAAACACACCTCATGCATTATATACGCTTTGAGAAAAGCATGTCCAAAAAAACAATAAAACATGTATGGGTTCGCTAGCAATTTCTAAAATCTGTGTGGACAATTTCTTAATTGCACCTGACTAAATTTGGCCAGAAGCTGTTAATCTATGACAACAATACCGCTGGACCCTTTATAAAATCCTTTAGCTCTTTTATAAAATGCTAACTGTAAAAATAAAAAAAAGGACCATTGATAGTAAGAGCTGCCAAGACAATAATTGTGTCTGTGGTTTGTACTTTTATATAGGATAAACATTTATTACAGAAGCCTGGAAAATATATTAGATAAAAAAATTTAACACAAAAATACTAATTTGTCCACACAAAATGCTAATTTTTGAAGACAAGATAGCATTTTGCAAACACAGAAAACAAACTTGTTGCACAAAGGAAACTCACTTGTTCCACACAAAACGCTAACTTGCGCATGTAAGACAGCGTTTTGAGAGCACAGGATGCTAACTTGTATTAAAAATACTAACTTGTGCGCATAAAATGCTGTCTTGTGCACACAAGGTAGCACTTAGTGAGCACAGGGTACTAACTTGATGCGTACAAAACGAACATTTGAGTGCAATTTAGTGTATCCAGGATACTGACTTGTTGCACACAAAATGCCATTGCTCTGTAATTTGTCCTTCGTTAACATGATTTAAATTTGGACGTTTACGTTGAATAGTAAAAAATATGTAATATTTAATTTCATGTGAATTAAGATTTAACATTGACGATAGCTGTTTTTTGTATTATTTTCCAGAGAGACTTCTTCTTCATTTCATTTCTGGTCTTTAAATAAAAATTAACAGTGATTTAAAAGAAAAATTCATTTAGATGTAGTTTTGATCTATATGAGAAACAAAAAGTACCTTATTTCAATAGAACTTTCACAATGTTATTATGAGACTTCCAAGAATGCAGGCTGATTGGTTGACCTTCATCAAATTTGAAAAATAGTAAGACACCTCTGCTTTAGGGTTGATACTGACATCAAAATTAGTATAAAAAATTATGATATTGATGTTTCACAAATATGTCCTGAATTTTATTTTTTTGCCTCTTGCAGCAGAGCTGTGCCCCTTTGTTCGGCAATGATGCTACAAACTCTGAATGGGCAAACAAAGGAGTGATATTTACACCCCTGAGGGGCTACTTTAAAATGGCAAGAAAAAAAGCAAAGACATACTTCAATCGCGCCTTTATTCTGAAACATGTCTATGAAAGAGGCTTTGATTAGAACACTCGGCTTGGTACGTGTGAAAGCTTACTTGAACTTTGGTGCAGATCAAACAAATGAACCCTATGTCTTCTTGAGATTGAAGGTCTCCATTCAACCATGAATGGACTGTGGAGTGGTTGACTTATGAATGGAGAACCAAACCAGAGTGAAGGGAATGGTGTCAGCTCTGTGTGTTTCTGGTCAGAACTCCCTCGAGTGAGCGCCTGACGTAGCTATGGACCTTGTCAGTTGGTTTGGTGCGTTTCAGTCACTGGTTTCTAACAAAGAGTGCTGTGAGTGAAAGCCAACTTAACCAGGTGTGAAATTTATTAACATTCTCCCCCCATTTGAACCGGGTCAATGAGACTATCATACTAAGAGCATTCTAAATGAACTGGACCAAGGTCAGTTAAATGGTTTCCTACATGTGACAAGTGTGTTTTATATTCCCTGTAGAAAGGAAAAAGATCAGCAGTCACAGTAGAGAGAGAAAACGAATCGAAGGAGAACATGTTTGAGGCTAAAAAGTACCAAAAAACTGTATTATAGGTCTAAGTTATGACCAAATGTATTTAATTTCAATGAAATTGATGTTTCAAACATGTTCTTGTAGCATTTTTCATATGATAGAGGACATAAATAAAGCAATTTAAGCTTAACATTTAATTTCTGAGTATTTATTTAATCAAATCGTTGTGAATGACGAGGAAAGAAAAGAAATACAATTTTGAAAAGCTATTAGATGATGCTATGAATAGAATAGAATATCTTTATTTCTGAAGCACTTTTCGCAGTAAGAATCACAAAGTGCTTTACAAAAAGAGCATAAAATCAAATGAAACAGAGAAGTAATAAAAAACAATAATCAATAATAAAACAACTAAAACACAATAAGACATAGTAAAACAAGGACTACAATCTACTAAAAGCTCTCCTGAAATAAAACGTCTTGACTTGGGATTTAAGACACTCAACTGAGTCAATCTGATGCAGCAGCGATGGGAGGGAGTGGCATACCACAAGCTCCACTTTATTCTGCGTCCACTTTTGGACAAATAGATTCATGTATGTCTTTGTTTTCCTTGTCCAAGCTGGCATCTTCGATATTGCTCGCCATATCGTTACAGTTACAGTGGAAGCTAGTAGGAAAACACGTAAAGTGATCATGGGAAATGAGGACAGGCTTACTCCACGCCAACAACTTCCAAAATTTGTTCGACAGTATCATGAGGAGAAAAAAGTTGTTCTGACCACTGAAATGCACACTCTGTTCACAGATGAACAGCAGACTGACAAAGCTATTGAAGTGTTTCAGTTCCATTTATTTGCAGGTAAACAAGTTCTGCAAATGTGTTAGAATACTTAATAGCCATACGCTGTTAGTTTCAATTTGCATTTTTTTTTCTCAAGTATTGAAAAAAATATAGGTATCGTCTATTAATATCCGTTATCAGTATCGGTTGTAAAAAGTCATCATCGTGAATTTCTACTTAAAAGACTATACTGTGTGAAACTCTCTAGTATCCTGGAATTTATTGCAATTCAGACACAAGCTACCCAAAGTTTTTTTCTTTGAAACAGCAAATGTGAAGTCACACATTTTGAAATTTCAAAACCTAATAATTATCAACATTTTACGAAGATGTTTTATGAATCCTCTGCGTTCTGATACTGAAAACTTGGATGAACATGATTTTTTTTAAATGGCAATGCATTGTGGTCTATATTCGCCTTTAGTTTCTACCAGCTTTTCACCTCTGGGAAATATGTACACTGGAATTTGGAACTTTAGAGTCAGACATCCTAAACAAAATCTTGCATGGCCTTTATAGTGCATTACTTGTGAAAATTTTGATTCAGGTCACCATTCACCTCAATGTAAAACGATACATATACTGTGGCTCCTAACATTTTTCCACCTATATCATCAGCATTAATAATTAATATACAATACTTCAAATTATGGTGTGTATATATGGAAGGTATAAAAAAAAAACCATTACGTTTTTATTTTATTTTGAAACCAAATTACTCATTCCTCTGATTAGAAAGCAGATTTTTTTCGTTGCACGATGACAGAAAGGTTGCAAAAAGGTTGCTTTTCAGGGATCGTGTTTAAAACGATAGAATTAGATGCTTCGTCAGGCAGAAAACCCGCGCCGAATAGAGATTTAACCACACAAAAAAAGAAAAGAAGCTGTAAAATTGATCTGGATGGATCAGAGACTGACACATCATATTATTTTACGTGGGTAAAAAAAAAAAAAAAAAAAAAAAATTCCTGGGACTCGTGAGCCAGCAGAAAATCCCAACCGAACTAAAGTAGACGAGATTGATGCATCAAACAATGTTTCATATCCACATCACAGCATCTAAATGGATTAAATCCTGCATGTTCACACAGCGGCGAATGTCTTCACATGACAGCGTGGCGTTTTGCAGTTTTAATAAGCACACTTGGGATAAGATGCTTAAATCTGCCGTGGAAAAATCTGTTCTGTCTGCGTGATAAAAGGCCCGTTTTTCAGATTTCTTGGTGTTATTTGTGTGGGCATCCTTTGATGCCGATGAATGGGAAACTGTTTGTTCTGATGTTCTAGCGAGTGCTAGCGAGAGATAGACGGTTTAATGAGCTCAGCCACAATAATAAGCCTGCTGTTAACCCCTCTGCTCTCAGCTGGAGGAGGTAAGTGCTTCGTGTCACTTGTGTTTGTGTCCGTCCAGCTGCACGAAGCTGAAAGGGAGCAGAACCAAACCAGCCAACCTCACTAGTTAAGGGAGTTTCCTCTTATGTTTTTTCAATTACAACAAATAGCTATGAAAGGAAATAGCCTTTCATAGCTAGCAGTCATCTTGATTCATGGTTGTGCTTCAGGTGAGCAGCTCAGCTGGAGTTCCTCCGTTACATGGACATTATATGAAAAATCTAAATATCTGATAGAAGGAGACGCACCAAAAGAACAGGCTTTGTTTAATGACACGCTGTGAGACAAAGGCTGGATTCGCTCCAGGCAGCATTTGCTGTTTGTTTCACCTAACTCCCCGCTGACCCACACTCACTTTGAGCTTAATGTTTCATGCGCGAGCAGGGCGCCATCCTTTTATTCTTTTGGTTTGTTTGCCATCTGCTAATAAAAGGAATGAAGAGCTCCTGAGTTGCAATTTTGTATTTGTTGTATTTTTTTTTATTTCCTATTGTTTTGGGGTTTTTTTGTTATGGTTTCTGCTACATCATTAGGATCGAGCTTACTCACAGCTTAGCATTACCGATTGTAGTTTTTGTTCTCCACACATGCAGTCTTTATTATTTTTTTACACAATATTTTTACATGAATTGTTTTTTAAATGGCCACCACTGTGTTTTCTAAATCTTGATGCTCATTAAATCAACATTCACTTTTTCATATTTAACATTTAAGTAGGTCTATCTCCAGTTCTGTTCATACCTGGCTGGTTAACTATATCGAATTTTTTTTTTTAAACAACAGGCTAAACAACTGCATTCTTATGCCTTTGCCAACGACTGTATATAGAGAACTGGATTGAGTCACCCCTCCTCCCTTGTGTTTCAAATATGAAGTTGGCTCCAAGAAGCCAAAATTCCATTGACTTTTATAGAGAAATAAATTACTAATAAAAATTATATATTTGTCTGTTCATGCTTTAACATTTTCTTACAAATTATTTTCTTTTTTTCCCATTCTTTTCATTATTTTTTAAGGGACCAATGAGATGCCTTAATATAAGTATTTTCCTCCATGCCCAACGTTTGAAACTTTTGATTGACAGATTTTCATGTAACTTGTGATAAGTGCTAGGGGTGTGGCCTTCCAACAAGCTCGCTCTCAATTAGTGAGAGGGGTTGCCATTGAAACTTAGACCAACTCGGACCAATTGCTATTTACTAACGTCTGACTCCAACATCGCGGTGTCCACATTAGAAAAATAAAAAGAGGCGACTCAACTGACTTCATTTTGTTAGAAAAAAAATCTTTTTTTTTTTTTTTTTGGGGGGGGGGGGGGGAAATTCAGTCTTAATTCTGAATGAAGTTAATTCAGTCTACATTTTTTGGCATTATGGCCACTGCCATGTTGGAACTAGAACCAGTTAGCTGTGATTTTTCAGAGTTGGCCTGAGTCTACATTTCTGTGGTGACAATTCTCACCAATCACAGGTGAGCTTGTTGAAAGCTCACGCCCCTTCAGCTGAGATAGATTTCGGGAGAAACCGCTTTGAACGTTTGACGTAAGTGCACCAACTTTTATTGAGACATCTGATTGATCTGTTTTTAACTTGAAAAAAGTATAGAAATATAATGAAAAAAATTCAGTTTAGCGAGATATCAGAGCAAGAATGTTTATTCTGAAAAATATAAACAACTAAGTAATAGTTGTTTATTTCTCAATAGAAGTCGAAGGGATTTCTGCTTTTGAGGGGCAGAAAAGTCCAAGGCTAGAAATATCTGCCTTTAGTAGCCCTGGGCATACAGGCGGAATACAGGCAGCATCTGCATGACTGTGCCCGACCAGGGGGGAGGGGTGGTGGTGTGTACGTGTGGGGGTCTTAAGGGAGCCCTGCGTCTAAAGTGACCAACACCTGTTTGAGCTGAAAATTTTCAAAGACAGGACACAACTGGAAGATAGGTAGTGTTCATCTAAAATGAAAGGTTTTCTTTGCTGACTAGCTCTGGGGAGAAATTGAGTCTTGGTACTAGACTAGGGATGGCAAAGCAGATTTTTCCTGGAGGGACGGTTTACATCGTGCTAACATCAGCACGATTCGACCCGCTCGTTTTCGTGGGGCTGCTGGAGATAGCGCAGGTTTTAAGATGATTACTCTTAAATGTATGAATGGATCAAAACACCGCTTTGGGGTTCTTTATAGAGAGGAATGAACAATATAATGCAGTTAAAACCTCAAGTAGTAGAATTTTCATGGTATGCTGGCCCCTTTAACAGTTTTAAAATCTGAACGCTTTTGTGTAGATCTTTTAATACAGCGTTTACCCTCTTTCGGCATATTTTAAGATAATACTAAACACTAAAAAAAGTTTCAATAAAAATCTCTACAACTCTGAAATCTTGTGGAATTTCTTTTTTGCGGCCAGTGATTTTCAGCCACCATCTTGCCAGCTGACACGTGATCCCCTCGTTGGTTTTTGGGACCAGTAAGTACTTCCTGTTTAGAACGCCAGACGAAAGGGATGTAGAGGTAACCAAGTCCAGTTCTCATTAATGATGCAAAAGTATGCCAGGACCACACAAGCCAAGCAAACTACACTTTGAGGAGGAAGCATAGATGAGTGAATTACACATTGTCTCGTGTGTTAATGTCCTAAGACAGGAAATCAAAGTAGAATAATATGCATCTGGAATGTTAAAATAATGCAATAAAGTCATCTTAAAATACAGAAATCTCACTACAGCTGTGGATTTTCTTCAGGGAAAGAATCAAAAGAGACGAGGTATTTTCAAATTCAATCAGGGTCGATGATGCAATGATTGTTTGGATAGCAGATTTAAAATAGGTCTCACACAGCTCATTACCACTACAGGCCCTCCAGGGTCTTGCCTGTTAGCATTTTCCTGTTGGCACATTCTTGTTATCAAATAAGAATTACACAAAATCATTCAGGCAAAATACAATTACCGGTACGTGGTTTCTCCTCAACACCAAAGAGCTGTACTTTTCAAATATACGGTTAGGCAAAGTTGAACATTTCTGGTGTTCCTGAAACTTATAGCCCAGCAGAAAAACATCCATTTCCAGTTGGGTGACCTTTCTAGTTGTATATATCAGCAGTGACCCTGGGGGGCTATTTGTGCAGATAAACTTGTACTGACTGAACAACAACAAAAAAAAAAAAAATGAAATTGGATAACTGTGGCCTACAGTCAACAACGCACTCGCCCCAACACATTATCCGATTTCCAACTGGAAATCAATAAACTAATCCACATATAAGCATTTGTCTTAGCTTAAGTGGCCCCACGGGCTGTGCAAAACGGGCATCCTTCCTTCACAGCCCATTGCTGAGCGGCACAATCATCCAAACAAGCCGCGTTGCATCACCCGGCTCCTTCTGAACGCGCTATTGTCGGTTTTTACCGCTGATTACATCATTGAAGTTGGGGAGATTACACCGTTGTTTATGCTCCCGTCGCGGCGCTACAGATGAGAAGCTTGAAAGCTTCCAGCTGCGTAACTAATAATGCAGTCTGTTTAGGATTCTCATCTCCTCTGTCAGCTGGCCTCTTAGGTGTTTCAACCCCGACAACAGATCGTCGGCGGTTTACACAGGACGCACAATGGAAGATGTGTAGCCCGCATGTTAAGTGATAGGTTCAGACACTGGCGAGTGTGAAAAGCTTGGCACGCCAAACGCGCCCTAAAGAGTTTTTCTCTTTCCTGGCTCAGGTGCATTGTGGGCTGTTTCTTTGTGTTGTTATCAAGCAGAGCAGTTTGCCATGACAGCAGATCATACAGACTGAGTGGAAGCAGTGTAATCGGAGCAAAAGGCTGTGTAACTAAAAAGATTCTCTACAGGAAACACAATAAGCCTGCAGTACCCAAGAGTACATTAGTTGAAAATAGGCCACAGGCGTTTCAGTCCATAAAAGAGAGGAGAAATGAAAATCCTGCTGCAGCAGGGCAATAACACAGCGTTTAATGACGACAAAAGGAATCAAAAAAAAAAAAAGCACGACGCAGCTCTCAGAGCGCGCGCTAATCAGCTGCGTGTCAACATTGTTCAGATCACACAAGAACATTGAAATTCTTCATTTGACACAACTTAAAAGCACACAGTTTGGGCTTTGACATAATTTAATTGCAGTGCCGCCAGCCCCGCGCTGGCATCCAAACTCATAGTCTTGGCAACAGATAGTCACTTAATGTGATTAATTGGCGCAGTTTGAATTCCCGTGCAGGAAATATCGCTCCGTAATCGTGCAGGGGAACTGAGCAGAGACTACATCTAAAATGGCTGTGATACTGATCCACTCTAAATGGCTTCGGGGATGCTGTTGGGGACTCAAATAAACCTTTGCAGTTCTATCAAATAGCTCAGATGTCACGAAAACAAAAATAGTACTTATTAGCCCACAGCTAGCTCCCTGTCAACACCATTTGTTCGACTTCCCCTCCCCCGGAGAATCTCATGAACGGCAGCTTGGCAAAGTGAACAAAACGTGTTTCCGAAAAAACAAATATTTTTTTTCCGCTCCCAAATGCAGCGCATGACATACAGTAAGCGTGCAGTCTGTGCTGGAGCGCTCCTAGTGATGGTTACGACTAAATAAAAGTAGGAGTTAGTGGCATTTACAAGGTGAGAAAAGAAAGTGAGGTTTTGCTGGTGTCAGATCAAGCACAGCCCCCGCAGCATCTAACGGATGTCTTCATACAAATCCTCCCTTTGAAGATTTAGCGTCGCTTGGCTGCTGAACACGCCCCTGTCTCTGGCAGCTGGAAGTTTGCTGCCATCAGTGCCTGCCTGTGGAACGGAGCCGTGACACAACCTTAAAAAACCAGCTCCATTCGCCTGTCACCTCTGTCACCCCATCCAAAAGTGACTGTACAGGTGCTGGTTTAGTGATTCTAACTTTTATTTACAGATTTCTATCAGATTACAGATCATACGGAGGGGAGATTCTTCACTTTCTTAAAAGATGACAAAGTTTAATGAAATATATGAAGCTTACTTGGGTTCAACTTCCAGAGAAACAGTCCAACAGCTTTGAAAATCTCATAGCTAATAGGGTTCCTAGACAGATTTCAGGAAAAAAAGCACCCTTTTTAGCCACTAACTCAAATTTTTAACATAGTATAATAGTAAGAACTAATTATCAACAAATTTTACATTCTTTTAAAAAGCAAATATGGAAGTTATTACATAATGACTAACAAAAGCTGAGTTATTCTCACAAGAAAGCTTTAAAAACTAGAAAACTTTTCCCGCCAAAAGTGTTACTGAAGCTATGCATGAATTCCTTCACTACTCACCACATAGTGCACTATATAGAGTGTTCGCCATTTTCTAGTGCTGTCTGAATTCCAAAATCAAGTGCCCTAGAAATTTCCCAGAAGTCTTAGTGAAAAACTAGCATGTATCGATGCTCACGACATCAGCAAATAAGGATCACAATGCATTGCGGTCGAACAATTTTTGCAAAAAAAAAACGTTTAAATATAACTTTTGACAAACCGTCCACATTATCATCATCAGAACACAACAGAGTCACAAATAGACGTCTTAAAAAATTTTTTTGATTAGATTTTCACTTTGTCATATCTGGCATTTAGCAAATTGAAAGTAAAGTAAAGAGCATGGTTTTCAAATTAATTTTTAAAACCAGGACACTATAGAGTCCCAGTCCCACACTAGGAAGTTTTTAAGTAGTTAGGGAATTAGGTGGGAATTCAGACATAGCCTGAAATTTCATGGAAGCTGCAATTTTTTAAATGAGCCGGAAAGCCCTTTTACTGCCCCTAGTGGAATGATGATGAACTACAGGCCAGAAAGAAGGATTTTTATGCTAAGTTTGTATCAAAGTAATGAAATAGGGGTTTTAGAATTGTGTGTATCACCTATAATACGAATGGTTAAATAGGGCTAAGTAGAGAGACATATATTTAATAACTAACCAATTAGCAACAAGGAATAACTAAAGATGGAAAGTATGGAAAACTCTGACCTAGATTTGATCTGTGATGTCCCAAATACTAGCAAAACTGAATGACTCATTTTATAACACATCTTTAACAATATGGCCGGCTACAGCAGTTCAGTTGGCCGATAATTCATACTTCTTGTATTGACTGTGAGGACATATGCACAAATGTCTTTAACTTTACAAAACTAATGTTGGTCATAAACTGACTTCTTCCTGCATTAAATCTAAAGAGCAAAGATCCATTTTATAAGTCTTTGACATTAAAATCCCACCGCCAATTATTTCTGATAAAGATTCACACACTGGTCTCAAATTTATCTCCGCAATCAAGAATCTCACCCCTCACGAGAGCACGGTTTAAAAAAATACTACTGAAAGTCTCTGAAAAGAAGCCCCAGTTCTTCCTACCTTGCTACATAAGCAGTGGGCTCCACCATAAGCCCCTCCTGCATCCTAAGGCAGTCACTAGCATAGACGGTAAATTAGAACCACAGGTTTATGGGCTCACAAAGCAGCTTCTATAGCTACAGGCAGAGCAGGAAATTTTCACGCCTGCAATAAAAAGCTTTTGACTTTTTATTCATCTTCAATACTTTTATTATCCAGCATTAACTCTACTCTGAAAGGTGTAATTCTTACCAGAAAACGTCTATAAAATCAACAAGCTCACTTATTTGTGCAATCTGGATCTGGATTTGTGCCATTTCTGGTGAACTACACTAAATGTGTATTGATTTGTTTTCAGCTTCAAATTAAACAACATATTTGAACTGTGTTAAATATAAGTTATAAATCAATTTTTGTATTTGTTCAGTTTTATTCCTGTGCTGTGCCTTGTTAATTTAGGATGGACAAGTGTAACAAAATGCAGATCTTTCATTTATCTTTTGAAGTTCCCATATTTATGGACTATCTTTGGAGTAACACAAGATAAAAACACTTTGTTTTTATCAAGGACTAAAGTGGAAATTTTCACCCAAAAAACTGAAGCACAAGTTAACTGAAAAAGTCCAGCTGGGAAACAGTATTTTAGGAGGTCATGAAGGACACAAAAACTATCAGATTGAAGAGCTGCTAGAGGAAGACCAATAATCAGGGTTCATGGATGTGGTGACTGAACATGAAGATAGGTTGCATGAGTGAGGAGGATGCAGAGAGGGTTAGATGGAGACAGATGATGCGCTGAGCTGACCCCTAAAGGGATCAGCCGGAAGGCAAAGAAGAAGAGGAGCACAAAAAGGTGCCCTCGAAACAGCTCACTCCAGTTAAAGTTTGAGTGCTAAGTATCTGTTTTAGGATGAATTTTTCTTATTGTATTTACAAAGTAACCTTGGCAATGAGTCGGACTGGGAAAAGTTCTTGGGTTCAGTCATTTCCTCTCTTGAAGTAGATTATTTTCCTTAATTTCCTGCATTTTATATACTTTATTAACTGCCTTCACAGTGACTCTAGCCAAGTTAGAAGCCTTAGCCACGTTAGCGTGTTCACAACACCTGTAAGTCCCATCCTTGATTGCAACATGTAAAAAAAAAAGATTGGCTTCGCTAAAACAAACGTAACTGTGATACGCTAACTCCCAGCCTCCAGATTAACACGAAAAGTCTGAAACATGGTAGCCAAGTAAGCGTATTCACTATAACACCTAACCTTGCAAGAAACACGTAAAAAATATAGTCTGACATCATTACACGTAAGCCACAATTATGGTATTCAACTATAACTTGTAAAGAGACGAGACATTTTGACAGAGCGCCGTGTACACAGATAGAATGAATCCATATATATATATTGTACTCTGGATAATCAATGAATGATTTATTTTGAACAAAGGTGAAATCAAATATAAGGCGTATTAAGCAAGCTAGAGATAAGTATGGAAGCGAGTCAAAGGCCAAATCCGAATTCTGCTCTACAGCTTCTTCCTACCCTTACATTTAGCCCTCCAAGCAAAAGGGTTATGGGAAAATTGTGTCTTTAAATTTAGACGACATTTAACCCCTTGATGAGATTATTATTTTCTGGTCATCTACGTTAGCACGTGCTAAAAGCCGAGAACACAGTTCATGACGTCTGTTTTATAATTTTAAAAAGTCATGCTAAAATAAAAAAAAATCAAAACTTCAGAGCACAAGAAATTAGTTTCTCCTCCGTTAACGCGGATTATCGTCTTGGGAAAGGGATACGCAATCAAAAGTCCCCCCGGGTTGACCTTAAAAAGCCAATTTTGGAAACCCCAACCCCTATAAATGCCCCAGCAATTGAAGAAGTAGGTAGAAGCTGTAAGGTAGGACAAAAATTCGGATTTGCCCAAACTTAATCTACAGCATTTACAGTAACTCCAAAACTTGTTTGTAACACGCTGCTTTTTAGCCACAACAGTGTATTCATAATAAATGTAACTTCCAACCTTGTTTGCAACATGTGAAATAAAAGGGGCTGATACCGCTAAATCAAGTATAGCTGTGATTATGACGTAAGTTGTAAGTAAAACTTTAAAAAAACATCACAGGACTGCAAAGACAAAGAGAACCATGTACTTCTCTAAATCACTTCAACATCAGTAACCAGTCAGAATTAATCCACATGTAGGGTGCCTTGGATAATAAAACGCATCATTGTTTTTTGAAAAACAATAATTCTTTTATGTACAATTTATAGCATGGGAAATGCAGTATATATTTTGTACTAGAAAATAATATTGTTTTTTTGTGAGTTTTATAGTTTGTTGATATGCAGAAAGCGGCTTGTGAGCTCATAGCCCATTGACTCACAGATATAGGGCTTAACAGGGAACGACAGACAGGATTTTTTTTTTATTTTTGTTTGAAATATGTTTGATGTATTCCACTGAATTATCAAAGCCGTTTTGAAAAACATGAAACCCAGCCGGGTCCTGCGACGATCACAGTTCAATCATCTCTTAGATGTCTAGGAAAACAAGCCATGCCTGTTTTGCGCCAAATGCATTTAGGACATTTTAATTTGGAATCGCTTTCTTCCGTGCCTGAAAGCTGTGTACGCGCTGCACGCCGCCACGATTATGAGAAACATGGCAGATTACCCGCTTGTGCAGCAGTTAGCAAACTCACAAAGAGACTCGCACATCCTCTGTGGCCATCAGGCTGTTTGATGTGGGTCACAAGGGTTTCGTGAGACTCCTGCAGCACTGAGACATAACAGCTCGAGAAAAACGGAGAAAGCCAGGAAATTGAGCTAAACCAGCTTTGAAGGTCTCAGATATAAAGTCAACAGAGCATGCTGTGAGTGATGTAATGGGTGTGCAGGATACAAAAGGAAGAAGCACAAAAAAACGCTTTTTAAATCTTGTCCTATTAACAATAAAATTATGTCAAAAGGTTTGAACTGGATAATTTCAGGGTAAAGAGTTCCCTTCCAAGTTTAACAATCAAAGTCATTGAATGACGTGAAGGACGATTGAGTACATCTCCCAGAGCAGAGAGCTCTCGCCATTCTCACTGCGGCGTGGAGCCTTGACTGAGAGTTGTCCCAGACTGCCTCCCTGTCTCAAAGAGGCCTCAATCTGGAGGCAACAATGGCAGCTGAAAGTCATCCCCACCCCTGCAATACTTCTCTTTCAAAAGGAGGCTGCCATTAATTGGTGCAAAGCACATTCCACCCTGGCAATTACACTCTTGCCTCTTGTCTCTAGCACCGCCTGGTTCAAAGAGCCGGAAAGCGGAAGTTTTTGTATCTGCTAAAAGCCGAGCAATATCCTGACAATGTCTGGCCCCAACTGGCAAAAGCCTGCAATATTTATCAGAAGAGGGAGAAGGAGTCTCGCTGGCGTTGAGTGCCAGTGAGACAATAACTTCAAGTATGAGAATGTACTGGAAGAGGAGTGAGGGTAACACGGGGCGGCGGTCTGGACAAATCAATTCCAGCTGCTGAAGCCATTCCATGAGGACCTGGTCTGTTTGCACAGGGCAAAGTCAAATCACAGAGAAAAAAGATCCTACACACAGAACAATGACATCACTTGTCAAATAAGGTTTGAACTCTCAACTGCGCAGATAAGCTTTATCCTCACACTTGCAGGAAGCATACTTGCCTGCGTTAAAACCCTTTTTTTAAAAAAAGCTGTATTTTGCAGTTTCTGTCTTTTGCCTTAGAGCAAGAACATCCTCTTCAGGAACAGGTCAGGGTTAGGTCAGTCCCACTGAACCACAGACAAGATTGTCTTTAGAACAATCTGTTCATCTACAGCCCACTTCTGGGCTCGAACTGACAACATGCAATGAATGTAATTATTTTTTGCAAACAAGAAGTTTAGTGAACTATTTTTCTTGCTCGTGTGGCTCATTTGTCTGTGGTTGAACTCACTTTCACACTCAACTATAATTTGCGTCAATAGAGTATGACAATAGCAAGCTCTAACTGAATTTGTTCTGGGTCGCTATAGCATAAGAAAATTATACAGAAGAAATAAAAACATCCCTATGTTTGCATGTTTGATTATCTACTGCAACAGTGCAAGAAAACATAAACTATTTTTGATGCAAATGATGAGAAAGAGGGTTTGCTTGGAGTCAACTGGTTGTCAAAAGGTGTAGGTGTGTCTCAGCAGTGCAATGTGAAAGCTTTCATTATACTAACCATCCATCCATCCATCCACCCATCTTCGTCCTCTCCTCTGGGACTGGTTCACAGGGATAACAGTCTAAGCAAAGAGGCCCACAGACTTCCCTCTCCCTGGACACTTCCTCCAGCTTCTCCGGGGGGACCCGAAGGCATTCCCAGACCAGCTGAGAGACGTAGTCTCCCCAGCGTGTCCTGGGTCTTCCCCGGGGCCTCCGCCCATTGGGAAATGCCTGGAACACCTCTCTAGGGAGGTGTCCAGGAGGCATCCGGACCAGATACCAGAGCCACCTCAACTGGCTCTGCTCGATATGGATAAGCAGCTCTACTCCGAGCTCTCTCCGGGTGACCGAGCTTCTCACTCTATCTCTAAGAGAGCGCCCAGCCACCCTACGGAGAAAACTCATTTTAGCCGCTTGTTGTCGGGATCTTTTACCCGGAGTTCCGGGCAGAGGTGAGTACTGGAACAAAGGATTCTAAATTTAAAAAAATACTCATAAGAGTTTGCAAGAAGATGATATACTCTTGATATACTCTTTCCAAAAGCTATGGTAACACTTGGTGCTAATTTTTGGGTTGTCTGGGTCTGTAGAAGGTCATAGAGAGGACTGGCCACATCGTAACCCTTGTGCTATCTAAGGTATGTTGATATTTGACCCCACAAGACGATGCGCTGAACTTTTTTTTTCAATGATTTTTGGTTTTCACTGGACGTGAAATCCTGTCCATCTAAATCCACATTTGTCATGGGAAGGATAACACGTCAATGTTAGCTCGAGTCATATGGACCCCATAAGATAGCACAAGGGTTAAGGGGAGTGCAGGGTGTGTCCTGCAGTTCCTCTGATGTTTTACCATCATGAAAATGGAACATACATCTGTCAAAATAGCATTGTGAAGTATTTTTAAGACTAATGTAAGATGAAAGTACTTACGACATATGGATGATACAGTCATACAGTACTCTTATGAAACCTTTTAGTCAAGTGGTCTCCAACCCTGTTACTCGTGAGCAACGGCCCTGCTTGTTTTGCTCTGGTGATTATTGGTCACCTGGATCAGGTGTGTTCAGTCAAACAGAAACTGGACTCACTTAAGCAGGAATAACTGAAGCAGAGTTATTTGCAAAACAAGCATGACAATGGCTCAAAAAGAACAGGATTGGAGACACCTGATCTAGTTATTAGAAAGGTGCAAGTACTGACCCCTGACTGACGAAACACTGTGCATCTCCTATTTTACCCTTACTTAGCCTTGCGTATTGTGTATGACCTGTCACTTACAGCATGCTAATAGAAAAAAACATGCCCTCAACAAGCCATCTACAACCTTGATATTTCGTGGACCACTTGGATGCCCTGTACAGGTTTGCCCATTCTTTTACCTGCAGACAGCCCATCTCCAGGGGGAGATACATTACACCCAAAATAAAGGTTCAGATCATCTTCTCTTCACAACTTTATCTCTGACTTAAATTGACATTAAATCAGGCTGATTTTCTATTGTAAAGTTGTCCTGACCAATTTTTCTCTTTACTTTTGAGCCAAGTGGTTTAATATTATAATTGATTACTTGACCTTTATGATTGATCCAGTTTCTAATGACTAAAGCCTTTAATAGATATTATGTAAAATGTGGCAAAAGTTGCAAATCTGCTTAGAACAGGATTTAGCAGCAAAACACTTCCTGACAATCTTACAAGCAAGTAAATGTTAGCCAGTATCTACTGACTAAAACAACATTTATGAAAATACCAGTTGGTTTCTGAGTGTATGGTAATCTAAACACAGTTCCTTTTTGGTCATTTTACATGAAATGATGTTATTTTCCCTTCATCTGCTTCTCTCACTTCAGTCACTATTGAAAGAGCAGACATTTTTCTTATGTTTCCTGTCTTTGTTACAGCACAAAGAGACGATCATGGAAAAATAAGCTTTACAGGCCACTTGGGTCTTTTCAGCCCTCTGTAAATTCGGTTCCATTTCCTCTGCTGGTCAGAACCCCAACCCCACCCCATGTACTCACACACCAAACTAACCGCTGCAGGCTTTCCTATTGCTTATCCAGCCACCTCTGCCTGGTCTGAATCCGTGCGCAGCCTTGTCTCTGTGCTCCGACAGATGTCAAATACAAGAACAACCGTCTTGTTGACTTTCCTAATGTCAGCACGCTGTGCTTTATTACTAATGACTATAATTAGTATATATTGATGGCGTGCAGGATGCAGAGAGCATTGTCCAAAACCAGCACCCAGGGACTGAAGCAGAGGAAATGAGGAGGGATTGATGGTCACTTCCTGCATCGTTCACTCTGCTGCTAAGTTGGCTGACAGCAGCTTCCTGTGGCTTTCTGTCAGCCGCTGGCAGACAGGGACAAACTGACAAGAAAGAAAGGGACAGCTGTAGCTGTTTGGCTCCTAGTGTTAAAGAATTGATAGCAGCCAACGCAAGTTCATTCACAGAAGGCAGAATTCATTCATAGAACTCACCTAATGTCAGAGTATTGCATTAGTAGCTGTTTAAAAACACAACAATAGAGATTAAAAAAAGCTCATAAACTCCCATCACAAAATAATATGGATAGATTCTCCCAATTATTGGATATGTAGTATATCAAAATCACCCTGATGTTTAAACCAAATAGATTTTAGGGGTGTTGGATTGAAACTAGTGCATTTTTTCAGGCTGTAGATGAGAAACTATCTGACCTCTGGTGCAAGGAAAACAAGCAATTTCAAGGTAATTTACTTTAACAGAATTAAAGGTAAACATATTTACAGTCAGTTCCTACAGGATATTGCAAGCTTTTCTTAATGAATGTTGAAAAACAAAAAGGCTGAAGTTGCCACCCACACAAGTTTTTTTTTTTCAATTTCCATGAAAGACTGTAGGAGGATGAACAAATTGAAAGTGTAAGCCCTCAAATACTGCAAAGTATTGATGGAATTCCCTATTAGGTTGTGATTTATTTAAATGCAAAACTTTTTTTTATAGGCAAGGGGAACTGTAAAAGTTCAACAATTACAAATATAGTAATTGTATAGTTGTTTTGTTTAAGCTATAGCCTTACAGGTGATACAGGTTGTCTGCAGACAAAATGTATAAAGTACAAAGATTTGAAAAAGAACATGGTCTGCTCGGTGAGCCAAAAGGTTCATGCACAATTTTTTTTTTGCAGGAATGTTGTGGGCGACAGGTTGTAGCAAACACTTATACAACATGCAACTACGGATCAGGTACAACAGGTGAGAAGCAGGTATATCTTTCATTTTTCGACCCCACTGAATCCTGCAGACTGCACAAGGGGCCTGTTGGTTCCTTTAGTGCACTCTTGTTAAAGTTTAGGAAATAACACAATCAGAGTATAGTTTTTTTGGGTATCTTTTGGGTACACCTGCAACATTTCCCCATGGTTAGTATAGGGCCAGTGCCCGCACTTTACTAACAACTCGCCAAGGGCTTTGCAACATAAAGAGCCATTTGATTCAATTTCAACCGAAACCCAGTAAGAGCCAAATAAATCTTCACTCAACCTTTAGAACAATAACATACTGATTCATATTTATGTTTTTGCTACGGACGTGATCCATTTAATTATTGTATTTTTTGTGGCATAAATAAAATATAAACATGAAGGGAAAATAACTTAAAAAAATTGGAACTAGTTTATAACTTTTGACAAAGCTTAGCATGACTTCCTTTCAAAATAAAAGACATCATGCACCATAGGATCATACCAGTACAACAAATGCAGTAGGAAATGAAAAGTCATCAATGACAAAAAAAAAAGTCTTTATTTTAATTATGACCAACAACAACTAAAACAAGAGCTAATTAAGTGACCGTACCCTGTATTAAAACCATGAAGAACTTGTTCAAAAATAGAAAATCTGCTTTATAATCCAGTGGATTGTAACTTAACAAAGCTTTTTCTGGTTTTGCTTACTGACAATAATTTGGTTTTCTGTGATAAATGATGCTCAAAATTAAGTCCAAATGTGTCAGTATGACGTTGATAAACTGCAAAGGATTGATGGAGAATTAGCTACCATTGTTAGGATCCTCCTTGAATGGTTCAAACTTTCCTTCCAACTGTTTGTGAATTGGTTGAATAAAGTTTTAAGTACATTTACTTTTTTTAAACTTAACTTCTTACTTACTTTTTCCTTTACAGTTACTTTTTACATTTTATTTTAACCACAGAGCTCCAATAGAGGGGTAAAAGAGCCACAAGTGACTCCGGAGCTGCAGGTTTCAGACCTCTGGACTAGACTGTGGTGTAAGGGTAACATATGACAACATCATCACCTTTATGTCATAAGTCCATAAGCTTTAAAAAGATCTTACAATAACGTGCACAACACAATTGTACGTTTGATTTTCATGAGGTGGCTGTACAAGCCTCAAAGGAACGACATTTAATTTGCAGTTGCTCCTCTATACAACTGTCTATGGCCCCAGAAAACCCCAAAAACCCACGGCTCATAAGTGTGCATGTTACTAAAGCTTAAGCTTGTATAAAAAAAACTGATAGATTTACCCGATCACACCACTTTATACAGGCCTCATATCCCAAAAAAGTCCACAGCAGAAAGAGACCTGTAAAAGATCGAGCAAACAGCTACATGTAACACGTGTAGTCAGGGGGAGCTCCTTGAAATGTATCTCGGCAGTGGAAACAAAATAACTTTGAAACCACAAGCAGACTGTTTGCGTGTTGAAGGAAAGCTCAAAGCTTTGCCAGGTTGCATTTTTGAAGTCGTCGGCTCTGCTGCTTATTCTGCACTTGTGGTTATTCAGCAAATAGGAAGACTGATAAGATCTACACAGTGCTATAAGTTGCACTGAAAATCACTTTACATTTCCCAGACCAATACTTTACTTTACTTATGTTGGTGTATTTTTCATAGATTACAGCAATTGCTTGTGTCTATATTGCATTGAAGCCACTAACAGGTGCAAGAGGGTTTTGTGGGACCTTGGAATAACCTAATAACTTACATATGTGAACCAGCAACCTTCTTTTTATCTAGCATACTAACAAGAATACCACATAGATGCTGCAGCCGGACTAAAAAAGAAAAAGATGACATCTATATTTGTTCAGTTAGAGGCATACTATATTTCCACTTAGAGCAAAACGGCTTTGTCACAATGTCAATAATCCACGTTCAAACAGCAGGGCTACAGTCTCTCTCCAGATTCCTAAAAACAACAAGCTTCCACGGTCGTCTTAGATCTGGAACATTAAGCCCCGAGACAGCTACGACAGCTGTACAGTAACAGAGAACTAACTGACAGGCCTGATGACTATCAGCTAAAATGAGCGCGATAAGAAACCGAAATAGATAAGATCCAATCAAAACCCTCAGAGTAAGTATTTTCTCGAGGCACCAAGCCAGAGGTGGCAAAGTCTCACCTCATTAGTCTTTCTGTCAGCAGCACTTGTCACACTGAGGTAAAGTGAAAAAGAAGCTGAAAATGCTTTGTACTGATCTAGCAGCTGTTGTTGCTCCTACTTAAGTTTCACACCGACAAAAGTCAGCTTTGAAGCTTTTGTCTGTCTGACCCTAAAGTTACATACACATGTTTTGAGCATTCAAGAACAAGACGTAGACATATATTATCACTGGACAGAATGGAAAAAGCATGTTCAAGAATGCCTATTAAGCATTCTTGAATATTCTGTAGGCATACGTTGCTCACACTGGACTATTGCTTCACGATACTAGTGTATGTAGTCAGTTGGAAGAGGCTTGGGTTGAAATGTCAAAGTAGTGAAAATTTCATTCCTCTTATTCTTTCATTACTTTTATTCCGACATATGACTAACTTGGTGTCATATATATCTGACCTTTACAAACGATTAGCACTTACGTTTTTTAAAAAGAATGCTCCACCTATGTTACTACCAAATCTGGGTCTTTGATTGGTTCAAGTTCAACTGGTTATACTTCTGATGTGTGTTTTGTATGTAGAGCTCAAATAACTGGTTTAAACCAAATTATGGAGAAAAGGACACATTGCATCCTTAGTAGACACCATCCACTCTGTAGTAGGAAGCCTAAAAGAACCCATTTAAAGCAGTTCTACCTCAGTTCAACACACTCTAATTCCCAATTGACGTTAGGCTAAGGACGCTTCTGTGTCACTTTTTGACATTTTGGGTGTCCTTTTGTAACGGGCTGGTTGTTCATAAAATCAAAGGTCCGCCACTCTCTAGATGCGGTATGGGACATGGTACTGGATGTAGACTGGTCCTCAGGATGCAGTCCCCCAACCCTAACCCGGCACTGGACGTGATGCCAGATACGGTTTCAAACCCAACCCGGTACCAAACACGTTAAAGTACTGGTACTGGCACTTTGGGGTACTCCCCGGTACTAGACTGCTTTGTGGCCCAGAGGTTGGGACCCTTGATTTAAGCCAGGATGTCAAAAGACAACAAGTTTGGGACACCCAAAACGTCAGTTTTTGACACGGAGGGGTCCTTAACCCAAACGTCAATATATGTCAACTTGGAAATGAGAATATGTTGTACAGTCAGGGAAAATTCCTACAGACTTCTGCCACCTGCCGCTGTGCCCCATTCAGTCTACAACACTCTCCTAATGCAGAACAAATGTGCTTTAGCAAACTATAAGCCAGCACTGGAGAAACCAGACACACTTGTGCGACAGTGATGACTAAATGAAAGCAGTGCCAGGAAGTACAGGAAGTGTTCTATGTGTGGTTCTAATGCCCCTCTTATGTTGTCGTTTGTTCCTGTTTTTATGAATGTTACTGTCCCTCCTCGACAGAACAATCTCTCTCTTGATTTCCAAACTGCTGCAACAGAGACACTTTCTACAACATATTCGCTGCAACTTCCAAAGAGGGAGTAGAAAAAGAAACGTTTTCACATCTGCCAAAGATTACTGGATTCCCAAAGGGAAGAATGGAATTGCAGCCGAGGCAAACAAGAAAAAGCAGGTATGTGGAAGCAAGGATTGTGTGTACAACTACACACTTTGTTATCAGGTATCAAATAGACATCAGTCAAAGGAAAAGGGTTAAAAAAAACATTTTACATTAAAGCTTAGTACACAATACAGTGGCTGATACATGTGTTTTAAAACTGTTGTCGGTTCTTTGTTCATTTTGAATGGTTGTAAGTAAAGTTTGGCATCTGAAACATCTCCAAAGATACAAACAGTATTACTGAAGCAAAATGACAGGATGATGACAGTCTAAGTGAAGAAACTTGCTTGTTGTTTTGGAGGTTCCGTGTTCAAAACTCTTTCATTCACGTGTACTTAGTTTCTGTTTTAGGCCTAAATACACAAAAAGCATTGCACATGCATGGAAGTTAAACCAGACAGAACTTTGACCCATCAGGGACTCGTCCGACTATAGGTGGCAGATATGTGCTTGTATCATGTGGTGACAGTCCGGTGTGAACACCATAAGCTCAGCGCACATTTGAGAATGCATTTTAAGCATGTTCTTAAACCATAGACTGTAGAAACATTGGACAGTTCAAAGCCTTCCCCTTCGCGTTCCTAACAGGAAGTACCGACTGCTTCCAGGAAGTCAAAATATCACAGACTTCCATCGAGAAACAGACAGTTATTACAAGAGCTGGGTATCGATAATAATTTCCAGAAACGATTCAATTCGCAAGAGCAAGGATCAATTCAATTCTGATTTCTGTTCGATTCTTTCTATCCTCTCAATTCAATTCAATTTTGAGTTTACACAGTTTATACATTTATACATCAATACAATACATGCACAGTACATACAGTGCAAGTACAGTACAATACATTAATAATCTACTATATGTTTTGGATATATTAATATTATTCTGAAACAGTTCACATACTGTAAAATGTATTAGTGAAATATTGAAATTGTTAATAACATACAGCATCACATGGTTTCTCAAAGGGAGAAGCTCTAACAAAAATGTTCAGATCATTAGGATTGTAAACATTGTTCTGCCTCTCCAGGCAGTCGTTTCAGTTTGGCCACGGGTGGCGATCGCGTTATAGCATTACACCCTAATCCAGAAGTATAAACAAAGAATGAGCAAAAAAAAAAAATGTGTTTTAGACCAAAAATGATTACTTTAAAAAATATTTCCTTAAAAGAGTTTGGACAATTCCCTCTGAGTAAATAAAGATGTTAATTTAGTCAGCAATGTATGTTTAGGTCGACTGAGCGTTAGCATTAGCCGTCCTATGGGAAATTCCAATAAACCTTAGCATCAAGTTAGCGGACTTTAACTTTATGTGCTAAATCGATCTATATTTTTATAAATCGGTTATTAATCTGTTAAGCTTAAATTGATTCATTCAATTAATCGATTTTACCCACCCAGTCCTAGTTATTACTCAGTTAGTCTAACCATTCTTGCTCCTGCTATATATTAAGATATTTTTTTCCCTTATCGCAAGTTATTCAAGTTTATAAAGTGACCAATCTTCAAACAAGCTCACTCAGGATTGGCAACAGTAGTTTCCCTAAAAATGTGACCAGACTGACTCAACAAATCACTGTTGACGGGTTTCAAAAAGGCAGCCCACATATCAGGAACCGATGGTGACGGATTTGGCCTGATTTTACGAGAACCAGAGGTAAAACATTTTCTATGGGTGACGTCAAGACCTCGCTTTGTCCAGTGACAATAAATGTCCACGTCTGGAGCGAGTGTCACATGCCCGGTGTGTACCTCCCATTACAGCCGTTTACCGGTTTGAAAAAGTGAAGAGAAACTGAGTAAATTTGTAAAGAAGGGTTCTAGAGATCATTATTCTTTCATGATTGACAGCTGCGAGGCTCAGCTGGTAGCTGGGCGGCCGTGTTTGCGGTGAGGCCGGTCACATGTCGGCCGTCTCTGCAGAGGCAGAAACAACCCAAGCATTAAGAAAAACCCACTGTGGCTCACTCAGTTAATGGCTGGAAAGGTTTTATCATCCCCAGCCAGCCTGTTATGAGACAAGATCACAGCCGCCACATGAGGAGACCCCGGGGAAGAACCCTTATGTCTTCTTCTCTACATTCAACCACTTCTCACTTTCCTGCTTGGTACTCCTTGTTTATGTTGTCACAGCTTTTAAACATGATCTTTCATTTTTATATGATTTAGAACCATAAAGAACATTCCTTCAATCATAAGATTCTCAATAAAAAACATATATATGGAAAGGGAAAATACCACCCTAAATATATTTAGTCAACATCACGTTTAGGCAAGGCGGAAATCATACCTGTAATCTTCTGAACAGAGGTCGACCACTCTACCTCCCCGCCATGGCCTTTTATTTAAACATCAAGTAAATATAAAAAAGAAAATATAAAACTCTGACAGAAAAATAGTATGGTTGGAAAAGAACAAGTAAAATTAAAGTAGTTTAGAAAATGGTTTGACTGCATAAAAGAAAATTACTGCTGCACAAACATGTTCTGACAAAACAAAGGTTATAACCTCAACACAGGAAAAATATTGTTTTTCTACTTTCTGCACCAACAAATATATAAAAAAGACATTTTCAATGTGATTTTCTGGATTCTTCTTTTACATTCTGTTTCTCATGGTTGAAGTGTGCCAACGATGAACATTACAGGCCTCTGTTATCTATTGAAGTTGCAGAATCAGTGGCTGACAAATATTGTTTCCCCCCCAAACATTTACCAATAGAAGTCCAAAGAAGGGGGTAACTTTTTGCTCCTTTTCTACAAGCTCATATAAACCCTGTTAGAACAAATGGACCAACCTCAATTAGTACATAAAGTCACTGGCAGATGAATAATAATTCTTATTTAGATCTTTTTGAATCAAAGCTACCATTTGTTTTGCTTTTTTCTAAAGGGTCAACTGGGATTGGCAAAAACTACCTCAGTGCTGACAAACGCTGACATGAACCGATTCCACAGAGCAACCTAAATATGCATTTGACTAAAGCAGCAGGAAAAACTCATTTAAAGCAATGAGGAGTGGAGACTTTCACTTGACAGTGCACAGACACTGCAGACTAAACAGCTTTAGGTGAGTGGAGGAAAAAAAGAGGCTCTCTTCAGTGGAAACCTGGTCGCCTACACACCAACTGAAAACCTCTTCCAGAACCGTCTGCGCAATGAAAGACAAAACAATAAGTGAGCGTAGATGAAGAGAAGACAAAAGGGGAAGAGAGTCTGACTTACACTGAATTGCTTTTGATAAGATCTCTCACTTTCACCGAGGGTGAGGGCAACAATCTGTCTCAGCAGAACTCTGTCTATCACGTACAGTTCAGAGGCGTTATCATATATTGTTGGGTTGGTTATAGAGCGGCACATTACAGGGGAAGCTTGTGTCGTGCGATATCAGTAATAAATATCGCGATGACGATACGACTTGTGATACATGAATATGTTGTAAAAACAACTAAAACTTAATTTACATTTCACTACAACTGTTTAATCAAGACGAAAGTCAATATAACTTTGATTATAATCAATTTATTTTGCAGACCAAGTTGGTATCTCTTTAGAAATTATGTACTCACCGGGCACTTAAACAGACTTTCTTGAACACACTTTAAGCCAATACATTCTCACTCCCAAGTCGTTTGTAAAATCAAAGGTCTGCAATCCTTAGGATGCAGTACCGGACACGGACTGGTCCTTGGGACGTGTTCTGGTTCCCGACCTGGCAGTTAGGGACCCAAGATTTAATGGAAACAACCAGTATGTCTAAAAATGACAATTTAAGGACACCCAAAACTTCAAAAAAGTTACACGGAGGGGACTTGGGAGTGAGAATGTATTGTTTTAGCATATGATGTTCACACTGCAATGTCAACACCCTTTACTAGCGCATGCTCACCGCCTATAGTTGGAAGAGTCTTGGTGCGAAATGTCAAAGCGGAGTAAACCTTGTGAATCTTGCATCAGTCTTTTTTCTTTTACAGCTCTAATCCAATATTTTAATGACTTGGCTGGACACAAACCAAAATTATTCATTTGTCCTCCATGATGGATTTCCAAATGGTTTCGTGGTGTGAAAGGCTGCTACCCATACGTCACTACCAAACAGTCACTAATTTGTCAAATTTCAAGTGGTTTATCTTTTGATATCCGTTTAATGGCCGCATGTAGGGCCTGACCTATATATATATATATATATATATGTGTCCACTTTTAGGGAAGTGTTGGCTATAAACCCCTGATGACTGCAACCCTAGGCAAATGATGACAAATAGGCAGGGTGAAAGGATTAACCAGCATCATTATGTACCCATTTCTTTGCATTAAAATCTAATTCATCTAATAGGAATGATACGCAGGTGTCTGGATGGAACAAAATGGGCGCAATTATGATTAAAGTCCAGTTTGTTGGGATTCAGCTGCACATCTGACACCACCAGTGAAAGACATTTTTCCTAGCTGCTCTCAGAAGTCGCAGGCATTTACAGCGTCATTTAGTGCTCCAAATTTATGATCCTAAAGTGCGGTTGAGAGTGACCGCGGTGCTGATAAGTGCTGGTTATTTACATGAACTCTGACACTACAGCTTTTTATAAGCAAGTGTGACATACCAGACTGGGATACCAAGGTAAATATTGGATGGAGCTGAACTTTATGGGAATTCCCATGTGAAAATACAATGAATAAGGTAAATAACTGTTTAATGTCAGATTTGAAGAAGCAGTTTGTTTCAATACATGGTAGTGCAATAGGAAGGTGAATAAATTAAGGCCTGAAAAAAAGTCCAACCTCATTGTTCAGTTATAAAAGATATTGCATACAGCTCAGTTTTTCTGCAAAATACTCATCGGATTCAATATGATGAATAGGTTCAATTCAGAACAATTCACAGTTCAATTTAATTTAATCTGTTTCATTATAGATTTGTTTATTTTAACTCCCACTCAAATCAATGGTGTTCATTAAAAACCTTTATCATAACCTTCACACCTTATACGATATGTGATAATACAAATATACTAAAAAACATATATATAATTACAAGAAAGGCATATTAATTCATGAATTTTAAATATTATTAATCAAATTAATAATGATTAAAAATACTCAAGAAATTCATTACAACTGAAAAGCATGAAGAAGAAAAGAAAAACAATTTAAAATACTTTACATTGTGTAATATAAGTTAAAAGCTGAAAACTACACAGGCTTGACTGTATTTTACACAAGTCAGTTATTATGTTGTAAAATGACGGCTTTTTATGTGACCTTCAATGCCTGATTTACAAAGGCCTGGTGGTGACATTTATACAAATAGAAGAAACTGTTAAAAAATGCTTTTTTTTTGAGAAACTTGTAACCTGGTTTTACATAGATTAAGCTGTAGCTCATCATCTGTTTAAATCGTAACACTTTTGACCAGAAATGAATCTGTGGATTTAAAAAAAAAAACAGTGCTCTTGTTTAGATAAATATTGTATTTACTGAATACATTTAGAAATACATGTTTTAAGCAAGAAGTGCAAGAAGTGAAAAACTAACTAAAATTCTATGTATTTGCCATATTTGACCACTTTCTTAATTTTCTGAATCTTTTTCTCTGACATTGTTAAAATCTGTAAACATTTTTTATTTTTTGCTGATGCAGTAATATGTTGACAAATAAAGGATTTTTATGTGTTGCCTTTTCAAAAATGATAAGAACACTAGACGAGACCTTAATGTGTTATTAATTTATCAAAATGTGAGCTCATAAATAACCAACTGTTAGAAGTGTGCTTAAATAGGTCAAATGAAGCCCATCTGATCCGTGGAGGGTTGTGTAAAAAACATAACACAGAACAGAAGTACCACTTTGAAAGATTCTCTTGAAAAGCAAAATATTCCTAATTGTTAGCCACTCTCCTGGTCAAACAAAATAACAATGAATTGGTGCAGTTGACCCAGGCATACAAGTCTCAAGAGAATGTACCATAAATTAGGAAGGAGCGACATAAATAAATCTAAACCAACACTTCGTACAGTTGTTGTGGACCAACTCATACCAAATGTTTGAGTCAAGATAAGAAAAATTGGAACAAAAAAATTGAACATAATTCTGAAGAGATTATTATTACCATATTTTTCAACTCTATAAGTGTGCACTGAAATCCTACTTCTTTTTTTTTTTAAAAAATGTACCGTGAGCTACATATGTATTAATTCTGCTACAAACATGTTTAGCTGTCATTGTAAATATGCTAGCCTGGCTAATGTGTAGCGGTGTTGGACTACTTTTTTAAATATGGCTCTAATTATGTTGGGTGTTACTGTGAATACAATTGTGCGGCTAGCATGTAGCATTTCTCAAAGTGTGTTTCATTTTTTTAAGAGTTATCCATGTTGGGAGTTAACATAGTCACAGTTGTGTTGGTTTTAGCGGTTTCAATCAGTTTTTTTACATGTTTAAAAACAAGGTTGGCAGGTAAAGTTACTGTGAATATGCTAACGTGTAGCGCTGCTGGACTGTATTTTTTTTTTTATTTCTAACATGTTAGGTGCGATTGTGAATATGCTAATCTGGCTAACATGTGGCAGTGTAAATTTTTTTTTTTTTTTTTTGTGCGTTCATAACAAGTTTGGGAGTTAGCGAAAGTCACAGTAACATTTGTTTTAGCGGTATGTATTTTTTTGCAGATTTATGAATAAGCTAACAAGGCAAAGACTTTTAGTAGCTAATGTGTTGCGTGTTACAAACATGCTGTAGAGTTACTATTAACACATTTAATAAAGTCTGACAGACAGAATTATGCTTGACTCTTTTGACTTACTAAATGCATCCTTTACATCAGTACGCTTCATATATGAAATGTTTAAATAAGACCATTCATTAATGATGGGTCTCATAATCTGATATTCTCTACAGCGCAGAAATATGGTGTGTGACCAATAGAAAAAAATTATTTTCTCACATCATAATTTCATGATGATCTGAGTTAACTGTACATTGAATTAATCCACTGTGAGCTTTTAAGTGTTTTCATATTTCATCCTACAGATGAAACTATTGTGGAAGAAGTAGCAGAGCACAATCCCTTGCTTTATTTGAAGAGACTACAGAGGAGTCAGAACATTGGACCATTTGAGGTTCACTGCACATGTTTCAAGCGTTTTTGAGGGAATGTGGTGGAAAAAGAGAAATGCTGAAAAACACATCCATGGAGTGAAAGGGAGATCGCGTTTGAGGTGTTTGTGGTGTGTATCAGGTGTGGTTTCAAAGGAACCAGCTGGCCGGGGGGAGTGGCAAAGCACACATCTGGAGGAGTGGAGGATGGGGGACAACCTTCCATGAGATGTGACCCTGTCCAAGCTCACTGGGATGCACGGTGTCATCTGGCTACAGACTCGCCTCGTGTGCCATCACAGTGATTAAACAGAAGGAATCGGTCACGGGTCAGAGAACGCTACACATATACATGTAGACAGAGAGAGGAGAAAGCCAGCCTGCAACCCAGACCTCATTTATCACTACACTCACTTTCATAGTAACTCATAGCTGGAAGGAAATATCAAATTGCGTTGAATGGTAATTCTTTGTTCAAAACTGCTCGTACAGGTGGATATGAGCTGTCTACGGACTAAAATGGACAAACCTGTTAGGGACGCGCAGATGGCCTGCAGGAAATGTTGAAGAATGCTCTGTAAGTAACCCCGTAAATCTAAAATGTTCATGTACATTTTTTCTATGGGCATGCTGCGGGCAACGGATGGTATCAAACAAAGCACAAATAAGGAGGGTGAAGTAGGTGAGATGAAAGCACATCGTATGGAAATTTTCCAAACCCTGCACACTGCACAAGAGGTCCCTTGGTGTTGTTCAAGTAATAACTACAAGAAATTAGAATGTAGTTTATGTATGTTTCCTACCGGCCCCTACTGTATGTAGGCACACCCCGTGCTGCATTTACGCAAGCTCAGTCTGGAACTAATCCATGCAATTTACTAATGACTAGAATGTGACGTTGAGGTACCATGCAACAAAATGTAAGTCAATTACATACAACTTTAAATAACCTTACATATATTTTACGAAACATTTACCTCAAGACAATTGTATGTTCCATTTACATCCCTTAAGGTGGCCGTTCAAGACTCAAGGCAAATGTAAGACACACCTGTGCTCCTCTTAACCCCTCTGGTGCATAGTGATCACTAGCGTGAACAGCTACTAAAAAGTGTCTTTCATTAATTGCATTGGTTTCTGAGAAGGACAAAAGTAAGTTTGAATAAAATCTTGATCCGAGTCTTTCATAATTCACGTATCAAGACGGTTAAGATGTGGCAGCTCCTCTCTACGACCTTCCATGGACAAGGACAACCCCAATATCTGCTCTGGTCTGTACGGGTGCATTCTTTTATTTTCTGCTCAGTTGCTGCATAGATCGTCACAATGTCACTTCTACTCTGTGAAACTTTGCCTACAGTAAAGACAGATTACCTGACAGAGGGAGCTGAAGTTAGAGAATACCCTTGTTTAGCAATCGCCTCACACAACACACAAGACAGTCCATCTGAGCTCGCAGACGCAGTTCTCAGCCTATAAACTATGTCCTCGGAAAACAGACAAGCTGTGTTACACCCCGTCTACTCGCTGCTGCCAGTCACAGCAGCGCCTGAGTGATTCTCGCCCAGCTTTGACAAAAGACTTTAAAGCCAGTGTGCAAATCACTCCGACCCCCTCCCCGTGTTTGCCAACAAAAGCCAATTGAGGCGGCCATAAATACTTACAGATACCAGCTTAACAAAAGAGCTTTTGGTTCTGCTGCCTCGCTGAAAATCTCTGTTCTATGGGAGTGCTCTCAGTTACAGGCTTCCTTCTTCTGCGGTGTCTTAACCTGCAGGAGTGGGTGGTAAACAAACTCTTTCAGTATTGTGCCCAAAAGAACAAAAAACAAAAAAAAATTGAGGAGATAGTGTGAGTGCGAATTTCCAGCTCTCACAGGCACCCTGATTATACAGAAGTACAAAAATTGACTTTTACGCCAGGCAGCATGGGATTTTTGGACAATAGATTCCACTGTATTCGGTTTACAAGACAAATGTCACTGATGGTTTCTTGGTTCAAAACTGCCAAGCCCGGACAACAAAACAAGTCTTTCAGAGGCTAACTCTGTAAAATTGATTATTGCTCTCTCTCTTTTAAGTGGCTCCAGTGCTTTGTGCCTTGCACATGACTTGGCAACAGAGGGAACAGCTCTCAGTTCTGGTCCCTATTCACATGACTGGTATCCCAAAAAGAAGGCACCCTCCTGCTTTGTAGGCTGGGCTAGATGCTACTCACAGACTTAAGCGCCCGAGTTGTGAAAAGAAACCTGAACTATTTCAGATCTTGAGAGGAAACTGTCTTAGTTTTAAAAGGCACATACAGGAATTACAGCAGAAAAGAGTCGATGAGACCAAAAATGTTTCATGTTTCAAGAAATCTTTTGAAGTCAAAGTTTTGTCTTTTCCTTTGACAGTCTGACAACACAAAAATCAAATGACTTAGAGCCCTTTGGTAGAGGGCATTGTACTGTCTTAAACCTTAGTTCCATACAAGGGGTTGACCTTTGGGTTGTCTGGGTCTGTGGAGGGTCATAGAGAAGAGTGGCTACATCATAAGGGGAGCACAGGTGCATCTTGTACTTCCTCTGAGACTTGTGGGGACAACAAAAAGGGATGCCATGATAATAGAATGTACTATCAATGTCTGTGTGGTAAGTTTATTGTGAAGTAGGACTGTTAATCACTAGGTACCTCATGATGTGATGTCATACACAATACATTGCTCACAATATCAATGATATCACGATACTGCGATAATTGGTAAAAAATCATCTCTAATAACTACGAATATATAAGAGAACATTTATACCCACATTAAACCCATTTATATTTTTGCTTAACATAATCATAATAAATAATTTGCTCATATTTTGTGCAACAAATAATCAATACTTTTCTGTAACATTGCTGAAATCAGTAAGTCTGTCATGGGATGGATAACGTAAGGCTTGGGTGATCTGGACCCCACAAGATACCACAAGGGCTATATCCTAACACCTGAATAACCAAAGAATTAGGTTGAAGAAATAACCCAAGTGTTTTAAGAGTGTTTTGACCCCTTACTGACCATGCACAAATGTGCACACACAGATTGTGCCAGTGACACTTAGGACCTTTAGGTGCCTGTAGAATATCCAGCTATGCTCATATTGCCTAATTTCCTACTTTCTAACAGTCAGGCTGAATGCAAAGTAGGAGAAACACATTTATCACATGAACAGCACTAATGAGCTCATTGCACATATCTGGTTTTGGGAGGGTAAAAAAAAAAGAAAAAGTACAACATGCCTGTGTCTCACCTGCTATACCCCAACTTACTCTTGTTGTACAAGTGTTCACTACGAATACAAAAAAAAAAAAAAAAATAAAGAGTTACAGAACGGTTTATGACAGATATTTTGTCTAGGCTGCCTATTTTTTGGACTCTCTGTATCAATCTGTAAAAGCTATTACCACTAAGGCTTTATTTTAGCTTAATTAAAACTATCATTAAGACAAGTCTATAATAGAAAATGAAACATTTTCTCTAACTGTTGTCTTTTGGCAAGTGAAGAGAAAGAGGCTTTCCTGAGCATCTCTCTCTGGTGTGCTCGTATTTACTGCCCCTTTATGAAGCTTCACAAACCAATGATGCTGCACTTACAAATTTAGGCTGACTCAACTGCTCACTGCCAATGCACTAAACAACAGAGCCTTTTTTCCCCCTTTGCCCAAGTCGGTGATTAATCAGACCCACCAGCAATGAAAAGTCTTATTACAAGAACAAGAAAACGACAGCATCCGCTTGTTGCTCACAGTTGATTTTTTCTCTTTTCTCTTTGTAATTCCCCCCAAAAAATAATTGCAGTTCTTGTTGTTGAGCAGCTCGTTGCTGTTTAGCCATGGGAGGCGGGAAATGATTTGCGAGCCGGTCCTTTTAATTATCCTTCAAATGCTTCCTGTGCTCAGCAGATGTTGGGCTGCAGGGCAGGCAGCCGAGCAGCAGGGCTCCCTGACGCCACACATACTGACTCTTCTGCCACTTTGGCTGGGCGCTACGAGGGTCTTTCAGGCAAAGAGAAGCTTCTTATCGAGATTGATTTCTTTGCTTTTTTGTCCAATGCAATAACATGGGAAGATTTAAGATTTGCAATGATAGAAACAGAGTTTTATGTTAAAACTAAACCGGTCTTTATTCAGCATTGTCCTGTTGTTGCATCTCAGTGCTTTCTTCCTACTCACCTCCTCCTACATGCAACTCTCACCTCTATTTGTCTTGTCCTGCTCGCTGCCTCTGAGTCACCCTCGGCACTCACAACAAATCTACCTCCAAACCACTTATCAGCTCCTTGGGTCTTACAGCTGTGGCACCCACCGTTGACTGGGTGAAAAGGTGAGCGGGAAAAAATTGCCTCCGTGTGTGGAGTACATTTGTCTGTAGTCAACTGTTGCAATGAAGTGCAACAAATCTCTCGTGGTCCGGGGTTAGGCCAACATCAACTGTGGCCATTAAACGATAATGATTCAATAAATCGGTTTATAGTGAAATGATGTCAGCTGCTTCTTAATGGGTGAGAATATGAATCAGAATCAGAATCAGAATCAGAAAAACTTTATTGGTCCCAGAGGGCAATTCATTAGTAGGACTTCCAGTGCAGTTACACACACACACCACACAATCATATCAATGTGTCAGCCCATCACAGTCCAAAATGAGTACTCCGTAGCTCCGCAACATCAGCATACAGTTGTACGTCACCTCATCAATAACCTTAAAGAAAAACACTATTATCTAAATTCAGCAACGTAATTGCTGAGGGCACAAAGGAATGCGAAAAACGATTCGTTTTTCGTGCCGGAGCATAAAATCGGCGCCCTGAAGGCATCAAAACAAAGACAGGAGTCAGAGGATGCTGGGGCTGTCCCAGGATGTTTTTGGCTTTCTTCAGCACCTGTTCCTTCCACAGAGAGGGAAGGTCCCTCAGACTAACACCAATTATTTTGGAGCAGGTCTTGACAATGCTCTGCAGTTTGTTTTTGTCTTTCAGAGACAGACCATAAAACCAGCAAATAAATGAAAATGTTAAAATACTCTCAATAAAAGAACAATAAAAATTATTAAGAATGGTTTGATTTACATTAAAAGAGTTCAGCTTCCTCAGCAGGTAAATTCTCTGCTGCCCACGCTTCACAATAGCGTCTGTGTTCATGTGGAATTTCAGTTTGTTGTCGAACACAGTACCTAAATATTTGTAGCTCTCGACAGTCTCCACCTTCTCCCCATGGATCACACTGACACCATGTGCTGTAGCCCGTCTAAAATCAATCTCCATGTCCTTTGTTTTCTCCACGTTTAAATCAAGGTAATTGTCGTCACACCAAACAACAAACTGCGACAAAGCAGGCCCGTGGTCAATTTCAGATGCAGATAACAGAGACACTAGAACAGTGTCATCTGAGAATTTGATTAAAAATCTGTTCTCCTCTGAAGATCTGCAACTGTCTGTATACAAGATAAAAAGGAGAGGGGAAAGGACACACCCCTGAGGAGACCCAGTGTTACAAATGGAAGGTGGGGATAGTTCACCATTAACAAGAACACGCTGAACCCGATCAGTAAGAAAACTTAAAATCAATAAAAGAAGCTGATCAGGAAGGTTAAAATCTGAAGCCAGTCTTTGGATCAGAATGTGGGGCTGCATTCTATGAGGCAAAATGAACCTGATGCCAAAGCTTTTTGAACTTCTATAAAAAGTATCAGCACTTAAAAATGCCTTCAAAGAAAGTCAAAGACGAAATAGTTGATGGTCAACGACAGCAGCTAACAGAAACTCCCGGTCTGAATGGTTGCTTTCATCAGGGGAGAATACTGTGGTGACGTCATCTGTGATCACGAGTGGGGTGTTCACGTCCCGCAAATTATTTTCCCGCACTTCAGCAATAAGCCACATTTATACCTCCATTTCTTTTATTCAGATTTTAAGTCACATTTTTTCTTTTTTTATACTTTGACCAGGAAACAACTTATACTTCAGTGCAACTTATACGTAATTCAGAACATAAAAAAACCAATAATGGTAACAACAGCTAGGAGGCACTGTTTCAGTATTTGTCACTGACAGCAACACAAGAAGAAGAATGGCTGCTCAGTGGTACGCCAGGCTTGGCGGAATGGTTCCAAAGCAACACAGACGTTGAAGAATTTAATGGATTTTGACTATAAAAAGTTTAGTTGATGTGTTGGCATGCTCTTTAATCCACAGTTATCTGAATAATTGTTAATATGTTTCTAAAATATACTTCATCATCACTACAACATTATTGTTGATTTTCCTTTCAGAATGTTACGGCAGTGAAACGTCCATATATTTACTCTATTATTGTTGTCTTCTGATTTTCCTTTCAAGATAAAAAAATCCTTTCTTGTTCCTGTATTTTGTTATATCAATTTCTCCCAAAAGGGCGAGTAACGGTACATTCACCCCACCTTTGGCAACACACATTCAAGGAACCACTTCCAATGAAAATTTCATGTACAGGCACAAAACTGGACGTTTCTGGCTTTTGATTTCAAAACTCACATTGGTGTGCAGCAATGAACAATTTTTAAGACCATTTTTGGGCACAATGAACAAAACATGTGGCTAATATGTTGATAACATATGGCATGTTAAAATTTAAAAACGAAAAAAATGTATATGTGTTCACATTAAAGGTTTAAGCAGCAAAAGATTTTGTGTAACCCCTTCATTTTCTCACTGTTAGCATGCACACTGTTGTAGTGATGGACATTTATGACAACCTAACTGAAATTATCAGCAGCCTCAAAATGTAATAAACCTGTTTTTAGAACAACCAGAATGTGGAGACAAATCTTAAAGGGAAATAAACAGGATTCATTTTAGACTGTGATGAGCTCACACTAGACATGCAAAAACACATTTGTGAGAAGCAGATGAGGATATGTGTGTTCTCTTTCAGCCAAGTCAGTTTAGATGAACAGAATCGAGCAGACAGGAAGTCTTTGTGTGCCGGATAACAAAAAGCAGACTAAGGAAGAATTTTAAAGTAAAACTGCACATTTATCATTTGAATCATTAAAAAGACTTCAACAAACTTATCACCTTTTTTCACCTGTCTTTAAAAAAGAGCTTTGATCTAATCAAACAAAGACAACATCAACGTGATCAGAACCGATAAAGATTTTACTATCCTGCAACTGAACCATGACTTCAGTAAAGTAAAAAAATACAAGAAAAAATATTAAACACAAGTCAAAAATCTAAGAAAAAGTAGTCAAAACCCAAAGATGCAAGTTACAAATCAATACTAAGAGTATTGAATGAAGGAACAGTTGAATAGCAAACAATAAAAACTATGAACAAGAATTACGAGACACAAGAAACAGACTATAAAATTATTATATATATATATATATATATATATATGGATTGAATCAACAAAACCAACTAAATGTAGTTACTAAAAAGCAGATGAATAATTAAAGTGATAGTGGGTTATGATGTGGTATAGTGTCAAGTGTCTTATTGATGTCTACATCTGAAACTAAACAAAGCTGTGCATATAGGAAATCTTGGTATGTCAACAAATTTAAGTTTTTTCTATATTCTATCTTCTAAAATTTGACGTTATTCTTTAGACATGCTGATTAAGGCTATTTTCATGAGATGGTATAAAAAAATATGATTTAAAAACTTGATACATCCACCTCCAAAGATCTTCAGTTTACTATAGATCCGCATTCATATAGTTTACGTAGATCAAACTGGCGCCCCGCGGGCTATTTGTGGCCCAAGTTCACATTTTGCGGCCCCTGCCTTAATACGAAGGTTCAGTGTCTACTAAGTAATATATCTCCTGCGTGTCCACGCTTCTTTGATGATAACTTTGTATTTGCTTTGTGACGTTTCAGCTTTATGTTTAAAACTTTGCATTTGCTGCTGCCGTTGGATCTGGTCATCAAAAAAGTCCTAAGCAACAGTTGCTAGTGTTGTTAGTGTCACAGGACACGCAGAAGATATTGCTTAGTAGTACATAGACATGAACAAATGTTCTATAAAGTTGTTCAGTAGACATAGACAATAGACCAAAGACATAGACAGTGAAAGCAAAAACCTATTTTTGGCACAAATGGAACCCCATACAGCCCAGCCTCAGCCAGACTCTGCCTTCAGTGGCCTCCAAGGTAAATAAAGTTCGAGAACCCTGACTTAGATAGTCCAGAAAATCCTTTTAGTCAGCAAGTAATCCTCAAAGAATTGACCAGAAACACTCCAATATCTAAAATTCAAAAGTGCAAAATACTGAGGGGAGCATCTGCTGCTTTGCTGATGTTGTGTTTTGATTTACTTGCTGACCTTTTGAGAGTGAGTCAGTTTGAACCGCTAACACACTTGAGCATTGTTTAAAGGTTAAAGTGCTACACTCCTCCACAGAAAACCCAGTTTTTTGTGTATTTGTTTTCGTCAACACTTTATCTAAGGATAGGTCTACACAGAGGAGATGAATAGTTCAGGTGGATCCACTAGAGCAGGTTGGAGCGTCTCATGGTGCTTATGTCGATGCAATCACAAACTCATTGTCACCAACAGAACCCATGAGAAACATTCCACGTGTGTTCATCCTATGACTTTAAAAGGATTGGATCCATTTCATGAAATTTTATACTCATTGAAGAGCTTTATTTCTTTTCAGTAAAAGGCCGTCAGATAATACAAAATGATTGATTCTCTCTTTTTCCTTTTTTTTTTTAAAAAAGGCTCTTTTGACAAGTCTGCTGCAAGCTCCCAAAGACAACCTGAGACACATGTTCTAACAACCCTGCTGTGAATTCATGTCGCAGTCTTTGCTAATGATCTGATGCTGTCTCTTAAGCCACTGGGCTCCTATTAATGTGGGAACAAACAGCACCTCGAGTACAGGAACTTCAAATAAAACCAGGGAGCTCTGCTAAAAATAGGGAACGATGATCCACTAGATTTAACACATATTTTTATTACTACAAAACGCTACGAGGCTGGAATTCAATAACTGGGTTTAAAACAGGTGGTGTTGTAAAATTGCTACTCTTTAACCCTAATATTTCTTTGTGTTTTCCATATTATCAACAAACTGGCCCCACTTTGTCCCGTAAAAATATGTAAGCCACCAGCAGAGTCCGTCGCCTTTTCCAGTGGGTGACACTGACTGACAAAGGTGCCGCTTGTATTTGACACCTGCTTGGTTGAGGACCGTGACCGTGACATGTGTGCGCATGTCAGTCAGTGGAGCGGCGGCGGTGGCTCTCTGGTGCAGCAGAGGGATGTTAAGCAGAAGTATGCAGGTAAATCAGTCTATTACCAACTGTCTGCCTGCCTGAAGCAAGCCTACAGGGAAGCAGATGACAATACACATGCGGCCATGCTAGCTGAAGCGTTCATCCATAGCTGGATAAACATACTGTTTACACACAGACGCAGGGAGTAACTGATCCTCAACACAGAACACATTGTATTCCTCCGTGTCACAGTAGGAAGCAAGGATGCTAAAGTACACTATAATAACACTTTACCACATGTAATGAGAGCATAACTGAGCTAGTGAGAGTTTGGCGATACTTATCACAATACATGCCATGATACGATAATTCCCAAGACTGTAAAGCTTTAAACTTAATGTTCATGAAAGCGTTCATGAAGGCTTTTAGCGTATGTTGTTCACGCTGGACTATTGCTACCCATCGCTAGCGTATGTACTCATAGTTGGCATAGGTGTGTTGACATTCTCTCGATTACCAAAACTCTTCACCCATTTATGAAATTAACATAATTCCAATGGAGAAACTGAGCTCTGAGCAGGTAGTGAAATAATTATGCAACATAAATCAGCTGATTCTATTAAAGAGAAAAGTGTCACATAAATGGTAGAATAACAGAAGGTCAAAGAGTAGGTGTTATGAAAGTTTCACTGGTAGAATAGCTTGCAGGGGTGTAGGGAAAAAAACGATTCGGCAATATATCGCAATACTGTATCAGTTTAAAATGCTGCCATGCCGATATTCAATTAATTTTTTAAAGGGCATTCTTCAGCGTCTAACTTTTGTTCTTATCTTTTTTTTATACTGAAAAATATTTCATAGTGGAAATCAGACAATATTGACTGTTCACTTCAAGAGGAAATATATCTTAATTTACCAAAAGAAAAGCAATATGAATTTGCTTGGGTAAAAGCTCATTGTATATGAGATACCATTGCACTGCTTAAAGTTGTGATCACTAAATAAAATTTTACCTTTTTTTTAATGGATTATTATTTAGTTTTTTTTTTAAGTCATCCCCTTAAAAAAAGAGATAAAAATTGTTCAGATAGTCTTTAGATTTATCGTGATACACGTTATATTTGAGCCAGGTATCTTGACATATTGCCAAATTCTTGCCAATGCACACCCCAGACAATTTAAAACAGCTTCTATTTAATTCAATAGAAAGTTTTCATTTTCAATATTAGATTGGTTGCAGAAAAGAAGTCCTGAAAGAAGGATTTTTAGGTGTTGATTAAAAAATTTCCTTGAAAATAAAACTTAGTGGGTGGTGGACATAAAACGAAAGTTCTAATACACAGTCTTGTAACTATTGGCAAAAAATGTAGATTTTGGTATTTAAAAAATGTGATTAAAACATAAACCAAAGTGTAATTGAAGCCCAAAGATAAGTGCCCCAGTGTTAACCAGCAAAGAATTAAAACTGTAGGACTGCCAACTGCTTCCATAATAAAAGAACTCCAACCCACTCTTCATACTGAGCAGTAAAGAAGATGAATGAGAGAAAGCCAGATTCTAGAGCAATGGATCATTTATACTTTAGAAGGCTTATATGTGCAGACTTTTTTTTTTCTTTTTTCAGATGTCTTAGAGACGTCCGTGGAGCCTCGTGAACTGCATGCTCATCAGATCTGCCTATAACCCTTTTCTCTGGCGCCTGTAATCAAATGAGGCACTGTGTGAACCGTGCAACGTGATACACACTGTGCAACCAGAGCAGGAGACAGCAGTTAGGAGCAGAAAATGTTAGAACATAAGCATTATGGATATCATTGGTGCAGCGCTGCACCACAAAGACCACAGCGTTCTTACAACTCCCAACACCGTGTGGATTCAACACCTGCCACACTAGAGCTGGGATACACACCACCACATTCTCTCTCCCAAGTCGTCACATATTGACATGTGGTTAAGGACCCCTCCGCGGCAATTTTTGACATTTTGGGTCTCCCAACGTCATCGTTTTTTGGCGTACTGGCTGTTTCCTTTAAATCACGTGTCCCGAACCTCCATGCTGCAAACCAGAACCAGTCCAGTACCGCGACGCGTACAGCACCGGTACCCGAACCTGGTAGTGGTACCCTAACTCTAACTCGACCAGATGCGGTACCAGGCGCGAACCAGTACCGAGTTAAGGTTAGGGTACCAGTACTGGGTTAGGGTACTAGTGGATGCATCCCCAGGACCAATGGGGAGTATTGTGGACCCTTGATTTTACATACAGCCAGCAAGTCAAAAGATGGTGGACACCCAAAACTCAAAAAAATGACGCGGAAGGGACCTTAACCAAACATCAATATCCAACCCTCTTCCAACGACATGTGTCAGACACATGCGAGTAAACAGTAAAAAAAAGAACCCTTCCTTGCTTGTCCAGCACGTTCAGGGGCGCATTTACAACATTCTCGAACACATGTAAGATACCAATGATAACATAGCTTAAGATATAGATAATGCACAAGTCATAAAGTCAGAAATGAAAGATACATCTGTTGGAGAGAGTTCTATTTCCAAGGTTCAAGGCAACACTTCTAAAGTTTTCTTATGATGAATGACAGGTGAAAAAGAGAACAAACTTTTAAAGGATCTATTTAAGCTACAACTGCTGTTTTCTAAGGTAGGTAATGGAGTTCTTCAAGTTCGTTGAAAGTTTTAAGTATTTATATTTTGTTTTCTTTTCTTTTTCAAGGGTATTCTTTCTACTTCCATCAGCTGCTGGCACACACTGGCAGTCACAGATCAACACCATCTCAAATTTTTTAAACAACATTTCCTGTTTTATTAAGCGACATGGGTGCACACCTCCTTGCGTTTGCATGCAACGCCGCCACAAACCCAGTGTACGTGGTCTAGCTTGTTCAGGAAGAAACCCTGTTGCTGATGAATGTGAGGCGCTGCCTTCGCAACCTCCACACTGAGCTGTAACCTAACACTTGACACTGGCGTTCACCCCAAGCAGCACGGCCAACACAGGAAATCTGCACTCCCTCCCCCGTACCCCCGTCCCTCCTCTCCCATGAGCTGCTCAGTTACAGCACAGCAGAACTCTCCTGAGCTTTCGCCGTAGCAGCTAGCAGTGAACTGCAACGCTCAAAACCCAACGGAGGGTGTAAATCCCATGGCATAAGGGAAGACAAACATTTCCAGACATGTTGTAGCGTGTATATACACAATATCAGCATGTAAGCACAAGCACATACCTTAAGTGTTTTAATACAAATGCAAAATCGAAGCGCTTTGTTTTTTGTGGGAGCGTATAATCTCACCCCTGTGCAGCCAACAGTCTTTCTACACTCAAACACATGTGGAGGCCTAATGCGATTTCATGGTTCTTTGACAAAAAAAAATGCTATCTCGCTCAGCTAAATCACCAGCAGTGACGCAGAAAAGGATGGAGCAAAATTCCATGAAAGAACAACAAACAGAGAAGAGACGCGGCACAAGGTCAGACAAGTATTTGTCACCTAGATTAAACAAGTCAAGCTGGAGCGAGGGGGGGGGGTGGGGGTGTTGGTGGGTGAAGCAGCAATGGTTCTGGTTAAAGAAATATTCCAGACATTTCATGCCCGTTGTTGCCATCCAAACTCATTTTGTCAGCTACTGAGTCACATTATTTATAACGTGGGGAGACAATCTATTGACTCAGTAGCGTCTGCTGACTGCGCCACAGTCAAGGACGCTCGGGGGAGAAAAAGGCAAGACAGTTGGGGAGGGGGAAAGAAAAGGGGAAAGGGGAGGAAAGTGTCAAAGGACAAGTGCGGATATGTCAAACAAAACATCTTTAACACTTCCTCCAGGAGATGTTTTGTCAAACATCATAAATCATCAATTTCTTTACATCAATTTACAGGCTTGTAATACAATACCATTAATTTCTTTGTAACATCTTGTCCCTTTTTTTTTTGTCCATTGAACGCTTAACTCTCCTCAATAGGGCTTAGGGCAACCAACAATCATGTAGGGTGTCCTGTCCTCCTGCTGGTTTTCTAGGAACCCTGCCTTATCTGCTGCTGATTACCTGGATCAAGTGTGCTTCAATAGAAGGTTGGTTGCTAAACATGTAAGACACCGACCCTCGAGGACTGATTTTGGACACCCCTGAATTAGGGAATTGAATTTAGTAGTTGACGTCTGGATGGTAGCTCCATTGGTTCACAGAAGTGCTAACCGTTTGAAAAACTAATAAATGCTGTTTGTGCCTGGCCGGAATTATATGACGCCAAGTCACTCTTATATTGGAAAAGAGCTGAAAAAATCCTGGTAAAAGATCTGCAAGATTTGCACTGCTCAACATTTCGCATCAAGCCTCCCCCGACAGTATAAGTGGTGGACAAGCGCTTGTGTCGGTAAGCAATAGGGTCCAGTGTGAAGACTTTATGCTGAACACGCGTTCTTGAACGCACATCCAACACATTCTCACTCCCAACCCGTCATATATGGACGTATGGTTTGGGCCCCTGCCGCGTCACTTTTTGATGTATTGTCGTTGTTTTTTGAAATGAATGAATTTTCCCATCAAATCAAGGGTCTCCAAACTCTGGGTTGCAAACTGGTATCTGTCTGAGGGAAGCTTGATACTGGGCTCCTCAGACGGGGAACAAATACAAATGCCAATCGGGGTCCCCAACCCTCGGTAAGCGGTAAGGTCAAAAAGGGACACGGCGGGGCCCCGAACCATACGTCCATGTATGACGAGTTGGGAGTGAGAATCCAATTCCAGGTTAGCATAGGAGTTAAATAACATCAACTCTCCATGAGGAAGCAAAGAGATAAGTTGTGTATAAGGCCCACAGTTAGATTCTTAACGGTTTAGGTTTTTAGTTCTATGGTGAACACAACGTCTCCAAGCGAAGTGAAATCTGTCCTGTTTTAGTAAACACAGACGTCCACGAAACAATGATTGAGTATCATCCACTAAAATGTGAAATGACAGCAAAGGGAAAACTCCACCTTTTTTCACATTATTCAAAATGTCCACAAACCGTTGCCATAGTTTGCCTTTGAAGTTTTTGTTCAGCTTTAACTACACCAGTTATATGCTGTAAAATGAGGCTTGGGTCACTTGGTTCATAGTCACCTCTTTAAACGTTTCTCCTGCTGAAACTTATCAATTACTGCAGGTGTTTTTCAATAGATTTCCTGTTCCCTTTGACACTTTGGGGTTTTTATTCACTTACAAAACTTTAGGCAGCCAAAAGGGAGATTTTCAAATGTCAAGATGCATATTTGTCAACAGACCCTTTCAGTTTTTGATAAAAAACTGTGCAGGAACAAGTGGAACAGATATCAACAGTACTGATTGAGTGTGGCGTGTTCTTTTTTTTTTTATCTGCAGAGCACCAGTACTGGTGAAATAAGAGAAAAGCCTTGTGAGAAGAACATTAAACTTGAGTCAACAAAACCTAATAAGACTTCATCCTGTTCGATGTGAGTTTGATATACTGCTTGACATGGTTATGTTACAAATCTATCCTTGGTATGTTGTGGCTTATAACCCCTTAACAATAAAAAAGCCATACAACATTTGTGGCACTGTGACCATAGAAAAAAAAGTTGGAGACTAATTGAAGACCAGTTAACCTCTTCTAGTAAAATAAAAAGCAATTCTCAATAGAAGTAAGCTCTGGGAAACAAAGGCAACAAAAGTCAAAATGGTAACATAAAAGTGGTACAATAATCATATGATGCCATTATCATAGAATACCCTGGTGGAAAATGTGGGCTACAGCCACAAGTCAACACAGATGGAACTTCTTGGTCTAACCACAACCACAATAGCTACACAGAAGACAAAAAAATCTGTTGACAAAGAACCATACACAACTGAAATTCTCTCAGGATCCCAGTTTTCAAATATTCTAAACACGACGGGCGGAAATTGGGTGACGGCAAACAAGCCATTCTGAATACCATCATTTCCTGGAATGGCAAAGAGACAAACAAATTGAAACAGTGGGTTTGAATGTCAGAGCATCATGCAAAGGTGTAGGAAAGACTTAAAGAAGCATTTTCCCAGCACGGCTTGGAGTAAACAAGTTTATCAGTTAAAGGAACTGACAAATGCAAACACTTCAGAAGATGAAAGTGGTTTGATTTTGAAATACAATTTTGGAGTCAGGATTAATTTACATTCATACATTTTAGTAAGGCAGAATGCTATTTTTAGGTAAGAATTCAAAAGTGTTTCATACTGACACCAATATTTTACAACATTTCAGACTTTTTTCAAAATGAGTTTGGCTTTTGATTCTGTTTTAACCAAACCATGAAACAAAAGAGACACATGAATCGAGTATTGTCTAGCTAAACTGTAGCTGTGACTTACTGTTTTAGTTTTATCACATTTTAAATAAAATATGTCTTACATAATACTTTTACTTCTTAATAGTAAAAAAATAAATAAATAAATTCCACAATCGTGATTAAATCCTAAACCTGATGTTGACACAAAATCTGCTTTTCAACTTTAAGCTAGCCTCTTATTAGCTTTGTTAATAAGCTAACTTTGATGATAAAACATTCCAGTGACCGCGATTGGAAAGAAAGAACCAAGAACTCAGACCTGTTCTTTTGTATATAGTGTATACTCCACACTATCTAACAAATAGTTGTCTTTCATTTAATTTAACTTTATTTATAAATTGCTGATTAGCAATTAGCAAAAATTTCAATTCAAGAAAGGGTTTGTTATTATTACTATAATCCAATTTGTTCCAAATAATGCAATATTAATATATTATGATTCAGTTTAGATTATACCAATAATGTAAAAAAATATCTTACCATGTTTAAATACCAAGTTTTTTTGCACTATGGGTCAAACCGGAACTCAATGAAAGCGCTATTGTGACCTCGCTAGCAACCTATCTTGTTCGTAACACTTAAAATAATAATGTAATGTGTTGCAGTCCAAGACAGTCCAAGACTGCAACACATTAGCATGTTGAAATTCATCAGCTGCATTGGCGTATTCATGATACCTGTAACCTCCCACCTTGTTTGCAACACGTTAAAAAAAAAAGACTCACAACCAAACTTGATTAAAAAAAACTAGTCTGACACTGCTATACATTAGCATCAGGGGTGAAAGTAGATTTTTTGTTTTGCCGGTACTATGCCCCCCCCCCCCACCACACACACACACACACACACAGTCCAATACCTTTACTTTACCTTTACAAGTCCCCATATGGTAATTTTTACTTTTATTTAAAAAGAATAAGTTCTCAGGAGTGTTTTATTTATGTTTATGTTGTTTTTAACCAAAAATCGCAGACCCTTAACGTCTTAAAAAGTCATTTTTTAATGTTGGTCTGTGAAAACTCCTCTGTGGGAGCGTGGCTTCTGGAGCTGAGCGAAGCTGACCTGCTACATCTTGGACCCTTCCCTGTCTGATTATGGTGGCTCTGAGTCTTCACCGCTGCACCACAATAATGTCTAGCAGTTTTGTTTTGAGCTGAACATCAGTTCGGACAAGGAAGAGCTTCATGGAGCAAATTTTCACAGATCCTTTACAGCTGCAGTTAAATGAGCCGCCGTTCACATTTCTGTGGTCACATCAAGAAGCTCCGTGGAGTCTGGTGGAGATTTTCCAGCGTTCTCAGCCCTGCTACCGTCAGTATTGGATAAAACTCACACCAAAAATCCAGTGATGCTGATTGGACCACAGAAATGTGAACGACTGCAGTCAATGTGAAGATAGCATCTTCTCTTCTCCAGAACCTGAACTAGACACGCTAGCCGGACCAGATGAGGGTTTAGTGCAGCAGAGCTGTTGTGATGGAAAGAACATCATTCATTCACACAGTCTGTCTGTGACAGTTTGCTTAACAGAGATTAAAAGGAAATGCAAAAACAAAATGATTACATTTGTTCTCTTTCAGAAGAAGAATGACACACAGGCATGTTAAAAACTCAAAAAATAGTTTTTCTTTTTTTGGAAGGGGACTTTAAACAGATCATATTGTCAGTTGTCCAGATTGAAGAATAATCTGGCAACATAGAAAATTCATCTGTGATTGATGGACCTGGTGTCTCAATGGCATTTTCCATTCAACTTCCATCTCTCCTTTTCTCTTCTTCATCCTCTCCTTTAGAAGATTTGTTCTTCACATCGTCATCCTCACTTTTGGATCGTCCTCTTAAAAATCTGATTCACTTTTCTCTGCATCTTTTTTTTTTATTTTTTCATTTAAATAATTTAATTATTTATTATTAGTATCATCAGCTGCAGAGCTGCAGTTCTCTGGTGCGCCTGCTGTTCAGAAAGTCGGGGGTCCGCAGCGCTCAGGACGCAAGACAGACTTGGCGCACGCAAGAGAGCGCAGACCAGGAGAGAGAGAGAGGGAGAGAGAGAGAGAGAGAGAGAGAGAGAGAGAGAGAGAGAGAGAGAGAGAGAGAGAGAGAGAGAGAGAGAGAGAGAAAAGGAGAGGGAGAGAGAGAGGCGGATTTTAATAACTGTCTGATGCGCCGCAAAAACAATGCAAACGTCCAAATAAAGCGCTGCCTGCTTTCAGCTCGAATGTCAATTTTTCTTTTTTCTTCCATAGAGCGGACCGCGGCTTCTGTCATGTGTTATATAGAGAAGACTGGCCGCACAGCTGATCTCTCCAGCCGGAACGGCGTTCCGTCTTCAAATCATTTACCGGAACGCCGCTCCGGACCGTTCCGGCTTACTTTCACCCCTGATTAGCATGTAATGTTAACAGGCTTTAATCACGTTAATGTGTTTTTATGATACCTGTGTAACTCTAACTAATGCAAAAAAAAAAAAAAAACAGACTGATACCACTAATGCAAGCATTACTGTGACATTGCTCACAACCTATCTTGTTCATAACACGTAAAAAAAAACGGCCAAAACCACGACACATTAGCATGCTAAAATATGTTAGCTTTATTAGCGCATTTAGGATACCTGTAACCGCCAACCCTCCTTGTCATGTTACAAAATAACAGACTGAAACCACTAAAACTAATATTACTTAACTCTTTGCAAACATTAAACCCCGTTAGTAACACTTAGTAACAGAAAACAATCCAACACCGCTACACATTAGCCAGATCAGCGTATTCGCACCTACTAGCAAGCACTGTGTACCTTTCAGAACCACTTTGACATCGGTAGTCACCCCCAGAATTGATCCATATATGAGGTTCTCTGGATTATAAGGCCCACTGTCGTTTTTTGAAAATAAATAAATAAATAAAGTCTTTGAAATGCATCTAAAATATGGTATTAGCTAATATTAGTAACCAACAGATTTTTTGGTGTGATGCCTATTCCAAGTATGCAAATGTGCAACTGTGAAGAGGATTGAAATTGGGTTTTTAAAAAGCTTATATAGTTTAAAAGCTGAAAGTATTTAGCGTTATCTGCAGGATAACAGCCTGAGTTGCTGCTGGGTTTACGTGTGTTGCAGTGCAATGCACCTGTTCCAGATGCGCTCTGTGTTAATGACTAGTTTTCAGAAACTGTCCTTCAGGGATAATTAAGATTTACTCCAGGCTGCTCAATGCTATCAGCGTCGTTTCTTCCCTCCCACAAACAGGTGGCCATTGAGGTGACAGCATGAAGCACTACGACAATTTACCACATTACATCCAGCAGCCATGTCTTCTATAAGACAGGGATTATGTCAGTGACTGCAGCTGGATTTTTAGTGCTTCCAATTCCTCTTGTTGTTATTTGAGTCACGTTCTGTGCCGATGCAGTGATCCAATTTCCACAAAAGGATCATTAAAGGCTCATCTAACTGAACACACTTTATCTCTCTGTAAATCACAGTGTGACAGTTTTGTGAAGTGTTACAGAAATGGTTATTTTCATGATTATTAACTCTGCAAATTGGAACATCTTACCTGCCTGAGAGTGGGATGTTCAGAATCTGCAATTTAAGGTGTCCAGCTGGCAGAAAAACGGAAACAGACTCTGAGAAAATGATGAAATCCGACACAGTGGATCAGGTTGCTCAGTTACAAAGATTTCTCGTGCAGCTTGAATGCTTGAAAAGTTTCCTCAACTGTTTTTCACTTGAGCAGAGATCAATTCCACCACAGCTTGCCTAAGAAAACATATTTCACACATTGTCAAAGAGCACACAGGAGACAAAGCAATTACATACTTCACAGTCTAAGATGAGTGATAACAAACAACCGCTACCCATAGGCGGAGGAATTTCTTCCTTGTACTTTAAAAATGAGAATATAAACATGTCTGCAACAGTTGCATTGAATCGAATATTATTCTTAAGATTAAGATTTAATATTTACATATTTAATGTTTTTGGCTGGTTCCACACTGTTTGGAAAATGAATTTTAATGGAGAGATATTTTATCAAAAATATTCTTTTCATTACTTTTATCACCATTCTTGATCAATTTTCTTTGCAATCATGTCCATTCAAAACAACAAAAAAAGTATGTTTAAGAAAAACTTTCATCTTTCTGAGAATGGGGAACATATTTAAGGAAAATTAAGTTTAAATTTGTATGTCTGAGTAATTCTTCATCCGAAATATTGAAAAAAAAAAATACCTATAAATAAGAACTTATTTGTGACATAGAAAATACGCTGGGCGGGCCAAAAGCTTCTTGCTCTGTTCTAATCTGATGTACGCGTTTGTAGACAAATAGATCCATGTACATCTTTATTTTCCTTGTCTGAGGTGGAATCTGGTTCAAAACTAAAAGACCACTGTGAACACTTTGAAATAGATCAAAAGACGACTTGTTAAACACATTTCTCCAACACCTACTTATTATTTTTTCTTTAATGTGCATTTTTTGTAATCTGCAACTTATAGTCCGTAAAATACAGTAATTCATTTTCCTCAAGTTGTTGAAACGCAAGCCTGGAATCTTACGGTTGTTGGCCACCCTCAGTTTCTTTTTAATTTTCTCACTTGAACAGATTTTTCATCTTGTGCTTGCTACATCAGTTCAGAGAGCTGTGTTAAGAATCTAACTGTGGGCCTTTTTTTTCCCTCCTTCTTTTTTTTCCCTGCAGTCTTTCACAGCATACACACCATGCTGGTCCTCTTTAATGGCACACAGATAGACCACCTTTCTCTCCATGTGTTCCTTCCCTCTAGCGCCAAGCACCAGTCAGCCATGGCAACAACAGCGTGCACACCGGATCATTCAGCTGGCAGTAACACAGCTGTGTCCAAAAAGGAAACGCCATTTAATGCACCGAGCTCCACTTTCAAGGGAAAAACTGTGAACCTTTTCTAGAGCTCTGCTATGGAAAGATTTTAGAAAAACCAAAAGGCATTGGCTGATGTTTTTACATGGATTAAAGTTAATCTCCAGAGATTAAACCCAGCAGCAGACTTGGATTGTTTTGGCTTGTGTCATGTTAGGCAGTGCGTGCGGTGTGGGTGCTTTGAGTTAGACGGAGCGTACGGCTGCTCGTCTGGCTCTTAGCTGCTGTCACTTGTAAGATGAAATCTAGAACTTCTCCACACGTGTAGCAATATGCATTTTATTTTTAATGTGCTGTTGCACCTGCTCGTTTCGTGATAAGGCTTATCTTACCTAGGGCAAAGAGTAACATCTAGTAACTTTACAAGCAGCTGACTAACTGTACTGTAAGTACCAGAAACAATCTGAAGTGAAACCTATCTGATTTAGTTTCAGTGTTAAATTACAAGAGGTTTTTTTTATTTTTAAATTTATGGAACAGTTTTTACCAGACACTATTTTGTATTTTCCATTGCCTGAGAACTGGACTGATTGACCCCTCCCTCCTAGCATTCTGTAAAACTTGGACTATGAGTAACTCTGAGTATTTGTTGCAGCAGCAAAATAAAAGCTACACAAAGAAGAGACAAAAAAATCATATTAGTCACACTTTTGGGAGAAATGTACTTCATAAAATACAGGAAAAGGAGTGGACGTATCTACCATAACAAATTCATGTTTATTTAGCTTCATAAAACATAGGAGGAATACATTATCAGAATATATTAACAATTACTAAGATAACCGTAGCATAACAAACCTGCTAACAAGTCAAGTAAACTCTTTATATCACTTCAAATCACTAAACCCGTTAAATTCCTCATCGTTTGTCACTTTTGGAATAATATCCCAGATCCCGGAATAAGACTAAGCAATGCTTCTTCTTCTTCTGTGTTGCTGCCTGTAGGAAATACTGATACACACACCTACAGCGCCCTCGAGCTGTTGTTATTATTTTTTTTAAATCACATATAAGTCGCACCCCCAGCCAAACAATGCATGAAAAACATGACTAACTTAAGGTTCATACTGGCCGTGGAGCGGAATACACGCGGTATCCGCTCTCTCCTGCAATTCACACCAGACGCGCGTTTGTACGTGAGCTAGAGCTTTTCTTGTTTTTGCCATCATAGGTAAATTAATAACCTCAAAATTTTACCCAATGTTTCTGCTAAGAAGATGCGAGTCATTGGTAGCCTTTCGCTTCTTTAATGTATCTGTAGTTGAGACACACAGAGAGAAAGATTTGTGTGCGTTGTGATTAAATGTTTAATTTCATCTCTACAGTCTATTTAGATACAAAAACATGATTGCATTTGTCAATCGTGGTCTTTTATTGTGAAAAATGGGTTATATTTTGTCAATAAACAATATTTTCTCATGTATCTTGGTGTAACTTTCTGCCAGAATTGACGTAGATCGCTCGCGGCTCGCGCACAAACAAACCAGACGCCGAAACAATGTGCGCTGAATGGTAGGGGCCTCTGTTCCGCACTGCTTTGCGCTGCTTCCACGTCCAGTGTGAACCAGGCATTGTACTACAAAAAATACGGTACCTGCTGGCTCCAGTATTATCTCATTCTTTTGAAAAATAAACACCTATCACTCAGTCTTTAAATCCTTTTTATGCTACCTATTTTTAACCTTTTTTTATAATTAAAGTTTTCTGTAGTTCAAGTTACTTAAGTTTTGTATGGGTTGTCACGTCTAATGTTTGAAATGTTTGACAGATTTCGTGTTGCCTGCTTTCTAATGGTAGGGCTGTGGACTTCCAAAAGCCTCCACCAAGACTGGTTAGAGTAGTTGCAATAGAAATGTTGACACAGACCGACTCGGACTAATCACTGTTTTTTGACGATTGACATGGCGGAAGATGTATCGCAAAAAACGGCAACTTACTTGACCTAATTTTGTTGGAGCCGAAAATAGTTTTAAATAGTTCCCTTAACGATTTAGACGTAAAAATATGACAAGATTGAAGCCCTAAAAAATACATTTTTTCGTAAATGATCACAATATAAGTGGAAAAATGTTGTTCCAGGTGCGCATTATCAGGAATGAACGGATGGAAGAATAAAAAAAAATTATAAAATAACACGCTAACTGGACACCCTTAATTTGTACTATTTCCATTCATTGAAATGGAAATGTTATGGAGCAGGACTCATGGAGGATGAGGAAGCAGACTCCTCTGTGTGCAACAGCTGCCTGGTTTCTTTGCTGCCTGTGTTTGTGGTGGGTCTAAAGGCACGCTGTCAGAGCTAATCAGCTAAAAGAACATGTCCCAAGTGCCGACCTCTTTAACTCTAATGCACAAGCGGACACGCATGCTGGCTCTGACACACTAGTGCCTGTGAAAGAGCAAAAAATAAATAAATAAATTATATATATATATATATATATATATATATATATATATATATATATATATATTATATATATACACCCCTAGTCAAGTTTTCTGTTGCTTTTCAAGTCAATATAGGAGCTGAACCAGCAAAGGTAACGATGCAGCAATGCAGCCTGGGAACATAAGCCTCTCTGGGACCGGATGCCTGAGGACATTTATTCCGACATGATGAGCCACCAATCCCCCTGCTTCCTCCCATTTCCTATGATTTAGTGTTGCTACAAGAGAAAGAAACCGAAAAGATGTGTTCCTTTGTGCCTGAACTCCTGACTACTGTTATTTGTAGTGCAAAAGACAACCGCACAAAAGGGGCATAGCAGAATGTAGCGAGAGGGAAAAATGGCAGCAGATGAATCAAATCCAACAAATGCCTCCTCTTCAGGATCGGAAGCTGTGATTTTCTGAAAGAAACCTTCGGAGGAGGAATCTTATTGAGCCAAAGCTGGTAAGGCTTTTCATTTGCCATTTTGCTAATTCAGCTCACTCTTCATGGGATGTTCACCATCCATTATTATTTGTGAGTACAGAGAAAAAGACAGACAAACCCCTGGAGGAAAGGGCCAACGTTGGATCTAAAGCTGGTAGCCTCTCCAGATAACAGTGCAGCCATTATTAATGTATTAGTTGCAATAAGGCTAATTAATAGCAAAAAATCCAGACCTTTTGTGGTTACATGTATGGCCCTGTGCAACAGAACAGCTACACTTGGACGGAACCAACCCCCTCACAAACAGTGCATTCCTGCTAATCAGTTTCAAATTGGTGCGCTAGTTAGGAGAAAACTGCTATCAGCCCACACACATTGTAGAGTAAATCCTTGGAATAATACTAACAGAGGAGATATGACGGACCAATGCAATATGTAGATACAGAGCCAGTAATAATAAAACAGTAATGAGGGGCATTGTAATAACAGCTGCAAGTTATTTTGTCGACAACACAACCATCGCCGGACTAAATGATGATCATTTGGTTGTTTATAGTTTGTTAGTTGGGTTTGATTTCCCAATATTATATTAATAAAACATCCATAGCAGATGATTGGACGCCACACACTCCCAGCTGCTCATTCAAAAGAGCCTTGGCTCTCCCTGTGCTGGACCAGTGATCTGTTCCACAGCGCGCTACATCTGTAATGGGATCCGTCAAACACTGATTGGGATGAAGTTGGAAAATGTGGATAGTTAGGACCAATTTGCATTAGAGAGCCTCTAAATATTTTTAGATACGTTTACATGTAAGGGTAGTCTTTTTTGATTGGGAGGGTGTTGCCCTTCAGTTAATGGACTGTACAAAAAATAATAATTAAAAATGTCCAGAATATGTCGGCCAATTTTTAATTCCTACTTTTTAGCTATAACAGATTTACCAATGTCTATTAATTTTTTACTCCTGTTAGTGCTGTTACCCTGATGATTTAAATAAAAGCCTAAAGCTGTTTTTGAACTTATTAAATCTTAAAAGTTTAAGACGTCTTTTCAAGATACATTTTAAAGCAAATGTAAATGATCTAATTCCTTACAAAACCTGTTTTCATTCAATCAGCACCCGCCATTCGCTAGTGTCAATCACAGGAGGCCAAGGAAATCAGAAGACCAACATACTTTAAACCCCAAGGGGAAAATTGATTGTAACATCAGAGTAATTCCAGAGTGCTGTCCAGATTCTCACACTGATGTTCTTGTTCTTGACTCTTGAAATTTTACCTTTCAAATAGATTTGTTTGTGCTTTAGTCTCATTGTTTTACCCAAAAGGTGTGTAATATGTAAGTCTATATCTTAAAGCCGCCATACCGTGATTTTCTTCAGTCTTTCAGAGTAAATCATATCCATTTAAATGATCAAACATTTGGAAAAAACAAATTATCTATGAAATATGAATTCTTTTTGTGAACTATTTTTATAGCTGGAAGTAAAACGGCTCCATCTCTGAGGCACCGCCTTTCGCTATCTGAGGGTTCCTCCCACTTCATGACGTCCTTCTAGAGATTTGCTAATATTTTAGCAATATACTAATGTTTTTGGCTAATTTGTTTTCTAGTGGGATTTTTAGGATAATTTAGAGTTTTAGCTTCTATTTTAGCGACATGCAACGTTTTTGACTAAGTTAGTTTACTAAGGAATTTTAGGCTATTTTGGAGTTCAGCTTGTAATTAAGAAACAAGCTATCTTTTTTTTGGCGGATTAGGCCCCTAATTAGTTTTTTATGCTAATTTGGAGTTTAGCTAATATTTTAGCAATATGCTAACATTTTTAGCTAATTTGTTATAATGAGATTTTAGGCTAATTTTGAGTTTAGCTTTTATTTCAGCAACATGCTAAAATGTTTGGCTGATTTAATTTACATAGAAATGTTATGCTCATTTGAAGGCCAGCTAAGCAACGAGCTTGCTTTTTTGCTACTTAAGTTAAAAATAAAAATAAAAATCCCTTTTTTAGAGATGCTAGTTTCTTTTATATATTTTTTTGCTTTTGTTGGTGCCAAAAAAAGACATTTATTAAAAAAAAAGAAAGAAGGTTGCAAATTCCTTAAGGGCTAACCTAAGTTGATGCGGCTACTTCTAGGTTTTGATCAGTAGAAAACAAGCCCAAATGGCTCTTTTACTGTTAAAAGTTGCCGACTCCTAGTGTAGGCCCACATACAATGCAACTTGGGTGTTATCCACCCAAATTTGGCACAGACAAAATGGTGATGGCTTATGGGTTCATTTTGCAGTCAAATTCTGTCAAAAATGCAAACTAAACCAGATGAACATTTCAGGATTTATTGAAATGATTACGTATAATCTCAATCAAAAATCCTCTTTGCTTTCATGCGGATCTATTTACCTTTCTGCCGTTGCACAATGAGCCATGTTTAAACCAATCTCCCAATTTGTTGCTCGCTTTTTCCTCCAAGAAATAGTCAGCTCCCTTTCTCCTGGCGCCTTCCCAATAACCCCTGTCTCCTTGCGCCATTCTCGGATACGTTTAGGATTCACCTCAACATGTTGTGCAAAAACAAAAAAAAAAGATTTTCATGGTATGACCCTGTAAGAAAGTCTAAATAGTTTAAAAAGATTCGGTACACGGACTGGTATGGGTACCCTAACCCGGTAACGGTTCCGCGTCCGTTACCGCATCCTGTACTGTCTCCCAAGGGTTGGGGACCCGTAATTTATTAAAAACAGCTAGCATGTCAAAAAACAACAACTTGAGGACAGTTCATATACGACGTGTTGGGAGTGAGAATGTGTAGGCCAAAACGCATGTTCAAGAACGCGATTTTAGCGCATACTCAAAACTAGCGTTACTTTCCCGGTGTGGGCGTAGCTTTGTACTGAGCAACGCCTCTTCTACATTGCTGTCAAGAGCAAATACTGAAACTGGAACCTACAGTGCCGTCTAGTGGTTGTCGCAATTATTATTTTTTTTAATCACATGCAAGTCGCACCTGAGTATAAGTCGCACCCTCGGTCCAACTTTGCAAAAAAATGCAACTTCCACTCCAAAAAAATCAAGTAGTAATAAAAGAAAAGACCACCTCAAGCTTGTTGCCATTCACTTAACGGCAGCAACCCGCAGATCAGAAAACCACAAGCAGCACTCAGGTTGATTTTGCAAGCACAAGCGTTTCCCTCCCCCCTCCGTCTTTTCACCCTCACTTTCCTCAGCGCTGACAAGCTTTCACTTGTGCCGGCTTTGAACAGAAACACCATTGTGCCATCTGCAGTAAACAATGCATGCTGTTTTGTTTAGGAGGGCCAAAAAGAAAAAAGGAAAAGAAAAGCACACACATTGGCTCACTCTGTTCCTTCCCTCTGTCTGCTACAGTGGATTCCTGTTTCTGTCTGCAAGGCCAGCAGGACAGACTGGAGTGAATAAACACACCGAGCCCGAAGCATCAGGTACAGCAAAAGCCCCTATTCCTCCTCTGAAGGAGGCGGCTGCTGGTTGCCGGTTTGAACCTTCTGTCAACACTTGAATTAGCGGGTTTTATTGTAAAAACAAAATTTTGTTTCTTTTTTTTTTTCAAACAAAACTGTGCGGGAGTGGATTTTCTCCCACATAGAAAAATCCGGAATGGCAGCAGAGGCTGTTCCTGTCAGAAACTCTTCCCCTGCAGCTACAGAGTCTTGGAAAGGCCTCCAGAGGTATGTGACCCTCAGCTACATTTACAGACTTCATAAATGATAAAGGCAATGCCACAGGCCACTAAACGACTAGAAGCTGCTACAGATGAAGGCTTGTTCGAACAATCCGAGAACACAGACTTTCGAAAGATACAGTCAAGTCGTATGGCCAAAGCGTGATCGGCTCCCATTTAGCATTCAGTCAGAGCGTCTGGCACGATTCCTTGTGATGCATCGACCAATAACCTGCAAATTGAAGCACCAAAAGAGTCCCTCAAACACACGCGCCAGCATGGCTGGTGGTTTCTGTGATGGCGTTGCTGATGAGTCGGGTGGGAGGGGCTGCTTTCATCTCTCTTTTTTGGAGCGTATTGGCAGGCGGGAAGGGAAAAATGATTATCCAGCAGGGGAATTGTTTCATCAACACCTGGAGCAGATAAAATGAAAATAGGAGGATTTATACTCCTAGAATGAGCTTACCTCTGCTGCCAGGAAACAATTAAGCCGCAATACAACATCCTGCAACGCTCTTTCTTATTGTTTCTCGTTCCCTGCATCAGCTCTCACTGCTCCTTTCACACCAGTTGCACAATCAAAGACCTGACAGTGAGCCTTAGGGAAGGCTGACAAGAAGAGAGTGAGGATATTTATTCCCACAAGGTGCCCTGTTAATGAGCTGATAAGAGAGAAAATGTTGGGAGGCATCGTGATCTCATTTGAGTCTGCGTTGGGGGGAAAGAAATGGATGCTTGCCTCCCACATGGCTGGAGATAGACTGACTATGTTTCTAACTCCTACATCAGAGGTGGGAAACGGTGCTGATGATTGGCCCAACCATAGAGCTATGCTGTTTTTTAAAAATTACAAAAACAGTTAAATTGTTTTTGCAAAGGTCAAGCTATTGAGCTCTTGAAAAATCAGCAAAACAGATGCCACCAAGCTAGTCAACTTTAAAACACACTGACTTGTCGATGATGTCAGTCATTTTACATAAATGTAACAAAGTTGTGTAACCCTTGTGCTATCTTCGATATGTTGACGTTGGGAGTTGGGTCATCTGGACCCCATAAGACAGTGATTCTAGATTTTTACTGGTGTCCAAGGCAGACATGAAATCCTGTCCACATTTGTCATGGGAGGGATAACACGTCAATGTAAGGCTGGGGTCATCTGGACCCCATAAGATAGCACAAGGGTTAAGCCACAACAAGAGTAAACATAAAATGAAAACATATTGTTAGAAAGTTTCCAGAGTTTCCACTTTATTTTCACGATACTCATAGGCTATAAAATCACTAACTTCTAACTACTCGCAAGTTCAAAATTTATTGAACGAAACCAAAGATTTTTTTGCGATATAAGATTGATGGGTTTTTTTTGGCAGGATTAACACGTTTTGTACAGTAATGGTACAGCCAATCAGGACACAGAACACAATGCATTGTTGAGGTCTAGGTCAGGGATAGGCAACTCCAGGCCTTGAAGGCCGAATTCTTGCATGTTTTCCAACACACCCTGTCTTGGTGTGTTCTAATTATTTGGACACACCTGAACCAGGTGATCAGTCATGAGAGAGGCTTGAATATCTAGAAATCAAGCAAATGCTGCTGCCCTCGAGGGCTGGAGTGGCCTTTCCCTGGACTAGAAGGCTTCCAAAATAAATGCCCAAGCCACCTCAGTTGATCCTCCTATAGATCCAGGATCTTACCTTTTCAGTAATGACCCAAAGCTCATGACCATTAATGAGGTTTGGAACATAGGTCAACCAGTAAATTGAGAGAATTGGCTTTTTCTTCACAATAGCAGACAAATACAACGACCACCTATCTACTTGTCAACCTCACACTCCATTCTTTTCTCACTCATGAACAAGACCTCTGGATACTTTAACTCCTCCACCTTTCTCGAGAGGACTTTTTTCTGGTCTCAACCTCTGATTTGTAAGTGCTAGTTCTGATTCAATTTGCTTCACACTCAAGTCTTAAAAGCCCAAGTTCACATTGCTTCAAGAAAAGCCAAAAGAACAACATCATCTGCAAAAAGTAGAAATGAAACTCAGTTGTTAAGCAGGACCAACATGTTTAGTGATGATGGAGGTGTAAAACAAGGTCCAATTGGAGTCAAAGTGTCTTGCATCCCTCCATACCTGAATTTGAAAAGCCTTCTTATTCAGAAACATGTTGCCAACAGATTTTCACAGTACATTCATTAGGGCCCACAAAGTCTGTCTGCCTTCCTCCTTCAGCACCAGCAAATCCAACTCAACAGCAGGCAGTGATTGTTTGAAAGCTCCGCCCCAAGTGTCCAAGACAAGCGGCTGAAGGTCAGATGACACAACCTCAAAGTTTGCCCCGGGAGTCCTGGTGCCATGTGCACTGACACTGGACATCCATGTTTTCAAACACTACGGACAAACTGAGATTGACACAGAAAGCAAATAACAAAGACCTCATATTAATACAACTACAACAAAAAAATTAGCCTAATTTTAGGTTGACAACAATAAGCTGTCAGCAACAGATCCAACACAAACACTGATATTAGCAATCAGACAGCTGCATGCTCAATTAGACAATAATTATTGGACCAAGTCAGCCACAGATTCTATGATTTGTCCTCTCTCTTCAAAAGGGACAACATTGTAGTTTTTCTATTTACTTGAGAATCCCTAAAAAAAGAAAAAAAAAATCAACAAAGTGATTGTAGATATTAGTATACTATCAATCTGCAAATCCATACCGCTTGCAGTTCATAATTTCAACGATCTTAAATTTGGCCTGATCTGTGTTATAGCTGCTGTTCACATTAGAGTCAAATCACTAAGAGAATTCTATTAACTTTTGGTACAAAACCAAGCATTTGTTAACCACATATTTGTGCCAATAATATGGTTTAGATCCCAAAAGCTTCCATCAAATGTTTCCATCCGATTTGATTCACAAATGGAGTTCATCAATTCACAGATCGAACCACAATTCCTACTTTTTGAAGTAAGTTTGTACACTTGCTACTGTATATGTATGTCTTTTTACTGGAAGCATAAAAATGATATGTATTAAATCAGCATCCATTATACCTTTATTTAGAACAGAAGATCAATATCAACAAAACCGATACAAAGATTTAGACAGAAAGAAATGGTGTTTGTCACTTCAAACAAGTTTTTTTTTTTTTTCGTCAACCTTCTGGTTATGTTCACCAGTAACAAAGTTCCTAAAAACATAAACATCACTGTTGCTTAGGATCAATGAACAACAAATCCTAAAATTGTCCTACGCAGCTTTTGATCCTCAAAGTTCTGCAGCACTTGAGGTTCTCGACTAGAGCATTGGATATTTGTGCATTAAAAGCCGCTTTTCTCTGCTTCAGAATCCACAGGAATTGTGTTCATTGTTTCAACTGTTTAAAAGTTACCGTGATCAGAAGAACGTATACACTAGTCTTAAAGCAAATTTGTTTTTTATAAGTAAACAAAACTTCAATCAAAGTTAAAAAAAAAAAAAAAATGGGTAGTTTGGCTTTGAAATTGGGAAGCTTATCGACACTTAATTTTAAAGATTTCTTTACTTCTGGTGACTGTAGCACTGTACAATCGGCTTATTTAGAGCTTATAAAACTAAAATCCAAAATTATTCTACATTTCAGAGCAATAAGTACATCATTCCTGACTAGCATTTTAATTGCACTCCACTATATTTATAAAGATGGCAAATCAGCGATCTTAGACATTGTGGATATTAGTACTTTTCAGGAGTAGTTTGCGAGTACCCCAGTACTCCATGGATACTCTTTACAGCCCTATTTACAACACATTTATCAACCTTTTTCACTGGCTGTACTGAACAAAACTATCCTTTTACATCCTTTTCAAAAAGGACATTGATGTCTTCATTTCAACGAAATCTGGCACCGATCTTGCTTAGCTTAATGCATATTTAATAATTTGCATTATTTATATATATATAAGCGCCTGTTTAAAATGAAATTAATCAACATGGTGCCACAAAAAACGATTTCATTTATTATGTGACAGTTTTCAATATTTTTGTCCATTCAGGAGCCACATCTGCATATTATGCAGCAAATGACTGAGCAAATAGCATCGTATTTGAAGTGCATAAGGCCAAAGCAGCTGCCGAGCAATGAAGCAGAGGGATGTGGAATGCAAACAGTAGCTTGGCAGAGTTCTGTTTATGTTCTCTCACTCCAACGCTGCGTGTTTTCTTTATTGACTTGACAACTGGCCTTGCGCTAACACTCTGATTATGTGTTTGTGTGTATAAGCGCGTGTGACATTTTGATTTAATTCCGCGCCTCAGAAAAAAAGCCCTACTGGTTGAAAGGTGCGTGTTATCGATGATAAAGCGTGCGCTCTGTCTGCAGAGGAACATGAATTTTATTTTCTTTGATCTACAAGTAAATGAAATGTAGATCAACAGCGTAAAAAAAAAGAAAGGGGATGTTATTTGTATTCCGTGCAGAGTAGAAAGAGTCTGCTGATATATTTCTCTGGCAGTTCTGCCGTCAGATCACTCAGGGTGGCGGAGCTGACTCCAGATTTTGCTGCAGCAGTTATGTTACACATGCATTAATATACATTCTATTATATCTCAGACAGTCTTCCTTTGAACACATACAGACCCTCATAGCTGTGAATAAAGTGTCTTTCTGGGATGGCAAATACATTTAACAAAAGGCAGTCAGCTAAAGCTAGTGTCAAAGTGTCTGAAGCAAACCAAAAAAGAAAAAAAAAAATCAGCTTTTTTACTCAATAAGGCCTAAAACCAACAAGAATGGAAATGAAGTTTAAGCTAAGGAGAGTGTAGTGTCAATAAAAAAGAAAAAGGGCAGATGACTGACAGGAAACATGGCCCCACAGGAAACCTCAGTTAAAACACTACAAGGAATTAATAAGGTTGTTCATGGACAAAAAAAAGAAGCATGGTGTTTCTCCCCTCCTCAAGTCAGCTGTTATAGAGCGAGAAGGAGAAGAGGAAGCGTAAAAGTGTCTGAAGAATGCACAAAAGACGGAAACGAAAAACAAACAAAGAGAAACTGGAGTGAAAGTGTGCTCTTAAGCCATAAATACTCCAGAAAGGAATGAGGTTTTCTTCCTTTTTCTGGGGGAAAGCCAAACATAAACAAAGTCAAAGGAGATCCAATAAAAAAAAAAAAAAATGATGAATTTCTTCCACAGTATTTGACAGTATGAATCGCAGTGCTGAATTAAGTAACACACATGTCCAATCCCTTTTAGGACAATCAGATCTATGCTTAAATATTGAGATACATTTGTATGATATAGTAATCAATTCTGTCATAAATATAAACCTTTTGGATAATGTTAATAAAGACCCACTCTAATGAAAATGTTTGATGATAAAGGTCATACGTACAGAAAATTAGCTTAAAATTGCATCTCTGCGTATTTTTTATTCAAAATGTAGTGAATCAGGCAGTGGAAAAAATGCAGTTTGAAAAAGCTTTTAGTTGTTATGACTGGTTCTGGTTCATGGATCAGTTGGCACCGGTACCACTCTCAACAATCTCTTATGTTGAAAAATCTTTCATTAATACATTTTTATTTAAATTTGTTATTTTTATCTTATATCTAATCTATATAATTTGGACGAAATAATTATTTTATGGAGAATAACATTTTGAAAGTCATTTAAAGTTTAAATTAACTTATTCTGGAATGATATTCCCACCTGTTTTTATTCATACTGATGTTAAAAAGTTATGATTTTAAAGTTTTAAAAATTTAGTGTTGGTGTGTTCAATAAATGTTTATCCTGTTCGGCCAACGACCAAAGACGTGTTTTGGATTTTAACACCCCTGGGTTAGGGCTATAACCTAGCGGGAGAGAATGTAAACAGATGGATGATGGGCATTAGGGGCAGGCTTACTTTGCAAAAAACTGTCCTGCCCTCAACTCAGGGGCAAAAAAAGTTTAATAAACAACAAGGGATTTTTAAATTGGCCTAAAAACACTATAATGATGATTAAAAGACCACTGGGAATGCTTTTACAAAGGGTTAAAGTGCACCTTTAAACTGAAAGCCAAATATTTCATGAACAAAAAGCAATACATCCATAAATATTTTTTACTTTTTGGTCTTTTTTCAGGAATAAACAAAGCCTGATTTGAACTTTTTTTTCATACCATGCAAGTTCTCTGATTTCTTTCAGTAAGCCACAAGTCTTATAGTACTAAAGTGGGGTGAAAGTATTGCAAGTTAACACACCTGATGGGGGAGGCAGTTTCCTGAAAATAGCATGAAAGAGCTATAGATAATGGTTATATGAATAAATAAGAGCAGAGGGGAAAAAACCAACTCAAACACATATTTACTTTTAACGTAGGGGGAATATAAGCTCAATACCTCAATAAAAATATGTGAATGAAGGTTAAAAACCGGTATCACAGCCATCATATTGTGTACAATCGTCTACCATTGACTGGTGAAGGCAAGGTAATCATCCACCGGCAAACTTTGTCCCTTCTCCTTTCACAGTGTGTCACCAGTGACAACCTCCTCCTCTCAAATTCTATCGGCGAAGCAGTGATTCACACTCCACGGGGCGAGCGCGGATGGGTGACAGCGCGCTTCATTTTACCAGCAAAAACTAAAGGTGGCAGCTCGGCTCAAGAGTCGTCAGGCAAAAAAAAAAAAAAAAAAATGTCACCCAGACAATGAATGGAGCTCCAGCAAGAAAGAAATCCCACATCACAAAACCACCGCCTTATCTGAGCTCTGTTATCTTGGCCCCGGTTTGTTCTGGTGATCATAACAACACGGCGAGGAAACAAAGCTCTAATGGCTGCGCGAACCCACACAGACACTGGAAAGTCTTCCAAATTCAATTAGCAAACAATATGCCGCGATACGCTGCTGCCTCGCATATCGGTGCACAATACTTGAGCGATAGCTGAGAAATTTGTTGACAGCATTACATGGCCTGAAAAGACTATTCCCCTCAGAGCTGGTATTTGTAGCGAGTGTTGGTAGCGGAGAAGCATGTCGACAACTGTTCATGCTAATTACTTTCACACCAAGAGCGGTCTATTAAGAAAACATGCAGAAAGACTGTGTGAGTCATGCAAACGCGGCCCTGCAACACAACATGACCACATGGACCGGAGGACGATTTGTAATCGGCTTGCTGTTTTTGATGGCTGGATAGTGTGCCAGCGTGTCGCAGTGTTTGATGATCTGTTCACAAGACTTCAATAAAAGATCTAAATTAAATACAAAATTAAAAGAAAGCTCACAACTTAGAGGATACAAGTGGACACAATTACCCAATTCTAACAAAACGCCTTGTCTTGCTTTAGGTAAAATGTGGCACTCTAAGAAAGTAACTTTCTAAGAGAATCAGCCTTTTTAAGTAAGTCTTTACAACTGGCCTCAGCTAGAGTTAAGGGCTAAAGTAAACCACTCTGTGGATGAATGAAGCTTACTTTGTCATATCTATTCAACACAAGGTCAACAATGCCATAAAATGCTTAGAATGATAAGAACCGTTTGACTTCCAAAAGGTACTCATAGCATACATTTTTATAATACCTTGCAAAGATAAAAGATGTAAAAAATAATAATAGAATATAATGCAGGGAGTAGATACTAGGTATAGTAGAATTACATGTGTGGTAGAATTAAATACAGTTGAGTGTAGGGGATGATATTGCACATGTTGTTGTTGCATATATTCACCCAAGTCATCTCTTGAACAGCGTTCGTCTTTCTCCCTCAGCACAGTCAATGCAAACATGAGCTTGAGAGACGTTAGATAAAAATATTGAAATTGGATTCTAATGTTGAGTTTTAATCAGGATTTAGGGTGTTACAATGTCCCAAAAAGGCTGACTTTCATTGAAGTCTTAGAACTTGCACACAGTTTAGACACACCACTGTAAACCTGAGGATCCCTTTGGTTTTGATTTTTTTTAAGAAAGTGTCTATTTGCATGAAATTAGGGTGAGTTTAGGGTTTTGGTTGTACTGGCACTACACATTCTCACTCCCGACTCATCGTATATGGACGTAGAGTTCGAGCCCCCCTCCACGTCACTTCTTAGATTTTTGGGTGTCACCAACTTATCTTTTTTCGACATGCTGGCTGTTCCTATTAAATCAGGGGTCCTTAACCCTCAGGACACAGCACCGGACGTAGAACCAGTACCAGACACGGAACCAGGGTACCAGTACGGTGCCACACCCTAAGGGTTGGGGACCCCTGATTAGTGTATGCATTTTTTCCCTGTCTGTGGCCTGTACCAAGTATCCCTCAGTCCGGTACCGGTTCGAGGTTTATATTTGGTTCATATTTAATGGGAACAGCCAGCATATTAAAAAAACGAGTTGGGGAGGCAACCATTTGTCAATATATGTTAGGAGTTAGAATACATTGGCTGGCAATGTGCACTTGGGCCGCATCTATTATGTGTGTCCATACATTTCCATTTGTTTGATTGCAACTATCGGTGTAAATAACAATGGCAAAAATAGATTTTTATTTCAACTCATCATTGTTCTGAAGGGCCATTGGTACTTTTTGGGACAAAAGAACTCTCTTTCTAACCAAGACTTGAGTTCTAAGTTGACTTGTTTCAACTACAGGGACTTGTTCTTACCTTTATAAAAAGGTTTACAAATATTTGCATAATTGCAACCATTCATATTATGAAAAGGCCTGATGGAAATTAATGCGGCCACACATGATACGAGTAGTCAAAGTGGACATTGATGAATTATCTGCTTGTATTTTAACACTAACCCAGTCCTACTTACATGTGAAAAGTCATATCTGTTTTATTCACTGGAATCCAATTTTATTTTTAAATTGATGTAAATTCCTAAAATCCGGGGATAAACTGATCTTAGGAAAAACAGAATAATTGTTGATACTTTATAAACAGAAAACCGCTTTTAACGCTTGAACAGCAGAGATGCCACCGGTGACAGCTCAATAACACACGTTCTTGGACATATTGCAACTCTCCAACACAATCAACCTAACTCAGCTGATTCCGATGGAAAGAAAAGCTACTTTTCAGGTTGGATTTTCACAGATTTGCTACACATTATTAATGTAAAGTGTAACCACAGAATCAGTTGATTCATGTTGATTCCTCTTTACTACTGAAAAGTGTAGCATATCAGTTCAAAGCTACTTTTCTTCTCTTCAAAGTCTGCTGGAATTATGTCCATTTATCTATCCATCTTCTTAACCCACCAAATCCCTTTTGGGGTCATGGGGTCCGTGGAGCCTGTCCCAGCCACTGTTGGACGAAGGCGGTGTACACCCTGGACAGGTCACTAGTCTCTGGCATGGTCACTGGTATTAGGTTAATTGCATAAACGGTTTAAGGGTTACGGAATGTCAACGCTAGAGATAAAGCTTTGGTGTTAAAGGCTTAAATGTGAACAAAACCTATAAACAGGAACAATACTTTCATGCAGTTTCCACCATTTTTAATCCTAAATCACTACAAATGACAAAACTTTAAAGCACCAAATGAACTCAGAAACTCTACAGGAATAGACAGCATCAACTGTGTCTACGCTAGTGCCAATGTGAAGCAAAAACAAGTAAACTTGAGAGTGACCTTGTTTGCTAGCTTTAGCTTTGATGTCCAAGACATAAAAAAAAATCAAAACATTGTTCGCTGGCCTCAAAGTTCAAATCTCGATTGGTTTCCCCCCCCCTTTTTGTCAGATGTAAACATAAAAATCTAAAGTTTGAGTCTAAACAGCAACTTTTGTCAGAAAACTACTTCAGCAGAGAATCCCACACATTTTCCACACAGTTTTTTAATATCCTATGTCCGATCATTAAAATGGCATGGGTAGTTCATTACACTATTGTCTTTTATGTAAGTCATTCTGAATACATTTTTGCAGGTTGATGGCCCTCATGGCACGCTGCCCGCATGTTTTCAATATTTCCTCCCTCAAAAGCACCTGGTTTTAATGACAGTCATCATCCGTCTCCGCAGAGCTCAACGATGAGCTGAGTCAGGTGTGTTTTAGCGGGATATTAGAGACCACATTCAAAACGATGGGCCCTGAGGAACCCAGGTTTAGAAAACACAGGCTGGATCTAATAGCTTGTTATCAAAACCATTATGGCAGTTCATTAAAACTGATATCTCACTGGGCTGCAACAGCCTGTAAATCGTTTAAGACATCCATTCGCAAGGAATGTTCAAGAACCTTCCATTTGGAGTAACTGTAAATGTGTATGAATGACTGCTGCATTGATTCTCTGTCAAATGTGGGCCCACATTTAGCTGGTGTTCCCATATGAGTTGCAACATGCACTCATGCATCATTTTTACAGCTGTTGCATCAGTTCACATAGCTGGGACTCTATTTTTTTTTAGGTTGCAAGACTTAAGAATCTATACTAAGATAGATTTGAGACAAACTTGAGACCCTTTGCGAATAAATTCAATTTAACCCTGTGAAGCCCAATGCATCAAAGAATTGACAGAAGATTCAAAGTTCTGGAATCTCAATACATTTCTTTTATAAGATATAGACTTTAAATTATGACACATTGCGTGATTTGATGCGTTTTGCTCAGAATAACGTTAGTTTAACATGACATGAGTGTTCAAGAAAATATATTTACCCACTTTCTTAAATTTGATCCACACATATTGAACATGGTGTAACTGTACTATAAAGAATTCATTATCATTTTTTATTATTATCTTAAAACAGAAAGTAGTCATTTAAAAAAAAAATAGCTGAGTTAGTCTAACCATCAATTTTTAAAAACTTTTTTCCAAGTGTTTTCTTGGAAGCAGCCATTTTGAATAGACCAGGAAACGCCCTTCCACTGCCCCTAGTGGAATGATACAAGCCAGATAAAATGGGCCAATTTTTATACAATCGGTTCTTCAGAAACGTTTGGGTGATAGGGGTCTCAAAGAAGTGTATTAAATATGAGATAGAAGTAGTTATATAAGGTTAAAAAACTATACACACCACACAAGACATACCATATTTTCCACACTCTAGGGTGCACTTCCAATGGTCTATTTTTGAACTTGATATAAGAACTGTAAGGTGGCATTAAGTGAGACAAAAGAGTCAGGGATAAGTTTGTTAGTAAGACTTTCATGAACCTTTTGTGTCACACTACATATTAGCATCATTGCCGCATTAGCTTATTCACAATACCTGTACCTTCAGAGTTTGTTTCTAACGTGTAACAAATAAAACAGGCAACAACTAATAAAAAAAAAAAAAAAAACTTCCAACAAAGCTAGCCATGTTGGTGTATTTACAACACCATGTCACTCCCAATTGTCTTAGCAAAATGTAAAAAAAAAAAAACATAGTCCACCATCACATTAGCATTAGCATATTCACCAAAAACATCAAACTTGTTTGATATCACGAGCACAACCAGAATTCATTCATATAAAAGGCTATTATAAGACTGTTTTTCGAAAAAGTATTTTTATTGGGTTTTATAGTGCGGTAAATACACACTGTTATATTTATAGTCGCTAGAACAGATTTGACTGTTAAAAAAAAATCCCAATTTGGTCAGTTAAAAATAATTTTTTCAATTGGCATAACCCAAATAACACTTAATAAGGTTGTTTTTTCACATCACAAATTTCTTGCATAATTGAGAAATAATTTCTCAAGAAAAGATCATTATTTATAAAAAGCCTTTGGCTTTTTTGTTGGATGAATTGAAAACAGAGTCAGGGAGGTTCAACTGATTCTATTTTCACACTGCGCTGCTCCGTCTCAGTGCTCTTTGTCAAAAGAATTCTCCTTTTCCTTTTTTCTGCTGTTGTAGTAAATGTTCACCTTGGTTCACCTGAGAACTTTGCTCAAATCACTATTAATAATTCTCCCCCCACACACACACATGCAGAGACGCAGCTGAGTTAAGGCCAGTCAACAGACTTTTGTTCTGCATGAGTCTCCAAGGCTGGAAAAACTGACCTGCACTCACACGCAAACAAAATGTTGAAAAGGGATTCAAGTGATGTGAAGGCTGAAGCAAGCCAGGCATTCAGAGCGCTCTTTGCTTTCTGCCAGTGAAGGACACGGCTGAAAGGGAAAACAGCCATTACTTAATGAGCCACTCAAAGAGTGCCCTCTCTATTTAGGTTTCATTATTTTTATTGTAAATCCTTCACAGCCCTCATCTGCTAGTCATTCATTCAGAGCACGAGCAGCCAAGTACTACATTATACATCAACCAAAATCACAGGGCTGGAAAATACCTCAGCTGAATGACAAATATGATTACCGAGTGGTTATCTCCAAATCATTTCTTTCCCTCAAAGTGTTCAAATGAGATGTGTTAACATTGTTTAGTAACACGCATACATCAAGCAGACTAAAGGAAGTGGAGAGGGCTTGTGAAATAGAAAAAGTGAGGGACAAATCGGCGGATAATTCTCGGGGAAAGCCTTCTGACAGTGCAGCTCCTAATCCATTCTCAGAGGGAGCATCTTAATCACAGCGTAATTACATCCTGTCATTCACCAAAACACAGAGACAGGAAGATGGAGGACGACTCAGGATAACAGGCAGGAAATGGATATATGTGCCGCGCTAAAAAGCTACCCCGCGTGCTTTTATGCGCCACTTAATACGCGTCGGCTTCGCTGTAGTGCCTCCGTGTCTCAGTTACACCTCATCGGTGCCGGAAAACAAAGAGGCTCTTCTTCTGGTGCTGCTGTCCCAACGTGCAGGATCCCCCCCCAAGGAAACGGACAAACCTTTGGCAGCTAAACAAACCAGAATAATTCCTCCAGCGTTAGATCATCACAAAACTTTGTTACGGCTTTAAAAAAAAAAGAGTTTGTGTGTCTTTGTGCTTCGTTTTTAGAAAGCATTTCATTGATAGTGGAAATTCTGTGTGTGATATGACACACTGTTGTCCAAAAGCAACCAGCTGTTAAGATGAGAAACAGCAGGAGGCTACACAGAATGCAGGGTGGTTTGCGGCTCTGCAGGCGCACGCTGTTGCGTGGGTGTTTGAAACAAACCTGAGGAGCATACAAGGAGAAATAGTGCTTACTTCTCCAGAACACCAGATTTAAATATGACAAATAACTTCTAAAGAAGGTCTGACGTAAACAAAAACAGGATTATAAAAAGGTCCTAATCTGTTTGTAAATGTTTTATTTAGGCACTTTTTGTTCGGTTTCCCTGCACAATTTATGTTCTTTTTCTTTCCATTTATGTATTTTTAGAAGAATAAGTTCTGCTCTCATCATAGCTCAGCAGCCCTTTTTCCAGCAACATCCTTCCTTTTCTTGTGTATTTTTAAACTTTACAAACACTATTACATACAAAGATTAACTATACACTAATATTAAAAATTTCCACAGTGCTTAAAAACTTAAATTTTTTATGAAAAAGTGACAGTGTGCCTTATGGATGAATTGCTGCTTATTATTTTGAAGAGAATTGAAGAGGTGCATGGTGATCTGTCAAATAGTCTTTTTTTTTATTTCAATTAATTTTCGCTAACGTAGTTTGTGTTTTCCTTACTTATTACTTACAAGGTTGGGAGTTAGCATTGTAGCAGTAATGTTTGTTTTTAGCAATTTCCGTCAGCTTTTCTACGTGTTGCTAACTAGGTTGAGAGTTGTGAACTTGCGAACACGGCTAGCGTGTAGTGGTGTCAGAATGTGTTTTTTCTGATGTTACGGATTAGGTTGGGAGTAAGATTAGTTACAATAATGTTCATTTTCATTGTATCAGCCTATTTTTTAACGTTTTGAAAACAAGGTTAGGACTTACAGGTGTTGTGAATATACTAATCTAGCTAATGCTTCTTTTGTGACTAATATGTGGTGATGTTGAGCCGTTTTTTTTTTTTTTTTTTTTACGCGTTAGCAACGAGGTTGGAAGCTAACTCAGTCACAATTACGCTTGTTTTAGTGGTATCTTTTAGTTTATGATATCAGTCTTCTTTTTTTTTACATATTGCAAACAAAGTTGGGAGTTACAAGTATTGTGACCATGCCAACATGGCTAATGTTTAGCGGTGTCATATTATGTTTTTCTTATGTTACTGACAAGGTTGGGAGTTAGCATAGCTATGGTAATTTTTGTTTAAATTATTAGTCTGTTTTTTTCAAGGTGAAAACAAGGTTGGAAGTTACAGGCATTGTGAATACGCTAACGTAGCTGACGTTTTTAATTTAGCTAACATGTAGTAATGTTGGACTGTGTGTTTGTTTGTTTTACGTTTTACCAACAAGGTTGTGAGTTAGCATAGTTACAGTTACATCTGTTTTGGTATAAGTCTGTTTTTTTATGCGTCGCAAAGAATGTTTAATATGCTAACACAACTAACATGTAGCAAAGTCAAACTGTTTCATGTGTTACTGACAAGGTTGGGAGTTAGTGTAGTCACAGTAATATTTGTTTTAGCGGTATTCGTCTGATTTTTTACATGTTGATAACAAGGTAGAGTTACAGGTGTTGTTAATATGCTAACCGTGTAGCGTGTTACTAACAAGTTCTGTAATTACTGTGAGCAGAGTTAATAAAGTCTGACAGACTTATTACTGACTCTTTGTTTACCTTAATGCGCTTAATGTAAAAAAGTTAAAAACTAGACCATTCATTGATGGTGCGCCTTATAATCTGGGGTGGAACAGTAGGAACTAATTGTTGTTTCAATAATAATAATATTTGCTGATTAGTCATTTAGTTGTGATTGTCTCAGCAGGATGTAAATGAGCGTAGGATTTTTAGCTCAAAATAAAACAGAAGATGGTTTTCTGTTTATCTGAACAGCATCTCGCTGTTGAAAAGAACTTTGCAGAAGGGTTTTCCACTTCGTTTATATCCAATGTTTTTCTTCCTCCTACAACATTTTGCACTCTGTCATTTGCATGTATTTTTTTTGAAAAAACTGAAAAGTCTCACTATGTTCTGCATTTAACAAATCTATTTATTCATTTTTTGAAACAGTTTGTTTAGAATTTTTACAACAAACGAGTCTCACCCACTCTTGTGTATTGTTTGAGGGTTCATTACAACCTGTCACTCGCAGCACATGCCAGAAGAAAAGAATGTGAATGAACATGTACTCTCTAAGGGCTCACTGAGCAATCTATGATCTTAAAATTTGGAACGTGTCCCATAAAGGTTTGCCCATTTTTTGCCGAAGACAGCCAGTATCCACTGTAAATGCAGTTGTAACTAAAACACAGAGCAGGTTTACATGAGGTTTTCTCTTACTAAAAGCACAAAAGTACTCAAAAGTCAAAGAGTCTCTTTGTAGATGACTACGTCTGAGTCCCAAAGGGTTGTATTATTTTTTTAAAGGTGAAACATCAGCACCTTTAAAAATACATGGAAACAAAAAGCCAACCTGCTACAGGTTTTTGAGAAAACATTCCAGGCTGGATGAATGAGCCAAAGCTGTTTATGTGTTTCCATAAAATCTGGTAAAAACGCCAATCTTCAGGTAATGACAGTAGACGATGCTGCGCTGAGCGTGACTGACAGTTGTGAGCAGATAGCGCCACAGCTTCAGACTCACACAGATCTCATAACTGAGCCAGACAGTTCTCTCTTTATTCATTGTTGTTCTGAAGACAAACTACTGACAGAGCCGCACTGCTACTCTAACTCTGGATTATTTACAGCTTCAGTCTTTCAATATTTTTCTGAAAGATTACAATAAACCAGGGAGGAATGTCTCAGTCAAATGCTTGTAATTGTTTTTGAAGGAGAAAAAATGTTTGCAGTTTTACATTTGAACCCTGTTGGAACACATCTGGAGTAAATATCCCCTCTCCAAAATCTATTATGACTATAGCCTTCACATTTAATCTGTGATAAGAAAATAATCTCAATTTGCTTTTTGTTTTTTCCTATGTTTAAAAATTGAGTACAAGCATGGAAGTTATGCATTTGGAACAGTGTGCCAACTTTTTCTGATTTCTTTGTAACAGCATCTGCTTCAACTCGTACAGGGATTGACCCAAACAAGTTGGCCAGACCCCTGAAGGGTCATAGAGAAGAGTGGCTGCATCTCAATCCTTTAACATTGGAGATTACGCCAGAAACACCTTAATAAGACATGCCATATGAATAAATTGACAATCTCTAACTTCCCCACCGTTCAACCTGAATCAGCTGATTCTGATGTAAAGAAAAAACAGGTTACCCAACACTGTCGGCATTCCATCGTTGTGCAACACTGTATGTTAATCAAGTGGTGCACAACAACACCACTAAGTTGCTTTTCAACGCGACACAATCAGCTTTTTTAACGTCAACTGCACAAACCTCAGGTACTGCATCTTTGATTGTACTGTGCTTTGTTGTAATGGCTTATTTTATTTTTTCTTGCTTTTATCTCACCATTGTACGCAATGTTAAGATATGACCTTTTTTATTTTTACCACTAATGCCCCCCACCTGTGGCGCTCTATTCCCATGCTAATAAGGGGAGCCGGCCATCGGGCTGCTTCCGCAGTGAACCTTCAACTGTGTATATGTACCTCTCTGTTTGTCTTGTTCTGGGTTGTATTGAAAACAATGAATTTACCTCCTGGGATTAATAAAGTATGTTGAATTTTAAACACTTGACTGATTTGTTTTAATCCACAACAGAATCCACTGGAATTTTGGTAATGGCATACACGGTTGAAGAGTTACAGTAGTCAAATGAACATAAAACTTAGTGTGCCTTGCAGTTCCCTTGAGATTTCTATGGCCATGTCAAGAGACGCCATGAAAATGGAACGCGCTATTGCTGTGTGTGTGGTAAATGTTTAGTAAAATATTTGGTGAATGGAAGTTACTATGCTATGACATGCAAGTGATGCTGTCACATCATGTCCTTAGGCCAGAATAGTCATTACTAAGTTACGAGTACTGGCTCATTACTGACCAGGCACAACTAATGCATGAGCAGGTGATACTCAAGTGCCCGTAGGACGCCCACAAACTACACTCTGATTGTCTAATTTCCTGCACTGCACGAAGTGCACACTCACATACGCTTTGAACAACACTATTGCACTACTTGCGCAGTGCACAGGATTGTGGGGGACATGAAAAATCTATACAACACCCCTGAGTCTCACCTACTTCATCCTTACTTGTTGTGTAAGTGTTCTCCACAACCTGTTGTTCACAGCATGCCTGTAGAAAAATCTCTTGAGTGTTTTCACTCTAAAAACTCTCCAAGTAGTTCTTGATATTTGGTGCAGGCCACTTTCTATTCCAGTATGGATTTGCCCATTTTTCACCTGCAGACAGCCCATATCTACCCTTAACCCTTGTGTTGTCCTAGGCGTGTTTACATTAAAAGTGGGGTCATCTGGAACCCACAAAGGAACTGCAATGAACTTTTTTTTTTTTTTTAGGATTTTTATCTCCACTGGCAGACATAAAATCCTGTCTACCTTTGTCATCACACATCTGGACCCCATGAGATAGCACGTGGGTTAAGGACAGTTCTGACTAAAGCGTTTGGACGGATAAAAAACTGGAATAAAGGGTCAAAGCTGACCATGAGAAAGAGGTTAGGGGTAGTTTTAAAGCGTGAGTGTTTATCAGCCATGCTGCCATCGACAGCGTGTGGCGGTAACCCCACTGGCTTGCAGAAACCTCTGTCCGTGGGACACGCCGGCCGATGAGTAGCAAAAGCCGCAGGGTGGGAGTGTGGCGAGGCGCAGCGTTAATTAAAGCCAGAGCTGGTGGCCAGGGCGGGCGTGTGACACACACAGAAAGCAGTCGCTATCCAAGGAAACGCGGCAACAAATCTGCTCCCTCATCATGGAGGCCAGCCATCTCAGCTCGGTGAGGACCGCTGCAGTTTTGAATGTCCACATCAGATTTCACCGTGTTTCTGAAGATGCAGTCAGCACAGCGGAAGGACGGTAACACACTAAACTCAAGGGAAAAAAAGTAAATTTCCCTCAACTTCACTGGCTTTTAGAAAATGCCTCTAAAGCAAGCCTGCATAACTACTGCGTCGGTTTAAAAAAATTAAAACATTGGAGGACTTGAGCGAAGAAGCTGATGAGATGTAACCTGGATGCTGCTAGCTTTTATGCACCGCTCGTCAGCGGAAAGCTGTGAATCACAGACTCGCAGCTTCCCAAACAACTGCTGTCAAGTTGCCCTCAGGCCAGCAACTTCATTTCTCTACACTGCGGCGTGGAACTGCTTCAGTGGCCAACAGCCGATGATGAGTGCAAAACTGCAGGAGAACACAAAAGAGAAACACACAAAAACAGTCCACGTAGAATGCATGAACAGCTTTGACAGGAAGCGTAAGCTCTTTCTTTCTTTTCTTTTTTTTCCTGTGCCAGAATCTATGACATCCTGCTATGGACACTGTTGAAATATCACTAAATCAACCAAATCCCCATTAGAGTGAGTTTAGAAATCATGCGGCAGAAGGAAAAACCCAAACAAATCTGTAAATTCATGCTAAAGCAGATGAACTGGAGGATTGTGGATTAACGAGAGGGGATTTGCATCTCCCGAAGTCACTCGCACACCAAATGGAGCAAATCAAACATCTTACTAATGCTGTGACAGATGGATAATTGTGTCATTTTATTATCTGCTCACTTGTTCAATACCCACAATTCTAGAGGGATCCGGGCATAGGCGCTAATTGTTTTATTAAAAGGCTCTGAGGCTTTGGACACACCGGGCTGTGACACGCGTTCAAAAACATACTAAACGCGAGTTTGTGACGGGCATTCACTTCAAGAATGGGCTTGTTCTTCTATTCTATTCTCATCCCAAGTCGTCACATATTGACCTTTTTGATGTTCGGGATGCGGTACGGGATGTGCACTGGTCCTCGGGATAGTACTGGTACCCTAATCCAGTATTGGTACCCTAACCTTAACCTGGTACTGGTTCGCGTCCAGTACCGCTTCTGGTACTGTTTCAGATCTGGTCCGGTGGCTAGGGTACCAGTGCCAGGTTTGGGTGCCGGTTCGCTATGCAAAGCGGTACTGGACTAGTTCTGGTTTGCAGCCCAGAGGTCGGGACACGTGATTTAATTGGAACAGCCAGTATGTCGAAAATGGCGAGAGGTCTTTAACCAAACCTCAATATGTGACAACAAGGAAGTGAGAATGTGTTGGTTTACTAGTGTGTGTCCGTCACCAACAGTTGGAAGAGGCTTTGTGTGAAATGTCAAAGCATATATTCCTCCAGCTTTTTCTTACCAAGCTCTATTCTGACACATAAAAGAAGAGATATGATAGAATTGTGGACCTAATACGTCGATTACGACCAATACAAGTCTTGGTTGGTAAAACCTTTTCTATGTTGACCACTTAAATGTGGATTGAAACTTGTGCTGCGACACGTAAACGCGAGAATTTTGACCCCAGAAACCCGATAAATACACTTTTCATTAGAAGTTGACGCTTGAACGCGCCTTGCTGAGGTCGATCTGAACGCAGCTTTAGAAGAAAAATCTATTTCAAAACAAATTTCAGCTCTCAGGAGCAAATCCGTCCAATATTGGCTCAAAAAGCTGCTTTGTTTGTTTGGAATAACTTTTCAGTATTCCATAATCCACTCCAATCTGGACAAGCTAGACACATTTTACTTTTGAAAAGCCCCCCCTCCCCTGCCACAGTAGCAGATTACGTCCACTCCAATCTTGACTGCATCATTCCCAACACAGTCAAGATAAGGTGCTTGTGTATGTACAGTCGATTTGCGCAGGTAAGGAAGCGGCTTTCCTGCCAGAAACAAGGGGATTCTCAACAAACAAACATCTTGTAATCAGAAGCGGCTGTGTCTGCAAATTGCTTTTGGCTGCGATGAAACAGGTTACGGGGGCTTCGGGTGAAACCGCCGCGAAAGCCTCCGCCGCCATCCAGGGAGCCCGATCCAATCAGCTCAGAGCAACAAACCCAAACACATGTGGGGGGTTTAAGTCAAAGTGCACTACAGGGACCAAAAGGAAAAGATGTTCCCAGCATGACGGCAACCCAAAAGTGACACGGAGTTTAGCAAAACAGACTTCAATCAAGGGAAATTTGGGTTATAGAGATTAAAGGAAATATTTGTATGAATTGTGTGAATTACAGCCTCACATACCAGCCACTTCAAAGATGCAAAGAGAGCCACACGCCAGCTCCTTTGAAGCTGCGCCGGCTTATTGAAGCGCGATGCAATAGGTCAAAGCTATTCCCCGGTTGCCGTGTCCTCCGCGTAATTGATGAGTAATTAGCACAGGTAGTGTAGGTTAGGAGCTCCACTCAGGCATGCAAGGGAGTAGGTGAAAGCATGAGTCACGGACCATGATGTGATGCTTCCAAAGCACTTTTAGGAGGGCATTTCATTCACAGCAGTGATGCCTATTAGCTGGAAACAAACATGACTCTTGTTGCCACTTACTGTAAACAAACTCTGAGAGCAAAAAAAAAAAAAAACAAAAAAAAAAAAATCTGGAGTCTGCACACTCACTTCATTTCTCTCAAACTGACATTTAAAATAGAGAAAGTAAAGAACTTTGCAACATCCCTGCACCCCCTCCTTGCTAAAATGGTACCAGATCCACCAACATCCTTTAATAAGCAGAGACCATTTGCATGCAAATCAGACCAATTACCAGCAAGTAGCTGGCATGCGAGTATCATTTCACATAGAGCCATATCATGCCTCATTTACTAAGCCTTGAAACATAAGCTTCTATACCAATAGCACTGTTTATTCTTTGTGCTCACTCAACATGAGTTTAGCACTTGAATAAGAAAACTATTATTGCGAAACCAAATGAAAAAAAGGATAATTATGTACTTTGCGAGAGAGAAAGGCAGCTCGTTTTGTATCATTATGATAAAGTATGGACTAAGAAAGCTTTTCGAGAGACACAACCTGCACTGCAGCAAGGAACATGGCTGAGGGGCAAGTCGTAAAACCAATGCAGAGGAAAAAAAATGCAGTCAATAGAACACCCAAAGCTAGCTGAAAAACATTGCAGCAATGATGGAGGAAAAAGTAAAACGTCAGAGTTTGAACAAGTCATGATGAAAGTCCTCTACAACACCAATGTATAACCATCAGGAGTAAAGTGGGGTTCTTTGACACACGGTTCTATCAGAGGGTCGACCCCGCTGAGGGGATAACTTGCTAAAGTTTGAATCTTGCTCTCTTCTTTTTAAACAAAAAGAAGACAATTCTTAAAGATCCACTAAGATAAAAATATTCCTTTTGATATTTAAACATGTTCCTGTGGCCATTTTCTGATGATGAAGGACATATATTCAGAAAATTAAGTTGCATTTCTCAGAATTTCTTTGGACAAATCACAGTGAATCAGGAGCAGTCAAATAAAAATTGCAGAAAAAAGCTTGTTAGAGAAGTGAATTTCTAATGAACAACTGCAGCTCTGTAGAAACTGTGTCCTAGAAAATATCACAGGCTATTTGATTTTAGCTATAAACAGCATAAAGACCACTTGGAACGCTTTTACAACACATCAAAAGATGATCGGAGTGGGTCTTTAACACAATCTGTGAAATCACAAATGCATCATTTTATGGAACTGAATCCTCCACTGACAGCTCCTTCAAAATTTCAAGCAGCATATCTTGCTCTTCACAGGTAGACTGACTAAGCACTATGTAGGAGGCAGGAGTCAATCATGGCGGGTTATTACCACGGCTGAGCCTACAGGTTGTGGTCACAACGTTGGCAAGAGGCGTGGGATGGATCTACAGGCCTCCAACAGACCACCTGTGGCGTGTTCCTCGATAGCTTTAGCAGCATATTGGGTACGGAAGGTTTTATTTGTCATCTGGAATATAGTGAGATTAAACATAAGGGTAAATAAAAAACGTGGTCTTAAGTAGGGGTGTGACACCCCAACTTAGGATACTGAACTTTATAAACTTTATGAAACGGAAAAATGTAAATAGATTTATCTTTTTTTTTTACTTGTTTGTTTGTGCACATATTTAATTTACAAGGAATACGAGGAATCTAGAGAACTGAACCTGCACTGTTCTGTACTCAGGTATTTATCTCTGAGTCACACTGGTCAAATTTTTGGCTAAAGATGTCCTGGAGGAATTTAGGTTAGTGTATCAGGCCGTTCAAAATGAACAAAAATCAACTATGGATGGCTTAGTTGGAAGTGTGCCAGAAACCAGGGTTTGTTTCTAGGGGTGATGAGCTTAGACAAGACCCTTCATGCTACCGCTTTATTAAGTAAAGGCCTAAGTTTAGGTCGCCCTGTGCCAGTCCCCAGCCTGGATAAAAGAAAGCTATGTCAGCAAAGGCATCCAGCATAAAAATCTTTGTCAAACCACTTTTGCAAATCAGTGAGAGCTGATTGGCAGTGGTGACCCATGATGTGAACTTGTGCCAAATCGTTGTCAGCAGCAAAAGATTAGATGGATCAAATTGTTAACCGATATAAATAATAAATCGTATCGTCAGCCATAAATATTCACATGTATTGGATCATTTAAAATCAACCAGTATTGACTATGAATCGTATCGTCAACCACAAATAATATGAATTGAATCAATCAAAAACTAACAAATATCAATTACAAATTGTATCATCAACCACAAATCATGATGTGTATCAGATTGTCCAAAACAAACCAATATTGACTATAAATTGCATTGTCAACCACAAATACTGATATGTGTTGTATCCCTCAAAATCAACCAGTACTGAAAACAAATCGTATTGTCAACCACGAATTATGATGTGATTTGGATCGTACAAAATGAACCAATATTGTCTATGAATAATATTGTCAACCATAAATAATATAAATTGAATCAACTAAAATGAACCAATATCAATTACAAATGGTATCATCAACCACAAAGGATGATATGTATTAGGTTCTTCAAAATAAGCCAATATCAACTATGAATTGTATCATCAACCACAAAATATGTGAATTAAATAAATCAAAATGAACCAATATCAATTACGAATTGTATTGTCAGCAACAAAAGATGGCGGGAATCAAATTGTTTACCATGAACTAATAAAAACTATGAACTTTGTCATTAACCACAAATCTGTATCAGATTGTTCAAAATAAACCAATATCGACTATGAATCCTACTGTCAACTACAAATCACGATATGAATCGAACCGTTGAAAAGAATCATTACACCTCAACATCCAACACAAAGTAATGACAGCAACAGAGGACACTCCAACAGATGGGAGGATGTCAGCTTGTTTCTCCTCAGACAGTGAACTTGTGTGAGGACACATGGACCTGCGGTGATGACACTCGGAGTGACTCGACCTGCATCATCAGATGATCCCACACTGTGATCTAATCAGCAGAAAAAGCTCCACTGGAGCAGCTGCCCTCCCACGTCCTACCTCCAGAAGGTCCAGGCTGATGAAGCTGGCTATAGCAAATCCATCAATGATGTCCTCCTCCTGCGAGCTGGACTCGCGTCTCTTCCGTGGCCGGGGGCCACGCGGGGCTCTGGCCGCGGCCGCGGGGTGCGGTGCCGCCTTTTTGCCGGCGTCCCTCCCCGGACTGCGTCCCTCCCTGTCGGAGCAGGAGGAGTTGGGTTCGGGGCTGCGGGCGTCTCTGCTCCCGGCGTCCCGCAACCTCCGCACCCGCTCCCGCTTGGAGCGGCACCTCCGCGCCTGCTGCAATTTGCCATCCATTTGTGAGCTTTAAAATAACAACACAAATAAAAACAAACGGAGGAGGAGGAGGAGGAGGAGGAGGAAACTCCTCAGTACGTGCACGCCTTTACGCTCGCTCAAGCCCCGCAATACCAAATGCCCCACACCGGACTGAGAACAGCCGGCGATCGCTCCGGGAGAGGGCAAATGTGGCCTTTAAACACTCAGTGACCTTGAGTGGAAAACCTCCACGATCTCCATAGCCGCGATCAGGAGTGTCCAAGTATCCCAGCCCGGGCGCTTGCAGGCGGATCCGCGCTTAATTCCGTCACGAATCGGCGGCACCGGTGGTCGACGTCCGCAGGAAGAAGGAAAAAAAAAAAAAAAAAAAAAAAAAAAAAAAAAAAAGCAATAATAACAACAACCCGATGAAGCGGCTCAGAAATCCACGCGCCTCGCAACTTTTGCCGCGGCGGAATAGCAGGGGGAGCCCGAGCGCGCGGCGTGCCGCAGAGAAATCATGTCGCTGTTGTTTTTCCCCCGATCCATGATCCCGGGCTGTCAAATGAACGATCCGAGGAGAGCGGGAGGAGGAGGAGGAGGAGGAAGAAGAAGAGGAGGAGGGGGGGGGGGGGTTGCAACAAAATAATAACAATATTTCCACGCGCGACGATCAAGTGTCGATTCCTAAATCCCTCCTCCTGGGAGACTTTTTAAGCCATATTCCCTCTTTGGATCCCAAATGCAGGATTCCCCGCACCATCCAATCCAGCGCGGAATCAAACTCCTCCAAGCGAGGGAGCGAGCGGGCGGGCGGGCCGACGTCCGCGCTCCTCCGGCTCAGATCATGCTGACTTCCACCCCCCTCCCGTCCGAGATCCACTCCGCTCCGGCTGCTCAGCTGCTCCCGGTATTCTCAATTCGCATAATAAGTCTTTGATAAGTGTCCTTAAAGCGACAGGAGTGATTCAAATCTGCTCTCTCTCTCTCCACCTCCACCACCCGCCCCTCTCCTCATTCCTTTCATCCGAAATTAAGAGACGCAGTCAAGCTTCAGAGAAACCCACAGAACTGACGTATTTCCGTCACCTCTGGCCTACAATTTTACAATCGGAAGGAAACTGGTGTTTAAAAAAAGAATGACAAGGAGGGAAAACAACCCCAGCTTCTGCGCGCGCGCGCATACTTGTGTCTTTTATTTATTTTTTTGTAGAAAACGCAGGGAAAACCATCAATCACGCTCCTGCAGCTCCATCCATCCATCCCATAATCCCCCCCTCCTCTCTCTCTTTCTCCACTCTTGAATTCATCCCCACACAAACACACAGCTGCTTTTTATTGTCACAGAAAAGGTCAACATCTCGTGCGCTGCGCGATAAATATGGGAGATACAGGTGCCCGCCTGCAGCTTCCAGGGGATCTGTGGGGTGCAGGGGATCATCTTATTGAGGAACTCTTAAGGGAATCCCCCCAGAAAACTAATTCACATTTTATACAGTCTAGTATAGAAGTTGATATGATTTTGGAGGTGACTTTATGCAAATATTTAGGGTGGAGGATGCTTAAAATCTTTAACATACTGTAACTTTTCAACTGTACGCGATCAATAAAGATTTTCTTTTTTTAGATTTTCAAAATCTACTGGATTTACATTGATGGTGTTACCGATTGAAAAATTACAGTAAATTGAAGTACACACAAACTGGAGCTCTTGTGTTGAAAGGTTAACGTACCCCTATGACATTTACATTTAAAAACGTTCCCATTAATGTGTTAATTATGATTATGAAGTTTTAACAAAAATCCCACAACCTAAATGTCTTTAAAAGCCATATTTCATGTTGATCTGAAGCCTCTGTTTCCAAAAACCTCCTCTGAGGGGGCGTGGCTTTGGGAGCTGATAGCTCTGTTTCTCGCTTGTGCTGCCAAATAAAAACGTCAAGCAATATCGGTAATATCTAACCGTATCGTTTTGAGCCGGATGTCAGCTCAGACGAGGAAGTGAAGATCTTCATGGACCGAACTTCCTCCAAAATCCTTATCCTTTTTCCTTCCAGTTCACCAAAGACTCTTTTAACTAATTCTCCAATGTTTATTGACATTGCTGTGATCAATACATTCAATCCATTGGTTTCTTAAAGTTCTTGAGAAAATAATGAAAGCAAACACCAAAATGGTTTACAATCCTTTTCAGTCAAATGAGCCGCCGTTCGCATTTCCGTGGAAAATGCGAACGGCGGCTCATTTGACTACAATCAATGTGAAGATACCGTCTTCTCTTCTCCAGAACCTGAACTGAACTAGCTGGACCAGAGGAGAGGTTTAGTGCATGTGCAGCAGAGCTGTTGTTACATATAGAAGGTTCATTAATCCAAACAGAGTCTGTCTCTGGCAGTTTGATTGACAGCGATTTAAAAGGAGAAATACTCGTAAATGCAAAAATGAAATAATTTCTTATTACATTTGTTCTCTTTCATAAGAAAAATGCCACACATACATGTTAAAAATGCAAAAAGCATGATTTTCATCAGAGAGGGACTTTCAAGATGAATCTGAATTCTTCTCTTACCCCTTCGGCTTTTCAATACCTCTCCAATTGTAGCGGGATACGGAGCTTTAGCGGTGTGCAGATGATACTTTAGTGGCTGTAGGATTTCTTAATAGAACTTTATAAAATATTTCCTTAAATAATATCGAGTAAAAATATTCAGTTTTCTCTGTATGAAGTAAACGACTAAAATAAAATGAACTGGTAAGAAGTCAGAAAAGGTGAGTATTGTGGGTCATCACTGATTAGATGATGACATATAAACTTTAAAGAAGGAAAAGGAGAAAGATTCTTTGTGTGGTAAAAAGTTGATTGAGCAATCACTGAACTTTTGCAGTAGTTGTGGCCAGAAGCTAAAATAAATATATAGTTTTTTTCATTTTACATTTTAGTTTTAATTGTGGATATCAGATTTTTGTACCTAAAGGGGTTTGTTTTTCATTTTGTTTCTCCTTTTTTTTGATAATTTTTGCTGTTTTTTTTTTTTTTTATTTGTTTTTTAATGGTTGCTCTGATCTTTATTTTGCAATGAGTACTTCATTGATGGGATGTTCCCTTCAGGGCCACCGTACTTTGAGCCCTTTAAAGGACAATGTTCTCACATTGAAACACATCATGGTGCGGGAACATCTTTTGTCTGTTTTAAAGTTTAAAGTTTTTTTTTTTTTTAGAAATATTGATTGTCACTTTAAGGGAAATCTGTGTGAGCTTTCCAAGAAATCAAGAGCCACTATTCAGCTCAATAGAAAAATAGACGTTTAATATGTTTTCTATCACTCTGTTGCAACTTTGCACTAAAAAAGAAAAAAAAAATCTATTGAAAAGGTGGTAAAATCTTAAATTTTTATGTTTTATTTTATCTCAAAAAGTTTGAATGTAAAAAATAATTGTATTTTTCAGAAGATGATCTTTTTTTCCAAAAGCTACAAACCCACTATTCAATTCGATTAAATTTTATTTATATAGCCCAATATCACAAATAAAATTTGCCTCATTTGGCTTCATACTTCATAATTTATAGATGCAGAAGACTAGTCATAAAATTTGAACAATAGCTAAAAACTAAGCAGACTAAATAAACTGGTTATCCCTTCCCTTAGACCTTACCTCTCGGTAAGGAAAAACTCCTAAAAAAACCTGAGTCAGGAAAAAAAGAAGAAACCTCAGGGATGCCCGCATGAGGGAGAGATCCTATCCCAGGACGGACAAGCGATACCAGAACTGTTAAAGAAAAATTAGCTTCTACAACTACGCTTACTAGACATGGGATTTGTGTCCAGTTCATCATAAAAACGGATTCTTGAATTCTTAAATGTACATTTAGTCTAGGTCAAGCCTCGAGGACCGCATTCCTCCATGTTTTCCTTCTGATTCGCTGGACACACCTGAACCAGGTAACCAGTCACGAGTAGGGCTCATATAACAGGAAGTCACGCAGACATCGCAGTCCTTGAGGCCTGGAGTTGCCCATCACTGGTCTAGGTGTTCAAAGTAAGGAAGGAGGAAGGGATTGTTGTCTTTTTCTACTGTTTACCAGCGCTTCTCTATCACCTACATCTGTACCAGGTTAGGTGTGGAATGTTGAAGCGGTGCAAATCTTGCTCCAAATCTTGCTCTTTTCCGATATTTGAAAGAGAATTATAGCCAGACACAAACTACAGTTATCCATTTCTCCTCCATGATCACTTTTCAAATGGTTGGTACTTCTGTGAATTAAAGGGGACACCATCCATACACCACTACCAAATTCAGATCGCTGATTGGTCAAAGTTTGACCTGGTTTAACCTAAACGGCCATGCATTTTGTACCTAAAGCCCCAAAGCAATCTGAAAACTTCCATAGCAATGTGTGAACACGAGAGTTTCAATTGCAGAAACCTGAAACGTGCATTTACATGTGTTTACATAGACTGTTAATTTGAAGTTGTTGCTTGAACACAACATGGCGAGGGCGATCGAAAGTAGCTCAACATTTTTATTTTGTATGCGTTCATGATGGAAAGTGATCAGATGTATTGTGCATTGTTTCTTCTTGTGCCACTTATGTTTTTTAAGTTCACATTTTGGCACATTCTGACTTGTCCGCAGTATGCTCTTCAGTAATCTCAGGATTTTTCCCAAATATCCCTAACTTGAAAGGAGATTATATAACACCCCGACACCAGGTGATAACACAACTGCATTTTAAACACTTGTGACAAAGGAGTTGTGGCCTAGATGTGTTCTACAGTTTGTCAGGGATCATCACCGGTGGACTTTCATCAGACTTCAAATGCAACACGTTATCAAAAGACAGGAAAATATTGACCGACACATGAAATCTGTGTCTGCGCCCACTAATCTATGGGAATCTGACAGGTGAGTTTGAAAAGCTTTTCAGGCTTTGCATTTTTCTCTCATCTAAACCTAATGGAGCTGTAAAAAGTCAGAAGTTGTAACGTCGATGAAAAGTTGTTGGCAAAAGAAGTTAATCTTCAGTCTGACAAGGAAAATATATCTTAACACAGTAAAAGAAGAGGAGAAAAAGACATAAGGCAAGGCAAAAAAAAGAAAAGTGTGTGCAAAAATTAAAAGAAACAGGCAGAATGTCTTTTCTTTCCCTCAGCAGAGCAGGGATTTGTGCATCTTTCAGCTGTCAAGAAATTTAGTGTGAATCTAAGTGTATTGATTTCTGTGGAGCTTCAGTCTTTCTAGAGGATATGGTTTATAAATGTGGACAGGTTTTTTTTTTTTTTTTTCTTTGACCTGAGCAAATGAATCCAGTTTTTCGACCCAAAGAGAAACAATCAGGCCACTTAAACATCCTAAGAGCGTGACAGCCCCCATCTGCCGGGTTTCTTTTTTGTTTCGGCGGAGCCGGTGCTCAGCATTTCAAAGAGACGAGCGTTTGAATGACTGCGATGTGGGAGCTCAGAGTCTGTAGCTATGGATTAGGCTCACATAGTAGCGTGGAGGAAACAGAGGTAATCTTTTCCCTCTTCCTTCATGGCCTCTTCTCCATACCTCGTTTTTTTTTCTTTTAATCTGGCTGAATGAGTTCTTGCAAATCTGCCCCGAGAGCGGTGCATCACACTGGTTACAGTGTATAAGAATCACACTTTTTTTTTGGCCTCCTGGAAAGTCTATTAGTTTAAAATATGGTTCTTAAAACTCATTTTACTTTGGGGCCACTGAAGGCAGAATCTGGCTGAGGCTGGGCTGTGTGGGGTTCCATATATACCAAAAATATGTTTTTACATCCACTGTCTATATCCTTGGTCCATTGTCCATCGCTACTGAACAAGTTTATGGAACATTGTTCATGTCTTTGTACTACTAAGAAATATCTTCTGCGTGTCCTGTGAAACAACAGGAGCTAACGATGCTAGCAACTGTTGCTAAGTACTTTTCTGACGACCACATCCAACGGCAAAAGCAAATGCAAAGTGTTAAGCATAAAGCAAGCTGAAACAACCCAAAGCGAAAACAAAGCTATCATCAAAGAAGCGGAAATGCAGAAGATATTGCTTAGTAGACATTGAACTTTCATGTTAAGATGGGGGCCGCAAATGGCCCGCGGGCAGCCAATTTGAAAGATCCCAGGTTTAAAACATTCTGTTAGTTATTTTTATAACTTCCATGACACTTGCGCGTTCAAAAATGTCCTGTTCACACATAGCTACTCACAATTTATGACAATTTTTGGACTCTATATTTAAAAAACACGACCATGAAACACATGTTAAAAGGTAAACCATGTCAAACTTCAACCAATCAAAGACTTAGATTTGGTAGCGATGTATTTATGGGGTGCCTTTTAATTAACAGAAGTCCCGACCATTTGAAAACTGATAATGGAGGAGAAATTAATAATTGTGGTTTGTGGCTGACTGGAATTATGAAACCAAGTCTTTTCTTTCATATATTGGAATATAGCTGTGAAAGAAAAAGTTGGATTCACAACATTTGTACTGCTTCAACATTTTGCACCAGACTTCTTCCAGCTGTGCATGGTGGACATGTCAGGCCTGGATTTAGCCGGCCCCACCATGGGGTGCAGGTAGGAACTCTCACATTTACCCAAAGCACATTTTAAGATTGTTTTGGGGATTTTTGTATAAAACCTGTACAAGACACTGAACCCTATGATGCCTCTGGTGGAAGGTTGGCACCAGTTTTAGAAATGAACTTTCGGACACTTCCGGGTTGGCGTCCGGAACCGGTACTGACCAGCATCCAGTACTGGTATCATTCCTTATCCGGTACCAGGTTAAGGGTTACTGGTGCGGTTCCGGTACCGGGTTGTAGCCAGAGGTTGGGGAGCCTCAGCTAGCACATCAAAAAATGAAGAGCACGGGACAACCAAAACGTCACATTTTTGATGCAAAAGTGTCCTTAACTATGGGTAAAAAAGGTGACCACTTGGGAGTGAGAAAGTGTTGGTGTTTGCACATAGACTTTTCATGAAAGTGGTCGCTTGAGTGTGCGTTGCCGAGGTCAGTGGTAACGCATCTTTAAACTACAGCAGTTTTTTTTTTTCAGTTTAATCACCAACAGGTTGCAGGTTTTCTCTTCATAAGTAGAAAATAGTCACTATTGAATTGCAGCAAAGATCCACTAGAAATTCTGTACATTTCAGCTTTTAATTTCTGGTGTCTTGTATCTTGAAAATGAGCATAGAGATGCAGAAAGCAAAGATTTGGTGTAACCTTAAAACCCTGATTGAAAATAGTTTGTGGCAAGTCTTTATTATCAGATATTTTCCCCATTTGTTCCTATTGGCCTCCTACTAATGTTATTATTTTATTCTTCTCTCCAAGCAATATGAAAAAGTATGACAACAGAACACTGAATGCAGCTACTTGGTTTTATTATTATTATTTTATTCAGTTACGCAACATGAAACCTTTTTTATTATGCATTGATAACTATTTTACTTTTCTACCGCATGTTTTTCTTTTTGAGTTGTTCAGACAGAAACCCGGTTCTCAGAGAGAAAGAAAAAGAAAAGATAGTATCTCCAAACCGCTTCAGTGTCTGCCATCAGAGCATCTTTCTCTGATGTTATGTGACTTCCACTGAAGTCAAGAAATAACAGTTAAGGGTACTTTGTGTTCAAACGGCAGCGGCTGACAAGACTGTAACACAATAACTGTAGCAAACAAGTTTTCATTATTTCAAAATCAAGACTATTTAATACCTACAAGTTGTGAAACTCCATTTATTAATGGATTTCTTTTTAGGTAGTATAAATAAGACGAGGAAAATATTGGTGTTCAGTTTAGATTTATGCGATTTATTAGTGGCTTCCGTCATGTGAGGCTGAAGTCTGTGCCAAGCTAGAATCTGTCTCCAACCTGCTTCCACATGTTTATTTACCTCTTTCCAATACTCTGCATTGTTCTGGACTGTCGACCAAAAGTTCTCCACCGTCTTCGTCTCCCTGTAACCTCATCGCTCTGCTTGATTTACTCTCATTCACACATACTCTAGATACTGAATCTCACTTTGGCTAACCTTCATTCATCTTCTTTCCAAAGCAAACCATCACCTCTCTAGATGTTCCTCCACCTGCTACCTGGTCTAAATAAAGATCACAATGTCATCTGCAAACATCCTGATTCAAAGAGATTCCTGTCTAACCATATCTGTCTGTCTATGGTTCTCTTCCTTAGGATTGAACCAAGAAAACCAATAAACCAGGACTCTGCACAGCTCCTTCTAAAAAAATTTCAGAAACTTAAGTGCTCCTCCCTTCAATCCTATGTCTCACACCTTTTCTGGAAAAATGTCCTCACTATTGCCAGTCGCATTCTTTTAGCAAAGTCCATCACCGTCTGCCCTTTTTCCCTTACTGTCCTAAACACCAAAGTTAACCAACACTTCCTCCTCACCTCTGTTTCCCCTCACCCACATGTCAGTTAAATTGCAGTTTCATAAATCTTTAGATTTTCCTCATCATGAAACTTCTACAATTAAATAATATAATAATCAATAATATCAAGCCCACATACTTATTATTAATCCCTGAAATGATAAATATATATATATATATAATATATATATATATATTTACTATCCATACAAAGACTTCATAAAGTCTAAAGGGGGTTTTGGGTAAAACATTTCTAAGATCCAAATGGACTGTAAACAAAACATCAAATCCAATGGGGGAAATTTGTTTAAATAAATCAATTTAAAAAAAATTGAAGTATAAGTCACGTGTAGCTGATTTCTGAAGAGTTTTTAAGAATAGAATGTCTAAAACATTGTTTTAGACGACAAAGCTTTGAACAGACCTGCTCATTTTTCAGGAACAGAGAGGGGTTTCTTCAGGGACACAACCTTTTAACTGGGACATGCCCCAGATATTTGTGACTTAGACTGCTAAACTGATCACAAGTCAAGATATTCATGAAGTCACAGGAGATCTCTCACAAAGCCACAACTAAACATTGACATAGTGGTATCTGGTGTGATTTAGTGCTAAGAAAAAAGAAGATTATAAAGAAATTTCAAAGGAATTGGAAAATTATGAGCAATAAAGTCACAAATGCCCCTATATGGCATAAACAAGAAATATCAAGATAGTAGATTGCTCGGAGAGTTCGTAGAGCAAAAAGGTTCATGCATAATTTTTTCTATAGGTATGCCGGGTGATTGGGTCACAGTGAACACTGAAACAACATATTAGGGTGTTGAACGACATCATCACTTGTATGTCATCCTGAGGCTACGTTCACACTTGGCATGTTCAAGAACGCAGTGTACTGGCCGGAAGCAAACTGCAGTTATAAATTCATCCTTCATTATCACTTTTGAAATGGTTTGAACTTCTGAGAATGCAATAGGACACCATTTTGAGTCTCTGCTTGGTCAAAGTTCAACTGGTTTAACTGTCAACGTGTAATAAATGGGAGCGCGTTTTGGTTGTATAGCCCTAAAATGATTGTAGAAACTTTCATGGAATATGTGAACGCAAGAGTTTTGAACAAAGAAAGCCAGAAACACCCACTATGTGCATTTACATAGACTTTCTGTGAACAAGAACTGGAACAGCATTGGGACGCAGAGGGCACCGGTACACCACTGGTTGGCATTCAAGCCTGGTTTGCGTCCAGTTCTGTTTGGATCTGGTCCAACATCTAGTATCGCATCAAACCTGTTACCACGTCCGGTACTGGTACTTGGTTAGGGTACTGGCACTGGGCGCATCCTTGGGACCAGTTTCGGATCTGGTACTGAGGCTTGTGACCCCTTGATTTTAAAAACAGCCAGCACATTAAAAAATGTAAAGTTGGGGACACTTAAAGCATCAAAAAGTGATGCAGAGGGGTCTTAACCAAAAGTCAGGATGTGAGGAGTTGGGAGTGAGAATGTGTTTGTTCTATAATTCTGACCTGACATAGAGACCGATGAATTGGAGTAAAAAGAAGCACCACTCTAACCAGTCTAACCACCACTATGTACTCTTACGCATCCTTTGGTTCTAAAACAAACCTTGTAGATATCTCCTCCAACCTCCCACAGAAGTGGCCGTTGTTCATAAGTCAGGAGGAGCGTTGACCGGCTGCGACCTCCTCTCAAATTGGCAATTTTCTGATTATTTATTCCAACATTTTCTCTTCAAAACGAGTGCGCCATTGTTTGTGTAACGCGCCAACAGCAGGGACGTCTGTTTAATCCATCAAAATCTCCAGCTCCAATGACAACCAGCTGTTTTGAATATGGGGCTGTTAAAGTCTAACTGAGACATCTCAATTTGCAGCCCAACATGTCACTGCAGAATTACTGTGAGGGAAAAGACGAGTGCATGGTTTTATTCCTATAGGGCTTTTGGCCGTCTCAGTGACACATCGTGGAGTAATTCGCTGGTTTTGGTGCCAATTTACAGGAAGACTCAACAAGAGACCCGCCTGGGGGGCCTCCAGCTACAAGCTCTCTCCCGGGAAGTGGTGGCCGGCTACAGAATTGCTAGTGCTGGGTCCTACAAACTGCCGTATGAAAAATTAACCTGCTCCTTCCACGGATAGAGCTCTCAGTGCACATTCTCCATCAGATTACAAACTCCCTTTTCTCACCACATCATCTTTTGTGAGGTTTTTTCTTTTATAAGCACAGTCTGCTGTATGGATCTTTAACTGAGCTGTATCTCTGCTTCAAATGGCAGCTGATAGTTTCACACTAAACACTGTCATTTTTTATTAACTTGCAGACAATGCATGAGCCTTTTGGACACTTAAGATGCAACTACACCACCCTCAGCAACGTGCGTTCAAGCAACCACTTTCAATGAAAAGTCCATGTAAACACGCGTAGATGCACATTTTGGGCTTCCATGTTCAAAATCCTCACATTTTTGCATTGCAACACAAGTTCTTTATGACTATTCTTGGGCTCTACACACAAAACGTGGTATTATATTGGATATGCGATAAAAGTTATCGCCTACCTATGTACCTATTTGGAACAAGTGGAAAAAGGGTTTCTTAAACCTCGTTTGCACTGAGCAGTCCGGCACGATACAATCCTGTATTTTGAGAGTTTCCATTGTAATATGGACCCATTAAACAGTTCCGACCCATACCTCTTGAGGGCCCCTATTTGTTGTAGGTCCTTAGAAAAATGGAACAGGACAGTTGGGGTGAAGCCGCTGTTGCCACCCATTGATTGGCAGAAAGTCATGACAGAATTAGAAAGCACAGATATAGCACTAAGCTAGCATTTCTGTTTTCCTCTTTACTGCAGTATTTTCTTTGCCACTTACAATCTTCTTTCAAACAACATTAAATTTCTGTTCTACATGATGTACAAAAAATTATGCAAGAGAAAGACGAGCTGACGGATGAGCTCCATTGTCGTCGTATTACAATAAGGCGATGACATACTAGAGGTCGAAACCACGCATGCACCATGAAAACAGACCGTTCAGTGGAAGTGAGGCTTAACTGAGTGGAAACGCTTGCCAGAATTAACTTGACCGTACCGGACCACTTCTTACCGTACCGGACCGAACTGCTCAGTGGAAACTAGGCCACTTTTCATATATATTTGGTTAAGTTTATATGTATATGTGCATGGTTAGTCCCAGATTTAGCCAGCCCCACTATGGGGTGCAGGTGTGATGAGGTATTGGGAAGTCAAATTCCTCAGAGCTCCTAAAATGCATAGAAAACCATATTTTCATCGAATCAGATCATTCATTCATATATTTATGTTTTCCTTTGATCTATTTGATATGTCTTATTGGTTTTAAGTTGAAATGTTGAAACAATACCATTCTATGTATTTACCGGGCTTGGGACAAGCACAAGCAAGACAATCATTGTTTTATTTTATTGTTTGCTTTTGCCATTTTGTACATATTATTTCTTTGGTTAATTGTGGATTTTTGCAGGTCATTAAATTTGGTGGTGCAATCAGACATTTAAGGGAACATTACCCGCTCTCATGCCCATACCTATATCCGGCCTCAGGACATGTGCTAGTGTCGGCTAGTGGCAGTCCAGTTTTAACACCATGGAGGAAACGCACGGTCTTGAATGTACCTGACATACCCAGTGTGAACATAGCTTAAGGCATCTGTCACCACCTTAAATACTCAACAAAATATGAGACTTTTTTCTGCAAACTGGTGAGAAATGTACCAAGTGTCAAAACTATAAATGGTTGTAAACGCTGAGTGCGTCTAAACCTTTCAAACATGGCTTAATCAAACAGAAACCCTCGCCCCTGAGCTGTGTCAGACAGGGAGCCGCGTTCATTGACAACCTTTGAAAAAGCACTACGGCTTTTATTACAGGCATCATTTGCAATGCCATTGAGAAATCGGTCAATTTCAAAGATTGATGTGGGTAAACGTCGTATCGAATGTCACAGTTTTACTCCCTCTGATGCTCTCCGCTTGTTCAAAGGGCATCAGTAGAAAAATCATGACGGCAGTGTTTTTTTTAGTGGAAGATCCAAAAAGCGCTCAATATTTTCCCTGCAATTCATGCTTCGATTTCTACCAGCTGCTGTGAAGGGCATGGGATCATTTTAATTCCTGGCTGAGAGGACTACTCTTACATACTGCTAATCTCCTATTTACTGATAACCTTTTTACAAAACTCGAAATAAAAGTTCTTGTGGTTCAGAGTTCAGCTTCTGTGCTGAACCGCGCTAGTTTTTTCAATAATGCTCCAATTAATGCCCATAGGTGTTTCTTTAGCATTTGAATATTTGAAATTCTCTAAATCTGCCTATTTCGGTTACAGTAAACAGCAGTCCAAAGACCCGATTGCTTTTGCAATTTTTCCATTTTACTGTGCCTTTGAGTACAAATTTGATCTAAGTACTCTCCAAAATTTGCACACGCCCAGTGAAAATAAATATTTTGACAAAGTGATGCCCCCCCAAAAAATAATGACATCACAGTAGGCGAAACCATCAATAAAATGTTATGGAACCAAAACCTCTTATGGGGCACAAAAGTAAAGATTTCAAAATTCAATAACAAAACCAAAACACGAATGTCAAGAATATCCAAAGGAAGTTTTGAAATTATTATGTGGAGGCCAAAGGACCTCGAGCTTGTCGGCCATTTTGTGCCAAAGTGGAAAATTTGGCGAAATGCCAGCTAAAATAACCCTTCCAAAAGAAAAAGAGAAAAGGAAACATTTACTAAGTCTACAATAGTTTAGTATTAGGTCTACAATCAAAGTTTTGTTGACCTTTGACCTAGGGAACAGGCCGTCATCTTGAATTTAAAAAAAACTCGAATTTAAACTCCTCATTGGAAGCACCTACAAAAAATGTTGGAATTAGAAGTTGTAGATTTTGAATGGCAGTAGCGTGGCGAGCTAGCAAAAGTGCCGTTCCCTGTTGATCACCAAGTTTTTACCGGAATATTCTGAAAATGGAACATGAATCCCTGGCTTGAACTGAATGGAACAATGTAACATACAATACTAACACATTTGGAATGTGGGCATGGCTGCTAAAAGACTTCAGTTGCTATGGAAATCCAAAAGTTTACTTTTACAGATCCTCCTAAAAATGACATTGACCTGTTTGTCATCCTCATGTGACCAAAAAATAAAATGGTTGCTATGGAGATAAAACCAACAAAAGCCACTCAGTCAGTGAGAGGTGCTGAAAGGGGTCAACGTGGGGGGTTTGCGAGGGCAAGTAGCGCCTGCTGGCCATGTAATACCACTTTGACTTTGATTTTTATTGCAGGCTGTAAGTTGTGTTTCTCTTTTTAGCTAAAACAAACTTTGCCTATATCTTTATCGATAAAGGTATTCAAAAGACTTATATTTTTTTCCAAGAAAACAGCAACAGTGAGCTGAAAACAGCAAGGCTGAAAGGTGGGCAGACCTGAGCTGCTGGAGACATGAGCTTCCATAAATGAATTAGTCGGTGCAGCTGCTGTATTGTAACAAAAACTGGCAACAAACTGATACTCGAGTTTAACCTCAGAGTCACTTTCTGCTGCACCGACTGACCCAACTTGTAATTTTTAATGACGCTTCTTTACCCTCTCTTCCCCAAATCAAAGCCAATCAGGGAGTTACAAATACTGCAGTTCTTCAAATGACCACTGTAGGTAGGTTGTAAAATTATTTTTGCTTTGTTTATCCTAGTTTCACAAGTCTTTCACGTTTATTCGTTTGTTTTAATTGTAAAAATTATGTGGGGAGACTTTTTTGGTAGAACAGTTGCTTTGATTTTAGTAGAGCTCAAGTTCTTAAGGTTAGTTTTCATTAATTTGCACATTTTTATTTACCTTTATTTAACCAGGGAAGTTGAGAATGAGACTGTTGAGATTAAAAATTTCTTTTTCAAAATGAGCCTGGAAATCTCACAACTCATGAAATCAACCCCCTGGTAAACAAACAAACTAACAAATAAATGCAAGTAAATTTTCCGTAAATTGGGGTTTTAAACCATTGAAAATGGTTGTCTCGCCACGTTGTCTCGCCACGTTGTCTCGCCAGGTTGTCTCGCCTCCTTGTCTCGCCACCTTGTCTCGCCACCTTGTTTATCCACGTTGTCGTGCCACCTTGTTGCACCACCCTGTCCCACCAACCTGCTGAGCCAGCCCGTACCGTCGCGCCACCCGTCACGCTGCCTTGTCGTGCCACTTCATTGTGCCATCTCGTCGTGCCACCTCATCGCGCCACCTCATCGCACCACCTTGTCGTGCATCTTATCATCATTAGCCTTTAAAATACTTCTCGATACACTTACCACACGCACGACAATGGTACTTTCCATTTTCAAAGAGCCATAAAGACACAAATCCATGGCTTGGACTAGGGGTGTGCCAAAATATCGATATTGCGATATATCGCGATATTTAGTCCCACGGTTGATTCTCGATGGGTTCTCACCAAGTATCGATATTATATTTTCATTTTGCGAAGCTGTTGCGTCTGAGTCGCCGACCGGAACTAATGCGCAGTTACTCGCGCTGCGTCGGACTTATTTTCCCGACGCACCGACCTAATTCAGGAAAAAACACCGGCGAGATACTGGCTCGGTATTGCGTGTAATAAAATGTCTACCTATCCTCAATTATCACCTCTGTAGAAGAGGCAGCCGTAAGAAGTGAGTTTGTCTGAGCGCTAGAATGGCCGCGATCGGTTATTTCCTGTTTGATTGGCGCGCTGTGGGAATGAGGCGCGTGCTTCGTAGTTGTTTGTGTGTACTTCAGGTACCGGTCGGAATTTTCACTTTCATGCACTGATATTTACCCTGCTGGTGTACGGTGTAACTTTGTTAAATTTATGGTGTAAGGTTTTCAAATGAACATAATAACTTTTTGCTAATGTTAATTTAAAGTCATTTTTAGATTTAAAAAAATGCAGATTTAATGTGTGAACTTAAAAAAAAATGTAATTAAATAAAGTACATGAAATTCACGGTAAAATAAGATGTTGCTAGTTAATTGAAGAACTTAAAATTGTATAAATTATTATAGATTAAAGTTGTTTATTGCTAATTTAAATAGAATTTCGAATTTTTAATATTTATTGCCATTATTATGAGTGTTTTACCTTGTTACCTGACAATTGACTGACCAAATAGAAAATAAATAAAGATTGGAGAAATAATCTCAAGTGACAGCCTTCAATTTTGAATGCTTAGCCCTTTTCAAATGTGGGAAAAGTGCACTAAAAAATATGTAACACTTGACAGAGGCTGTAAAACATTATATTCCTCATCCTTTGGTGTGACGTTCCTTTGGAGGTAAATAACTGTCACCAATTTGAATTATTTATTTTTGTTCTGTTGCTAACAGTAATTCTGTGGCACTGCTGATCATGTTTACTATTGTTAATATTGAATTTTACAAATAATTCCAATTCAATTGGTGGTAAGTTATGGTATTAGTGATTTTAGGCAACGTTAAACAACAGTGTCTATAATTTGTTGCACAAATAAGACATAAGTTGTTTATTATGATTGTGTTTAAGTTAAAAATAAAATACAATGCGGACATATTTTCCCCCCAAAAAAAGTGTTCTTCCATATAATATTAGTTATTAGAGAGGATTTTTACCAACTATCGCAGTATCGCGATATTATCGATATCGTGAGCCATGTATCGCGTATCGTATCGTGAGTTACCCAGTGATTCCCAGCCCTAGCTTGGACAACCCAAAATCCTCCAGCACCTCTACAAGTCAACCGTCTGCCTCTCTTCTTGACAAACAGCATTAAAAGTTGGATTGGGATATTAAACCACCAAATGGTTTTTGAACGCAGCTGTGTCTGCAGCTCACCACTTCCCCAGGAGATGGGTGAAATGCAGAGAACAAATGTGTGACAGCTATTGGAACTACAACTTTTTCATCATTTGTCACCAAGGTCGACGGAAGATACTAATGCAACAAATGTGTTGGAGTTTAGCCGCAAAGAGCACAATAAACAACGTAGAAGGGTTAAAAAAATATTCATTGAATCACAAGTTACTGAGACGGATTAGCTGGAGCGTTGATGCCACTCACACATTCCAACAGCGGCCGACAGGTTTGCAATATAACGAGCAGGAGAAAGGAATAAAAATCAGCGACTGGCAGATTGAAAGTTAAAAGACTGTAAAATGTTCACATCACAGGAGGGAGAAGCTTTCAGCAAGTGTCATTTCTTTTTTTCGGTCCCCGTCGTTCGTTTAACGGTCCCCTGGCCTTCACAAGGCTCTTGATTAGCAAACAACAGCCTCTGAGATAAAAACCCTCTCATAGACGCAGACTGCATTTGCATGTAAAGAGATTTGCAGGTTTTCATGCCTGTGTGTACTCACAGGAAGGCCTCTGATTCCTTAGTTTGTTTCCATTTATGAGTCAACTTGATACTTGATATTTATTTAAACCCCCCTCTAATAAGTTTCCTCACGCTGATAACATGTTTGGATTTTCTGATCTCGCAGCTTCTGTGACTCGGAGTAAAAAGGGAGCACTCCGCGCGCTTGTTCTATCATGTTAGTTGCTTATTAGCGGCTTAATTGCTCTCAGAATCAGCGGGCTGGTTTAATTGAATTTAAAGCACGTCAAGCATACAAGTGATAAGTGCATCGAAAACGAGCATTTGAGGAATGTTTAGATTTCTCTTTGGAGCTCGGAAGCTGGATTTGTATTCATGCAGAATGGAATAGCTTCTGATTTCAGAGAGGGGAGGAAAAAAAGAGAAAACCTGCAGACTCGTGCTGCTCCCATCATTCCGCTCGGCAGCCTTGATCAGTGTGCGCTCGGTAAAGATGTCTAAAATAAAGAAAGATTATTAAGAAGTGCATCAAGAAGATTTGCATTAAGTGTGAGGCCCTGCCAGCCAATACACGGATAATTTGGTTTATAAATGAAGACATGCAGCTCAGCATATTACTTTCATATGAGAACAGCAGTCGCTTCTTGACTTCACCCCTTGTAATGACTTGGTTAAACATAATTTATGACTCGGATCATAAGTTATTCACCAATGCGCTGATTAATTATGTATGTCCAAAATGTAATATCTCTGATTATGTGTGACAGTAGATTTTCATCGTTACAGATGGGGGGGAGTTGGGAGCAGCCGCTTCCCGCTAAGAAGCTTTCTTTTTGTAAATTGATACAGGCGCATATAAAAATGTGTTTATCCTTCGCTTGATGGCATAACACTGAAGGATTTACGGCTGCAGCACAATGCATTCATCCATTAAAGTCATTAGTTCAAAGCCAGCACTTAATCCGTGTGAAATGTAGAAGATCCAGATTGAAGAGGATAAGCAGCTTTTGCTCTACTCTCATTTAAGAGTGAATGCTTATTCCATTCAGATGATTGATTCTCATTTATAAAAGAGTGCTTGATTTATGATGCCGGAGCAAAGTGCTCGGATCCCACAACCTGAAACTGGAACGGATTTTTCTGCCTTATTTATTTATGAAAACACACCAAATCTAACTTTTATGAAAAGTTTGAGGAACCTTGACTCAGAGTTGCGGCTATTGACTGACTTTTGGATAACTCCTTCCTCGAGAGTGAACTTGCAACAGAACCAAAAAGAATACCTGACAGATCTCAATGCGGCATGAACTGAAACTTTATCTTTCTGGAAAAGGTGGTTTGCAATATTTCCTGCTGGTAGCTCATTCTCTTCTCTTGTAAAAGAAAATGCCAAGCATGCAATGTAATTGCACTGAATCAAACAGATGTTACAGCCAGCAGAATATGTTTGCATAACCAATCAGCCTCCTGACAGAACATGTAATATACGTGCTGGCTCGCCTCTCAACACATTCCAGTTTCATGGTAATGATTGCATCTCTTCACACCATTTTTCTGTTTCTATATTTCCCTTCGTGACACTGAGGCTGGCTCTCCTGCAGTATACATCCATGAGCTGTTACTGTCCACCGAGTGTTACCAAAAAGCAATGGTGGGAGGGTTGTCTGTCAACATTTGTGCATGAGGGGCCGGTTTAACATCTATTGCATACAGTGTAATCACACAGCCTTTCAGTGTTTCTTAATTTTAACAATTAAGGCCTAGCAAAAATGAATTATGTGCACCTTCAGGGGTCACCACAGCAAATCAGCTTTCAGTGATTCACATACTTGGTTTGGCAGAGTTTTGCACCGGATGCCCTTCCTGACACAACCCTGTATTTTATTTTGGCTGGGACGGGCACAGGGGGACCCAGACACCCTCGCAGCCATGCAGTTGGCAGTAATGGTAAGGGTCTTGCCAAAGGACCTACACTGGATTATGCTAATCGGACCCCTGGGACATGAACCCTAGTCTCCCATGTGCCAGTACTACACACAGCCAAGTGGACAATCCAGTGTCCAAAAGTGAATAATACATAAAAGAATGGAATAACAAGGCATGACGGCATGCTTTTGGTTGTAGATTGGTTGAGGTTCTTGTCTTGTCATGCAAACGATTGGCTTGAATCTTACTTTGCTTTTGCAATTGCAGCATAAACACAGCAGTCAAAATTTATGGCAAGGCAGTTCCATTCGTCAGGTTTAGGCAAGTAAATGAAAACCCAGGTGCAGGAAAAAAAAAACGAAACAAAAAGTGATGACTCAGAAGAAAGAAAGTTTTGGAAAGGTAAAGAAACACTGAAGACACAGAGGGCTCTTTAAACATCCATCCATCTTCAGAACCCATTGAATTCCTTTCAAGGTCAAGGCACTACTGGAGCCAACCCATCATCTGTTGGGTAAAGGTGCGCCCCTACACCCTGAACATGTCACCACTCTGTTTCAAGGCCACATACACACCTAGAAGCAATTTAGACAAACCAATTAACCTATGAAGCATGTTTTTATGGACTGTGAGTAGAAACTGCAGTACCCAGAGAAAAGCCATACATGCCTGCATGAGGAGAACATGCAAACTCTATACAGAAAGGACCCAGTTGTGATTGGGACCAGGGCTGTAGGGCAAGAGCGGTAACCACTACTCCACAGTGAAGTCCACTCTTTAGTCAGTTCTGTTATTAGCTAATTTCAAATAGCTGCAATTGTTCCAAGGGGATCCTTAGAAGAATGGGCGGAGTCCATCTGGAAGAATGCCCAAAGAGCCTGAGCAGAAAGCCAACAATAAAATTCGAGATTAACCAAAGAAAAATAAGCAAATACCATAATAGTCATAAGTTCAGCTCCTAGATGGACAATTAGTTGGGTTAGTGTGGTCACAATTTTATTCTGAAATTAACACTTGAATGGTAAATGGTGTATACTTGCACAGGGCTTTCTACCTTCCTTGAATGCCCAAAGTGCTTTACAGTCACAGACCCATTATTCACACTCTGATGGTGCCTCAGCTGCTGAACACTGGTCCCAGCATTCCACTAGAGGCAATTCGGGGTTCAGTGTCCCACACAAGGACACTTCGACACATGGACGGACAGGGCAGGGATCGAACTTCCGATTACGAGTTGACCGCCATACTGCTGCACCACAATCGCAGTGGACTTATTAGGGACTTAATAGCAATCTGCTGCACACCCCCAACCCCCCAATCCATCAGGTTGTTGGTTTCCTGTCCAACACTCTGAGGCGATGAGTTGACTGATCCTTTAGTGTGGAGTGTCTAGAAATCAAGATGCAGGAATGTTACCGGATGCTGGTAACATTCCATGCTTGCTCACATGGAAAACTGGGTGTGTATTTGGTGCAGACAGAAAATCTGTCTCAACTGCAACAAGATTGATGGGAAAGAGCCCAATGTGGCAAGTAAGGGGTTTTCTGGAAACCCCTTTAGAGATATGTCTGTGGAAGTAAACCACTCTTTGTTTCTCACCTTGTACTCAGAGGAAGCTACCCTTCAGTGGTTGGCATTGCTGTCAATCTCTTTGGGTTCCTTAGCAACGGATTCCAAAAGTCCCTCGAGGTGCGCTGGCAGTGCCTTACAAATGCTAAATTAATAGATATTAGGGGGAGTGTTGCAGGGAAAGAGCTGGAGCTCTATGAATGAAAACAAACTGATGGAGAGGAATGCTGGCTGACGAATCGTTCTAGAGTAGGACTGACCAAATCCAGGCGTCGAGGGCCGGTTTACTACTGGTTTTTCAGAGATGCTCGATTAGCTGTTGATTACCTGGATCAGGTGTGTTTAGCCAATAAGGAGCTTCAATGACAGGCTGGTTGGAAACATAGGACACCGGCCCTGTTCTAGAGCCTCCCCTTTTATCCTCCCGTTGACAAGTAAACAAGTCAATCAAGTACTCAAGATCTCCCTTGCTACAAGTTCATTAGGGCTAAAAGGAGTATTCGGGTGCTCCGGTGCTCGCGATCTTTATAAATATAGTAAATTATAGGAAAATACAATCAAAATACCATCTAGGGACAATGTATTTTTGCTCTGAAATGCAGATTAATGTTGGATTTTAAGTTTGCGAACTAAAACAAAGCCGAAAGAGCTTCCGGTAGCCACCGGAAGTAAACGCATCTTTGTGACGGTGAAGCTTCCGTTTTCAAAGTAAAACTGGAGCTTTTTTCATTCAAAAACTGAGACTAAAGTTCTGTTCACTGACATAACTTCTGAAAAAAAAAGAATTAACTTTAACATCGGAGCTTTAGCTCCAGTGTTTACATTCTTTTGGTTATGGTAACTCTTCAACAGTTGACGCAATTAACTAAATTCCAGCTTATTCTGAAGAAACGCAGCCTCACACTGCTGAAAGGAGGATGTAATCAACATGAATCAGCTGATTCTGCTGCGTAAAAAAAAACTTTTTCACACGGGCTCTGCACTGTAGAATATTGAACTTTGATGATAGAGAAACTGTGGAGAACAGTTTCAAGTTTTGTTGTTAAATGATACAAAACGACTGTGATTTTATCTATTTTATGTTGTTTATGATACTGCTGAACTTAACCAGTAGGTTGACAAAACAAAAGTTTAAAATGGAAAACAAAAATTCTTTCTTTCTGAATCTTTTTTTTTTTTTTATTTTTTATCAGTTTTGTTGATTCTGATCTCCTGTTCTAAATAAAAGGTATAAATGTTGGTGATTTAATACAAGTAATTTGGTCACATACACCTGGTTAATCTGAGAGATTAATCTATTTTTGAAGTGTCCAGGCCAGGTGGAGTCATGAATAGAACGGGACGCATCTTGAAGGGACCACAGGTGTATCTCAAAGTTTCCTTAAGGCTCATGTGGTCACATCGTGGGAAATAGTGAAATTGGAACAAAATTGTTGTGTGTGGTAAGTTTGTTAAGGTGTATTTGTAAGGGTAATGTAAGTTGCACAAACTTCTGACATGGGGTGATGCTGTGACGCAATGCCCCCATGCCACAATTATTAGTTAAAGTGTGAGTACTGGCCCCTTGCTTCCATAAGTAGGATACCTGCAGAATGTCCACACAGACAACATTATTATTGCCTAAAATCCTAATTTCTAACATCCATTTGGAATGATCCCCTGTAAGCCTGAACAGTTGCTCCCAGGCGACAATGAGGTTGGTCAGTGAGGTCATGATGGAACCAGGAATGTTTGTAGGTGTGGAACAAAACTCCATAGACCAACGCACCACATGCACCCTGTGAAACTTGGATGAGCGGGAAGGAGCAGAAACGGTGGTAAGGTCAAAGAAGTTATGTGGCTCGTCGTAAAAATTCAGAGAGAGGTCAATGATCCGAGCCCCTTTACCACCCAGTCAGTCCCCACCATTGTAGCTCTGCCTGTCATAAACTTAACATGAAGGCCACCCTAACACGTTCAACCATTAATGCTGAATGAAGTTATTTGCAAGACATGGATTACAAAGGAAAGCTGAAGCCAGTACAAGAGAAAGTGACTTAGTTAATACATAAAAATCTTTAAAATTATGTAAAGGGACCAAATCCAGGACTATATATATAAAACTAAGTTTGATAAATAACAATCCTGAACAAAAAAGGACACTTCTTATCTTCAGAACATGAAATTTTATTCTCTCATGTGCCAACAGAATAAAGGCGGGCAAATCCTCATATATATACACAAGACCATCAGGCCACACCTTTCTTAACCGCGTAGCCTGCTGGGTGTGAAATCCAGGAGTGGGGGTAACACCACAAAGGGACCAAATCCAGGACTATATATATAAAACTAAGTTTGATGAATAACAATCCTGAACAATAGTTATATAATGCTGCACAACAATCGTGAGAAAATTAGATGATTGTCCTAGCCATGCACTTTAGTATTTGACCAGATGCATCTGTGTTTTGGATAAATCTCTTTTAAATACACACTACCCATGCCAAGTCCTGCTCCTCGTGTCATTTAAATCTTGGTAAAAAAGGAGCTTCATTATTTTCTTCTATCTTAAACCTGTATGACGGCATGTTTTTTCCTTTTCTTAAGACTGTTCCTTCTTTTCCACCAGACTCTGCCGAGCATATGATCCACAGTGAGCATCTCTGCTGCCATATAGTGATTCTTTGCAGAGCTGTCTCCCAGCTGATCTGTAGTTAATCTCTCAGAGATCTCCGGCGGGAGGAAATGATGAAGGGTGGGTGAGCAAGAAATCGAGTTACTCTGTGCTGCTGCTACCGCCCGACAGGATTCTTTCTTCTTGCCAGTGCTCTTTAGGGAGTACTCTAATGTCCAAAACCCTAGCAAAACTTCTCTGACTCTAGTGATTGTGCCTGTGGTTTGTGTGTTGGTGTGTGTGCTGGTTGTCAGTGTTTGCTCGATGACTGACATGTAATAAACCTTATCGGACTTTCAGTCTAAGCCTGCAAGAATTGTGTCAGATTTGAGAAAGTCAAGAACACGAAACGTCAGGAATTTGTCCTAGTGGTTGAATCTATGGTGCACTTTTAGTTGAGGCAGAACATTAAGAACTTTTTGCCTCTGTGAGTAACCCTTCTGCTCACCCAGGCTTATTTACATTAAAAGTGGGGTCATCTGGACCCCACAAAACAGTGCGCTGAACTTTTTTTTTCAGCGATTGTCGATTTTTACTGGTGTCCAATAACAGACATGAAGTCTTGTCCACCTTGTCGACTTTGGTCATGGAAGGGCTAGCACCTCAATGTAAGGGTGAGGTCATCTGGACCCCATAAGAGAGCATGAGGGATTCAAGATGAAACTGAAAAATCTATCTCAGATTTTAAATCATTTTTCTTGAAAAATCTTTGCAGCTGATTGGCAAAAAAAGTAAAAATTCCTAAAGTGATTGTCAAGCTATGTTCAAACGTTTAGCAAAGTTTATTCAAGCAACCACTTTCAGTGAAAAGTCTATGTAAACGCATATACATGTTTATTTACAATTTACATTGACTCAAAGCTCTTGTGTTCAAATGGTATAATGATAGTATCTATGACGGTTTTCAGGCTTTACGTACACAACGTACGTTGAAAGTTCAAACAGGTTGCACTTTGACCAATCATTGACTCAGATTTGGCAGTGACCATTGACAGAGATGGACAAAACAAGTTCAAATGAAATGAAGTCAATTCAGTTTCCATTTTTCTGTGGTACGGATTTTGCTCGATTTTGCCATTTTGGGACCAAACAATGTAGGAAGCAGGGATTGGTCTGAGAATCTGTCAATCAGACACTCTGAATGTTTGGGGTGGGGCCAGCGGGCACTGCATGCTCTTATTGAGACATCTGATTGGCCAGTTAATAACTTGAATAACTTCTAATAGACAAGACAAGAGACAATATATCATGAAAAAAATTAGGTTTACCAAGAACATGTTAAAAAGAGACACCAGAGCAAGAATGATTATTCTGACAAACAGAATGATTGAGTAATAGTCGTTTATTTTTGAGTCTATGGGATTTTGGCTTTCTGTGACCAGCGGGTACTAGATATTTGGAACGCGAGGGGGAGGGGATGATCCTTTCAGTTCTCTCTATGTACTGTATGTGGTAGTGAAATATGGATGGTGTCCTTTTTAATTCAAGTTAGTGCCAACTATTGGACAGTTGATCATGGGCTGCATGGATATATATATTTGAAAAATATATTTTGTCAAATTTATACGAGTTGGAAATAATCGCAAGATAACATCGATCCAGTAATGACAATAAAATGATTTGGAGGCCCCCGGGCCTTCACTTTGATACATTAACTCTAAACTGTCCCTAAGTGTGTATGAGTGTGTGATTGTGGCCTGGCGATCTGTCCAGGGTGTACCCTGCCTTCACTCACGAGTAACCGAGTTAGGCATCGACAGCCCTGTGACCCTAAAAGAGCAAAAACCAGTTCAGAAAATGAACGAAGGCATGGATGGATCATGGAGGATAAATCAATAATTTGTGCCTGGTTGGAATTATTTCACAACAAGGCTGAATCTTAATTGCTGCCCTACCCTGATCCCTTCTCCCTAATCCTAAATGTATCCCTATAAGTGGAGACATATTGAAAAAAAATTGTGTCTTCAAATTTGGATATTTCTACCACTTGAAAACGTCTTTAATAGTTGCCAGTGCTCAGATAATACACAACATTGGTTTTATAACTTTAAAAAGTCCTGTTAAAACAAAAACTCAATACTTAGATATAAATGTAAATGTCTATACTTCAGAGCACACCCAAGTGAAGAAATACATTTCTCCTCCGCGCCACAAGAACGACGTGAATCACCCTACTGGTGAAGTGATAACCAGCCCTAAGACATTACGGCTACCCCTTGAAAAAACAAGTTCACACACTGGTAAAGCTCCGAACGCCCCTAATATTGGAGCAATAGGGAGGAGCCGTAGGGGTAGGGAAGAAATTTAGATCTGTGAAAGAAAAAGCCTGAAGCAAGATTTGTAAGATTTGTACCGCTTCAAATTTTGCACCAAACCTTTTCTTACTGTAGGCGGACATGCGCTAGTAAACAGTAGAAAAGGAAGAAGAAGCTCCTCTCCACTCTAGTGAAATCACCATGGGCTAAACATGCGTTCAAGAATGCGTGTTTAGCGCGTTCAAGAGCATAAGCGTATTGATGATACGTTTACAACGTTCATCGTATATGTAGTTGTGGCTGGTCGCACTCTTGCCGCGGGGCAGCGCAGTATACAATCATCTGCGTTGTGTCTTAATAATGAGTGTCACAGGGACTGCCTTCCAGACATGAGGGTTTACTGTAAAAACACACATACAGCACAAATCATTCACTGCTGGCCTCACTTGCACACACAACCTCCTCTCGGCCATTCCCACAGAGACTCAGACCTGTGCAGATTTCAAAATTACATTCAATAAAATGTAGAGCGTGATAGTTTACAGTTTTTTAACACTTTTTCTTCAACAAACTGTATTTTTATATTTTCCAAACCACAAAACATTGAAATAAATAAAACTATACAATACAATATACTTAGAGCAAAAACTAATACAGTAACAAAAAGCAAAAAATAACAACCTTAAAAGAAGGCCCAAGACATGCTGCTAGCATTAGCAGGTTTCCAAGTGCTGCATTTACAATTAAAAACACATTTCACAAGACTAACAAGGGGAAAAATGGCTAAAGGAATGTTAGAACTAATTGACAATATATTTCTATGTTTAAAACCTAACATAAACTTATTTTCCTTTTTGATATAGCAAGAGCAAAGTCTGCTGCTTACCTCCTCTTGGCTGTTCCCACAAAGACAGGAAGTAGCGCAACCACCAAAATAAAAGTCTATGCTCAGAACTTTCTCAGATAAACAACAAAATAAAGATAGTAAGAAATATTTTGGTGAAATTAATAAAACAAAGACCACGTGGGCTACACAATGTAAACGTCAGAGATCCTTCAGCACAGTGGTTGTGTTCTACTTTAGTGAACTCTATGGTTCGCTTACCATTTTGTAGTAGTCCAAATGTACAATTCCAAAATCTATGGCTTTCCCAGGAGTCTCTGCAAAAATCAGATTCTCACAAGATTTTTGAGTATAGATCACAATTCATTGCATTTGAATTATTTTTCATGTGATAAAAATACAATTTTGTTTACTTTTTATTTATAGTCCATCTTTTCATCATCTGATCACAATTGATTTATGAATAGTCCTTGTAAAATGTTCCTATTTATTAGGTTTTTGTTTTGGGAAATCAGTGACATCATGTTTACCAGAAAATTGTGTCAGAATTGCTTTTAAAATCCAGGGCACAAGGTAGTTCCTCACTATGCGTTTTATTTTGTAGTTAGAGAGTAGGGAGGGAATTCGGACATCTCCAGTGAGGGACTGTCTGTTTCTGGTGATACTTCCATGTGGTTGATATCCAGTTGGAAACCTGTCAGACGGTACTGGGCTTTTCTGCTCTCTCTTGAGATCCCCTCCAGCTCCAAACAAGTGATTCTCCACAGAGATAACAGAGAAATGATTTTCCTCATTTTCTTTTGCTTCCTTTTTCTCCCCCCCTTCCCTTAAGAAGAAACACCTGAGTGTCTGTTAAACAAGAAAAGGAGACAAACATCTGACTTTTATCCGAGCGTAAGCAGAGGCAGGCATTAATCTGCTGAGCAAATGCTTTCGCGCATGCTGCCCCGACAATACAAACTTTCTCATCCCGTTGTGCCTTGAGGAGTTCTCACAATTTGTACAAGATGAGAGACGGAGAAGGAGGATGGGTAGGGAGCAAACTGACTGAGACAGAGGGAGAAAATAGAGAGGCAGAGAGAAAGACTGGCGTTCTCCAGCAGGCTTCTCTTTTTCTGCGAAACCCAGAGGCTCCTCTAAAGCTTTTAGTAAGAAAACAAGTGAGTGTGCAGTGGATCAAACAACAGCAGCAGCCTCTTCCAGGCCTACCCTGCAGACTTGAAGCCTTGATATTTCAGTTACTATCATGCTCTCATGTTGGGCTTGTTTCTTACATTGTTCTGAAAATTAAAAATAAAAAAAACAAATCATGCCATTTTTTTAATACCCAATCTAAAGAAAATTATGTTTTTAACATGTTCTAGTAGAACTGTTTTTAAAGATGGGCAACATTTATAAAGGAAATTAGACTTAAAATTGTACTTGTGAGTATTTTTCATTCAAATCATTGAGAGCAGATGGTACTCTGGGCAGGTTTAAGGCCCCTACTACAAGCTCTCAGTAATGGGGGAGGGGAACGGGGGCAAGGTTGCGTTGTTCCAATGCTCCCGCCCAACACTCTAAGGCGAATTTTTAAGGAACTGCTTCTGCCCTGCAGAAGCTATGTCCAAGAAAACTGCACAGATTTTTTTAATTTTGGCTAAAGACGGCATAATCATAGTTAATACGCTTTTAGAATACATCAAAAGATGATCAGAGTGGGTTTTCAGGCTTTCTTTGGCTCTCTTAACCACAAATATATATTTTTAGATTTGAGGAAAAAATATTCCTTTGTGAGCCCACCTCTGTGGCCTGGTCAAACGTTTAAGGGCAAATCTCCTAAAAAACAAAACTAAACAAAAAAAAGACAAAAATCGCACAAGCAGTTTTTATATCTTCACGGTTTTTTGTTTTAAAGGTGAACACTAGCATCTTCTCAGTGCACAGAAACACAAATGTTCTGGAGGGGGGAAATGTAAACAGACTGTAGAAATTAATTTGTTCAACTGTTTCTACACATTCCCCTTACACATCACTAAATGAAGCAAACAAGCTTTTTTTACACAAGAGCAGTTATAGTCCACTGCAGAATAGCTGTTGTGGTGTTTTATTAAAAATTAAACCAGCAAAACAGATTCTAGCAGTTTCCCCCCAAAAAACAGTCAATTGGACATGGTTTATTTTTTAATGTTGATGTTGTTTCACTATTTCCAAGAAGCATTCTAAAATACAAAATATAGGGGTTAGAGAGCTGCTTTAAATGCTTCTGGAAAGAAATGTGTCTAAAACATGGCACAATGTTCTACTGGTTTGGAGACTATAGGATGAACAAAAGTCTGAGTCTCTTGGCTGGTTGAAGACAGCCGCTGGTTCTTCTGCATAGTCAATCTAGCCTCAGACTGACTTTAGTTCACGTATCTGTCCGATATAAAGTTACATGAACAAACAAAGCCACAACAAACCAAAGACTCTTGATAACTCCTAAAAGTCATAGTGACTACCAAAAAAGTCACACGCACCCATACAGACGCTGCAGATTCTTGGGTTGTCCGGGCCGTGGAGTGTCCTCAAGAGGAACGGTCACATCTTCAGGTGTTCCCTTTGTGGCTCGTATGGTATGTCATGAAACTGACTGCCTCTGTCACGGTGAATCCAGCATTGCGCCGCACTATTGTCGTTAGTAAGGTGATCGTACTGGCCACCTACTGACGACATACGAATGCGGCATACATAGGATGTGCAGAAGATATGCAAGTGCCCGAAAGACCCCCATATGATGTCCACATCAGTTACGCTCTAATTGCCTAATTTACTTATTTCTAATGTGAACAGCACTTACGGGCCCTTTGTACGACATCCAGGATTTGGTTGGGTTAGAAAAAAAAAAAATTGTATGCCGTGCGTGTCTGTGTCCCCTCAAAAAAAGTATGTATGAACTTTTTCACTCTATGGACTCAGCGATTGGTCTACAGTCTTGTTATTTCCTGAGTGCCTCCTTAGTTTTGCGCCTTTATCCACAAATAAGTGCTGTTGTGACTAAGATTTAAGCAGCATGCATAATTGTCAATCGCTCAATGATGAGACAACAAACTCACTGTGTGCTGCTGTAATGCCTTTCTCTTTTAGGTGCATGGCTTATCACAGACAAGGATTTTTATGATATCAGGGGTTCATAACATCCTCCAGAAGAATTGTGAACAATCAAAACGAGGTCATTCCGTTGGGTACAGGAAGGAACTATTAAATCAATGTCATACTCACAAAATATACATTTTAGCTCTAGTTTCTGTTAAAATCTCTATAAATATAGAAAAATGTTTGACTCCAAAGCATAAAAATAACACCACATTTGTCTTTTATTGTTTAGTTTTTGCCTCCCCCCTTCCTCTTTTTGTTCATACCTCAGAATAGACTTTGCTGTTTGTCCCAAGCTTCACATACCCAGGATTGACTTGGGGCAAAGCTTGCCCTGTTCCACATTTCAGTGCGGGGCACATGTGAATGACGCATTGTAATTACTGTCAGCCTTATGGGCAGAAGGCAAACCTGGGTTTCAGTCACTTTGTGTGAGTGGATTCATATCATTAAACCCACTCACTTCCTCACACTTCTTTTTCCCCCTAAAGCTTGTTGTGACACGACTTCATTTCAGTGTTCGAAGCTGAAAATATAAAATGGGATTTACGCTTCTTAATGACTGATTGAGATCTATCATTTGGATCTAAGATGAATAACAACATACAATAAGAATTTCTAGATCTTAGAGCCCATTTTATTGTAAAAGTTATATGGAAAAAAAAAAAAAAAATCTGTTAAGAGGCAGCTGGAGTTGCCTGCCTCAAAAATAGTAAGACTGCAGGCACTTGTTCAGTTTCTGTGTTTCTTTTGGTCCAGAGCTGAGATTTTCCTTGGAGGGTGGTATTGTGCTAGAATGTGTGTGGAATTTATATTTTGCAAAGAGGTTTCAGGGCACAGTTTTTGCCCTAACCTTGTCATCAGGCATTACATTTTAAATTTGCTCCGTTTGTGCAGAGCGGCGCTTTGGCTTTCCCCTTGATTTCTTTTATTCCTAAGATTATCAAAGGGATCTGCGCAGCTTGCACGGGTTTCGTTTACATGAGCTTTTCACTGTCTCATGTTATGCTGACTCACAGATCTGCATAAACGCACGCGCTCACCCGTGTATCATACCATCTCCTCTTACAGGTGTGCGGTTTCAGTTCTCAGTTCTGTATTTTCCTCACTGTAAGCAGGACTTAAAAGCTTTCATTTTTTTGTTTTTGATTAATTCTGGTCAACTGATGTTGAAGCAATTCTAGAGGGACGCAGCGCTCAATCAAAGTGTAAGTTTGTTTTTTCACGAGTTCCAAACAAGGTTTGGTGTTATTATAAACACGTTAACATGCTAACATGTAGTACGTGTAGTGGTGTCAGACTGTATTTTTTTTACATGTTACTGATAAGGTTGGTAGTTAGCGTAGTCACAGTAACATTTCATTTTGTTTTAGCTGTGTTCGTCTTTTTTTTTTCGTGAGGGTAAACACGGTTGGGAGTTACAGACATTGTAAATACGCTAACGTGTTGGGTGTATTTTTTTTACGTGTCACAAAAAACCTTGAGAGTTGATGAAGTCACAGTAGTGTTTGTTTTAGCGGAATCAGTCTTTTTTGCGTGTTGTAAATCAGGTTGGCTGTCATTTTAAATAAAAGGTAACACAGCTAACATGTAGCGGTGTTGGATTGTTTTTTTCTGTTGCTAACAAGGTTGGGAGTTAGCATAGTCATAGGCATTGTTGTAGTGACATCATTGAGTTTTTTTTGTGTTGCAAACAAATTTGGGAGTTACAGGCATTGTGAATACGCTAACGCAGCTAACATGTGCTGGTGTTACCCTCTGTTTTATAATGTTACAGATAAGGTTGGGATTTAGTTTAGTCACAGTAAGATTTGTCTTAACAGTTTATTTTTCTTTATGTGCTGCAGACAAGGTTGGAAGTTATAGGCATTGTGAATACAGTAACGTAGCAGTGTCTGTGTTTTTTTTTTTAACTTGTTGATAACAAGGTTGAGAGTTGGTATGGTCACAGTAACGTTTCTCTTGGCAGTATTACTCTGTATTTTCACATGTTGTACACAAGGTTGTTTGTCATTGTATATATGCACGAGTACAGCTAACATGTAGCAGTGTTGAAGTGATTTCTTTTTCATTCTTTTGCATTACTATCAAGGTTAGGAGTTAGTATAGATATAGTACCTTTTATTTTAGTGACATCAGTCTGGTTTTCATGGTGCAAACAAGGTTGGGAGTTAGAGGGATTTTGAATATATTAGTGTAGTGGTGTCAGTGTTTTTTTTTTTTTTTTATGTGCTACTGATAGGATTTGTTTTAGTGCTACCAGTCTGTTTTTTTGTGTCACAAACAAGTTTGGGAGTTACAGGCACTAAGAATATGCTAATGTATAGTGGTGTCGGACTGTTTTTCTTTTTTAACTTGTTAGTGTAGTAAAAGTAACGTTTCTTTTAGCAGCATCATTCTGTTTTTTTTTTTTTTTTAAGATTGGATGTCATTATTAGATGTTGTGAACATATGCTAATGTGGCTAACATGTAGCTTTGTTGGGTTGTGTTTTTTTTTGTTATCAACAAGCTTGGGAGACAAAAGATAATAAACTTTAGTGATCCCTTGCAACCCCGGCCCTAGGCAAAAAAATGATCCCGCCAGTGCATCCCTTCTGTCTCCGCCCCCATTATTCAAAAGTAATTTTTCACTTGTGCGCAGAAAGTTTTTCAGAGAGCAGAGCCAGAGTCCCTGCAAGCACACTTGACAAAAATGCAGCGCATGCGTGCGTTCACTGAAATTCTGCAAGTACGCACGCATCACTCATGCCCCCCCGAGGGACCAGCTGATACACGCGGGAGTAGACATTCTCTCGCGCAGGAGGACTTTTTCTGCTCGCTGAGGATGAAACATGAGCGCGTGGAGATATCTTATTTCTGCGTGGAGTACACCAAGCTTCGACAGGGCTGCGTCAGGCAAGGAGGGGCGCAAATATGTCAAACTTTTGAGTTATTTTATTTATGGTTTTAGTTATTAACTTTTTACAAACATTTTACATGAAAAAAAGAATGGAATGTCAAACTGTAAAAAAATAATAAATAAAAATAATTGCAAGATGGCACCATAGGCGACCGCCTAGCTCACCTATCCCTAAAATAAACTGGTGGTAGAGCAACACATCCAAAGACAATTTACTCAGAGGTGTGCAGCAGCCACTCAGATCAGGCAGTGCTAATCGCCCAGAAAAGACACATTAGGTAGGGCAGGGTATGACGTCAAAAATCAAGCATCTTCGACCTGTTGCAGAAAAAACAGCTTAGATTGAAGTTCATGCAAAAATCCATCAACATTTAGGCAACATTGATTCACAAAAACGAAAGATTCACAAACACCATGCCGCGCATTATTGCGCAGTCATTTGTTTCAGTGGTGTCACTTCGTTTTTTTATATGCTTCAAGCAAGGTTGGAAGGCACGTATTGAGAATACGCTAATGTGGCTAGCGCTTATGACGTTGCCAATGTGTAGCAGTTATGAACAAGTTTAAGAGTTATAGTTAACACAATTAATAAAGTCTTAATGAATTATGTTTGACTTGTCTAATATGCCTTATATATGATATACATGCAAAAATAGACTACTCACACCCTATAATATAGTGTGCCCTAGTGTGGAAAATGCAGTAATTGACAACTGCGACAAAGGAAGATATTTCAAAGGAGCATTTTGACTTTAAAGAATAGGATTATTCTGTATGCGGTTAAAAAGTGGAAGCTGCATCGAATTACTGACAGATCAAGCTGCGGCAAACAGCTGCTTGCCATCTTTTCAGGATGCTCTCACAGCAGGAGCTTTCTTTCTTCCCTGTGTTTTGTCAGTCACAAAAGAGAAAACATTAGTCTGTTTTTCACACTGAATCGCAATATCTTTTTACAAGTAATAATAACTAAATAATGGTTGTGATACACCTCTCAAAGGGTAAATAAAAAAATCTGCAGGATTTCTTACTATTTTTGAGATGTTTTTGCAAAGTCTCTCTCTGTGATTTTGTCAGTTTCATTTTTTCTTTCAGTCAGGCTTTTTCTTTTTCAAAATGTTTTTTCCTAAGATGTTTGGAATTTGTTGCGTTAAAGTGTCATTTAAGGCATTTTGGTTTATTTTTGTCATAAAGAGGATGTTTTTTTTCCACCCAGCTCTTTCCTGGCTTATTTGCTTGTGGTTTTCAACCAGCATTCACTGTGACAGCAAAAACTCCTTGCTGAAGCCAAATGAAAAATTAAAAAAAATTGAGCTGTGTGTTCTCAATATACGGATGACAGATTGCTTCTTTCACCCTGAAAGTAATGCAGGACTCAAACCTAAATGTTTGTTTTCTTGCTCAGTTTTTCTTTTGGGGGTCGCCACAGCAAAGTCCTTTGTTTTTTTTTTTTGTTTGGCTAATGTGTCTCCTGCCCTAACATTTATCCAGGATCGGGACTAGCAAATGAAATAAGTGGGCCCAGGCTGCTCTCCAAAGACTATCCAAGCCCAACCTTCTTTGTTTCTTAGATTAAACGAGATCATTGAGGTTTTTTGGTGCTGCACTGTTTTATCTGACATTACTGAAGCTAGCTATCCCTTTAACAGTCATTCGACTACTGCAAGTCTTCAGCTGTTTATACGAACAAGCTAAATTCGGCAGCCTTGCACTGACATGCAAGACTTTACAGTAGATAGGTGCTCACGCTATCCACATAAAACAGGTCGTTCTGTTGCAGAGAAAAACAACCGTGCGCCATTATGCAAGTGCCGCATTTCTTGCATTCATCAGAATCGGATGATTCACATATATTGCATGAATGGATGAAGATTTATTAACTTACACAAAGTTTTTCATACATTAGAATAGTGCTGCTGCTGCTGCTGAAAAAAAAACAAAGCCTGAAGCAAGATTTACAAGATTTACACTGCTTTGACATTTGACACCTAGACTCTTCCAACTGACGGGATATGGACTAGTATTGGGTAGTGGTGTGAACACCATGAGTTAAATGTGTGTTCCGTGCATAACATGCCCTCTGTGAAAGTAGGTCTAAAGGGTTAAGTATGTCGTTAAATTTCTAGCAAAAGTGCCCCACAAGAGCATATTAAACTTCACGCGCACAAATGAACGTTTACAGGCACAATTTTGTCCCAATGAGCACTCGTGTTGTCTTACACGCACGCTTAACAATTAATGCCTGAGTTTGTGTACAAAAACAACAAAATGTAAACCTGCATGTGACTGGCCACTTTTCTATTGGTCCCGCCCTGTTACCTTTGCTAGGGCGATACTGACGCCATAACTAGATCCATGTACCATTCAAAGTAATATAAACAAAAATAAAAATGAAAAATGACTTTTTCACATAATTATCATTTTCTAAACTTTTAGAGAAACAGATACATTCTTTATGCTCCCATCAAAGTATTAATCTAACCCTCATGCTCTCTTATGTGGTCCAGATGACCCCAGCCTAACATTGAGGCGTTAGCCCTTCCATGACAAAGGTGGACAAGACTTCATGTCTGTAATTGGACACCAGAAAAGATGGACAATCATTGAAAAAAAAAGTTCAGCGCACTGTCATGTGGGGTCCAGATGACCCCACTTTTACATAAACAAGCCTAGGAAAGTGGGAGGGTTACATCAAAAACTGAACAAACAGAAAAATAACTTTTAAATTCAATATTTTAAGGTTTCTGACACCAAACAACTTCCGCTCTTCCCATAATGAAAGTTCAAATTCATTTGCAGGTATTTGTGTGTTTTGTTTTTTTTTCTTAAATGTTGAATTTGTTGGCATTCAGGAGAAGTTCAACGAAAACCCATTCCTCCCCGAGGGCGCAGAACTAGTTTTAGGAGCATAACAGGAACGTTAGAACACTCCCACGAGTACGGAGAAGAGGTTTCACGAGCGTGCAGGAGTAGAGGATATATGCTTATGGGGACTTTAGGCAGAAACCTCAGTTAATATTGTTCTGCACTGCTCCCCAAGCTTTAATCTGAATTATGGGTATTCAACATGGAATATTCCCAAGTGTTATTAGGGTATTGATCAATGAGGAAATCATTCATTCTCTTGTTTTTTAATATTACCTTGCTGGTAAAACCTGACAAAAACGGAAGAAAACATTTGTTTACACTGGACCATCACTACCATATTGTAGCACAGAGGCTTGGTGCGAAATGTCAAAGCAGTGCAAATCTGGCAAATCTTGCTCCAGACTTTTTCACTCACAACTCTATACCAATATATGAAAAACTTGACGTAAACTGTGATTATTAATTTCTTCTTGATGATCAATTTACAAATGATTGGCACTTCTATGATTTGAAAAGAACACCATCTGTACATCTTAATCAAATCTAAGTCGCTGATTGATCAAAGTTGGACCTGATTTGTATGTGGAGCTCAAATTTAATCTTAAAAGTGCGTGTAAGTATGTATCTGAATGCGGAAGCCTGAACCACCCATAAATATGCACATTTACAGACTATTCTTTGGAAGTGATCACTTGAATGTTACAGAGGGCAGTGTGAACGTAGCATAAGTGCTGTCGGAGGTGCATGCAACACACACCAGAGATGTTGATATTGGCCTATTTAAATCCAATGTTTTACATAAATATTATCTCCCCCAAACACTGCAGAGTCATGAGCAGATACATTTACCATAAACCTCCTTGTGTCGACCCTCTTATTGCATTCTCACTGGAAGTCTGTGTTGAGTCAGGAGCAACATTTGCACTCAGGGTCAGCCCCCCCACATTATGCATTTTCAAAGAGCTAAATTAGAGTCTCACTACGTCCGCTGCAACCTCATTGATCCCTCTCTTGAGTTTCGCCAGGGAAGTTTATGAAATAAATTTAGCGTACAGCTAAGGGCTCTTGTTAATAATAGATCTATCGGCACTGGGGTGGAGAGGATGGGTGGGGGAATCATCACTGATTGATTTTCCAAGTGTGCGAGCGAGAAAGAAGCACCGGAGAGACCACAAGGCAATAAGATTCATTTGGATTTCCATTCCTCGCCCTAGAAAACAGGTGTGCATCCTGTTTACATCCAACGTCTGTAATCCATCATCTTTAAAAAAAAAGAGAGAGAAAAAAAGCTTCTTTTGAATGCCAACAACAATTCACATGAAAGCAGTTAAGTGAGAGGAGCACTGGGCAAAGACTCGTGAATCACAGCCTGAGCTTATGAGGTTATGTAAGTCTGCATGCAAACATGGCACACTGGAGACAGCAGAGTGCAAATGGATGAGATTCAGCTCCAGTCAATGCATGGGCGTATTTCCATGGTGAAACAAAAACAAACCTTCAGGGTAGAGAAGCCAGCTGAATAATCTTCTTATATCTGAGTTGCAAAGTTCTTTGGTTGAAATCAAATTTTGTATTTTATTTTAGAACATTTAGTTTTAGTGAGTTTCTAAAAGTTCTGCTTCCAGGTCTTTGGTCTAACTAGCTCTCCCTCTCACTGGCCACTTTAACCTTTATTTAACCAGATAAAAACCCGTTGAGATCTCTTTATCAAGGGTGACCTGGCCCAGAGGTTGGCAGCACATGTCTTATAAATAAGGTTGTAGTATATAACAAAGGATGACTATGGGACATATAATGAGCGGAATAATCCAAATGAAGCCAGTTCAGACCATTTCTGTTCAGTTTGGAGAGATTTCCAAGTAGAAACAGCAGAAAAATTAAAGGCTTGTTTCCCAATTCCATATTTTTGTGTGTAAGGCATACTGACTGGTGATTTTTTTGGAGAAGAGAACTGAGATATACGGATCAAACCAGGTGATGCCGTAAGGGTCATCCAGTACATGTACCTTTGCGCATGTTGTCAATGCAAATTTGTAATCAGCCATGGTTGCAACTCAACACATTTATGCATGTAGACTTGATCAAGACGACCTGCTGCAGTTCAAACTGACCATCAGAATGAGAATTGAATGAAGTCACTTTGATCGTGGTATGGGTTGTGGTGGATCTGGAGATTGGCATCATGCATGTGCAGCTGACAAACCTGCACCAACTGTGTAATGTTATCATGTTAACATGGACCAAACTCCCTAAGAAATATTTCCAGTACATTGTTGAATCTATGTCACCAAGGATTAAGGCAGTTCTGAAGGCAAATGGGGTTCCAACCTGGTACTAGCAAGATGTACCTGATAAACTGGCCAGTGAGTGTTTATATTTAGTTCTGTGTTAAAAGCCTAGAGGATACCGTCAATTTCTGGTTTATCACCTATCGTAGTTGGAGATGCATTTATTTTGAAATTTTTCTTGTGCGCATACTCTAAAAATTCTTTTTACACCATTTGCCAGCCATGCACGTTTTGTAAACGATTTGAGAGTAAGCCAGAAAACTTTGAGTGAGAATTCATAACAGTTAATTAAAATTCTAACAGGACTCCAGCCAGTGGGAGTTCCTCTGCTTCTCCTGGCTGATAACCAGCTAAAATATTGGCTGACAGCTGAAAAACATCTTGCCATCCTGTTCATGCCCAAACATGTCCAGACAAATTAACAACGTAAAGATACAGACGATATCTTTTAAGACTTTTGAAAGACTTAACTCTTCATTACTGGTTGTGGTTTTCCAAACTATACACATGAAAAAAAAAAAAAAAAAAACTTACCGGTATCTCTTATTGTAGCATCTGCAGGTTTCCCTTTTCAAGCTGTGCTACATGTGACAAACTAACCCAATCCGTAATCCTGATAAGCAGGTTTATGGTGGGCCATGTAGTCGTTGGATTGGATCTTATTTGGATCAGATCTAGCTGCCTTGCTCCAGGGTACAGTTGTAATGACAGACCTTTCAGCGGCCACACAGCCACTCTAAGCATGGCTCATCACAGACAGCAGCCCTGCAGGGGAATTATGTGGAGCGACCTGGCACCGCAGCACTACATTTTCCAGTAGACTGCCTTTCGGGTTGTGTTGACAGCGAGTAAGCCTTGAATTTACTGTGCCAGTCAATAAATCCCCTCTTCGCCAAACCAATGGGAATCAATGGATCATTGGAAGTGCTCTTTTATCCCCGCATGCAGTACTTGTTTGATGTTCTGTGCGGCAAGAGTTAGTGTGTTTGGTGAAGTTCCATCCTGAATATATGCTCTCAGACTTCCAGGTAATCGTAAATTGATCAAATAAATAACGTTAAAAAGCATACCAAGGGTTTTTTTTTCGCTCGCGTGCAGCTCGTGTGTTTTTCAGCTATGTTATAATCCAAGAGCCATGAAAATGTCCAATAAACCCCAGACCTTAGAAAAAAAAAAACGTTGAGCCCATATCTCTGTTATTCTACTTTCACACTGGGCATAAACGTGTCAAACCTGCATACTTTAAGGTGCAGTCTTAGATTAACCAAACGCACATTCTTGGAGGTGCGTGCTTATATGCGGCAAACAAACATGCTTACACCTGAAAGATCATTCTTCAATGCGCCGAACGGCTATTTGTGAATAAGTAGTCTTGAACACATAATCTTATATGCACTGCATGCGCTCTCTTAGATACAACGCACTTGATTGTTAGATGCGCCGAACGCGCATTCTTGACCGAGCAATCTTGTATGGACAGTCGTGAACGCTTGTTCTTAGATGCGCCGCATGCAAACTCTTAAATGCAACGCATGCGCAGTGTTATATGCGCAGCCTCAGATGCGCCGCATGCGCAGCATTACTTGCAAGGAACACGCAGGCTTAGGTGCACCAAACATGCAGTCTTGAACTTACAGTCTTGTATTTGCCGGCCCCACATTCTTATGATTATATGCGACAAATAACAAACGTGCATTCCTGAAGGTACATTCTTAAGTGCGCATTCTTGAAGATACATTTTTGAATGCATATTATTAATGCAACACACATTTTTTATTGTGTAAAACATGAGCATTCTAAAACACAAATTCTTAAACTCACATTCTTGAATGCTGTTTACCAACACATGTTCGCCAGCCACAATTAGAATAGGAAGTGCCAATCGCGCAAATCTTACTCCAGGTTTTTGTTTCACAGCTCTACTTTGATATATAAATGATGTGTTGTTATATTTTTGTCCATGCACCAACCGTAATTATTAATGTTCCCACATGGAAAGGGACGCTACTCATATGTCATTATCAAACCTGACTCCCCAGTTGGTCATAGTTAGACCTGGTTTAACTTTCAACATGCGTTCAATTGCCATGCGTTTTGTATGCAGAGTCCAAAACTGGCCAGAGAATGTGAGAGTTTTGATCATGGAAGCCTAAAAACCCATTTAGGCATGTTTCATAGACTTTTCATTGAAAGTGGTCGCTTTAACGTATTTAGTTGAGGACGGAGAGAACGTAGCTTTAGGAGTCTACGTGAATCTCAGGTGTTTGGAGAGCTCTGGGATCAAAGTCCTAAAGCAAATTTCCAGCACAGCACAACAGGAGGTAATAGATATTTGTGTTTCCTAATCAGCCAGTGGACAAAGCTGCCTGATCCTGTGCAAAGAAACCTGCAGCAGTGCCACCTCTGCCTGCAGAGATAACAGAACACATGCTGCTTGGGGATTTTCATTCAGTAATGGGCTAACCTGATGGACTGCTAACCCCATGTTCAGGTAAGTACAGCTTCACCCAACAACATGAGTAACTACAAGCAACTGCATACTTGATTGGAAGGTAACCAAAATGCAGGAGCAGTATCTCAAAGGCACCAATTTTCAGCAAGAACTCTAAATCATAAAAACCAAACCTCTATAAAAACAACTAAAAGCAAAACATTTTCTGGATGATTCAGATCTTTACAGGCTCCTACTCCGGAAGACTGACGTACAAGAAATGATCATTTAAACTTAAGGAAAAATGGTTGAAGATATCACTGCAAACAGGTGAAATGCTCTGTCTCACAGAGAAAAGCTGTCTGATACCTCAAAAATGCAAAATATAGTTATTAGTTAGAGCAGAGCTCCAACAACAGCAAACAAAATCAACAGGAATCCAGAATCTACAATTTCGTTTTAAAGGCCACAAGCCAAATAACTACAACAATGTTGAAAAGACAACTATTTCTACTATTTCTTTTCCTCAAAGAAGGGAGGAAAAAGTGTCAGGGACTGGTGGTGTAGAACCCATATTGCAGGAGACCAGGATTAGGGGTAGAAACCTAAATCATTTTAAACTTAAACATGACAAAACCTACTGATCAATGAAAAGTTGAAAAAAACAGATGATGTGACCGCTACCGAATGAGATGAAAACAATAGGGAATGATTGATAACATGAACAGGAAGTGACTGACAAGGCACACTAATTACTAAATTTGCACAATCCTAACGTGGCATTTCTTTTAATGTTAATTATTTGTTTAATTTGTGAGAAAAACAACCTTTTATTTATGAATTTTCTTGTTTTATTTTCCCATAAGTCAAAGCTGTAGACACAACTGCCGTTATCGGTGGATACAGGGTTTCTACGGATGAAAAACAGGCAAACCTTTACAGCCCACCCAGGTGGCCCGCAGAAATATCAGGATTGTGGACTGCTTGGTAAACCCGGACAGCAAAAATGTTCATGCACATTTTTATCTATGGGTGTGCTGCGGGCGAACACTTTAACAAATCATAAGGGTAAAGTAGATGCGATGTGCGTTGTTCATATTTTTTTCCAACCCCCCTGAACCCTGCACCCCATAATGCTGTTCAAGTGATTATGAACCCATTGCAAGTTCCTTCCGTGCAACCTGAATGTTAGAGATGAGAAAAATGAGCCTTTGTGCTATCCTGGGTATGTTGACATCGGGAGTGGGGTCAACTGGGCTCCACAAGACAACACACTATACTTTTTTTTAAAATGTTTTTTTTTATTTTAACTGGTGGCAGACATAAAATTCTATCCACATTTGTCATGGGAGGGATCACATGTCAGTGTAAGGCTGGGGTCATTTCGACCCTATAACAAAGCCAGCAAGGCCAAATGAGCCCTGTATGGTTTAAAAGTGGGCAGAAAAAGTGGACCACACCGAGCCACAAGGGAAGATGCACCTGCGGTCCCTGTACGATGCAGCCGGTCCTGGCTACGACTCTCCACGGGCTCAGACAAGCAAAAATTCAACCACATGGGTCAACCACTTGGATAGGTGCAAGATGTGTCAAAGGGATTTCAGTAGGTTGTTTATGTTTACATGTTTTATCAGCTGTTTTTAAAATATTTTAGCTCAGCTTGAATTATTTAGGTGAAATGTTACCATCTCTTGGTACTGCCACATCCACCACAACGGCTTTCCTTTGTTCTTTATCCATCACTACAATGTCTGGTTGGTTCGCCATTACCATCCTGTCCGTCTGTATCTGGGGAAAATACCTTGTGGAATATGCATACCCTTAATTCTACTTGAATAAATAAACAATTTTTGTTCATCTAATTACTTTAGGAAAATGAACAACATAAAGATGGTACAGATGTAGTCTGGCGTTCACATGGCTTAACATGTCTGCAAAAACAATCTAAGGTAACACCTTACTTACAATCTAAAATGTATTGGTTGCACATTTAACAACAAAACTCTCTTTTTGGTAGCTGAACCATGACCTTTCTGTTCTGTTTAAGTGTCAATTTGTCTCTGCAGTAGCAGCTAATGTAGCAGTTCAGACCTCCACAGGTTCTCAGGAAGGGGGTAGATCATGGGGAGGGGTGTATGCAGCCCGAGCAGGACTGCAGCAGTCCTGGCTGCTCTTGTCAGCAAGCTGTGTTCAAATGTCATTTCGGTTCCCTGGATCAGCTAGCTTTTCAATGGCACCACCTCCCTTTTAATCCCCGCCTGTCATTCCGCTGCATTCACAGCTCAGGCCCTCCCCTGCACAAACCCTCCGCATAACAGACTTCTCAGTGTACTCACTCCTCTCCCTCTTGCTTTTCCTCTCCACCGCATGTAGGTCATTTCACCTCAGTCTAAGTGTATTTAAATGTTCAGGAGGTCTGCATATGGAAAAAAAAGTCTCTTTTATGTGACTGAATGTCTATGAAAACAGAAGCTGCAGGAAAAAAAACGACAACTTTTTAGTCATACTTCTTCTCCGTCTCTTGTTATAATGTCTTCTTACCTCAGTAGGGCTTCAATGACAGCTCATGGCTTTTTCATTTCATGCAGGAGGAAAGTGAATGAACTTTTTTCTCTTGCACTTCAACTGCAGGGGGGGAAGGCAGTGTTCATTTCAGGCAAAGAAAAATTGGACACAAAAGGGGAAAGCTGCAGTTAGAATGAAATCATTTTGTTGTCTCGTTCTGTTTTCTCATGCCATGTTATTTATAGAGTAACACAGTAGGGATATTTGCCACCATACTTGTAAAGTGTATTTATTTGAGAGAATGAAAGAAAAAAGCAGAGGCATTTGATTACTCGAATAATCAAAGTTCTATACATATCAAACAGTTCCACAAATCTGTTGCCTGATAATGAGCACATGTTCTTTAATTTTGGGAAATAAAATCCCACGCAAAGCTAAGGTACTATAAATAATAAAATAAGCTGACCTTTAGTCCCTTGAATTCGAGCTTTGGACTTTTATTTTAACCTCAAAATATCATAAAAACTGGAAATTCTAAAGCTAACATGTTTAAGAATGCTAATATTAGCTAAATTAGCTTAACAAGCTAGCCTGGTGAACAAAAAATGCCTATCTCTGAATTCCTTCAGTTCTTCTGAACTAACCCTAGAAAACCAATCTAATGCTCTGTGTTTTAATTTGGACACAATCTCACTACTTTTTTTTTTAACACCATTTGCTGAAGTAAAAATCTACAGAATGTGAGAATTTTATGAAGACTATATATGAACACACTTTGAGCTAAAGACAAAAAAATTGAAATACATAATTTGAAAAAAAAAATTAATTACAAATTGTCCAAACTAAAACCAGGAATTGATTAAAAAATAATTAACTAATTAACCGTAAACCAGGAAAAAAATTAAATTTTGATTATTCGCTATTATTATAATTTTTTGACCACTTTCGTGTGAATAATCACAATATGAAATTACACACAAAACTACATTTTGAATGTTCAATTAACGCTGTCAATCGATTAAAAAAATAATTAATTACAGTTTTATTGATTTGTGCTAATAAGTATTAACCTGTTAATTAATTCTTTTTTATTAATCAATGCGTTGACGTTCACAGCCGTAGTTCTAAATCAATGCTGATCTAGTAAATATAAATGTACATGTATGTAAATGTATACATGTAACCCTCCAAAAAATGGCAAACACTGTTTAGTGCACTAAAGGAATCCAGAAACAATCTTAGTTAGAGTCATGCTAGCTTAAACAAGACATTTGGGGAAATACATTAGCGCTACACATGGACGAGGAGTACGTCAAACAATACGCTCTAAAACTATTTAGGACAGGACACCTACTAATAAGGAATTTAATACAAGAAAGTGTGCTCACTCAAGAGATTTTTAGTGACATGGTGACCAAAATTCAAAACCCAATTTTGTTTTGAAGGCTAAAGTAATGAAAAACTACAATGCAGAAGAAATACTACATGACTGCATAGCATCAAGATCTGGTTCAACACAACCAACCAATACCTCACATGGATTGCTCGCAATCATTTAATGATTTACCTGAAACAAATGAACATAATACACAAAGCTGAAGCACGACAAAACTAAATATAAATGAGCCAAACGTGACTGGAAAGACCAAACAGGTGAAAACGTGGAAGGATCCAACAGGGACTCAGTGAAACCATGACTTTGAACAATAAGTAGGCAATCAGAGAAACAGAGACAGCTCAGATAATTACTAACTGAAGTGAAGTAAATATAAAACAAGTACGAGGCAAAAGAGAAGCACAATCTTCTAATACTAATGATGGACTAAACAAACCGTAAGTCAAATTAGCACATTATATTGTCAACAACCAATGCTAATGATCTATTTCAAAAGTCAATTATTTCTATCAAGAAAAGTTAATTACTATTAAATGAAGAGCTGTATTTACTGAAGTTTGAATAAAAAAAAGGTAAAGTATAAACATTTAAAATCCTTACTAATTACCTGACACACTGAATCTGGTCCAATTCTGAATAAACTAGATGGAAAAAAAATACCAACAAATAGACCAATAAATTGAGCTTAATCAGCCAGTTTCCCAGGATTTCCAATTGAATTGAATATGTGTCTAAAAGACATGCTGACAAAGAAACAAATCAAAGTGCTGCTGCTTTTCTGTCAGACTAATCAATGTTGCAAGTCAGTATTTTTTTTTTATTATTTCTAAATAACAAAAAACCCAGCAAATTGCTTAACATTTATATTCAATACGGCCTGTTGGTCCTAAGCAGAAAATGACAAAGTATTTTTTCTCCTCGACATATTGAGAGCGCAGCAGGGAGCGCTGCAAAGTAATACCTTTTCAGATTAGGAAATGGTAAGAAGTGGTGTTACAAAATAACTGTACATTTTTCTCATCACAGGGTGGCAATCACTGTCTAATGCTTCTTAAATCAATATTTTAAATCAAACTCCCTGTGAAGTTAAGCCTCAAAGCTTTTCTTTTATTAAAACTATGATCACAGCCCACAGGAAAGGTAAATCTCTTTCTTTGTTAGTTCAATAAAATGGTTCTATTTGTGTGAGGTTTGTTTCCTTTGTTTTCTTAATAAAGGACATTGCAATGGATATGTGAGAGTACAGATACAGATTATAGAGCCCCACAAGAGGTAATACACACATGAACGCACACAAACTTTACCATGTCACCATGAGCTGTGCAAGAATTGGAGAAAACGGCACAGAAGTCAGCTGAGTACTGAGGTGGTTAGCACGTCACCAAGACTTTAATCTGTTAAAATCTTATAATGCAGAGTTCACACCAGATGCGCATTTTTCCATGGCGCTTTACAGATGTCTCTGCTAGAGCTTTTTATGTTTTTGCCATCATGGTAAGTTGAAGTCTCCCTATGACAATTTTTTTAATTAAAAAAAACATTCTCAGTAGTGTTTTCATTATGATTATGAAGTTTTTAACCAAAATCCCACAACCTAAATGTCTTATAAAGCTGTTTTTCATGTTGATCTGAAGCTTCCGTCAAAGTGAACGGCGGTTCATTTCACTGAAGTCAACGGGAGGATTATCTTCTCTTCTCCTGGACCTGAGCTCGGCACGCTAGCCGGGCCGGATGAGGAGGTTTGCACATGTGCAGTAGAGCAATTGTGACGTATTAACTACTCGTGAATTCAAACAGAGAATTTCTGAGACAGTTTGATTGATTTAAAAGGAGAAAGACTCGAAAATGCAAAAACAAAATGATTTCTTACTACATTTGTTCTCTTTCATAAGAAAAATGCCACGTATATATGTTAAAAACAGGACTTTCATCGGAGGGGGACTTTAAAAACCTAAAAATATTACCCCATATTTCTGCTAAAAAGATCTGCTGTCTGTCTGTCTCTTGTTGTTTTTTTACACCCAAAACCCAGCCCCACGCCCCATGCCCCACTCTGGAGTCTGCCCACTACGCTGATATGTGCGTCTGTCTCTGTGTTTTGTGTGGGTGTGTAACCATGCGCACGTGTGTGTGTGTTGCGATTGTATGTGTATTTTCATCTCTACAGTCTGTTTCGATTCAAAAACATGATTGCATTTTTCAATCGCTGTTTTACTGGGAAAAATTGGTTACATCTTGAAAATTACCCAGATTTTCTTATGTATCTTGATGCAACTTCCTACCAGCGGCTCACGCACAAAATAGACCAGACGCCGAAATGATGCACTGCACACCGCGGGGACCACCGTGTGAGCCACACCAAAGGTTAACAAGGGCGCTGAATGGAAGCGGCCTCCTTTCCATGTCTTCCGTGCAGTGTGAACAAGGCGGAGGAATGTCCAATCAGGAGGAGGTTTTGAGGCAGATCCCAGGTGTGCTGGAGGGATTGTCTCTTAATTAGCCTGGAAACGTCTTCCTCTCAAAGAGAAAAAAGAATTGACCATGATATCTGGGCATCCTTACTCAGATTCCTGGTCTTAAATAAAATCTCTTGACATTTCCAAAATGTTACTTTAGTATGTGTTATGTCCCCAACAGGCACACCTGGCTTATGTTTAGGAAATAAATACAAAAGGGGACAATAACAAAAACTGGACACCAGTATGAGTGTCTGGTTTTACCAGACATTCAATTATAATCTTAACAATTACCATGTCCAGATTGTTATTGTCTTTCAAATGCTTGTTTTTGAATTTTTTAACTATGTCCATTACCTCTTTCTCATCAGTTCTATTTAAAAATACAGAATCCATGATTTTCAAGTTTTTTTTAAATTATGTCATCTATGTTGTTGGTGGGTTGAAATTCCTTTACAAGATCGAATCCACAGTTTACAAAATATTTATTGAAGTTGTTGGCTATCAATGATATATTATTTATGAGCTCATTGTTTGAATTTATGAAGTGAGAGGGAAAGTCAGAATTTTTTCTTCCACTTCTGAAAATAGGATTTAGTATTTTCCTTGTGTTCTTTATATTTTTTTTAAAAGATTTTGTTTTGCTTTCCCATATTATTTTGGTTAGTTTGATTTTATATGATTTATGTTTAAACTCTGCTTCACAACTTCTTTTTATGAAGAATTCTTCATATAGCGCATTTTTCTTCTTACGAGTATTAACGATTCCATTGGCCAGCCATGGTTTACTTCAATTTTTTAAATGTATCTTTTTCTTTACAAGAGGACAATATTTTTCATAGAGTTTTGTTATTAATGTTATAATAGCTTGATAGGCAAAGTCAACATCTTCCACAGACTCTGCTCCAATCGTAGTTTGTCAATTTATTTTTAAGTTTATTGACCAAATGGTCATTTATTTGTATTATTACAACATGTTTAGGCTTGTTTTTTTTCTATTCTTATTGGTATTTGCATTACTGCAAAGACTGGGAGATGGTCACTTGCATCATTAATTATTAACCCACAATCAACTTTTTTGTCGGCTACATTTGTAAAAATATTATCTATCAATGTAGCACCATTAGTAATTACTCAAGATGGCCGTGTGATCATTGGATGCAAATATGAACTATACATTGCATTAATGAAGTCATCAATGGTCTTGAGTTCCAGAGGGTTTAACAGATCAATGTTAAAGTCTCCATGAAGAAAAACATTTTCTTTTCTGTTATTTTGTTATACATTCACACTATTGTATCCCTGAATGCATTAATGCTAGACCCAGGTGTGTAGAGAACATGTCATATCCATCCATGGTAACAGAGTCTTTGTCTTGATTTAGCCAAGTTTCAGAAATGGAAGTGACTGTAAATTTAGTCTTCAACTGATTTCAGCATTTCTCAATTTCAAGCATGTTCAGAGACAAACTTCTGCTATTAAAATGTATGACAGAGAAAGCTCCTTCTGTATTGATTTTATCATTAAATGTCTTTTCTGTGTAGTATTCACAATCATCCTGCAACTCAGCAAAAAAAATATTACCTGGGTCAACTTGGCTTTCAATATCACGATATTTATGAACAGTAAATTGGTACGGTATTAGCTTTAAATGTTTGTAATCGTTAATAATTTGTTCCTGTGATACAATATTTCCATTTGAGAAGTGTCACTTGTATTGGTATTTAGTATTTTTTATTAAGAACAAATGCTAGGTCTGATGCCATGTTTTCCTCTCTAGTTCCCTTTATACTTCTCAAGTTCATCGGGATCTTTGATGAGAAGAATGTTGGCCTCCTCTGGTGTTCCATTTAATTTTATGAATATTTTACAGTTATTTGTCCAGGTCGATCGTATTTTCCCTTTTTATCTCTGATCGAGCTTGTCTGGCAATTTCAGCATTCTTCTGGGTCAAGTGCTCATTTATGAATACATTTGTGCCTCTCAGCTTTTTTCCTTGTTTGAGTACAGATGATTTTACTTTCCTGTTCGCAAATCTTGATTATCAGAGCTGGTTTTGCATCTATGCTTTTTCTTGGCAATGACAAGCCTCACTGTCTTGATTTGTTACATGTATATTTTTGCTACACAAGAAGTTAACCACCTGCTGTTCAAAAGAATCCAGGTCAGGTTCAGTGGGATTTGACTGCTTTAGCATAAGAACAGAGGCTTTATCTCCAGACCACTAACAATTACATCATTTATCCGTTGGTTTTAGTCCAAGTCATCGATTCGTGCTTCTAAGAGGGTTATTTTTCTGTCTTTTTCGATGCATATTTTTTGTAATTCTTTGAATTCATCCATTGAGTTCAGAACAAGTTTTTGCTGTTTTGATATGTTTGCTATTTCAGCAGACAAGAAGTCCAGAGACTTTTTTATTTTCTCTATTTCTTCCACAGTAATTGTACATCGTTTCTTGGGCCCCATTGCTGATGTTTCTCCAGACGTCGCTGTTCACTCAATGTTCAAGTCTCGCTGGTGTTCAGGATCCGGGACCTCCTCCGCCGGTAGGCTGGTTGGCGCGTTCTGCCAACTGTCTTTCGACTGTGTATCCTTCCGCAAGGAGTTCTCATTGGCATGTCTCTTAACAGTAAGAAGACATAACCGCAAGGTGAGTCAAGCAACTGAGTTCATCGTTTCTGAGATTTCATCTTTGCAAATCCCTGATCCAATGTTTTATTCACCGAGATGACACTGAATAAAACTATATCGGTTTAGTTTTTCTCCTCTTGTCTATAGAAGGAAACTCTGTGGAAACAGCTGGTCTTTCACTTCAGGCTTCTTCAGTCCAACAGAACAAAAGGCACATTCTGAGAACTGAATATTTTACAGTTTGCTGCTGAGCAAAACTCTAAATGTATTCTGTGTGTTAAATGAAGAAACAAGGTTTGAATTTGATAGCTGTTATTAGCTTTATCCTGGTCTTTGGAGATTGCTTTATTGGAGAAACTGTTGAACTGTAACTCCACAAACACATTAAGGGAAAAATAAAAGAAATTAATATAATTACCAAACAGTTCCAAGTTTTAGCACCATAAAATGTATAAATGCAATCTTCATTCCATCTTTAACTCCAGAAACTTAAATAAAACCCAAGTGAATGTAAACTTTTTGTGTGATGCATTCAGTAAATCAATATCTCATTCTGTGGAGCATGGAGTGCAACAGATTTTAAGGTGCACGTCACTGAATGGTCCTCTTTTTAATAAGTCTTCAATCAGAGATAAGTCCGGCAGACTTTAGTAACCGCCTTCACAGAAACGCTAGAATTTGTTTGTTACATGCTACACGTATTAGCCATGCTAAAGTATTTGCAATAACTTTCAACATTGCAAGCAAAACACAAAAAAGACAGTTTTTTTGTGTTTTGTTACCCACTAAAACAAACATCACTGTGATTATGCTAATTGTTAGTAACATGTAAAACAAAACAAAAAATAAAAAAATCAGACATTGCTACCCGTTATCCTCGTTAGTGTAATCACACTAGCCTTGTTTACATCACGTATAAAAAAAACAGAAATCGGTACATGTTAGCCTCTGTAGAGTTTTTAACACACCCAACCTTGTTTGTAATACATAAAAGAACAGACTGATAAAACAACAACGTTACTGCAACTACGCTAACTTCTAACCTTGTTAGTAAGACATAAAAAAATAAACATTCAACACTGCTACATGTTAGCCTCGTTGAGTGTCTTTTACACCCAACCTTTTCAATTTTCCAACATGTAAAAGAAACAGTCCGATAATGCTACACTTTAATCTCGTTAGCGTATTCACACTACAACCTTGTTTGCAACACATAAAAAACCAGACTGATGTGCTAAAACAAACATTACTGAGACTATGCTAACATCCAATCTTGTCAGTAAAACGTTAAAAAAAAACAAAAAAAATCATTACCGCTACGTGTTAGTGTCAATATTGTTTTTTGTATCCAACTTTTTCATTTTTCATATATCAGGCACCGTTAGCCTCATTAGCGTATTCACAGTACATCTTTGTTTGTAGAAAGAGACTGCTACTGTCAGGGATTGTGGTGGAGGACCCAAATGCAGGAGACCAGACTTGGTGGCAGAAACATAAATGTTTACTAAATCAGCTTAAACAGGATAAAACCAGTATAACAAACCAGTGACGTGACAGAACGTAGAAGAGCAGATGACCTGACAATGAGAAACTTAAAACCAGACACTTAAATACACTGAGGATGATCAACTAAATGAAGACAGCTGTGGATGATTAACATGAACGTGGTGAAACTGACAGGGAAAACAGAACATGACAAAACCTAAACACTGAATCATGACAGCTACATGTTAGCCACATTAGCATATTGACAACAACTCCCAAGCTTGTCTGGAACATTTGAAAAGACAGACTGATGCTGCTGAACCCAACACTACTGTGACGCTAACGAGACTAGCTAAGTTACATAGACAATATATAAATCTTCACGTTAGCAATGTTAGCATATATTTACAATCACGAGCTTGATACTCATAAAAAACAACAGACTGACATTTTGACAGAGTGACATGTTCCTCTTAAAATTGCTTCGACCTTAGTTAACCAGAATCACTCTTGCCAATAAGGCTCACTGTTATTAAAAAAGAAAAAAAAATCAAAGCTTTTAAGAGCCCCTTGTAGTGCGGAAAACACAGTAAGCCACTAAATGTGATTACGTTTGCTGGTTCCGTTATCTATCAAGACCTTCTGGATTATTGGCTGATGCCTAATGAAGTCATTGTTGCTTTTAAAAAGCTGTCAATATGATAAGGTAACTGTGCTGAGAACCACAGAGCAGCTGACCTTTGAACCTCCACCTACTCAGATGAGATAAAATAGCTGACACCATGGACTTCCACATCTGACTTCCTTAAGATCTGAAAAAAAAGTCTCCTTTTTTTGCTAGTATAGACATAAAACCATCAATTTTAAAGTTTGTATCTTTGCGGCTAGCGCTGCAGTTTGAATATGGCAAGTGGAGACTTGGAAAGGCAATTACACTGTGATTAACAGCAGCAGCACACATGGTTTACAGCTGCCTTTTTTCTGACAGAATTAACTCCTAATATTTACCAGCTCAGAGCAACTTGGCAGCGGCTCGATCCTCAGCCTCAGAAATGCATCCTCGGGGCTCCCGTCTCACCTCTTCTTTCCAAGCAGCACTTTACATACATTATTCTGTCCTCATCCTTTTTTTCGGTCCTAAAAGGAAAAGATTATCTACGAACGGTGGGAGAAGTAAAAGCTGCTGTTTGTTTGCAGATTGCATAATTAGAGTGTAAAACAGAAGGCACAACTCTGGAACAGTAAGGAAAATATTGTCTCTTTTCCCAGGGGAATTTGTTTTGCAATATCCACTTTACACTTTGACATAATGTGCTAATGATGAGATGTAGTTTTTGCAGAAGCTTTTAGGCAGCTCTACAGCATAGAAAATGCAGACTGCTGCAGAGATTTGTCAGTAAATGCTTTTGGACTCAGCGCAGTAATATACTGCTTCTCATAAAATAGTTACTACATTTGTCAGAGCCTGGAAAATCATTAAATGAAGCATACAGCTCTCCAAGTTGGGTAAAGTGGCTACAGCTGCGCTCAAAGAGCAATTCTCTTTCATCACTGCCAAATGCTGAGTTCACACTGTCAGTGGTAGTGCAAATGCACCCAGTTTTCTTCAGTGCAGTGTTTCGCTGCTGCAGCTGATGTTCGGCTTGAGCGGGGGGGATTATTTGAAGAGGAAATATTTATGTTCACCTTCTGAGCTATGAAGCTCAAATGTTTTTTGATGGCAGCTTTGAAATCTCGTCAAAAGAGAATGAAGGTGTTTGAACAAACATTCTCATAAGTGAACCAAAAACTAAGTAGATTGGTTTAAATCTTTACTTGAAATAATCATGTGACATGAATTGTACAAATCCAACCCCATACATGTGAAATTTTGGTCTTATTCATTTTCTTTTTACTTTTGTTTTGTATTATGAGTTTTTAAGCTACTGTAACAATACAACTGGGACTGCGTGATGGGGAGGTGTTGGCAGAATCTTTAAGGCTTCATGCAGCTTTATTTCTTTTAAAAATCATTAACGTGGTCATAAGGATGGCCCCATGCCATTTGCCCCCATGCTACCAGGTGGCTATTCATATGGATTACAATTGATATGGTCGGCTGCCATCCAAAGACATTTACTCATCGTCCAATCAGAGCTGCTACCAGTTGGCGATTCCAGCTGTTGCCCGATGTCATAATGGCGTCATCCCCATCTGTCACTGAACTGCCACGCCCAACCTCAAAGTGAGCCTGGGCGGCCACTGACCCGTGTCAACTTAAGAGAAAAATGGTCTGTAACTTTTTCTTAAAACTTCCATGGCCACCGAGTCGCGTGAAAATGCAACTGCCGCTTGTCGTCCATCCATCTTCTCGATTGTTTTGTCCCCTTCGGGGTCATGGGGCTGACCCCGGCTACTGATGGGCAAAGGCAGGATACCCCCTGGACAGGTTGCCAGTCTGTCGCACACATAGGGGCAATTAAGAGTAACCAATTAACTTAGTGGGCATGTTTTTGGATGGTGGGAGGAACCCGGAGAAAACCCACACATGCAGGGTCTGTCTTCACCTCTGGCCATCAGGGGGATGCATCACCTGAGTTCTAGCACTTCCAGGGTCTCCATACTACACTTCCCATCAGCCCCTGCTGTCACTCCCAGAAGCCCCACAGCCATTTATTCTTCTGCAAGCAGTTTTTAGTGATCTTCTGATTCATCTGACCCTGCTTCGTCTTGGACTGTGATTGTTTGCTGCCTGCCCCGACCCTTGCCTGGATCCTGACCGCTCTGGTTGTTCTCTGTTGCCCTCACGCTCGTGTTTGACCTCTGCCTGCCTGACCTTGATTTAGCTTTGTGGACTTTTAGCTGTGCTTCACTCCTGTTCTTCTGTCTGTGCCAAATAAACCTGCTGCACTTGGATCTTGGTGACATTTCTGGATACGTGACCATAGCCTTAGCTGAAGTTTTATGCACTGCAGTTGCTTTCCGTTCTTTAATGACGCTATCAATTTAAATAGTGCCCTGCAACCGACTGGCGACCTGTCCAGTGTGTACCTTGTCTTCACCCGACAGAATGATGAAGAAAATGGATGGATGGATTTAACTAGCTTCTGCTGGTTATTTGTTTTTTACCTTTTCTGTTAAGCTGGCATGGTTTCCAAATATCTGATTCATCTTTGAAAGTTTCCACTGACATTTTTCTTTGGTTTAATCTGCACCTAGGTGTAAAGAAGTAGTTTTTACAGGAGGACAAAGAGACACCCAAACACTCTGCAAAGCATCTTCAAGTAAAAGACTCACTCCACTTGAAAGGGTGTTTTAACATCTTTCTGTGGCATTTTTCTCATGATGGAGGGCATACATTAAACATTTGAAGATTAAAATTGCCTTTCTGAGTATTTCTTAATTCAAATCAAGAGGGACCTGGAGCAGATAAAAACCTGCAATTTGAAAAAGCTTTCAGTTGTGACGCAGAAACTGAAATGGGCGGGGCAAAGTCACCCTTCTCTGCTCCATTCTGATGCACTAGAAAACAAATAGACTACAGAGAGAAAATGGACTCATCTGATTTGTGTGTGCATAATTCTTGATTTATGACTCGTGAAAACATTTTTGTGCAGAACTTTGTGTACTTGCAATTGTGTTTTCAGGTTTACAAACATGACAAAATATCAAATAGATTTTAACATGCACAACTTTAAACTACATTTTTGTACAGTTATTTTTAAGCTGTTTTACTTTAAGGTTGTGCGTGCGCAAACATATTTTGTTTTTTGTACATATAAAGACACAAAGTACATAAAGTTCTGCACTAAATATTTTGCATGAGTTACAAATTTAAGATTTACGCACACACAAATCAGATGAGTCTATTTTCTCTCCATAAACATACATGTACATCTTAATATTATTTGTATTGTTAGGCCATCCAGGCCTAAACTGTACAGCTGGAAATCTTTGGGGATAAGCTGAGGTTGTGAGGCACTGTAAGTTAACCCTCTAACACCTGAGGCTTTGTTGGCTACGCTTACACACAAAATCTAAAACATACAAACAAAACACTGAAGCTCCAGTGTTAAAAGGTTAACAGGTTGATGTTGGGAAGTAGGGGCAGGCTTTCCTGCTGCTCTGCAGAAATTAAATCCTAGAAAACGACAATCTTTTCTTTCATTTTGGCTAAAAATGACATAATCATAATTAATACACCACTGGAAACTATTATAAAATATTGAAATTATTTTTAAAATAGATTAAAAGTAAAAAATAAAAAACTGTAGTCAAAACTGCCACAATGAGTCATTATAGTTAACATTTATCTGAGTATTTGTTTTAGTTTTCTGTCATCTGGATTTTGGTATTTTGCCACTCATGTACCAATACTGTTTATTTTCTTATTTTTTCATTGAACATAGAGAAGTAGACCTTATAAGACAGTCTGACCAACATTGGTGATTCAGAGTCTCAGTCAGATTATAAATAAAACCTTACTGCCAAACAAGAAGTGAAAATCACAACGACCCCTAACAAACACTCCATCACCAGAATAAGAACAGCTGAATTTACACCCCAGAGACAGAATTTTAACACCTTTTAGAAAAAAACATGCTAAATTGATGGAATGAAAAAAGCTGGTCCCTTTAGAACAAAAATAGGAAGATTTTTTTTTCCTGATAAAAGGACTCAAAATGTCTTAAATATATAGCTCCATATTTTTTCACACCACAAAGCTACATCTACTAGAAATATTCATTGTTTCTAACTGAGGTTAAATATTTAACACATATTTTCTACACATTTAAAAAAATGCAAAACAAGCATTTTCCTTTTAACCCTATTATTGTGTTCGGGTCAAATTGACACATTTTTAAAGGGTAACCAAGCCAGAAATAAACTCTTTTGTTGTTGACCTCTATAAATGGGATTTTAAAAGTGCTGTCTGTTGATCATTGCCAAATTTTTGACGAATGAAAATAAACTTGTTTAATTCTTTGAAATATAGTAATTTTCTAGTCTGTGTGCCCCCTACAGGTTGAACAGTTGAAGTTCGTGATTGGTCAAACTAATCAAGTTCTTCGTCATGATCTGCAGCTCCAGTAATGATAACAGTCCTGTTCTCCACCCCCACTCCTCTGACTGGACTTTCACATTTCAGCAGTGGGTGGAGTCAGCCTGTTTGACTACCCTGTAAGAGTGCACAAAATAACACAAAATAAAACTGATGTAAAGCATTTGCACCTACCTCGAGATGTGGCTAAAAAGTTTGCTATTGATTGAACTGTTACAAGGAACATTTTCATGAATGATTCTGCTGAAAATTTCCATTGCCTGCTTTCCACAAGGACATTTCTATCATGTTTTATAAAGTCTTGGTGCATCAAACTTTCTTCATAATCCAACAAACCTATTTCTTTGACCTATCTTAAACAGACTTTTCTTTCTTACATTTTTCGCTCCTGTTTATTTCAAAGCTCCTTCACCAGATGCAGCCTTCCCTCTGACACAGCTTTGTCTGTCTGCATCACCACACAGTTACGACATCGACGTGAGAGCAAACCTCGGGATGGAGCTGTCAGAAAACAACGTGAAAATTGAGCGCATTGCAGGTTTTATCAATCTTGCATGTATCCTGGTGAATAATTTAGTGAGTTCCATGTGTGTTGATGGAGGACAACATATGTTTATGGTGACTGAGGACCGCCATGTAAACAACTCATCTGTGCACACTCTCATAATTCTTTCTGTATGAGATTTACTGAAGAAAACTTGACTTCTAAGCACATTTTCTACCCAACAATGCAAGAAAGTAAATGTCAAGAGATAAAAGCCGAAGGCCTTTTGTGTTAGACAGATGTTACTGTTACAATAGGAAGCTATCAATCTTCAGACACATGAGGAGTATATTTATATAAACCTCTTTTGAGCCCAAGCTTTAATTAAATTAGTTGCATACACAGTTGGAATCTTCAACAATGGAATGTTAAATCATAAAGATCTGCAGTGCTCTGCCTTGATGCTACACACAATAAAACAAAGCTTCTATTGGCTTTCTAATTTGATTTTTTTAGACGGTAAAACTAAAAAGACACACAAAAGAATAACAGCCATATATGAATCAAATCAATAAAGTATTTACATATGATAAATGGAAAAAAAATGTAAGCATTAATCTTGGTTCTACTAAAACATAAAGGAACACAAAGTTGAAAAACTATTATAATAGATGCTGGGAAAAGGAGAAATGTTTGAACGGTATCTCAAGGTACTGGGACATTCAAATGCTAATTAAGGTAGTACTGAATAAAAAAATGCTTTTTAGTTGAATCATCTGTTTTATAAACTGCTGAGAACACAGCTTTTATATGTAAATAGAGATGAACTCGTTTGACTAAGTTATCTTTAAAAGTAATTAAAAGCTTCATTTAGATTTTTTTTATCTTTGGTAAAAAAGTGTTTTTCTTTTAATGATTATGCTGCTTTTTGCCAAAATCAAACAACCTGTGTCATTTTTTAGGACATATTTTCTGCAGTATCTCACCAGAAATGTACCTTATAGTTGTAGATTGAAACTGTTGGATTAAGTCCGCCCCCACTTCCCATCATCCATTTGTTTACACTTTCTTGCTAGCTTACAGCCCCTCACAACCTCAACCTAACATCACTGCTCCAACACAAATGGTGAGCAGCATTAAAGTTTTTAACCAGATGTCAGCTCGGACGAGGAAAACATAGAAACGTCATGGAATATAATTGTTGATTTTAAAGGAAGTTGATGTGGACGTCCAGGTCAAAACACGCCGCTTCGCACCTTTTTAGATTTTTACGCGCTCCCACACAGCCCCTTCACCTTTCGCTTATCCACACAGCCTGAAATGTTTGACAAGTCACACAGGAGGTGTTCTGCTATAGGGCCATGTGTCAGGAGCTGAGAACTCTATTTGTGAAGCTGAGAAGTCGGGATGACAGGACTTCGGTTTTACAGCTGCGCGTCTGGGAAAAGCATTGCTTCCCATACTTTAACAAACTAATCCTACTGACTTTTGTACTGGCCCTGTATGATCTAAAATATAAAGAAACATTTTTTTTTTTTTAAAAAAGGGCATCTTCAAACCCAAGGATCTGCAGCTTGAGGTTCTGGAGCCTCTTAAATGTTACTTTTTGGCTTTTTTAAACAAATGGAACACATTTAAATATATAATCAGTTATGGTTAGTTTTAGTTGTTTTTGGTCAATTTCATTTCATTTTTATTTAGTTTTGTCATTGATGTTTAGATTTTTAACATGTCAGTTAAATAATAAATGTTTTAATCTATTCTTCATACATACATAATGTTAGAAAATATTATGATTAATTTTTTTCTTCCTTTTTTTGATTCAAGTATTTTAATTTGAAAGCAATGTTGGTGTGCTGCTGACAAAAGGGAAGAAAGTAAACATAGAAGAAAAACATAACCTTATTAATATTCATCTATTTATACATTTTCAAAATCTTAACTTTATAAAGAAAAACGGCGAGGACAACATAAACTGTCCCAAATGGCTCTTTTAGCATTAAAGTTTGTTGATCCTAGCTTTAACCAATCAGTGAAGTTGTAATGCAGAAAACATTTTTATTAGAAGGGTAATTTGTTCTTTTTATTTTATTCTAAGTGACAAAGAGCATGTGAGTACATTAGCACAGCTACCTGAAATGAACCCCAATGATGTCACAGACGCCCACCGTTAATCTAGCCACAGTTCGCTCAGAGCCACTAGTTAATCTGAAATGCACATTTTACTGACCGTGGGAGGAAAATGGATTGCCAGGAGAACACCTACACAGACACAAGCAGTGAAATGATCAAAAATAATAATAAAGGCAAAATTAAATACTTATACAAAGAGACTGACCCCATAATGTTCATATTTTAAAGACCCACTTCAATGAAAATAGAGTTTTTAACATGTTTTGGTAACATTTTTTCTTATAATGGAAGACAGATATAAAGAACATGGACCATGAAATCGCATTTTTATATTAAAATCATTGTGAGTCAAGAGCAGATGAAAAAAATGTTGGAAAAAGCTTGTAGCTGTGGTGTAGAAGCTACAATAAGCGGACCACTAGCTCCCTATTCCATTCTAATAAATACATTTGTGAATGTCTAGATCCATGTTTGTCTTTGTTTTCCTCGTCTGAGCTGGCATCTGGGTCAAAAGTATGGCTGGGTACCACCAATACTGCTTGCTATTTTCGCTCCGCCACTGATGTTAGAATGGGGGAGCTGTAAGCCAAGGAGAGAGTGTAAAGGCTGGAAACTCATCTCATAAGCCAACTACAGCTCATTTAACTCACACATCTCAAGTTCATCAAAAATAACGAGAAGCAACAGATTCTCATCCACAAATCGTCACATATTGACGTTCGGTTAAGGACCCCTCTGTGTCATTTCTTAACGTTTTGGATCTCCCCTATTTGTCATTTTTTTGATGTGCTAGCTGTTTGTAAAAATTAAGTGTCTGCCTCCCTTGGGATGCAGTACTGGATGTGGTACTGAAAATTTTACTAGATGCGCACTAGTACTGGTGCCGTAACCCGGTACTGGTTCCATTTCTGCGTTCTGTTCACGCCCTGTACCACGTCTGGTACCACGTCTGAACTGGTCCAGTACCGCAACGCATAGAACCGGTACCCAAACCTAGTATTGGTACCAGAACCTTAACCCAGTTCTGGTTATAGTACCAGTACCTGCCCAGTACCATGAGCACAGCAGTAGCACAGCGGCACCCAAACCCTGACCAGACACCGGACTACATTAAGGTACTGGACCAGAACCGGTACCACGTTCAATTTTCACCCAGTCCAGTACCTCAATGCATAGTGCACCGGCTCCCAAACCTAGTACTGGTACCACATTTAGTTTGTGCCCGGTACCACTTTTGGTCCGGTACCTCATCTAGTCCAGTCTCTGGTTAGGTGACCAGTCCAGTACAGCAATGCATAGCACACCAGTACCCAAAACCAGTACCGGTACCCTAACCTTCACCTGGTTGTGGACGGCACCGCATTTGGTTCACGCCCGGTATTGCATCTGGTCCGGTGTCGGGTCACGGTACCGGGTTTGGGTACCAGTACGCTCCTTGACCGGTTCTGTCCCGAGGTTGGGGACCCGTGATATAACGGGAACAGCTACTACATTGAAAAACAACCAGTTGGGGAAACCCAAAATATCAGAAAGTAACGAGGAGGGGTCCTTAACCAAACGTCCGTTTGTGATGAGTCGGGAGTAAAAATGTATTGCGATAAGATGCATTTGAACTCACTTCCAACAGGAAAAATAAAGCATCTCACGTTAAATGATATAAAATACCCCGTGAGTTTTATGGTTTTTATTGTGCCCATATCTTTTAACGCCCGAATGGAAACACGGCCTAATGCAGCAAGAGAGAGTGAAGAGCAAAACACACTTCTTCTAAATCATGTAATACACAGCTTCTCAATGTACACAGTTCAGACCCCCACTGAGGCTGAAAAATAGCACCCCGTAGGCAAATTATAGTTACACTGGGCCTATTGTATATGAGCTCTATTAACCATGAGCTCAAAATCCATTAAAAAGCAGGCCGCCTGCAGACCTGCCTGCGCTTAATTCACTGCAGAGGAAGGCGTACTTAAGCGTGCGGTGCGGTGGCATGTGTCTCTCACGGCTTTTTCTCATCCCTTTTTTTTTTTTTTTCTCACGGTGTGGTGAAAACGGGCTCTCGATACTCTTCATCATTCATCCATTCGGACAGTATAATTGGTTTTTGGAGGGGAGCGCCCGCACTTTCTTCACGGCCATGTGATCCCCATTAAGAAAAAAAAAAAAAAAACCCTAGCCATGACACTGGTGGTGTCACCAGCACTTTAGGAGTGTTCAACAGCTGAAAAACGTGGAATTATTAAGTGCAAACCGATCCGCCGTGCTCCTGCGGGAAGACGAGTTAATCAGAGCAAATGATGACATTAGCAAAACACGCAGAGTTTATCCAGCCAGCAGCTGCTTTTTCTTTTTTTTTTTTTCCTCATTTATCTACAGAAAAGCACAGGTTTAGTCATGAAGACTCTTAATTGCAACAAAAATGCTGGTTGCCTAATTGCAATCGATCGCATTGCAAAATGTACTTTTGCATTGCTGAAAGCACTGTAAAAACACTTATTTGAAAGCACAATTATCCATGAGCAAAGTCTCTCCAGTGGGGCAGCAGATAAGAAGTTTCACATTAAACTGTGACATGTAAATCCTGCTCAAAACCCCAGATAAGCTTTTTATGGCCAATAAAGCCATCATTTCAGCTGAAAGAATGTGAAGTGGCAAGAAATATTAGCCCTAAATCGAATCGAGTGTTAATGTTAATGGCTGGCAGCAGGGAAAAAAAAAGAGAAAAATTCTGAGTGAGAGTGGGCCAGAGTTTGCTCTTTTTGCAGCTTTCAGATAAGAATGACTGTAAAAGACATTTTCCTTATCATGCACTTCTTTATTCATGCACTGCTGTGTGTCCACGGCTCCTTACAGACACCAGCTCACACTTACAGGGAGAAATGGGTCATTCTGAAACACCAAGGAGGTCACTTCTGTCTGACGATTTGTCAGTTCTGTGCCATTCTCTGATGGGTTTCCTTCTCTTATTTTTAGTATTTCAGGACATCTGATTTGAGAAATTTGAACTTCATAGATTGGAAAATGAGTTTGAATGTAAAGTATTTTTTTTGTTCTAAATAGTCACTATCAATAGCAGTTTCCATTATACATAAGCACAAAACTATCAAAATTATAGAAATGTAAAAAAATATATGATTTCACAATTACAGTTTCCATTAAATCATAATTAGCGAACAAGCACAAACCAACTCACATGATAAGTCATTCAAAAACATGGCGACGGATGTTAGCAATACTCGAATTTATTACGCTCAACAGCACCCATCAAAGGAGACATCAGCGTCTCTTTCAGGCAATGGAGCAGCAAGCTAAATGTGGCCGGCTGCTGATGAAGAGATTTTGGGAAGTTGTGGTTGATTTTACTGAGAATTCAATTCGACAATTCTGCATGACACGCTCAAATTTTGATGAGCTGTGTGACGCTGTTGGACGGTTGTGGCGCCCGTCCGGTTGTTGGTGACATGAACAACTGCAAAACTACAATGTTTTCACTATATGTCAATTTCAATATCCGCTTCTTGCCAAAACTTGTTTTTAATAAGTGATAGTTTTTTAAAAAGAACATGCTTCCATTCTAAATAAATCTATTATTGTAAATCCAATTTGTGCAATTTCATGGTGAATGGAAATACAGCTAATGAACGATCCATAATCAAACTTACGTCATAATTAAAGCAAAACAAATCATGAGATGCATTAAGCCAAACAAACAAGTCCAAGATAAGACCTTCTGTGAATCAGACTTTGTTAACTGTGTTCACAGTAACTCTTAAAGTTTCTCTTTAGAAGCATTAGCCACGTTAGTGTAGCCTATTTACAATACTGGCAACACCCAACCACGTTTGCAACACATGAAAAATAGACTGATACCACTAAAACACCCATTACTGTAACTGTGCTAACTTCCAACCTTGTCAGTAACTTTTAGAAAAATTGACTGATAAAGTGAAAAAAAAAATTACTACATATGCTATCCTGACCATGCTAGCAACATAAAAAAGCAGTCCAACACCGCTGTAAATTAGTCACAATAGAAGAGAATACCTAATACCTTTAACTTCTGTTATTCATACATGAAGAAAAACACACATCGCTACATGCTAACTGCGTTAGCATATTCACAATAACACCCAAAAAAACAAAAAACAGACTGATAGGCTACTGCTAAAGCAAACATTAGGCTACTGTGACTATATGCTAACTCCCAGTTGTGTAAGTAACACGAACAAAAACAGAAACTTCTACACATTAGCATAATCCCGATACCAAACATTTGAACAGAGCCCCGTGTAAGCCAACTGCTCACAATTGCTTTGACTTCAGACATCACAACCAGTATTAATCTTTGTATAAGGCTCATAGTCTTTTTTTTTTTTTTGAGAAAAAAACAAACAAACAAAAAAAACAACTACTCCAATAGTGCGTGATTTTAAGATGTAGTTAAGGAAGGTTTCAGATTTTGGAGGACATTTATGAAGATAATTAACTATAAAATGATATTTCCTTTTTCAAATCACAGTGAATCAGAACCAAAAATGCTGCTTCTTTCTTTCTATATTTCATTTATTTTATTTCATAGGGACTATACAAAAGAGCATTGATACAGGGAAAATCTTTTGTACCAGACTATTAGACTTATAGCTAATTTCCATCTGCTCTCCCCAAGACATACAAATGCAAGAGAGAACATTTAGTATAAAAAAAATACCACATGATTACATAAAAGTTACAATTATTTCAAGGGCGATTAAGAAAAATACTGTAAAAACATTAAAAATGCACAAAAAAAATGTTGTTACCCTTTAAAAAAGTTAGCTGTGACGTTGGAGCTACTACGGCAAGCTGCAAGCTTCCTGCTCTGCTCCATTGCTTCCACTTGTGGAGGACTAGAAATCTTTTTTTTTATTATTATTTTTGCTGCATAATCATAATTAAAAGACCACTGGGAATGCTTTTAAAATGATTCAAAAGAAGATCAGATCAAGACTTTTAAGTGTGCTTTATGGTGCGGTACGCACCTCTGATTCCAAATATTTGACTTTCTTTTTGAAAGCAAAACTCAGCAATATGTCTGCATCTTTCTGAGAGATGTTTCTGCACTTGCCGGAATGAATGGGATTTAATAAAGCAAGCTGCGTTCTTCTGAAGAGATGGCAGCTGGGGAGGGCAGGGCTGCAGCTCCCCACCAGTCTGAATGAAAGAGGAATCCAAGACTCATTCAGGAAGGAGCAGGGATGACGCCATGACATGATTAAAATGATGAATCGGAACACTTCCAGAGTCACACAGCAGTTTAGCTCATGTATTAATCTGGGGTTTTTTCTGCCACTGAGAGAATTTGATTTGTGTCCAAACCCCTTCCTGTTTTTATTTTATTGTTGTTTTTTGTCATTTTGCATGTATTGGTGTCCTGAGAAGAAAGGTTTCTGTGTTTTTATGTGGAACGGCATGATTGGCTGGTGAAGGTGAAACAGAGTGTAGGGTGGTGTTATCTATGACAGTGCAGCAGCTGCTTCTGTTTAATTTATGATAACAAAGAGAGCTGTCATGTCAGGACACTTTGACTTTACGTGTGGAGAAAGCAGAAAAAATACACACAAATCCTGCAGACAGGGCTGCGTTTTAACAATGAAAAACAAAAACCTTTTGAAAATGGTTGAAACAATTTCTGTATTCATCACTTGTGTAAAGGAACCATTGTGTCCAATAGCAAAAAAGGAAAAATACTAACTAAAATGACTGGCTTTGCAATGATATTTTGATGCATCTTCCTATGATTGATCAAGTTGTGTAGCTGTTGAAAAACCCACACACACATTTTAAGAAGATTTTTAGAAAACCACAAATGACAAAAAACTGCACATTTATGAGCATTTCTGCACACATTCTTTGTATTTTAGGGGGATAGAGCTCAGCCAGCTGGCAGGAGTTTGCACATCATGATTGATTTGTTGAGATGGTTTGAAATCAGGTAAAATGGCATCATTTTCGGTGTTGCAGACATTTCCAACAAAGATGAGATCCTCTGGTGTTACAGTCACACATACAACTGCCACCGTGGGATGGGGAGGAGGCATCAGCAAAATCTTCAAGATATTCTGCTGACACCCAATTCTTTTGAAAGTCATTGGTGTGGTCATGAATGTAGAAGTCAGGCATCAGGATGACGCCATTGTAAAATTGGGCTACAGGGCAGAGGCAGCCTGATCGCCAGCAGGTAGCAGCTCTTATTGGTCGATGTGTGAATGTGTCTGGATGGCGGCCGTCCATATCAAGTGTCACCAGCCACCTGGGTATATTTAAAGTGTCTCCAACACTGCTGCGTCTCCACCAGAGGACACTCATGAATGGGCTGGTTCTCAAGGGGGTTAAACTTCAGACATCCCAGGATTCATCATGTAAACTCCCAACATTCCAGATGCATCATTCCCGAGCGCGGCTGTGTCTGCAGCTCACCGCTCCCCCAGCGGATGGGTCGAAAGCGGAGAACAAATTTCCCTAGATGCATGACAACAAATGGGGCTTTAACTTTAAAGGGTACAACAACAAAAGCCCAATGAGACAATTGTTCTTGTGACACTCTCAGCCCAGATTAAAGAAAAAAAAAAAAAGGGCGGGGCTAAAGGAGGCTACACTGCATCTTCAATAATGGGAAGTGATGCAGACAAAATGAAGCCAGTTTCACCCACTGATTGTATATTGTTATATAGTAATAATAATATTAATATATAGTGATAATAACATACGTCTATGGTTTCACCACAGAACTTTCTGTGGAGGTTGAGGATTTTTCTCTCTGTATACACTGCTCGACTATGGGGCAGTAATATGAATGTTCAAAACCAAATCAACATTGCCAGCAACAGGGGATACAAATTCTGTCTGGGGATACACATCTACATATCACAACACGAGGGTTTGCAGGACCAAAGGGGACCCGTGTCTGAGAGTGGTAAAATACTGCTAGCATGATAGCTTATGAAGGCTAACATATTATGCTAACAGTCCTAAGTGAAACGTTCATTGCAAACCCATCACCAGGACGGAGTTTGGTGGATTCAATGGCAATAGCACTCAACGACTGCTGTTTAACTTCCAAGTCCACTGGAAAGTTGTGCAAGCCAGTAGATATTTGACAAGTGAAGGCAAAACACCTACGAGCCATGCTAAAGCTAACACGATAATGACCGACCGTTACAGAGTCAAATATTTATACTGGAGCAACACAGCATGATGCTGTGAAACTTCTGAAATAATGTGGGACTTACACTGGTTGAGCAATCACAAAATTCAACTGTAATACCTCTATTCAACCTGTAGGGAGCAGCACACAGATGATTTTATACTAATTTCAGGACTTATATGTTTATTTCAAAAGATCAAAAATGTGTCAAGGACCAACAAACAGGACTTTTAAAGCCCCATTTATATTTCTGGCACCTTTCGAATCTACTAATTCCAAATCGAGTGCACCCAAAGTTTCCCAGAAGTCTTTGCGAAAAACTAGCATACATTGATTGTCACTAGATTAGCAAAAATAGACCACAATGCATTGCAGTCAAACAATTTTGAGCAAAAACAAGTTTAAATGTAATATTGGAATAAGCCATTCACATTTTCACCTTCAGAACACAGTGGAGTCATCAATAAACGCTATGAAATGTTCGTTTTTATTTGATTTTGTGAAATTGATGACGTCATATCTGGTTTTTAGAAAAACGAAAGTAAAGTAGTGAGCATTGTGGCCTTAGTGTTTGGTTACCCTTTAAGCTTACTTTAAACTTCCAACATTCCAAACGGATCATTTAATCGTCGGACATTCTGAGCTAACTCAGTTAAACTTCCAACTTTCCATCATTTAACCTTACGGATATAAAAACTAAAGAGTAAAAGTATTATTTTTTTATTGTATAAGAACCATTTCCTCTTTTTCCTCTGGTTTATTGAGCTCTTCAAGTCTTTTATTCTCATTTCCATTGGAGATAAAGCTTTTATGTCTAAAGCGCTAGTATTTAAAACAAATCTAATGAATTAGTGAGACAAATAACAGGTGCAGTGAGTTTTCATCCTCATAATTCTTCAACACTTGCCCCATTATGCAGTCACAAATTCGCCAGAGCAGGTTGCGGCAAATTTCTCCATTATTCTCTTTAGAAAAAACAGCAGACAAAGGCGGCTGAATGATGTGACGATTCGCCTCCTGCAGCATCTGCAGAAAGAACAAGCGGCAGATTAGACCTTCAGCAGCTGAGTTATTCACTGAAGCACCAGAGGGGGTACTTAGACTTTTTAGGTTCTGACAGAAGCTGCGATGAATAAATGGCGCTCATTTCAATACTACAATAACGTATGTCATGTGTCTTCTCTTTCTTTGCTCATTTTTTAATCACTTCTGCTTTGTTTCATTGTTCAAACCTTTTGATTCCTACAAATGAGAAAACTTTTTGAACCACCTAGTGCTGCATAGACATTCTGAACCCTGTTATTTTCCACTACTTAATAGAACCTAATCATCTATTTATATCAGTTAAACCTCAAATTAAGCTTTCAGCTTTTGCAAACTCTGTCACTTGTTAAAACATGAGTGCAATAAAAGGGGTTCCATAAAAATAGCTCCTTCAAAATAAATGTCCATTTTAATTATTTTCTATTACATTAAAAATATTCTTTCATTTCATATGAACCGCTTCAATGGGGGAAGCTATTGTATGGTGGCCCTAAAGGGTCACAACAATTAAAGTTCACAACCATTTTGGGTTGTTTGACCATTAAGTGCTGTGTTGTGACTCTAAAGTGTTGTGTTGCGATTCTAAAGTGTTGTTTTGTGACTCTAAAGTGTTTTCTGACTCTAAGGTGTTGTTTTGTTTTGTGAATTTAAAGTGTTGTGTTGTGAAGTTAAAGTGTTGTGTTGTGACCCTTCAGGGCCACCTTACTGATGCACTCAGCTTTAATATTTGCATGAATTTGAAAATCTTAACTATGACGCTGAAGTCTCAGTTCAACCAAACCTGTTCTGCATGTGCAGCAACGCAGAGCGGGCACAGTTAGTGCCGTTAGTGGAGTGCTGCTTGACCTACTTCTCTGATGTTGCGACAGCCACCAATCTTTTAGGGGGTTCTTTAAAAAAAAAAAAAAAACATCAAAGATTTAGTAATCTTTGTAAAGCCTGCGTGATGTAGCCTGAGATCAACTCTGCAGCCTACACTGTGTTTATCACCCTGTTCAATTACACGTGAATCCAAAATGGTGATGTAATCTTTAATTAGTAAGATCTACAAAGTTGCTTTTATGACAAAATAGAATTTTTGCAGTCTAGAAAAGCTTCCTGTCATCCGTGACCTTGTCTCTAGTGTCTGGTGTTAGGGTCAACACTGACCCACTGCAGTCTTGATTAAAAAATCGTTTAAAATTTCGACTTTTTCAGGAACCTTGATTTCAACAAAATTCAAGCTTGTAAATTTACAATTTTTTATTCTAAAATCCTCTGGTTTAAATTAGGTCAGTCGGTTTTGACCCGGCTACAGAAAAATACATGAACAAAACAATAATTACAATCATAAGTGGATTTCAGCCAACATCCTGAGAGCCACATCCTCTCACAATCATGTGATCTTCAGATGATGCTCATTTGTTCAGTTACAACAAACCAAAACAAACAAACTTCATTAAAACCAGGCACAAAACATTTTATCTGATTTAGCTTTCTAATATTTTTGGAGATTTAAGTGATTTCTTTGGTTTAATTTGTTTGTTTTGTTGGTTAGCCATGTGTTTGGATTACAGTTCTATTGCTGACAAAAACTAAATATGTATTTGTTCTTGTAGAGTTAATGTAGAGTAAATCATTTAAAAATTAAGAGATAGATTAAGCAAATTTATTTCAGAGATGTATTCTAGTGACACAATAACCGTCCTTTTATTCTTTGTTTGATTATTTTGAGGTTATTATTATTATTTTTGTTTATAAAGAAATCTGGAGGTAGACCCACTGAAAAAAAATGAAACCAACATTTCCATAGATTAGGAAGACTAAGTAGACAACCAAGAAGTGACAAAAAACTGGATGATAGGTGATAGTTTTGTGTATTTTAAAGCTGATGTAAGACGTGGGTCAAAATTGATCTGCTAACTACGTGAATGGTATAGAAAAATAACACAAAATGAATGTAAAAAAAAAACATGAACAGAATCTGTTTGCCTTCTTTCTGTCTGTTTTGCAACATTAAGGCACAAACTAAGGAGTAAACTTATCCTTTTTGTTTGATAGTAGATTACGCTTTCTAGCGATGCCAGCTGCAGCTGCTTGAGACTCAGGATGGTAGACCGGGGTCGCAACCTCTTTAACAGTAAAACAGTCATTTGAGCTTGAGCTGAACAAAACCTAGAATGAGCCACACAGCGTTTAAGACATTTGGATTTGCTTTCTTTAACCTCTTTTTCTATTTGATTTTTTTTTTTCGGCACAAACAAAAGCAAATAAATAAAAATAAAAGTGATTTTTTTTGACATTTGACAGAAGCTCAAAGAACTTACTTGTAAAATAAAGATGGTCTGTTCCAGTGCAGCTCTGCAGCTAATAACAATTATTGTGCAACATAAGATTATATGTGCTTTTAACTCATAAAAGATCAAACTTTTTACCAAAGTTTTGCTTTACATATAAAATCTGTGCATTCTGGAGGTAGAGTTGAGAAAACAAGATGTCTTTGGCTCAACATGGATGTAAAAACCTACACAGTTTATCATCTATGTGCACCTCAGCCATCAATTCATAAATGTAATTAATATAATTAAATGAATGCCAATTAAGACGTATTTACTATAAAAATTTTTATTTTCCCTTTTATTTTTTATATATTTTTTCTTTCCCCCCCTCTTTGTCCCCAGCAGTCTTACACTGCTGGATTTTGTTATTTTAGTTTGGGGTTGGACTTTGGTAGTCTTAGTTTGCAGGCTTTGTTTATTTGTTTCTTTAAGTAGATTTTGTTTAGGCAGCTGCTGACTGGCGCTGGACGTGCCAGGGTCAGCAGTCTCCCTGATTTATTTTATGTTTGGCCAACATGGAGAGATAAAAGAGCCGCGTGTGGATCTGGAGCCGCAGACACTCGATGTGTAATGACTGTAAAGTCTGTGTGGCTTTGACCCGTCTGCACAAGATCTGGTGATTTTCTGATCATTATCATTCATTCATGGATCAAAGTCAACACATGCTGGTGATACTTCAGCAGCACCACTATTTCATAAATGATCCTTTAACCCTCATCTGTTCTGTCTAACCTTGATCTCCGTTCATATATTAAGACTCCTTTATCTGTAAGAAATAAATAAAACATCACCAGATAAGAGAGAAGTAAACAGTATTTCAGATGATTCACAGGCTTGAACTGAAGTGAGAGCGCTACAGTACCCACATAAGAATATTTCTGTGCTAATTAATTGGTATGAACTTCATCTACTTAAGGAAAAAGATCCTTCTTACCACTCTCTGTGTCAATACAGCTTGAGAATGCAGACCGAAAAAAATTAAATTAATTGTTTTCACAGAAGTTTAATAAAGAGGAACACATTTTATCCTAATCCAACAGAATCTGCTCTCCAATCTGACTGCTATCAGAGAGAATGAAGGATCGGGAAACACCTGCAGCATGAAAAACTATGATAGGTCATTGATCCTCTTTCATCTCTGTCAATATTTTTCAAAATAAAAGCTTTAATATAAACCTTTTAGTCAGACATTATCATATCCTTCATTTCATAAAGATTTTCTACAAGAGGAATTGTTTTAATTAAGCCCATACATAGTGATTTACATTGTGACTGAATTCTCATCCATTGTGTCTGCAGTGAAGGTGCTTGGGAATGAAAACATTTCATTTATTTCTGTAGAAAAAAAAAAAACAATCTGGACAGGAAGTTCCTGCTGGCCTCCATTATTTTCTCCCTTGGTGTGTGGTGTTACAGCGCTTCATCTGAAAACAGGAAAAAGCTGCACCGGGTCATCACTACAGACTCAAACAGCGGCCTCCTTCCCTCCTTGGTGGAACCATCAGACTCCAGCTGCCTCCTCAAACCAAAGCCATCACGGGCGACCCCTCTCATCCCTCTTTACCTGTTTGACCAGCCGTCCTTTGGATGGCACCTCAATCTAATTCAACCCCAACAGACTTTGAAATAAGCTCTTTTCAAGCATGAGTGTCCGCCGACGCTGCAACTATGCCTCTGTGTAACACACACTGTGAAATCTGTCACTCTCCCACAGCATATTCAACCGCTGCTGGCCTAGTGTTTGTTTACTCTAAAAAATCCTTTCTGTGAAATATTGCGATACTTTGTAGGGCAGTACTGACACCAGTTTCAAATGCTGCTGAAACAATTTGTACTCAACATATTTTTCGGAGCTGTTTTGGAATATATGGTATTGTATTGTATCGCCAGACTGTTGCAAAGAAACAGACCTTTAGATTACTAATATCTTTAGAGATAATTTTGGGTTTGTTTTACTATTTACCCATCTTGATGACTTATGGTTTTGTGTTTAGGTCCTACTTTGTGTAGTCTTTAGTTTGGTATTAGTAATGATTTAAGTGAAGCTGTACAGATGAACTGCCATTTTCTTTAATATGTATTTTCTCCTTATGTCAGTCCATGGATGTTAATATTTGTCATTCTTTTCTCCTTTCTTTTTCGGGTAAGCTTCCTGGTCTCAGTTAGGTTTATTATTTTGGTTCACCCTGAGCGCAAGTATTATTGATTGTTTATTTTCTTGTAAATATTTTTTTATAGAGATAATCTCTTTGTTATTCATTTTTTTAGTTCACTTTTACCGCATGTCCAGAGATCCCCTAGACATTAGAGGGGCGTAACATAAATTGGGGGCTCGTCCGGAATTTGAACCTGGTATCTCTCGCATAACAAAGATTTTTATGCATTACGTTACAGTAGACATCTGCATTGTTGTTCTTTCTTTGTACACCAACATCAAATTTCTATTTCTTTTTATCTTTAAACATCAAGCCACAACACAAATTAGGCTTGACAAATGTTTCACAAGGCAACCAGCACCCTTAATGCAACAGAATTACTTGCTCAACAGCCTGATTACTGACCTGATTGTAATTCGCTCAAGCACTCTTCTGTCCTTATTTGACACAGCGTACAAAAAAAAAAAAAAGAATTTCAGCATATAGCTCACTGGACATGAGAGAATTTTGAACAATGTTGCTCTTGCTATGAACACAATCAGACCTTCTGCCTGCTGCCAGTGCTCCTTTAAGGCCCTGGAGCTGCTGAGGCAGCGCCCCGGTTGCAGCAGCCATCGTCCATTACCTCATTTAGCTCCGTGATCATGTTAAGAGAGGAGATATCTCTGTTTGTGCTGAGTATTTGCATGACTGTCCTTGGTTTGTCCGGGGGTTAGTGTGCGTTTGTGTCTGTGTGTGTCTGGCCATTTGCAGGCGAAAGCTTTTTGTGAAAGTAATAGACTGACTCGCAGTTGCACTCTCTCTCTCCCCGCATGACCTGAGCGATCACTTTTAGCTGTCCTGCGAATGCACAAGGCGCTGATAAATGGTGTTTGAATAAACTGCTCGAGTGGATTTACTGCACTTAATCATTTGACAGAAGATGGATTATTAAGGAAGCCACTAGAAAATCCACATAATAGTGCTTAAATACTCTTTATTTATGAGGCAACACTGGTGAGACGACAAAAACAAACGATTTTTACTGAAAGATAAACTTTGAAAAGCAAAAGGTAAATATTTGGAGGAAGAAAATGTTCTCATGGACTGCCCTGAAACATTTTAATGGAGAAATTATTGTTTACTGTTTGTTTTTAAGGAGAGAGCTCATAAAAAACATTGTGTATTCTTTCATATTTCATAAATTACAATAAATACACTGTCTTGAGTCATTTTGAATGAAATTGCTGTGAAATCCCCATTTGTCATCTTTAGAAAAACAAAACACAAGATGTGCTTCTGCATTCAAAACAACAGCAGCGGTTAACTAAGTGGATATGCCTTCCAAAGCATAAAACATACATAAGCAGAGCGCTGTTGGGTTTTTTTTTTGGGAACAGTTTGTGTGTAAGTGAATCCTAATTTGTCCGTTGGGACCAAAAAGTTTCGACTTAATAATCTGAACACAACACTTTGCTGAGTGTTTGCATTGTTTTGGTATGGCGGACTGCTTTCAAATGAAACTGTTTGCCAACAGAGAACAATTTGGGGCCTCGGGCTACAAAAAAAAACTGATTGTTGACCAACTTTGAGTCACTGCAGCAATGACAGAGCAGAGAGCTTTAAATGATGGTGAAAGGCCACACTAAACCCCAAACACACTTATAAACTAATTATTAATGGCTTATTTCTCAAATTAGATGCAAAGATAATACCAAACACTCGCATAAAGCTTAAAAATATTCAGTATTAAACAGTTTTCGATGATAACATTGAACTCCAATTGGTTAAGGCTGTGGTGGTAGCTTTGGATGAATAGCAGTGACTCAGTATGGGACTCTCATTTCATGTCTTGATGAGTTTTCTCTGGCTGGAGACCCAAGGTTGTGCTTGACGACATAAGGATGAGGATAGAGGACAGGTAATCTAGAGGGAGTGCATGGATGAATTAGAAAAGTGTATGTGGTCAGAAAAAAAATGAACAAGAAAAGGGTAAAAGTTCAGAGGGGTTAAAAAAAATTACCAATGAATGGTCAATGGAACACAAATGTTGAGTAGCTTGGCTAACCTATTAGGTCAGGGATGGGCAACTCCAGGCCTCGAGGGTCACATTTCTGTATGTTTTCAAACATACCCTGCTCTGACTTGTTCTAATTGAATGAACACACCTGAACCAGGTAAACAGTCAAGAGTTGGGCTTAAATATCTAGAACTAATGCTGTTACAGCGGCCCTCGAGGCCTGGAGTTGACTGCCTGCTCTGGGTTTTTAACAATAAGTCTCAGGTAAGGCCTTCGTCACGACTGCCTTTACACCACGCTCACACCAGACTTGGTAACAAGCGTCCAAGCGACCACTTTAATTTAAAGGTCAATTCAATTTGCGTGTTTTTGGCTTCTGTGTTCAACACTCTCACATTGATGTGTATCTACACCATTTTTGCACTCTACGTACAAAACTTCCAGCCAGTGAATGTGTGTTGAAAGTTAAATCAGTTGAACTTTGACCAATCAAAGGCTCAAATTTAGAGGTCATGTAAGAATGGCGTCTTATTTAGTTTATGAATGTTATGAAAGTGGCGACCTTGGAGGAGAAATTCATAATTATGGTTGCCGGCTGGAATTATACGACACCAAGACCGAATCCAATTTTTCCCCTACGAATTCATCCTACCCCTATATCTAGCCTTCCAAACAAAGAGTTATTGAAAAATAGTGTCTTCAAATTAGACCCTTACAAACCTTCAGTAATGTCATCAACAGTCACCAGTCATATACGTTAATGCTAAACTGGCAGCACTTGGAAAATACTTGACGAAATCAGTATTATGACTTGAATGGCTTGTCCACAGCATGACACTGATCACCCCACCAGCGGAGGAGTGGTCAGCCCCGAGTTTCTATCCTGTCCTCTTAAAAAAACAAGTTTGGACACCACAGCTTCAAACCTCCCTACAACTGGAGGGTCAGGGAGAAGCCGTAGGGGTAGGGGAAGAATATAGATTCTGCCGTAGTCTTTCATACGTCAGAAAAGAGCTGTTAAAAAAAAATGTCACAAGATTTGCACCACTTTCACATTTTTCACCAAACATTTTTTAATTGTTGGTACATGCACTAGTTGTAAGCAGTAATAATCCAGAGCAAACACATGCTAAAAGTACATTTAAGAATGTGTGGTTAGCGGGTTCTTGAAAGTGTAACCCATGTCCACTGTGATCATAGTAGATATTGGTTGTCTGTGAACAAACAATTGATAAATCTGTATGAGGTAAGCATGTAACCTGCATGTAGAAGCCAGTACTTGCATCTTACCAATTACTAGAGTGTGGTTTAAGGGCACCGTACAACCACATCACCCATATATAATAAGTACAACCTACATTATCTTAACAATTGCTTCAAGGTACACCTACCACACACTCGGCAACCGTATGTTCTATTTTTATTATGTCCCTTAAGGTGGTCAAATAAATGGCGTAAACTTCTATAGAGCTTTTCTACCTTCCTTTGAAGGCCCAAAGCGCTTCACAGTCAGAGCCCCATTTACCCATCACCACTGCCGAATGCTGGCACCAACCTTCCACCAGAGGAAATTCGAGGTTCAGTGTCTCGCCCAAGGACACTTTGACTCGTGGGCGGGCAAGGTGGGAATCGAACTCGCAGTCTTCCAATCAGGAGTCGACTGCCCTACCGCTGCAAGCCTCAAAGAAACTGAAAGACCCACCTGCAGTGTCCTTAAGACACAGCTGCTACCGTCTACAATCCTCCATGGGTCCGGACAACCCAGAACCCCCCACAGCATCTGGAGGGTCAACTCCCTGCACAGGTCCATGTGACTAAGGTTTAAATGAAGAAATGAAAACCTGTTTCTGATTTCTAGTTTAGGACATACATCTAATACTCTTGCTAAAAATAGAACCAATTGTTCAGACGGAAACCGGCTTTCACACCTACAAAAGATTTGAACGAGTTTTGAGAAGTTAGGTTGTTTTGCTAAGTGACAAATGCAAAGGGTTAAAGGAAGGATCTTTAGTGTGATGATCATTCTGCTCGAGCTTTTCAAGAACACTGAGGGCATTCTGAAAAAACCTTCTGGTCCAAGTTCAGTTACCAAGTAGCGTCGCAGTCTGATTGGTCAGCTGTTGACCTGCTCTGCCCAGAGCTGTTGTCAGTATGAATAACATTAATAGCTCCCTCAACCTTTGATGCTAATGTGCGGTCCACCTTGAAGTTTCACCTCTGTGGCCTTCAAGTTCTCATTGGAATTTTGAGAACATAAAAGATAGAGGGTGTTTAAGGATGGAGGAGAGCCGTGTGTGTTCATCCGGGTTTGCCCCATAGATGCCATGGAAATCGCAGCAGCGTAGAGAAAGTTCACTGAAGGGTGAATTGTAACTGAACACCACAGATAATTTACGGGCTCTGCTTCTGTAATGTTATTTGCATTATGCGTTTTGCAGTAGAACTACAGGAACTATAAAAATTGACATTTGAGGTCGTTAGATAGAAAACATTATGCCTCAAAGTCCATAAAGGGGATGTTGTCACAGAATTCATGATGTAGTCCATCAAAATCGTTATAGTTTCCTTAATGTTACTTAAAGAGATTTCCCGAGCAGCTCATAATGTTACCGCATGCCCAAAGGAGTAAAACGACACATTTGATGTCAGAGTGGATAATGAAGCTCTTGATTACTGACTGAGAGCATCATTGGGATAAAGATATGCACAAACACAGTATGCTCCATCAGTAAGTGAGATGCTGTCCTTGTTGGAATTTTTTCCTCTGAAATAATGTATCTCTTTTGATCTGTGTGAAATATTTCTCTTTTAACATAAAGGCAGGACTTTATGCTTCACGTGGCAGATTTTTGGCTGGTGATACCCGTTTGCCAAGTGGTGCAAACCTCCAGCAGTGATAGGGATGATGGATTTATTTCAGAACGTAAAGAGTAGGTTGAACTATTATATTGTGGAGCAACAGGCCAAGTACCACACTCATCTACTTCTGCTGCCATTTTTATACACTGATAAATGACTCTTGCTGCTGTTCCTGATGAGAGCCTCCCCTGCCGTTTTTATCCACTTTCAATACAAGGTTTTGCACCATCCATCCATCTATCTATCTATCTATCCATCGCTTATCTAGGATCAGGCTGTGTGGACACCAAATTAAGCAGAGGATACCAGTTCTGCCAGGGGAACCCCCAAGGCAGTCCCAGGCCGGCTGAGAGACATAGTCCCTCTGCCGCACACTAGGTCGTCCCGGGGGCCTCCTCCTGTTGGGACATGCTTGAAATACCTCTGAAAGAGAAGCCAGAGCCACAACTGGCCTCTGTCGACGTGGAGGTCTCTATTCAGTACTGCTCACCTCAGTCTCTTTTTCATGTAACATCAGTAGAGTCCATTTCCATGACTTGTGTTGTCAAGGAACTCACCCTTGACTGCCACCCAAATCACAGTGCACTAGCACTTTGTGGTCCTGTCCGGTGGTTTCTCGTGAGCCCGTCTGGGTCCCAAAGGAATAGGCCCAAACATTTGGTGACACCAGTACCAGTGCCTACAGAAACCTTGCTTATGATGTTTGAACTGTTTTTAGTCTAGTTTGTTCCCTATGACCTCAGGAGACATTTCCATGGGCATTTTTGACATCACAACTTTTAGAATCATTCAAGTTCTCAAACTCCTCCACCACTATAAGGTCACGAAATTCGATGATGACGCCACTTGGATGAATGATGAAACATTTTGAAAAGAGAAGATTTTAAAATCAAGAGGCCATTACTCAACTTCAAGGCATGAAGGGTTTTATATTTACATTCCAGAAAAACAATAAAAAAAAAAACTACAGTAGCAGATTTAGGATAAGATTTTCCTTTATGCCTCATTAAGGTAGGAATTTGAAGTGGGCTCGCTAATGGGGGCTTTTTGGGTTTCCAAAAATTCCCCAGTGGACTTATCAGTGTGGGCGTCCAATGTGGAATATTTTGTTTCCAGGGAACACGTAAATCTAGTAGAGATTTATGGAACTCATTGAAACATTTCTAAAGTGAGGTCACTCAGATGCTTTTCTGAAACCAAATTAGTAAGCTTTGGGTTGTCTGCTTTTAACTTTTAACAATAAGTAGTTGCCATCCAATACATTTTGAAAGTTTTTTTAATCACACGGATGAATATAAATAGATTTCTTTGTAGCAGTTCACTGCAGGAGCAAACAATTTGGTTAAAATATATCAGTTATTAGAATTAGTGCACTCAATAGAGGATCAGGGTATTCTCTGCACTGCAAGATGCACCATCAATGAATAGTCATGTATAAGGTGCACCAAACTACAAGATGCAAAAGAGACAAAAAAGTCATAGATAAGTCCTTGGTCCATCAGATTTAATAATTACATTGAAAGCAATTTTAAAACTTGTTTGTGACACATTAGCATATTCACAGTCCCTGTAACTTCTAAACCTTGTTTACAACATGTTAAAAAAAACAGACAGATTCCTCTAAAACAAACCTTTCCGTGACTATGTTAACTCACAACCTTATTAATAACACATAAAAAACACAGTCTGACACTGCTATATGTTAGCTGGATTAGCGTATTTACAATACTTGGAAGTCCAAACCTTATTTGCAACATATAAAAAACAAATTCTGCTAAAACAAGCAATACTGAGACTATACTAAATCCCAACTCTGTTATTTATTTGTAAAAACACACACAGTTTGACATTGCTACATGTTAGCCACGTTAGCGTCTTTAAAATAACAACCAAGATTGTTTCTGAAAAATGGACCGATATCGCTAAAAAATACTTACTTTATTAACATTAAAAAAAATACAGTCCGACACCAATACAAGTTAGTCAGGTTGGTGTAATTACAATACTTTTAAATCCCAACCTTGTTTGCAACAAGTAAAAAGACAGACTGATACTGCTAAACCAAACATTACTGTGACTGCGCTAAGTCTTTGTCAGTTATATGTAAAAAAAAAAATACAGTTAGACACTGCTAAACGTTAGCCGTACTAGCGTATTTAAAATAACTCCTAGCCATGTTTGCAACTTGTAAAAAAAATGAAAAAGACTGGTACCGCTTCAACAAATGTTTCTGTAATTACTCTGACTTCCTGCCCACAGTCACCACACCATTAAAACATAACTGCATTAGCATATTTACAAGACTTGTAAGTTCGAAACTTGTTTGCAACATGTAAAAAACAAACTGATAATACTAAACCAAACATTACTTTGATGACGCTAACGCCCAACTTCATTAACTGTGTAAAAAAAAGAAACCCTACATTTTGACATTACTACACGTTAGCCGCATTAGCGCAAAGCACCAGATCTGTAGTGCTAAATAAACTTTGCTGTAACTGTGCTAACTCCCAAACTACAAATGATTAAAACAGTCCGACACCGCTACACAGTAGCCGGGGTTAGCGTATTTACAATAATATCCAACCTTTTTGCATCTTGTAAAATAACCAGACAGTGTACCTCTTAAAATTGCTTTAGCCTCAATCAGCACAACCAGAATTAATCCATATATGCGGATAAAAAAGGAGCACAGTGTTTTTTGAAAATAATGAAAGCTTTTAAATGCACCTGATACTTTAGACAATACCATAGTCAAATTAGATCTCTGACTTCATTGTTTCAGGTAGACAGATTACAACAATTAAGGTTGAAAGTTTTAGAAGCAACCAAACTATATCACAGATTTAAACTAAATGTTCACTGACTTGACTTAGCTGGTCTGCTGGGATCAACGCCAACTCACACAATTTGGTTAAATCTAACTTAATTTATTCTTGAAAGCAGTGCAGACTAATCTCATGTGAACCGCATTACTTTAGAAAGTGACTGACCTGAAGCCATGAAATGAACTGAGTTCACAGCCACTTTCAAATGATGCGTCATCAGACAAGTTTACCCCGCGGGAGTTCATATCCAAAGGATCTAAGCTCTTATCAAACTGAAGAGGTTTTTGTCAAGTGAAGCCCTGTCAGCTTAGACTTTTCAACCCTTACTTTGTTTTCCTTTTAGAAAAAAAAAAAAAAGACTGGTCTCTGAGTAGCTCTGATCTCATCTTCAAACATTATCAGGTAAATAATCTTCTAGGAGGAATAAAGTGGTTTCTAAACGATTAAATAGAGAAGTCTGAGCGTTTTATTTTAGTTAGACATCCTCCAAGAGGCTACAAGCTACAAATGAGGCTGATTGAAAGGTAATCCAGTATTGAAGACGCGTCACTGACAAGTCTGTACCAACACTGTCACATCCCATTGCTCAGACAATGTTTCATTCCTCCCATAACACAGCCAGGCTTTGATGTTCTTAAACATACCAATTTACGCCAACCTCTTTTAAGCTGGTAAGTGGGTGGATTTCACTAATCTTTACATCTTCATGCTTCCCTTTTCCGTGATCAAGCATGCTAAGTTGAAATGAGGGCCGCAGGGCCAATAGCATGTTCGGCAGGGGAAGGGCAGGGATTTATGAGGCATAATTGCTGTTAATAACCTCAGGGGTTGCAAGATTTTTGTATTTTTTTCAGCAGCGCTAATGTAAATATTATCTTAATGCCTGGAGTAAGTTAAATAATTCTTCCTGCAGGCGTAGTTGAAGCAGATGTACGTTTAGAAGAAAATACCACACAAAGCCCTGAAAGAAAAGATAAAAGAAAGCCTTTTTGAGTGGAGTAGCTGTAGGGTTGGTGGTTGGAGTCACATGTTGAAGTGTCCTTGAGCAAGATAATGAACTCTTTTACCAAATGTACGTACAAGCTTTATCAGTTTTCTAACAAATATTGATATATTTTTTACTTTGATATAAAAATATAAAACTGAAACTGGTTTAGTGGTTTAATGATAATTTTTGTGAATATAATCGTAAAACAAACAAAATAAAATATCACATATACTTTAGCGCAAGACCAGATAAATAGTAAAGACTAAAAAATCGAGATCACAGCGGATGCTATGTTCACACCAGGCTCAGATATGTGATTTCAAGTGACCACTTTCAATAAAAAGTGTATGCAAACGCGTACATGTGTGAGTTCAAAACTCTCACATTCAGTCAGTTTTTGGACTCTATGTACAAAACCCTCAGCCACTGAACGCGGGTTAAAATTTAAACCCGTCGAACTTTGACTAATCAGGTACTTGGATTTGATAGTTATATCTGGGTAGCGTCTTTTTTATTCATGGAAGTACCAATGAAAAATGTATCATGAAGGAGAAATGAATAAGTGTGATCTGTGCCCAGCTGGAATTCTATGACCCCAAGTCTTTCAATATATTTGAATAGAGCTGTGAAAGAAAAAGCCCGCAGGAAGATTTGCACTGCTTTGACATTTCTCACCAAGCCTTCTCCAACTGTAGGTACTTCCACTAGTTTTGGGTAGTGGCCGTCAAGTGTGAACACCATATGTTAAGAACAAGTTCAAGAACACATCTTGAATGCCCGGTGTGTGTGTGTGGCTCCAGTGCTCTGTTTGGAAATCCAGTCATTTTAAAAAAAATTTGAAGATCTTCTATACTTTTCAGGCATATAAGGCAGAGCCTATAGGATAGTGCCGACATTAATCTGCTGGTCACTTTTCTTTGCTTGGTAGGCTTCAGACAGACACATTTCTCCATTTATTTGTGGCTAATGAACTCTGAAACAATTAGAAACAATGACAAATACGGTGGGCTTTAATTATATCAAACCATTGACTCAGTATGAGAACTGGACTGAATGATCCCTCTTGCAATACGTTCCAAACCAACAGGTCCTTATTCTCAAGCTGTTATATCTTGACGCTTGATTAAGGACCCTTCTTGATGTTTTTGGGTGTCCCCAACTCGTCATTTTTTGATGTGCTGGCCGTTCCAATTAAATGAGGGGTCCGGTCGTTTTGTCGGACGCGGTACCCGTCTGGTACCAATCCGTATTTGGGATACCACATCCCTGGATGGGATTAAGGACCAGAGGTTGGGGCGCCTTGATTTAGTTGGAACAGCCAGCACGTCAAAACGCGACATGTTGGGAACACCCAAAATGAAAATTTTTGACGCGGAGGGTCTTTAACCATGTGTCAAAATGTCACGACTTAGGAATGAGAATGTTTTGTCCAAACAGGAAGTATCTGCTGGTTCCGTGAAGTCAAAATTCCATAGACTTCAACTGAGAAATGACTACTACTACTCAATGATTCTTGGTCTGTTTTTTTATTTTTTTACTTGTTTTGAATAATTCTGTTTTTTTTTTTTGTTTTCTTTAGTGCAAGTTGTTAAAAAAATAAACCAACAATTAACCTAAATTAGCCCTAACCTTGAATGTTTGACATATTCTCCTGAGCTCGATTTGAAGTGGTAAAGAGTGGCTCACTCCTGATTGGTGAGAGTGTCTCCCATAGAAACGTGGACTCACGCCAATCCCTGAACCTTTAAAGCTGCATTCCCACCGGACGCAATTCCGGGCAGGGGCATCGAGTTTGAATGTTAAGTCAATGTACAGATGCGATTTGAGGTCCTGCGGCCCAATGTGGGCATCGGACGCAGCAGTGCGATTTGAGTGGCGCGACACGATTTTGGTGGCAGCCGTGGTGCATCAAGATTTCAAAAATCGGAAGTCTGGCAAGGTGCACCAACCAATTGAGGACACAGCTTTGGGCATGTGACATTTTCAGTGACTAAATCTGCGGATAGAAAAAAAATGATCCAATATGGCCGCTCAATGCGAGGGTTTATCGTCCTGATCTTCCATCCATTTTCTTAACCTGTTGGGGCGCAGGGTTGCCGGAGAATGTCCCGGCCACTGTTGGGCGGAGACGGGAAACACCCTGAACAGGCCGCCAACCTGTCACAGAGCCCATGCAGCCGGGGCGATTGAGCTTGCTATGCTAGCCAGCTGCCCGATGGACAATATAGCGAGACAGTCAGCTCGTGGGCAGCAGAGCTGACACCATGTGACGTCAAATCTCACCGTTCACATGAACCTGCCATTAGGATGACACTGTCGAGTTCCTTTTAACTGGGCATCTCCAATATATACCGCTCCCTGGGTCACTTCAAGGTTCCAATTTGTTCACACAAGACTGGAATAAGTTGTAATCAAAAAGGTAAGTGTTAACAAAAATCAAAGTAGTTGACCCAGAGACTGGAGCTGTGCATGAGGACCTGCAGTGAATGTTGTGTTCTTGAGCAGCAGACGCAGCTGACTACAGCGGCAGCAAAAACAAGCTTGAAATGCGCTCTCTGTTATTGCTGTTACTTATTTCCAGTTGGGAAATTAAATGATTTCCTGCTAGAAATAAACACATTTCATGTTTGTCCAAAAGCCAAAAAAAAAAAAAAAAAAAATCAATAAACTCAGTTTCCTTGTTGCTTTTAAGTATCACAAAAGTGTTGAACTAATGAGCACTACATACACAACTCTCCCCCAGCTCACCACTCATTTGAGCTCATCAAAACCTCATTGAAAGAAATTGTGGTTAGCCTCAAATGATCTCAACCGGCTTCACTCAATTAGGCTGTGAATCAGCCTCCCTGAGGCTCATGCCGCTCCTTGTTAAGATGACAGTGATGACAATGGACAGGAAGAAGTGATATTGATGAAAAAGCATGTTGATTATTTTGTCTAAAGCCAAGAAGGAAATGATAAATGCTCGACGCTTAGAAAACTGCAGTGTGTTGTTTAGTTTGTGTACCAGGATGTGGATAAATGTACATAATTATATCAAAGCAAAAAGATGCAGTTCCACATAAGATTTGTGACGATTGCTTGTATTGAATCCTTCATAAATAATTTAAATCTTAAATATTTTTGAGCTGTAATTTCCAAAGAAAAGAAGTTGAACGAGTGGGAAATAAAACACATAAAACTCCCCAGAAAACAGCGAACACACACCTTTTCACACACCGACACAAGTCTATACACAGCATCTTTACACAAAACAATAAAAGCAGCCAGCCCGTGGAGTTTAATTTCCTCTTTTCTCCAATCGAATCTGTAAGCTTATTTCCCCCTCGGAGACAGCAGCAGATACTCCACAGGTGAAGGCAGGAGGAAATCGAGAGCGGGAAGATAGAGAGCAACTTTAAAAAAGGCAATTGAGGACTTCCAGAAAAAACCCTAAAGGAAGTTTTCATTAGCTCGGCAATCTGTTCCTGTGCTGAGGGCGTCGGTGAGTTTAATTTATACTTTTAGCTCTGGGAGTCTGAGTCATACAAGGAAAAATATGAGGATGTTTCACTACACCTTTCTGAACCTGACCTTATAAAAAATAAGTTTCACCGTCTCCGAGACATATCTTATTGTCGGTATAATTTGAGGCTTTTACCTGCTGTTGTTTCTGACAAAACACACCAGAGATCACACCCACACACACACACGCACACACATATATATATTCAAGAACCAATAGTCATTGATCATCTGGACCATATAGATGGATAGTTGTAGGTTTTTTAATCAATTAAAAACGTTTTAAAGATTTCCTTCGATGAAAACTGTGTTTTTAACATGTTCTTGCGGCATTTTTCTGATGGAGGACATCTTTAAAGAAAATAAAGCTGAAAATAACACTACCGGGTATATTTTTATTTAAATCATGGTGAATGAAGAGCAGACGAAAAATTGTGGTCTCCGTTTTCCTCGTCTGAGTTGGCATTTGGCTCAAACTGAATAGCTCCAATGTTGCTCGCCATTTTTGCTTAACCAGTAAAGTCAGGCTGGGAGTGTTAGAGAAAGTAAGCAAGCGAGAAATTGTGTAAACAGGTGGATGATGGTAAGTAGGGGCAGGCTTACTCCGCACCGACGGTCCCACCTACAAATTAGAGGGAAATTTCTAATGAAGTAATGCAGAAAATGTGTCCGGATAACACAGGTTTTTGGATTTTGGCTAAAACTAAATCAAAATTAAATACAGTGGCCGATGCAACTCACATAAATTCAAAAGCCAAAACACAGCAGCAAAACCCCAAGTGAGATGACAAGAGCCGACAACACAACAGCAAAAGAAGAAGCACATCAATGACAGCTACAAGAAGACGACAAAAGTCACAACACAACTGTGATGAAGAGGCAGAGGCATGTGGATCCATTTGCAAACAAGGTTTTTAATGGAGGAACAGGCAGAGACAAGGCGTGGTCAATAAACAGACAGGAGTCAGGACACAGAGAGATAGGGATAGGAGTAACACGCTCAGAATGTATGCAGGGCAATACAAGACTTCACAGAGAGCTGAGGTGAGCAGCCAGACTAAAACAAAGGATGTAATGAGCAAATGCTAACAGCTGATGATAATAGTCCAGGTGAAGACAGGTGGGTTAGGTTAGAACTCAGGTGGTTGGAGAGGGAAGTAGCAGGTTGATCCAAGACAACAAAAATGATTCATAAAAAAAAATGATAATTTTTTCAAGTTTTTTTCAGTTTCAAGCTATCGCTGGAATGAAGGATGGAGGGACTCATTTCCATTGTGTTGTGGCTTTTGTTGTCTTGTTTTGACTTTTGTCTTTGTGGTTCGGCTTTTGAAGTCACGCTGTCCGCTTTTTTTGTTGTACTTTGGCTTTTACTTTAATCAATGTCGGCCACCGTAATGAAAACACCAATCCGAATGCTTTTTCAGTCGATCAAAGGTGATCGGAGTAGGACTTTTAAAAATAGTGTGAGGTTAATATCGCTGTTGATGAGGAATAAAGTGACAAAAAAACGTATTCGAAATTACGTTCTTTTAATGAAAAGTTGGATCAGACTCGTACAGAGTACTCTGGATCTCTTCCATGAAAGACTAAAGACCTATAAAATGAGGTTCAGATATATTTGCCATAGGTGGGCCTTGTGTGGCTTCAGGCTTCTATCAGGCTCTTAAATATCTTAAATGGTCATCTATACCAAACCTACATACTGAGTGGTCAGTATTTTTGTATATAATATAAAAGTCAAAAAAATACCCTTCACGTAAAATAGTATAAAAGTGTTCTTTTTAAAAACACGCTGTCATTTATAGTATAAAGACTCATCACTTGAGATTTACTTTCCTGGCGATTAAGTTTAAACCTTGAATTTTTGGTTTGTGTATTTTATAAAAAAAAATACAAAAAAAGTCAAAATTCAGAAAAATATTTTTTAAGTTGCTAATAAGCAAATAACAATGGCAAAAAGCTTGTTAATTGGCTAATACTAAGCCTTGTGCAATATAATGAAGCAATAAACAATCAAGATCAAGAATCTTTATTATCATTTATGCAGAGCAAAATGAAATTTCTGCCAGCAGCTCTTTGCTAAAGTTTAAAAAAGAATAAGATAAATATAAATATAAATATATACAAGGTGCATTACAGTTAAAAGGCACGGTGAGTGAAGTGGACATTGCACAACAGTTAAGGTACTGCAAGAATAAATAGATCAGGATCAGATAATAAATCCATCTTAAAGTTTTAACAAAGCTTGACACACTACAGCTATGCTGTGGGAATGCAACCATTCACTTTTCCCATTAATGGATTCAATGGTGTAACAAACAGTTGGTTTTTGATCAGGAATTGTGGTATTCTTGATTGTAGCAAATTTTTATCACCTGCTATTAATACCAATTTTGTATGTTTCATTCAAAAAATAAAATAATTTGCTCATTCACTTGTTTTTTGGTCTATCCATTGTACTAACAGCACAAAACACAAAACATTTCAATAGCCAATTTTGCTTCATTGTCCTTATTTTCAATAGCGTGTGTGCGTGTGCGGGGGTGCGTGGGGGTGTGGGGGTGTGTGTGTGTGTGTGTGTGTGGGGGGGGGGGGTTCAGCTGCTTTGATTATTATGAAGCTCAAGTGTTTATTTCTTTTTATTGGCAGTTTGATGGACCAATCAAACACTCACTTTTGCCCTTTCCACCAATTGCCTATTTTCAAAGTATTTTCAAGGTAAACTGCAATCAACTACCCCCGCCACCTTATACTTTCCCCACGCAGTTATAAGAATGTCTTTGGAGGTCATCAGTCCAGTGTTTCTTTATTTGTTTTTAAGCGACACCCTTCCATATTATGAGTTTGGGCTTTTGGTAGGGTCAGACTATTTCCTGAGTAGACATCTCATTTCATTCGACTTTTAATCCAGACTCATTCCACAGCCGAGGCTTCTCAGTGGAGAAGAGTGTGAACTCCCACGATGGCAGAGCCACGGAGGCCCGGCGCAGCATTGTAATCAGCTCTTTCCAACAGAAAAGTCATACAGCACAGTGGCACGCTCCTGATCCTTGACAACTTTTAATTAGTGTTTGTCCTTCAAGCCTGCATTCCTCGCAGCTAATAAGTCCCTTAAGCTCTTTTCAAATTAATTATAAAAGACTAGGCAATCAGAGTGATTCAATTTGGCCCTGGGAACCGGGGCCTGGTCTTTGACCTAATGCCAGCGCCCTTTCCACGGGGACAAATAAAAAATTAAAGGTTACAAGGTGAGTCACGGCCCGGGATGCGTTTGGACGTACACAACTGTTTCCTTGTCGTTCTGTCATTACCCGGAGCTTCCGTCTTTACATTCCACTCGTCTGCTTTTGATTTATGACAGGAAAAGAAACCGCAACAAAAGGCGACTTTAAACAATTTTCGCCTTATCAACTCCTGCAGCACAAGAGCAGACAAGTGGTCACGCAGCACTCATGTAAATAAATAGAAATTCCTTTTTTAAACTCAATCACACATTTGTACAAAGACAGTCAGAAGAGCTATAATTCATTTGACTTTGTTTCTTATTTGCATCGAGTTCTTGCCTGTGGGCATTGTAATGGGTTTAAGGAACAGCACAGTCCTATTTCATAATTAAAAGTAATTTCAACCGGTCTAAAAAAAAGATTTACACAAACAATAACTTTTGATTTTGCACTGTGGGGCACTCAAGTAACACTGCCCTTCTAAACTAAAACTTTCAGAGAAAAGTGAACTCGAAGACAGTCGTTGAACAAGATTGGGTTTGAAAAAGAGGTTGGTACATTTTACATACAAAGCTTTCCAGATAGGAATTGATCATTTAGGTCACAGACAAACACTACATAGGTTTAGATTCCATCATTGCTGCATGAGTGTTGGGCTTCCAAGTCCTACTCCCCATCCGTACTTCCTGGTTCCCCTCCTGAAGACTTTAAGAAGACCGGATACCATGTACTGGTGTTGTATTTTGTTCTTAAATGTACAATGACAGTAAAGATATTGATTGATTGATTGATTGTGTTGAACCCTTTAACACTGGAGAAGTCGTCTGCAACACCTCAGTGATACACACTCTCAGACGTATGGGAAGTCTTCAATCATTTACTCAATCCTGTCATTCCACACCAGAAAAATATAGTCAGAGATCAATTTTCAACCTCTTGGAACTTCAGTGTTTTGAAAAGGAAGCTACCTGTACCAAATCTGAGCCTTAGATCAAAGTTAAACTGGTTCCACTTTCAATTTTGTACATAGAGCTCTGACTTCAAAACTTGTGATGTGTTAACCCTAGAGTTTTGGACAAGGAAACTCAAAACGCTTATAGACTTAAATGTGCGTTTCTGAGCCCAGTGTGAAAGTAGTGTGGCAGCATGATCCTTCTCTTTGGGCTGAGCTGTGCCTGGTACTGTGGGAGGAGGCGTGGCCACCAGGCGTTCACCTCTAGCCCCGACCCCTGGCTTCTTGGTCCCTGAGTGGGATGCAGGTGACGTCATAATGGTTCCGTAATGGGCATTTGAACTGCTTTTACTTTGGCAAGACTCTGTGTTGCTTCTAGCAAAGATAATACCCAACTCCCACATCGTAAACAGAGTTGTTAGTTTGTGCAGATTTGTGTTAGCGCTCTGCACTCTTGCGTATCTTCTTAGCTTCAGTCCTGCAGTCCACAGAATCATAGTACAGCCCACAACAAGATAAACGTTGAGTTTGACCAACTGATTACAGGGACTAACCCTCGAGCTGTAGAAAAAACGAGGCAGAGATGCCGAATGATCAGCAGCTTTTCTTCTTCACTTGAATGGCAAACCCTGTCTGGCTGATCTGGAAGACCACAATCACAGAGCTGAAAGACTCACCACCCCACAGAGTCCTGCTCCAGATATGTCATTTAAGAATTTGCAGTGACTGAAAGTCCCTCCGGCAGATTGCTTGGCCTCCCTGCTTTCTTTAACTCCAAGTATGAAACAACTTCATTGATGTTTGATGGGTATATTCTCTTTTTGCAGCAGGAGCTGAAATGGTTGATTTTTGTAATAACAAGGTTGTTGCCACAAACCAGCTTGCCACAAGATAGATAAACTCAACTCTGTTTTAGTCTAATGATCTACAACTTTAACTTTGTTTAGTTTATTATTTTTTTATTTTCATAAAACACAAAAAGACTTTCATAATACTCGTGTCCTTAGTGAAAATGAAAAGGGAGTGAAAGAAGAAATGTATTGTCTTTGCCCTCTTCAACCAAATCAAATCAATCAATCAATATCAATCAATCAATCAATCAATCAAAAAAACAATCATTCATTCAGATCTATCTCTTTGTCTTTTAACAATATCATGTCAACTGGTGGCAAAAAACAAAAGTAGACAAATAAAAGAAGAAGAAAAAAAATGACAGAAACAAACTGTAAGAACAACAAAAACAATAATAATAATAATACAAAATAAGTAAATACAATAAACCAAATTAAGCAAGTAACTTTTAGAATTTGTTTATTTTGACTTGCATGGCAAAGAAAACTAGTTTGAGCAGATCCACAGTTATCTACACTGGACCAATAATCCCTCAGTCTGCATGTCAGAAATGAAGCTTAAAGTGGGAGGGGCACCAACCTGATTTTACTCTGCCCCCCTCAACGGCGTCAGTGAGAGAAGAAAGAATCAAACAGCTGTCAGGCTCTTCTATGGGTCCATATAACTAACATTCGGAAAATTTTTGATGAAGCCAACATCATCATCCCGAAGCCGAAAGTAGACAGTTTACCCTAAAGTGTTCAGTGTTGAGTGAAAGTCTCTCTCGTCTGGAGAGTCTATGTTATCTATCAATTGGGGATTCAAATCCACAATCTCTCGCCACTCAGAGCTTCTTCTATGTTCTCAAGAGATGGTAAAATTCATGTCTACTGTCAATACATCTCGTCCCAACTAATTAACTAGAATGTCAGATTAATGTAACTAGTGCTAGAGTTACATTTCAGACTCTAGTGTCACTGACTGTCTTCAATTCAGAAAATAGTCTTTTAAGACTGAGAAGTAGTAATCACCGGGACATGAATAGTAGAGGATCAAAACCTTTAAAATGTCTGTTATTCATGGATAAGACCAAAGTAGACAAACTACTTCTATGTGCACGCTGAGTTCACTGGATAAGAATCAACCAACTTTTTAAAGGAAATTGTAAAACATCAACATCTCATGGGTAATTTCTGGAACAATGCCATGGTTTTATGGTTCTTTTCCTTGGATGGTGGTTTAGTGAGTGCCACAGACAGAAAGGATCTCTTGAGTCTGCAGACTCTCCTGAGGGATTTGGACACAATTAACAAGCTAACAGGTCTCACTGCTCCACTTGTCATTGTACAAAAGTGTTGATAGTAAATTATGTCTAAAAGTCACAATTTTAACGTGATGCTACACTGTGCAAAAAAAAAAAAAGGGAAACAGTTTTTATTGAAGGAGATGAGATGAAAACAGAGAGAATGCACAGTGTCACACATGCCGATCCTGTACTATTAAGTATATGCTTTGAAACATGCGGAGTGGAATACTGTCACTGTTGTAGCACATGTAAACACTCTTCTTCAGAAATACAGAGGACCCACTGTTTAATGACATAAACACATGCAGAAATAAATCTAACATATTCATATGATTATATGTGCAAAGAATCAAGAGAAATGTTAAACTACTTCAATGGTTTAGAGCAAGATCCCACAGATGTAAATGAACTAAAGAGATGTTTGTACAGAGAAATGGGACACAGTTCCTTTCACAATGTTGTTAAATATTCATGAAATCCAACAGGAAGTGGCTATTTCATGGTGGTGCAGCTGGATTTGGAACTTCGAGCCTGCATGAGTAAAAAACAGATCCTCCTAAAACATTAAACTGGAACAATTACAGTCACAGCAGCTTTTTTTTAATTCCAAATTAAACCATTAACCTCACTGTTGCAGCACGAGTTAACTGAAATGCCCAATCGTTTGTTACTGTGCTATTAAGCTGTCAGTTGATTCTTAGTCTGATTTCAGCTTTTCTCTGACTAATACCGGGAGTCGCTCTGATTGTGGCTCACTGCAAAAGGCTTCCAGCTTTTAAAAAGAACACTTCCACAATGGTTTAAGTTTGCAAGGCTTTTGTTTCTACTGCAATCTCTGGGTAGAAATGGGATTCCTGTCAAATGAACAATAAACTGCTTTCTAAAAGCAAAATAGCCTCACAGGAAACTCCAATAGTTAATGTACTTCTGTAGTCGGAGAAAACTATCAGTTTGACTTGGAGTTTTTATAAAATGATGTCAGAAATAGACTAGAAAGCCTCTTTTAGATCTAATGATCAACACAAGCACACTTTAGGCCTTAGTTAAAAATGAGTGGCTATGGTCTGTTTGTGGAAAAAAAAAATGGACAAACCTGTTTGATATTTTCTGCTGACCACCTGCATTACCCAAAATTGTACACCGCTTTATGTGAGACTTTAAGCCAAAATGCTCATGCATGTTTTTTCCCCCACATGCTGTTTAACACTTTAACAACCCTCAAGGGTAAATGAATGGTAAAAATGATAAATGGTGTATATAGCACTTAAATATAGGGCTAACAGTCAACTAATCGACTATTAAAATAATCAACAACTAATTTAATAGTTATTAGTCATTACTTTATACTATATGAAGTTAGAGTGTTTGGGCAAATTTAGAAATTAGCTTCAATTTAAGCAACAGACTAACGTTTTTGACTCGTTTAGTTTACAGAGAATTTTAGGCTATTTTGGAGCTTTGCTAGTATTTAAACAACGTTCTAACTTTTTGGGTAATTTGGCATCTACTAAGGTTTTTTGAGCTTTTTTGGAGTTTAGCTCATATTTAACACAGTAAATATTTTAGCAAAATTGGCATGTATTACGGATTTTTAAGCATTTACAACAAAAGTTTCAAAAATTTAGGTCAACTTCAGAGCTATTTCACAGCTCCTTAACAAACTTTCCAGTCCTTTAGAATAAAGGATAATGATGGTTAAGATGTGTGCTTTACATCCATTTTGCATATGACCCGATTAGTCAACTAATCAGAAAGAATAATCGGTGATTAGTTAACTAATAAAATAATCGTTTGTGGCAGCACTACCTAGCTACTTTCTTTTAAGGTGTCTTCACTCACTCTGATGGCAGCTCTGCTGCCAAACAGGAGTGCCAACTCATGACCACCAAGAGCAATGGGGGAGGGGATTAAGTGATTTGCCGAAGGACACTTCAAAATGGACGAGCAAGGCAGGAATTAACTTGTGATGTTCCGATGAGAGGTCGACCACTCCACCTCTGCACCATGATTAAGTACCAGGCATGTCATACAGATTTTTCATTTTTTCAATCTCTCCAAATTATTTGTACTGTACAAGGGACCCTTTAGTGCTGTTCAAGTGATAGTGAACACTCCTTTACGCCGTGCTCTTTACGTCAAGTTGGTCCATCCATTTTTCTTAGTTTGTTATACTGTATCTGTAGGAGAGCATGGAATTGAAGACCTAAGGAGAACATTGAGGTCTAGATATATACATTTTATTGAAGCTTAGGTGGTGTGTAGTCGTTGCTGTTACCAGATACACTGTAGAGTTTGTAACGGAAACACAAGAGAGTTATTGTAGATCAGATCTAGAAACTCAACCTTCAGAAAAGGCCTCAGGTCCAGGAGAGTCGATTCTGGAGATTCCAATATGGAGATGAGATTGAGGGCAGCAGGGAATCTTTGTTAAATCCAGCCCAGGGTCATACACGTGGGCCAATCCAGACAAGCAACACACCAAGGCAACAGACTTGACTTGATATCCAGGAGCAGAAAAAAGGGTCAAACACGCAGGCTCTGCAACGCTCTCACACAACTTTTGCAGACTTGAGCAGGCTGCGCACGCACACGCACACCCAAGGTTGCAGTGAACTGGCAGAGTAGATGAGAAGAAGAGAAGTTTGTACTCCAGGACCAAGATACGTGGAATTAGTAAACAGGATTAAGAAGGTATGGAAAGCAAAGAAGGCCAAAACACCTATAGATCCTGACAACTGTCCCAGATACTACTGAGCAAAGGCAAAGTACAACCTGAACAAGTCGCCAGTCTATCGCAGGGCATGCAATCACTCCAACGTGCACACCTAGGAACATCTTAGAGTAAACAATAAACCTATGAAGCATCATTTTTAGACACTGTCTCTCGCACGTGCAGGAGCTCTCACAGGAGAAAATGCGACACACATCCCACAGACACCACAGACGCACAAGAAAAACATACAAACTCCACACAGAAATTTCCTATCCAAAATTTGAACTAGCACCTTTTCACCTGCAAGACGGGAATACTAACCACTGCGCCACCATCTGTGCCAAGTCTGACCACAGTATTAGAATTTAGGAAATTAACCAATCAGATACTCGATTGTATGGGCATCCTACAGGCACTTACGTATCATCTGAGTGTTACAGAACAGCACCGTATGGCAGCATCGCTCGTACGTCACACGTGCGTGCAATTTACACTATGCTTACAAATACTTCATGATAAAGTTACCACATGCACACAAATTGTATTCTCCTTTTTCATGAGGTGGCTGTTCGAGCCTCAAGGTAACAGCAACCCTATGCTACCCTAAAGATTCAGCCACCCCTCTCTATGCCCCTCCATGGGCCCGAACAACCCACACCTGACTGAATCAACATTTGGTGTATTCACTTTTTTTATGTATTACACCTAATACATTGTTCTTTTAAAATATGTATGTGTGCAAAGCGACTGGCCACAGCTGTGACGTTGAAGATGAAAGCAGTTTAGACAATATTCACTTTGATTGGCATTAAACACCAATAAAAAGACACCAAGCAGCCAACAGGTCAGTGTTGATCACATTCATACAATTACTACAGTGGCTATGTCAACACTATGATCAATTGAATACATTTATACAGACAACAAACCTTAAATGTGGATCCTCTTTGAAGATCTGGACAGAAAAAAAAAACAAAAAACATTGGAGATGCTTTTTTTTGTCCAATCATGCGAGTTTGTTTCATCCCCACAAGAAGAGACAGTTGTTGGATTGCAAAGCGCAGACATGTGAATATTGCGGGGCCTGGAGGTCAACGTGGTAAACAATACTCCCCGTGATAAATCCCCCTGTCTGTTCTGTGTGTGTGTGTGTGTGTGTTTCACTCTTTTGATTTATTCCTTCAGAGAGCATGAGGAGAAGCCAAAGAGAACACACAGATAAATAATTCAGAGGGACATTAACATCAAAAAAGGACCGCAGGGAAACAAAAACATGACCATTTGGGTCGATGTGCCGTTTTGGATTAAAGCAGACGGAGTCTGGATGTGTCTGCGGGCCACTTAATACCGCCATGCCAAAAGTGCAAGGCAGGTGGATGTTCAGCTATGTCCACTAACTCACTTAGGATAACCTGCCCTGTTCCATTGCTGCAGATGAGGCTTAAAGATTAGACCGGGGGGGGGTAATTGATTCTGTTGTTTTTGCAATTCTTCATCTGCAACCGCCGATCCCCAGAGGATAACGAGACACTCTCAGGCCCACGACTGGTGTGCTGATGATAAATAAAGAAAATTGCCCTCACTTCTTGGTGGTGTGCGTAACCGCGAGGGTGCATCTCAGTGGTGAATCGCTGTGCGGTGGCAGTGTCTCATTATTCCAATTTAGAAGTGTGCAGTTTCTCTTTCCTTTAGCTCATGAGCCCCCATCCTGATCGGTTTCCAAATGTCTGTTCAGAGCTTCTGTCTCAGCCTCCAGCTCACAAGCAAATGTGCTCTAATTATGAAAGAAACCAGGACAGAATAATGCAGTTAGTTACGCTTTTACAAAGACTCCACATTTAGTCTAGAGAATAAAATGATGTTGAGAGGGTCCACTCACCCCTGCACACAGCTGACTGACATCTTGTCAAATATCTTCTTTGTCAGAAACAACTCCCCCTTCACTCACTCATAAAGCCACCTTCCAGAGTTCAACTTTTTGACATGACAAGCAACAAAGTAGTTGATTGCTTGGAATTAAACCTTTGCATATTCTGCAAATGTGACTTCTAAAGCCTTAGTCACAACTGCCTTTATGGATGGATAGAGATTGGCTTGGTGTCAAGACCATTCAAATCCATAGTTTTTTGTTCGGGCATGTTGTAGGCAACAGGTAATAGAGAAGACTTAACGCACAAGGTGAAGCGCAACCATGGACTATGGATTTTATATCACATCCTTACAGATGCTTCACAATCCCACATTCACTACGATCCTTAAGGTGAGCCACAACAGAGACACACCTGTGCACCTGTATATAGCTGTGTTTCCATTACACATATGGACAAAACTTTATCGACATTCCAGAAATGTAAAAAAAAAAAAATCCCCAAAATTTTGCTATTATGCTTTTATTATTATCGCTATTAAATCAGAATAATGCAAAAAAACGCAAACCAAAATGAGTCGTTCAAAGACACGGTGATGGATGTGAACGGTTTGATTTACAGCAGATACATTCACATTTCTGTTGCAGCATTCATCTATCAAAGGAGACATCGGCATCCTATTCAGATCACGAAGCAGCAAGCTAGGTAGGAGGTGCGTTGGATGAAGTGATTTTGGAAGATCATGGTCGGTGATTTTACAGATAATTCCACGACATGCTCTATGTGATGCAGTGGGACCTCTTGTGGCTGTATAAGGCACTGCACAGCTAAACGTAGTATTCAATTGTTGGTCATGTGATTAATGTAATTTTTAATAAAGTGTTACCATTGCAGTTTTGAGAAACATGTCAATTTAGTTACGCCAGGCACAAAAACTCTTTTTGGATAAATTTGAGTTATTTTCAATAGACTTGTTTCCGTTAGGCATATTTATTATCACCTAATATAACAATATATAGCAAATATAAATGTAGCTAAGGACATTTGCCCACACAAGGCTAATTCAATTCTTTGTAGCTTGTCTCAAAGGTGATGTGCACATTTTCCCAACTAGAATGAAATAATTTTGGGCGAGTTCCTCACTAATTGTAGCAAGACATCGGGGTAACTGGTAATTTCTCGTAACCTATGCTATCTTCCCAGTAGCATTTTATTTAGCTTATTCATGGCGTTAAGCTAACAATTTAGCCTTCTTTACATTGGAGTGTTTTCAATATACAGTGGTGATATTTGGTTTTGAGCTTAAAGGTTTGCTGAAGACTAGCCAAAAAAAATCTCAGCGAACTGCAACCGTAAACACTGAGTACTATGTTTACTACATGGTGTGTCAGCTAAAACAGATGTAGACGTACTACTGCTGTCATCTAGTCTTTTACGCCAAACTGCAGTGTTTCCATTATGTGAATTTATCATCACAAATCCAATTTGCATAATTTCATAGTCAATGGAAACACACTTATGACCCACCACAGGCCTGGAAAACCCAAAACTCGCAGCAACCCTGAGGGCTCAACCACCTTACAGTTGTATGTGACTAAGATATAACAAGGAACATGAACATTTTGGATCCTACAATAGAATGCAATACAATAAAACCTTATTGACACAAATCTATCATATCAGGGCTTGCTGGCTTGGTCTGGGGTCGTTGCCGTGGTTCTCGCCCTTGCTGGGGCGGCTGGAGTCCTGCACTGCAGCCTCACAGCTGTGGAGTGGACTCCGTTGCTGTCCCGGTTTGGGTGGGCGCCATGGCGATGTTCCTCTGACCGAGCTGGCTCCTGGTATGATAGAATCCCCAATACCGTTTCCTCACAGCAGAGCCAAGCCTTATGTCTGTTTTGCAGTTTTCATTTATAAGTCATTTTTCATTGTCTTCTTTGTGTGTGGGATTATGGGTTGTATGTGTTGATAGAGGGTGGGGGGTTGGCTTTTATTGTATATGTTTTTGTTTTTAATGTAAAGCGCTTCGAGCTGCACGTAGCATGAGAAGCGCTTTTTTATAAATAAAGTTTGATTTGATTTGATATTGATCCCAATGGAAACTGGTGGTGTGGCAACGCATGCAAGACATGCCCGATGGTGGGCAGCAGTCACGCAAATCTGATGACACTAATCACCCAGAAAAGTCACACAAAAAGGGTACAGGAATAATGTCAAAAATCTAGCATCTTTGATCTGTGTCGCAGTAGAACGGTATACATTGAAGTACAAGCAAAAATACATCAACATAGGAGGATATTGGTTTAATATAGACAAAAAAGTCCACACAAAAAGATTCCTGCACGTCCAACCTGGCGGCAGCTGTGCATCATCGCACAGCATTCTATGGCTCAGTCAAGGGGAGCCAAGAAAGAGTCATCAAGGCGTTGAATCTAGGGAAGACAACGGGCTCTGCTCATTGCACCTTCAGCGGATTGTTTTTGATCCAGTCTAAGGGAATGCGCCCTTGGCTTGGGAGTTCCTGATTAGAGTTGATTGTTTAGGCGCAAGCAGACACAGCTTCTGTCTGTGTTGAATGTCCAGCTGCTGCTTTATGGGAGAATCGGGTCCATCATTGGGGTTTCCTCCAAGTCAAGCTGTAATTCCCTCCAAGCTGGTTTCCATCTTCAATGCGATACACGCAGGCAAACAGAGCATCGACTTTGGTCTCCAATCTATTCAGTTTGTCATTCTGAGTCTGTACAGCTCTCAGTGTTCAATCGCAAAGAACTTCCTGCCCGCTTTCCGCTGTAAGCCGCTTCGCCAGGTTCAGATACATCCAGGTTCCACCAGTTCCAATCATCACAAAGCCCGAAATCATTAATCCAATAGGTCCTAAAAGATCTATTTCTATAAAGAAGCAAATACATGTGAGAACTGGATCATACTGAGACAAAAAAGTGACAGAATGTTTAGAAAGAGTTTTGACTAAAACGACTACTTTTGAAATCAAACTAGGATAAGCAAGAGTTGTTTGGACTTAATTACCCCACAAAAGATCATTTACTCTCTTTATTACTTCTTGCTCAGGGCTTTCGGTTTTATTGTTGCAGCCTTTCATGGTCTTTCTGGTTCTGTTCGCCTCTCTTTACTATCATGTCCACACTGTGTTTGAGCTTCAGATTTACTGTAGTTTTTCTTATTTTGTCTTTTTTCCGGATCTTTTGGGTTCTCACCACCACATCTGAGGAATCAGTCCAAGCTGCCTTGGAATTGCATTTGTAAGTAAAGATCAGAGTTTCCATTTTCGCTTTCATACACTATTGGATATTAGCGTGGTCTTTCAATGACCGTTCACCATCACAGCACCATCAAGAATAAAAATGATGAGGACATAGCCAAAGACTAATGACCATACAGCCTTCCGGATGACCCTCACATTTCATCTCATGGGTTCTCGGTCGCCCCGTTACACAGGAACCAAGCAAAACAAGACGGATGTCACTGGACCACAGGGAGGTCATTAAACCAGGAGCTTCTGCCTTGTTTTTGGACCCTTCAACACCAGGAAGTCTTGGTCTTAGTTTTTCAGTTGATAAACAAGAACAAAAATACTATCCAGCTCTGATCTGCACAGTTGGCAAAGTTTATTTAGTCTCTTCGACTAACAGGAAAAGCAGTTCATCTTTAATGAGCTGCTAAGCCAAACACACTCCTGTTAAACTCATCATTCAAGTCCGGTCCTGCTGTTCTGTTCTGTTCTCAGCAGCAGCGTTCGTGTTTCCTTTTAGTCGGACTCCCCTCAATGTCGGTTTTCCTCTGGTGTTTCCCTTTCAGTCGGTGCAAATAGAGATCTGCAGGCAGCCGTGATTGACTCCCCTGCTGCTGCAGGATGTCAGGTTGTCCGCAAAGTGCAAACACTCAAAGTCCCTCTTGTAGTTAGCTAGACTGGAAGGCTGGCATCTTAAGGGAGGGACGCTCGGAGCCACAGCACTCCACTCGCACAATCACTCTGAGTGAGGCAAACTGTTTGTTTTTGTAAATGGGATAGTTTAGTCTGTAGAAAGCAGTTTTTTTCTTTTTTTTCTTGGATTTAGCTGTAGCCATTTCTCATGGAAAACCCATATGTCGCTCAGCTTTTCTGCTTCCTGTCAGAAATGGATGACCTTACCGATGAAGTCTCCCATTTTTATTGCTTTTGAATGAAACTAGAGTTGGATCTTTCAAGGAAAACGACTAAGTATCACAGCTTTATGTGATTTCATTAACCGTTGCAACTACAAACCAAACTCACCTGTTTATTTGCCAGTGATCACATCTTCCAAGTGTTGGAAATGTTGCTCCAGTTTTTTTCTTCGTTTGCCATGACTGTGCAACATCTCCTCTTTAGCTCCACAGGGATTTGCAGTCTTATTAAAGGCATTAGTCGGGCTTTGGAAAGCTCGTTCAGCTGCTCCTGCATGTAAACAACTTTGCTGTTGGCATGGTGACTCATCCTAATGTGAATGTGTGCCAGAGTTATCAGCAGGCATCACTGAGGCAGCAAGACATCCATACCAATGAGAACGAAAGAAAGAAAGAAAAACAAGTCTCTAAAGAAAATATAATGGGTTTTGTTTGATGAGCAGCAGTTACTGTGACACATTTGAAAAGTAAATAAGATTATGAATCGGATTAAGGTTTTAAATTGATTGTGCTAGTCATTTACTTATCCATTTTCCGCCTCCATCTTTCAATTGAGGGATGTGCATTCACGATTTCAATAAAAAGTAGAAAAAAAAAACATTTTTAATGATTTTTTTCACTATTTAAAAAAGTTTCAAGGCTTTTTTCAGTTTATTTTTTAATGTGAACAAGATTTGCTGCAAAGCTTTTTTAAAGTCTTTGCAGGTCTGTAATAAACAGATTAAAAAGGGGGAAACACTTGTAAGTTCACTGTTACATAGCTCTATACAATGTAAAAAGTGATACATTAGATCAATTAACAAAAGATCTTTAATTTCTTACACTCACCATATTTCTTTTTATCACATTACATTTTTGAGTTGAGTAAACCTTCAACTCAGAACTAATAATTTTAAATGTAACCAACAACAGAACTTTTGTCAATCGATCCAATGTTTTACTTTTACAGTGTAGAAAAAATTGGAAATTCTGATAAACACTTTTTTATCAATTTATATTTATCATCTTTTTTTACATTAAAAAGTTCTGGTCATATTTATTCACTGGAGGCAGGACCTTCCCGCATTTCACATTGCCAGGCAAACACATTTTCTGAGTCCAGTCCATCATCTGTTATGTTTAGTAACTTTTTTAAGGAAGACCAAAGAAACGTTTCCATTTCCAGTAACTATTAAGCTAATGTGCAATTTCACCATAAAGTGAACACACTCCATGTTAGAGTTCACCTGTAAAATGGAGAGCAATCTTGGACTTTTACTTTGGGATGTTTAAGAAGTCCCGTCTTAAATTAAAGTTGTTTTGAGTGTTTTCTTTGTGATAAAGACAGACAAAAGACAATAGCTAAATTGCTAGCCCTTAACCCCTAATGCGGGACTATCTAGTGACCTGGATTTTATTTTTAATGCAATACTAATCCCTTTTTTTTATGCTAAATATTGTGTCACCAATTTTTCGGAAAAACCCCACAAATATGAACATTTTCCAAAGATCACAGTATTTATAAATCCAGAAATGGTGGGTGTGATGTATAATGTTGTTAGTGGGTATGTCCCACAGGTAAATGTAAGCTCAAAGAGAAGGAGAGGTTCTGGTTGAACTTCGATGAAGTGATGATGAGGATTCCTGGAAATGAGAGAGTTGTCATTGGTTCAGATTTCAATGGACAAGTTGGTGCAGGAAACCGAGGAGATGAGGAGGTGATGGGCGGGTTTGGTATCCAGGAGAGGAATGTAGAAGGACAGATGGTGGTTGATTTTTCAAAAAAGATGGAAATGGCTATAGTGAATACATTCTTTGAGAAGAGACGGAACATAGGGTGACCTATAAGAGTGGAGGGAGAAGCACACAGATAGACTACATCTTATGTAGACTGTGTAATCTAATCAATGACTGTAAAGCAGTGGTTGGTGAGTGTTTCCAGACAGCACAGGATGATGGTGTGTAGGATGACTCTGGTGATGAAGAAGATGAAGAAAGAGAGGGCAAAGGCAGAGAAGAGGACAAACTGGTGGAATATGAAAAAAGAGGATTGTTGCATGACTTTTAAGAAACAGTTGAAACAGGATCTGGGTGGTCAGGAGGAACTCCCAGATGATTGGATAACTACAGCTAAGGTGATCAGGGAGACAGGTAGGAGTTTACTTGGTGTGTCATCAGGAAAGAAAGTTGATAAGGAGACTTGGTGGTGGAATGAGGAGGTGCAGGAGTGTATACGGAGTAAGAGGCTAGCTAAGAAGAAGTGGGACACTGAGAGGACTGAGGAGAGTAGACAGAAGTACAGGGAGATGCAGCGTAAGGTGAAAGTAGAGATGTCAAAGGTCAAACAAGGGGCTTATGATGACTTGTATGCTAGGTTGGGTAGTAAAGAGGGAGAGACTGACCTGTACAGACTAGCAAGACAGAGAGACCGAGATGGGAACGACATACAGCAGGTTAGGGTGATCAAGGATACTGTAGAGACGGTAATGTGTTGACAGGTGTCAGTGGTGTAATGGAAAGATGGAAAGAATGATTTGAAGAGTTGATGAATGAAGAGAATGAGAGAGAACAAAGAATAGAAGAGGGGACTGTTGTAGAGCAGGAAGTAACAAAGATTAGTAAAGGTGAAGTGAGAGGGGCTTTGAAGAGGATGAAGAGTGGAAAGGCTCTTGGTCCTGATGATATGCCTGTGCAGGTAGGGAAGTGTCTAGGAGAGATGGCAGCTATCAGCTATCAGCTATCAGCTTTTGGAATTTTAGCTATCAGTTTCAGCAGCTTCAGCTATTAGCCCTGCTATCTTCAGTGGCCACATTCAGCTCACAGCATTCTCACTTGCATTATCACAAGTAATGCTTTATGGGCTAACAAGTTTGTTTCATGATTTTTAAAGTGTCAAATGTAAGTCAACTATAATGAGAATCTTTTTGACAAGTTCAAAAATGATCTACAAACATCTATTTTATAGCATATACATCATCAATCTGCAGATGGACTTATAAAAGGACAATTCCTTTTGAAAGAACGGCAGTACTTTATGAGATGTAAAGAGTGCAGTATGTTGTTTCTGAGTGTGAATTCTACTGAGATGTTTTCCTCAGTTGGTGACATTGGAATGTTCTGAATTTCCATTATCAGCGGTGCATAGCGAGAGCAAACAGTGTTGCGGTGAGGACTCGAGATCTGAGGAGGAATACATAATCAGTGTGGGAGGCCTGTCTTTAATCCTTGTATCATATATCTGTGCGTACTCATTCAAAGAGAGAGATCACTCTTGTGGTCACAGAGCGTCTCTGCTCGAGAGGAGGAGTGCGTTTTATAAGAGAGTACATTTTGAGTTGGAGCCAAATAGTGTTTGGCAGTAAATCAATGCCACAATGAGAAAGAGAACAGTTCAAGTGAACGTGAATCTCTCAGATAATTTCCCTTTGAGCTGAAAATCACTGTGGATTGTGTTGAACAAAAATGAAAGACTTTTCAGATTTCAGAAAAAGAAATGTTTTGACTTCATTAAATGTAAAAAAATTATTAGGAGATTTTAAAGAATTGGAACAGTCAAAAAAAAAAAAAAAAAAAAAAATTCAGTGATCTTAAAATAACCTGGTCTAGTTTGAGTGCATCCTCCTCTGAGGACGGATGTTTTATGATGTTCACAATCTGATGTAGTTAAAAGACAGTTGTAAAAAACTGATATTTAAAGAAGTTAGGACATATGGTGTTAAAAAATGATGCCAGGGTGTCCTAAAGGGACTCCCTCTTTACAGCACTGCCAGACAGTTAACTCCTGAGGAGTTATGGTTAGCAAACAGCCGACTGTGTTTTCACTGAATTTAGTGGCAGAAAATTACAAGTCACATGGGCCTCAAACGGTTGCTGCCTGTAGTCTAGTTAACCCTGTGAAGCCAAAAAATAAACAGATATTGAAATTTTGTGTTACAATCAAAATATTTTTGAAACTTTTTTAATAAAATCCAAAAAAAAAGAGCAACTTTTTCTATGGGATAGAACACAGTCAGTATCAATTTTGTAAGCTTTTGCTTTCCATATCACTACATTAAGATACAAAGATATAACGGAGTTAAAAAAAAAATATATATGTATTTACCCTCTGTCTTAAATTTGATCCACACATTTTTAACACGATGCAACTGCCTTTTGATAATTAATGGTCAATACATTGTGCACTCTTTTGTTAGTTGTTGTTATTTAAAAATGACCAGCATTCAATGAGGTAATTTCATCGTGAGGTTTTGAAAATTAGCTAAACTCTTTTTTTTTTTAATTTGATGTTTCATGGAAACAACTTTTTTTTTACTTTATTGACAAATATTGAACATACAGAAACATTGACACTCCACAATACGTGCAAATAACAACATTCTTTACATTTGCTAGGAAAATGAAGAGAAAATTAAATAAAGCCGTTAATGGAAGCAGCCATTTTGAAAAAGCAGGAAATTACCTTCTACTGCCCCTAGTGGAATGATGATGAACTACAGTTTTTAAGGCTAAATCAGAAAAAAAAATAGTTTGGGTTTGAGTATTACTACTCCATTTCTTTTTAGAAAGAAAAACATTTTATTGCTGAAAAGCATCTTAAAGCTTACCTTGCACTTTAAAATAAACTTTAAGTAATGATCATACAAAGCTGCAGCCCATCATTTCAAAATGAGCCAACTTTGGACTAAAGAGAAACTGGGATTGCTTGTGGGGCATTGATGCCTTTTTAGTTTAATCTTTTTTGGTTGATCATGTTTTCTTATGTTTAAGATATTTTCTGTTTTTGTTCCAGGGCTGCCCTATGGAGTAATGGTTAGCACTGTAAATCCCAGCAGGATTCTTTCTGTGCGGAGCGTGCATGTTCTCCCTGTGCATATGTGAACTGCAGCTTCTTCCCACAGTCCAAAGAGATGCAGGATAAAAATGAGATGTGAATGAATGTGAGCGTGGGTGGTTGTGTCACTTTCTAACAGACTGGAAACCCGTCTAGGGTGTGCCCTCCCTGCCATTGCCCCACAGTTGCTGTGATAGGCTCCAGCAACCCAAAGACCCTGAATGGAACTCAGTGGCTTCAGATAGTGGATGGATTTAGCTGTCGCCCTTCTGTCAGTGTTTCAGTTTCAATCATTCTGTTTTGTGCTTGAATTGAGGATTCCACTAAAGTGTTTGCACTGTACAAAAGTTCTTGTAATTTGTTACATTTCAAAATATGTATCCAATTAATTTTTTAAGTTGAGTAAACCATCATCTTAAAATTTGAATTAGATGAAAACTAATAATAATAATAATCTTGTAGTGACCCACAAGATTTTAGTCACAACCCACCAGATTTGAATTGTGACTCATGAGATTTGGTCACAATCCTCAAGATTTGGTCGTGGCCCACGAGATTCAAGTCGCGCCCCAGAACTCAAATCACATTGGTCATGACCAAATCCTGTGAATCGCGACCCACGAGATGTGAGTCTGGTGAGCCACTGAAAATAGGTCGGAGCTGTTTGCAGCGCCAGCCCCTGCTGGAAAATTGTGAATTTGGGTCTTGTGAAAAATACCAACCAACACAGCTAGTGTAGACTTCTGTTATTTAGCTTTGATTACTGTAAAAGTATGAGTAAATTCATTATGTTATCTGTGCTCTGAGTTCTTTCAGTTATATTTCTCAAAGCAGACAATATAGACTAAAAAAACACTCAAAATTGGGTTGCAGGTATGACTCAAAATCATCAAGAAAGAAATGCAAAAACAACTCATAATGAAGATTTTCAGGAAGCATTTTTTTTTTTTTTTTTTTGCTCAAAGCTACCTTCTCTGTATCAATTATCGTGTTAGCTAAAAGCCCGCGACATCTTTTCATCGTGCCCTTGGCCATCAAGATACATGAAATCCTTTGGTCTGCTCTGAATATGTTATGACCTTTCCTGCAGGTCCTTGTAGAATACCACAGACAAGGCTAGCTGCTGCAAGGCTTTGGCTGCAATCAATACTAATCAATTTGCCAGTCTGTTAGCTAATACCAAGCTAAGAACCTGCCTCTGGGAAAAATATGCCTTCCAGACCTCTTTAATTTGTCATAATAGGAGGGAAGAGGAAGTTAACCTGATTATCTAGTCTGGCTTTTGGTCTCTCATTCTTTTTATGCGTCTGACACAGTTCAAGGCCGAGGAGGTTACTGAAGGAGATGCTGTTTTCTGCTCTTTGCCTTTAGCCAGATTTCAAAATTTGGCTTTGTTAAACCAATTTTTTTTTCATCAGTTATTTCAGCATCTGGAAATGTAAATGGACTCTTAAAAGGAAAAATGTAAACAGCAAAACAGAAAAAATGAAACTGCTTTTACATATGTAGGTCAAAAATGGCTCGGGTAGGAAAACAGTTACTCAGTAAGATGTCATTTATTACAAACACAGGGAAATGTTCGGCGCGCTTTTAAAGCCGTGTTCGCCGGGGTGATGAATTGCAACAGCTGGGGGAATCCTTCAGATGAGTTCTGTATCCTCTGACGAGGCCTTTCAATTCCAAACGGCTAACTGGATGGAGGATGTATGGATCGTTGCAAGGTTTCTTTCCTCGTCACTTCACCCCTGCAACACCCGGCGGCTCGCGAGACCTCTGTGAGAGCTGCTGAGCTGAGGACCCATTAATCAAACCCCAAAAGGTCACCAGCTAAACCCAATTTACCCATTCGCTCTCCTTGTCGCTCACAAGAGTAATGAATATGTTGGTGGTGAAACCAAAAAGCAGTGTGGGGGAGAAACAGTTGGGACTGATTTAGTCTTAGAGAAAAATGTAAGACGTTTCATCGACGAGTTTTCCTCAGGAGGGAGAGAGGCAGCGATGTGCGGCACTCAGCCTTTCCCATTCTTGCATGTGTGTTTCCTGTTACACAAGAAAGTGGAAGCAGAGCAAATGTTTCTGATTTGGTTTTAACATCCAGAAATGTTTATGCTGATGGCGGAGGAATTCAGCAAATATACATAGAGCCCTAAGTTGCATGCTTTATTGAAACTTCAGAAAAATGAGGATTGTCAAATTTTCGCGTTAATCGCAGTTATTAAATTATAGACAACAACTGTTTTTATTTTTAAAACTCATTAATCGATTTATTTATTTGGATAATGCCAATCAAGGTGTCCATTATCAGAAAATAAACGACAAAGTCCAATAATTTCTGATAATACAAACCTAAAAGGGGATAATCACTTTGCTGTGGTTACTTACAAAATAAATAAACACTAAAGCAATTGTTAGTACTTTATATTTTACATTTAAATCGTTTTTCACAAAACGTGGACCATTTGATATGTGGTGCGATGTGTTGTCATGGTAACAGCTACCAAACCAGCACCGACGTCTCTCTGCTGCAGCGGGGGAAAGTGGTATATACGGTATGTTGATAATTATGGTAATTGATAAGAAAAATATAACGCTGTTTTGAGGCTATGCGCACTTACCCACAGAGGATGTAGTTTGACTCATGGAGCCCAGAGTGTGTCGATAAAATACGCAACACAGGAATAAAATAGTCAATTGCAGAAGAGTATGGTTCAGTGGTTTGTTTTGCCAAGCCAGCCGACAGGAGAGCAGCAGCAGCCGGTGGAGGAAGTGTAGAGAAAGTGGTGTCATGACCTGGATGTGGATAAGGGGATTCTGGCTCCGCCACAATAAGAGCATGCTCAGGTGGAATCTGTTTGGCTTAATGGGCCGGTCCCTGATCTGGGTTCCAAAAGCATCACCTCCTCCCACTTATTTTAGTGCAGTCACATTAAAAATATCAAAGTCTAATTTGTTCAATTCCTCCAGATCTTGTGTCTCATCTCCTCCTTGGATTCTCTTCTCGCTTTTCTTCTGCTGTGTCTCAGTCTTTGAAATGTTCATATTCACCAAACAGTTTAAGACAGGGATTTCCAACTCAATCTCACAGGGGGCCAAAACTCCAAACACACTTCACGTCGTGGGCCGAACAGGATAAACATTTATTGAACACTCTAAAACTAAAATTTTAAAACTTTAAAAATGTAACTTTTTATCACAGACCGAACCTCGGGACACAGCCGGTACCGGTACTCAAACTCAGTATCCTAACCCTAGACTGGTCCACGTCCGAAACTGGTACCGTATCCAGAACTGGTACTTATCCAGGTTAAGGTTAGGGTTAGGATATTGGTGTGATCCACATCCCAGCACTGGACCAGTAGTGGTTTGTGGCCACACAAAGAGTCCTTAACCATGTGTCAATTTTTGAAGACTTAGGAATGAGAATGTGTTTCAACACCATCAGGCCTTTAATAACAAAAATACTGTTATTAAAGGCCTAAATCTGGAGGGCCGGATCCTGCCCCCGGGCCTCACTTTGACACGTGCTTTAAAGGAAGCAATGAAATTACTCCGGTTTATTCTGTCTCTTTAAAGTAGCAAACTTATGTGTTGTAACTCATACAGCTGATCAGTCATTCTTCCATTTGCCTATTACACATTTTGATCCCAAGCCGTTGAACATATTCCTTGAGCTCTCCTTTAGAGGTATTTTACTAACAAAATTAATTTGACCATTTTTTCCCCTCCCATTTAAAATTTTAGCTCCGTATTTTCTTATGCATTAATGCTTGTGTGTAGTGTAATGCTACGTCTGTTATTGTCAGGCTGTTAAAGCCAGCTCTGATTTGAAAGCCCTGTAATTAGACGCAGCTTCAGCCACTTGAAAATGCCATCACAGATGCCATGCTGGTAATCATCCGTAAAGTGAAAAACATGTACTTCAGAATGAAATGGGTTTCCTTTGATGTCTCAAATTCAAGTTAGACAGTGAAATACTTACATTACATACAAAAAAACATCTGAAGTGTGCATGAGTCAGAGCACAACTCTAGTAATTCGTTTGTTTATGGGCCTTTTTATGCACAAAAAAATTTGATGACAAGACCATGTTAACTTGAGGCAGTATAATACAATGTGGAAAGTTATTGACTGTATATAAAAACTAAAGAACATTTTCTACTGGTCCCCCCTTTGGGACCCTGGTTGGTGCCTGGGGTCGGGTGCTCAGAACTCCTGGGTGGTGGTGGGCTGCTTGTCTGTGGGTTAAAGGAGTGCGTTCTCAGGTAGGTGGGGCCTTGTGCTGGACCCCCTGGCGCGGAGGGAGGGTTGTCCCCTGGCTGGGCTGGGGCTTGCATTCTCCGTGCCCTCTGGGGGTCCCTGTGGCGGTTCTTCCGGTCATGTTCTGGGTGACTGACGTCTGGTTGGAAGAAAACTCTCACCTGAACACAGGTGTCAGCTCAACTCTGGACCAATAGTACGCAAGATGCAATCATATGCCTTCCGTGTGTGTGTTTGAATGCATGCCTAAGTATATGCGTCTGAGCTGTAGTTGTATTGTGTGTGTGTCAATATGTTTTTGTGTTTAGATTTTAGGAGCCAACATGCATGTTTGTAATATTTGAGTGTGGTTATAGACAGGCCCCGCCCCTAGAGATGGTCTCTCCCAACGCAAAGTTTATACTTCTGCCTAAGCACCTGTGTCATTGTCCTGTAGCCAAACAACTGTCCTGGTTCACGAAGTTCCAGTCTGATGGCGTTTCTTATCTCTAGAGCAGAAGAGCAGATTTTTTTGCGGAAGAATCCAGCATCATTTAGCTTAGCTTTAAGCTAAGCTGTTGTCCCTCCACATTTGCCAGAAAGTCCAAACTATATCCACAATCACCACAAAATCTTCCTAAAACTGGGAAATAAACTCCACAAAATGGGCAAAACATCTTCGCTTGTTATACTGTCGGCTGCATCGATTCCATATCTGAACTACTGTTTCCACGGTCTTTTCCTCACTCTACTCAACTCCTCAGCATCACTTCATGTTTTGGTCAAACTTCTAAAAGTGTTTTGATAAAATTATATAAGTGTTTGGGTAAATGTATTATTGTTTTGCACCTCCCGGCCACCGTATCAACAATAGAAAACATGAACACCAGTGCAACTACTTAGTGCAAACAGCCAAACAAAAATGAAATAATACAAGTAGTTGCCAGACCCATTAGTGCTCATGACAGCCAGTCTCGCGAAGCACGCCCCCTATCTACCTCCAGAGGAACGTCTCACCAAGGGATGACATATGTACATATGTACCTGTAACGTTTTACAGCCTCTTCAAACGAAAATAAAAGATCGTTTTTGGTGAGAACCTATTGAGAATCAATCACAGCGATATTTGCAATGTCAATATTTTGGCACACTGCTAGAATGGGACACTGATCATCATGGTGCAAACTCAACAACCTGGAGGAACCCAGCCCCGAATACACACATCCCCATTCTCTATTTTGACAGTTTTTTCTTCAGAAGCGGAAAATCTCTTAAGAGAGGAATGAATGTCAGGTTTGTCAACACAAAGGCCCTCCAAAAATGGTGGACTTACAGTGAAAGAAAAAAAAACTTCAAGCTGATGGTTTACCTTTAACCCCTCCATTAATGAGTTCATCCTCTGCTCGTCCATCACGGTCCGGTACGGTGTTGCTGGGGTCAAAAGCAGGCTCCACCTCTGTTGTGAAGGTAGTTAGCTGCCATCTGTTCGCTTTACAGGGATGTCAACTCAACTAGACAGCTAGAAATGAAATAAACTCAAAGGAAAGTCCTCTCAACCAGGACACAAGAGTTTCAGAGCACAAAAAAACCTTTTATATTGTAATTTTTGTGAATGTTTTGCTTACGATTAAAAGGCTTTGCTTGGCAGTAGGTGTCCCCCTTGTGATAGAGCTCGCCCTTCAAATGTCTGTTTTTTTGCAGTGTCCTGTCTGCAGAAAGTGGTTTGCCACTTCTGTCAGCTTCCTCTTAGCAGAGAGAATCCAATGACTTTCCCCTCATCCATAATTGAGAGGCCATGCTAGGTGCCTGGAGAGCTGGAATGAATTAGCCGGAGGTATTAATAGGCATCTAAAAATAAAGGCTGCACATTTATTTCCAGGGGAGCCCTTGATGCATGGTTTTTCTCCTAATAATCGCTGAAGAGTGACTCCCTTAAAAAAACATTTCACAAAGTGACAAATATCAGTTGAGAGAGAGCTAAAATCATAAAAACATTTAATATATCCCAAGATCCTTTGCAGTGACAAACAGTCATCTACTGGACCTGACAAATCATTGAATTTACGGACAAACACGCTCCGTGAAATCCATTCCAGCTCTCCCTTTTTCCATTATTTCCACCCCACACTCCCTTTAATTGAATCAACCCACTTTCCTCCATCCATAATTCCACAATCAACCTCAAATACCACCCACTCGGTTTAACAGAAACACCAGGAGATCCTCAGGATAATGTAGCTGACCTGAAGTCTAGCGAAGCAGACACATTTCAGCTCTAATGATCTCAATGAACTCGTCAGTGTCTCCCTCCTCTCGGTGTCTGAATGCCTCCGCTGACCCCCTGTAATTACACCTTTCATTAGCCATTAGCAGGAATAGCCTTCCAGCCATATTGGATTGATTCTGTGTTCATGGGATCACTGTTAACGACACTGCAGAGGAGAGGAGGACTGTGTCCAGACGGCTGATAAGGGCAGACCCTTCAAAGAAGGGGCATAATGGGAGAGGTAATAGCAATGAACAGCGCTAAACATTAGGACCATCTCAGAGTCACATTAGAATTGTGTGTAAGATATCTAAGACCTCAAAGGTACTAATATTTCTTTAACTATGCTTCATTTAGTCGGGGAAAAGGTTTGCTTAGCTGCTCTTTTTAATCTCAATTATTATCATGAACTGCCGAGCTTGTATTTTTTTTTTTTAAAAGCAAGAACAAACACACAAACCGCTACGCTGTGCTTTACTGTTGTGTGCTAGTCCTTCATTCCAGCGCGGATCACCCTTATTGTGTGCTGAACTGCAGTGAAGATCGATTTGTGTTGGGGCCTGCACCTCAGCCAAATCATTTTGTCACTCAATATTACTGCTTCAGCCTGAAGTGACATGCTGATAAAAGGATGGGATATAATAATGTTGGTTCTGCGCTTGAGACAAAGCTGCTGATTGAATTTTCAGCTTAAGCCAAAGCATTGTGCTGGTAAAGATTTTATGAACTTGGTTTCGTAAACATACTATTGAACTGAGTCACAGTGATTGATTGACCTAAAGATGATTGATAATTACCAGTGAGAGAAAGATTGACTGTTGATAAACACGTCAGAACAAGATTGGTACAAATAAAAGCTTGAATAATTTGAATAACCAGCATTAATACAACATTCAAGCTGGATGAGATCCCCATATCAAATTTGTGTCGGACTCTTGACAAAAAATATGTTTAAATACTTGCCGTACTAGATGGTTTATATGGTCCAGTCATGAAGAATAAAAAAACTCAAAACTCAAAAATGCAAAAAGGAAATAATTTATTATTGCATTTGTTCTCTTTCATAAGAAAAATGTTACACACACATGTTAAACACTCAAAAAACATGATTTTGATTGGAGGGGACTTTAACGAAATGACTAAAACGTGCAATTCCGCCACCAGGGAGAGCAAAAGAAAAGCAAGACCAACATGAAGAGATCCAGAAATAAACAGCGTATCCTTACAAGCACGTTCCACGTCTCCATAAGAAGCAGTTTAATATAGTTTCATTTTTCCCTGATTTTCACATTTATATTTGAGGAAGGTTGTTTAATCTTTCCCGTTAATCCATTGTTAATCCTGGAGTTCTGTTCCAGGTCATCCGTTCAATGTTCGATGGTATCCATCCTGATGCTCATATAGAGCCTGCAGCTATCTCATCTCCAGCAGGAAATCAAGCGTCTTCTGAATTCGTCCATCACTGGGTTTTTTTTCCAGAGACATGATCAGGAACTGTTTTTCACAACTTTTACTCTACAGTTGTGAAGTACAGCTACTCCGTGACTCCGACTCAACCACAGGTTGTTGTATTCATCCTTGAAGACAGATACTTTCAGTTAAGGCAACAGTGTTTCCACTTTAGTAGTTAGTATCAAAATGATGCTTAACAATGAAAAATGGCCTTTAAATGACCGTACATTTGAATTCTCTCACCAAAATCCTTCAATTTGCAAATACAAAAAAAATTGAATTAAACTTTTGATAAGAACTTTACCAAATTGGGTTTTCAGGTGTTTTGTTGTTTGGCTCCTGGAGGAATTGAAGCTGTGAGGTTTGAGTGAGTGTGATGGATGTGCAGGCGAGTCTGCATGGAGCACAAAGCAGCTGTTGAGTGAGAACAGGTGCTAATCTAAACACATCGGCCCGTCAGTTCTCACTTCCTGATGTTTGAAATGATGTCCTTTCACATTTTTACATGTTACTCTTGCAGATATTTGCCTCCCACATTTACCAGGTGGGTGGCACAAAGTCTAATTTATGCAGCACTCGTAACTTTGAAATGGTTTGTGCAGACCGCAGGACTTTATTCGAGTAAGATTTTATTTGTGCTTGGTGATCATTTTAGACCGCATTTTGTACTTGATCTGTGACATTTAGCAAATTAAATAGTTGCTGTACTATGTACACAAACTATCAGGTGCATTTTACACCTGAAATGAAATGTTCAGTAATTGTTATGTTGCAAAGGGATTTTTTTTTTCTTTCAACCTTCACAAATGTGATCATTATACCCTTCAGTAATTTTCTGTTGGAGCTAATTGTTCAAAGAATCTGCAGGCGCAGCATGGTGTACACAGATGAAATTACAGGTTTCTTCACTTGTTAGGCTTAAAGTAAGTTTTTTTTAATGAGGCTCATGCTACATGGAGGCGGGCTCTATGCTCACAGAATCTGATTTCGGTGATTTCAAACAAAAACAGGCTGCATGCATTGGAGTCCAAAAAATGAACTAGTACCAAGTGGGAAACCTTAATGTTTCCTTATTGAGGCTGGTTTAAAAAAAATAATGAGCTTTAATCTAATATAGAATTGCTTGATTATATTATTTTTCAAACAGTTTTTTTCGCTGTGGATGGATTTAACGACCACAATGTTGTACTGAGGGAAGATTTCATGAGCTACAGTAAATACCTCATCAGAATTGGCAAACGATCTGTCATGACTGGTTGAAAGTCGACTGGTATTTCTCAGCTCACGTCTTCCTTGACAAGACGCATTAAACCGACCCTTTCAATGATGTAAACAAGGGTAAATATGTATTTTCCGGCTTGAATTTAAGTCACATACCCGGTGTGAACGTATAATTACTGTACAAGTTTTAACTGACAGGTGTGTCTGTCCCCAAATAGGGTGTTGACAGATTTTAAATTCTCCCTAGTACAAGTCAGGTGGGTGATGAAAACTAAAAGTTAAAGTTCCTTTAGTTAGAAAATCCTTGAGTGTGTGAAATGTGTTCTCCACATTTGGTCTGTGTCACATGGAAGAAGTGAGCTGGAATAACAACTGGTGGCCTGGTTTGACCCCCCATTCAAACCCTTAACCCTGCAGTTGCCTACTCAACTGAACAGCAGAGTATATTTAGCAAATATACTGCTCACAACAATTAAAGGAACACTTTTTTATTGGGCCTGGCATGGATTGAATGACATCTGTCTGATAATTTTCTTGTTAGTTAAGCAGTTGAGGGCCTCGTTAATCAATTTCAGCTGTATTGGTGTTGATGGAATTAACAACAGGTGCACTTCAGTGGCAACAATTAGAAAACCCTCCAAACAGGACTGCTGTTACATGTGGAGGTCATTTCAAGTTTCTCCCTCTTGATCTTTTTGGCTGGTTTTCCACTCGTGCTGATTTTGGCTTGTGTAATTATCTCTACTGGCAGTATGAGGAGATTCCTTAACCCTACAGAAGTTGCACAGGTTGTCCAACTTCTCCAGGATGGAACATCCACACGTGCTACAGCAAGAAGGTTTAAGGTGTCTCCCAGCACAATCTCCAGAACATGGAGGAGATTTCAGGAGACTGCTGGTTATTCTGGGAGAGCTGGACAGGACCGTAGAAGGTCCTCAACCCCTCAGCAGGACCGATACCTGCTCCTTTGTGCAAGGAGGAACAGGCTGAGCACTGCTCGTGCCCTACAGAATGACCTCCAGAGGGCCACTGGTGTGAATGTCTCTACCCAAACAATCAGGAACAGACTTCATGAAGGTGGCCTGAGGGCCCCACGTCCTGTAGTGGGCCCTGTGCGCACTGCCCAGCACCGTGGAGCTCCACTGGCATTTGCTCAAGAACACCAGAATTGGCAAGTCCGCCACTGGCGCCCTGTACTTTTCACAGACGAGAGCAGGTTCACCCTGAGCACCTGTGATAGACGTGAAAGAGTCTGGAGAAGACGAGGAGAACATTCTGCTGCCTGCAACGTGGTTCAACATGACAGGTTTGGGGGTGGGTCAGTGATGGTCTGGGGAGGCATATCCATGGAGGGACGCACAGACCTCTACTGTCTATGAAATGGTGCTCAGACTGCCATAAGGTATCCAGATGAAATCCTTGAACACATTGTCAGACCCTACGCTGGTGCAGTAGGTCCATGTTTCCTCCTAATGCACCACAATACCCGGCCTCACGTGGCATGAGTCTGCAGGCAGTACCTGGAGGAGGAAGGAATTGAAACAATTGAATGGCCTTCCCGATCCCCTGACTTAAACCCAATAGAACATCTCTGGGACATTATGTTTGGGTCCATCAGGCGCTGCCAGGTTACTCCTCAGACTGTACAACAGCTCAGGGATGCCCTCACACAGATCTGGGAGGAAATGCCACAAGACACCATTCGTCGTCTCATTAGGAGCATGCCGCGATGTTGTCAAGCATGCATACAAGCTCGTGGGGGGCACACAAGATACTGAAAAGCATTTTTACTTGCAGATATGAAGTTTTGGAGAAAATGGAATAGCCTGCCACATCTTCATTTCACTCTGATTTTATGGTATTCACACCATTGAGCCCTCTGTAGACTGAAAACTTTTATTTCCATTAAAAGACTCGTTATTTTTATAGATATGCAACTTCATATTGAGATCTGATGGATCTAATGTGTTTCTTTAAAGTGCTCCAATTTTTGTGAGCAGTGTATATAAAAATATTGATCATGTGTATCACTTCTGCAAAAACATGAGCAGCAGAATTTTTTTTTCATTGATTTTATCTTGGTTAATTGTTAAAGAATGAATGCTGAGTTGTATACAGAGTCTCCATTTTTAGAATAGAATAACAGAATAATATCTTTATTTTTATTTCACTTTCCCCACAAAGAAATGCAACGTGCTTTTCAAAAGGAAAAACAAAATCAAATCAGAACGCAGACAGTGTGCAGATGTATTCATAGTGAAACTGCTCAAATACATCTTGGATTTGGTTCCCCTATATCAGGGCTGCTCATTCCTGGTCCTCAAGATCTACCAACCTGCCTGTTTTCCAGCTCTCCATGTACTGCTTGCTGCTGATTACCTGGAGGTGTGTTCTTTCATCAGATTGTGGGACATCTCTGAGCAATCAACAGCTGGCAGGGCTTGGAGATCTGGAAAACAGTCAGGGTGGTAGATCTCGAGGACCAGGAATGAGCAGCCCTGCCCTACATATATCCGATACCAGACCTCTCCTGATGATATGAAGGAAAACCTCTTTCAAAAGCTTTTGGACTCCACTAGGTACAACACCCTGTCTGCTTCTATATAAAGAAATGTAAGAACCGGGATTTAGACTGAGAAAACTTTGACACTATAAATGCTTTTACAGTGACTTTTTCGACTCTCATCCTACTTTTCCAGGGGAGTGATGTTTGAGTAAAGTGATAGCTTTAGGGTCACGGGTTTGACATAGTTTGAAGGAAATTTCCCACAACTGTCATGACGAGTATTTCAGCTCAGTTTAAAACCTTGGCTGGAATTGGGCTAAGGTTAGCGCATAATTTTATCAAGCTGAACGCAGATTCCATGATGACCTGGCTGCTACAAAGTCCCTCAGTGTGCAAGCAGTTTGACTGCTTAAATACTGGAAGATGTTGTCCAAGGAAAGCAAAAAATAATCTGCAGCGCTCAAAGCTGTCATATCAAATCAATGTGGAAGTCATTTATGTCCACAATGTGTCATGATTCATGATTGTGATTGGTATGTTGTAATGCAGCACAGAACTGCAGTGGTTATTGCTAGCTCTGCTTAGAATAATTGCATCCAGAGGCACATCGTCAAGAGAAGACGTCATGGTACACACAGACACATGGAAAGGATTAAAAAAAATGAAAGGCAATTTTTTTTAACACTAGATGACAGCCTACATCTGTTTTAGCTGACACAGCATGTAGTAAACATAGCACTATGTGTTTATGCTCTCAGCACACTGCGTTATTTTTTATATATTTTTTTCTTATCCTTTACAAACAGTTAAGCTCAAAACCAAATATCACCAATGTATATATAAAACACTCCAAAATAAAGAAGGCTAAATTGTTAGCTGTAAAGTTAACGAGTAAGCTAAAAGGCTAATGCGAACATAGCATAGGTTACGAGAAATTACCAGTTACCCAGATGTCTTGCTACAATTAGTGAGGAACTCGCCCAATTCTGGTTGGGAAAATGTACACATCACCCTTTGAGACAAGCTTAAAGAAATAAATTAGCCTTGCATAAGAGAACATTAGCTGTGTTTCCCTTAGTTATGAAATTACGCTAATTTGGATTTGTTATAATGAATATACCAAATGGAAACACTGCAGTTTTGAGAAAAAAGACTAGAGGATAGCAGTAGTATGTTTACATCTGTTCTAGCTGACACAACATGTAGTAAACATAGCACTCAGTGTTTATGCTAGCAGCTCAGCGTGATTTTTTTTTGTTTTTGCTAATCCATTGAAAAGATTTAAGCTCAAAACCAAATATCCCCAATGTATATTGATAACACGTCAAAGTAAAGAGCTTTTAGCTCTAATGTCATGACTAAGATAAATAAAAAGCTAATGCGAACACAGCATAGGCTACGAGAAAGTATGTTCTGGTATAAATAGCTGTTCTAGCAGCTTTGCCACCAGTGGAATGGCGGGGAAGTAATTGTCCACAAGGACCTTGTAGCTTTGTTCTTTTGGAAGTGTTGATGTCAGCTTCGTTACAACATCACCTGATGGAATGAGTTCCGATTTTACACACTGTTCATCAAAGTACACATCAAAACCACAAAATATGCCTGATATTCTAGTCCAAACCCACAACTTGAAGTCCCAGTGGTTTGGGATATCACACATGTATTGCTTGATAAATTTCAATGTTATGATCTGACACTCATTTTTGTTTTTTTTTTTTTATGCTAGTGCCTCTCTCTAGACACAAACATCCAGAAGCCCTCAAAGGGTGTATTTGGGCAGATTACATCAGAACTATTGGCTGTCCCAAAAGTCTGTGTTGGAGATGCATAACTCCTTATTTTGTCAGCTTTATCTGTCGCTATTCACGCTTTAGGGCAGGGGTGTCAAACTCAATCGCACAAGGGGCCGAAATATAAAACACGCCTTAGGTCGCGGGCTGAACTGGATGAACATTTATTAAACACACTAAAACTAATTTTTTAACAATTTCTTTTTAACATTATTATTAACAAAAGCAGGCAGGAATTTTATTTCCAGAATTAATCAACTTAAACCTTACACAACTTAAAAATAAGCACAAGATGACGTTGGGCAATTATTTACATTAAAATAAAATGATCTGGAGGGCCGGATCTGGCCCCCAGGCCTAGACTTTAAGACATGTGCTTTAGGGGGTAAAATGTTGGCGTGACAAGGCTGTCTTACAGGGGGTCACTGGGTGGGTGATTTTCTTTCTCCATTTTCGGGGATTCAAAGTCCACCTTCTCATCTCATCTTCAGTGCCCCTTCCAAAGTCACCTTTCTCATTTATAGACACACTACAAAGATACATTATAAAGACTTCTACCTTTGCCACCATTGCTTTGAGTTAACTAACTCCAAGGCTTTGCATTTGTGAATCTCTGGGAAACTCATGGTCAATTAACCTCAAAAAGAAAAAATGTGTAGGTTAAGCAGATTTTTGTGGAGGATTAATGGAGGATTCACAAAAGAGGAAATATTCTTTGAACCAAAAAGTAAGATTAAGGTGAGCATGAGTGTTTTTTTTTTTTTTTTCTGACTTAGTGTTTGGTTGTGTAGCACTTTTTTTTTTACCTTCCTTGAAGGCCTAAAGCGCTTTACAGTCACACAATAAAGCTAATCCCAGTGTGGGTCCTTAGGCAAGACCCTTCATGCTACTGTCTATCTATGTAGCCACAAGGGGGGCACAGGTCTGGGTCTCCCGGTGCCAGTCCCAATCCAGGGTTGTGTCAGGAAGGGCATCCAGGATAAAAATCCTTCCATAACCAAATGTGAGAATAAATAAATAAATTGATAGTTGAACAAGTCGTAATGAATTCTACATGTATTTTTTTTTCTTAGAAAGATGAAAATCTATCAAATAAAAGTGACATTCCAAAATATTTTATTGAGTCTAGACAGAATTTGGATAATGAACATTTTCATAAACAAAATGAAAATGTCGTGATGAGTCTGATATTGTGGAAGATTTATCCTATTCACTTCCATTCCTAATAAGCAGACAGATTGTGAGGTTTATTTGACAAAGCATCAAACCAGCTTGCGTTTTTAATGAGCCGTTCATGAAATGCCTCAGCTGTCCATCTACCAAACCCTTGCCAGTAAGAGCACACTCGTGGAACATCAGAAATAGCTGGGGCTGGATTAACTCCTCTTCAAGCACCCAGCAATTCTTTTTCCTGCCAAATTTCATCCGCCATGCCTTCCTTCTCACTTAACTAAATCTGTCAGCTCCCTTACAATGTGCTGACAGGGCCCCTCATTCAGCATCATTTGATTATCAATTCTCATTTCGCCAGCCTCGGCTAACCTTGTTTCCGATTCAAATCCCAGACTTGGAGTATCCATAGATCACCTGTCACTTGTCAAAAGCTCGGTGGCAGAAAAGGACAGGAAGCCGTCAGTGGCTTTGGGCAGTTTGCCAGCAATGACAAAGAAATAGCTTCATTTCACAGAGTTGATGGTATTTTAAGGTGAAAGCCAAACACTTTCTTCATGTTTATAATGTTTTTGCACGTTTTTGGCTATGATAGGTGGTTGTTGAGCAGACTTTAAACCTTAGAAATGTTTTTATTTAGTACTGTGGCTTTAGGACCACAAGTCACTCTAGAACAGGGACTCCAGGGACTCGAGGGCCACTGTGTCTGCATGGTTTCCAGATGTCCAAACCCTACTCATGAATGATTACCTAGTTCAGGTGTGTCCAGCCAATTAGAACACGCCAGAACAGGTATTTAGGAAAACATGCAAGCCCCTCAAGGCCTGGAGTCTGCAGTCGTAACAAAGGTAAACATGGACAACAGATCAAAAGTTAAATAATTCAAGAAGCTGCCAGGCACACTGGTGCTTGCTACGCTAAAGCCAGTCTTCAAACGTGCGCCCCCTATCTACCTCCAAAGGAACGTCTCACCAAAGGATGATGAATATTACATTTTACAGCCTCTTCAAACAAAAATGAGAGATCGGTACTTGGTGAGAACTTATCGAGAATCAATTGCAGGACTAAATGTTGCAATATATTGCAATGTCAATATTTTGGCACAACCCTCCTTAAATGTACATATCTCTAATACTTGTGTTACATGTATTGTGTAACGAGTAGGGGATACCAGGGTTGGTTGTCACAGTGATGAAAGGTTTACAACACGGTGAGAACAGTGGACATTTGAGCAATTTAAGTTGATGTAAAAGTGCATGAAGACACGTTTCCAGCTTCTGCGTTCAAAATATTTCGCTCATGCATAGCTATGCAAGTTTCTATGACCATTTTCGGACTCTAGAACAAAAAACATAACCATTAAACATGCATTGAAAATTTAAACCAGTTTGAACTTTGCCAATCGGGGACTTTGTTTTGGTAGTGATGCATGGAAGTTGTCCCTTTTCACTTACAAACATTCTAAAAGCTGATCATGGAGGAGAAATTAGTAATTGAGGTTGGATTCTGGCCGGAATTCTATGAGACAAATGATTTAATGTATTGGAATAAGGCTGTGTCGCTTCAACATTTTGCACCAAGCCTCTTATTTCAGGGATTGGTGGTTGGGGACCCAAAATGCTGGAGACCAGGCTTGGTTACAAGAAAGTAAAACATTTAATAACCTATGAAGACCTAAAAATTGTGACAGAACAGAGCAGATGACATGACAATGATGAACTGAAAACTGAAAACCAGACACTGAGGTTGATGAACTTAATGAGGACAGCTGTGGATGATTTAACCTGAATGTGGTGAGACTGACAGCAAAAAGACGGCATAATAAAACCTAAGCCTAAAATCGTGACAGTACCCCTCCCCAGAAGTACAGATCCCAGAAAACACCCATGAGGAGGGGACGCTTACGAGCAAAACAAAAGTCCAGAAAACAGAGCTCCTGCAGCCGGACAGATGTGAGGGGTATCAGAACCCCTCCGCAGGAACAAACGTGAAGAAGAGCAGTCCCGTCGACTTTCCCCAAGGACAGGACACATGAAGGGGAGCGGTCCCGGCAACCCTCCTCCAGAACAGGAAATACAGCCAAGGGGGAAGAGTGGCGGACCTTCCTCAGGAACATGAACCTTGATGGATCGTAGGTAGGTAAGTGGTGGACTTGTGATAGTTTTAAGTTGCAACAGTCCAATGTGATCACCATGGACTAAATGCGCAACCTTTAATCCGCATCACATGCCCAGTGTGAACATGGCGGCGTTTCTTCTTCTGCGTTGCTGTCGGTAGCAAATAACTGATGCACACACCTTCAGTGCCCTCTAGAAGTTGGTTCTATTTATTTCATAAAAAATTGCGACTTGTACTCCAAGAAAATTGTTTAAATTTTAAGAAATCTTTATGAATAAATTTCACATATGGGGAAAAAAAAACAGTAATTATTTGATGAAGTGAATGAAGCAGTCCTACTTTGTCTTTCTAGTTAAAGTCAAAATCCATTCCCTTTGCGCCCACTGCCGTAATGGTGCCGTTCAGGAGATGTGAATTCATCTCCGTCGTTGCCTGAGAGTGGATTGAAGAGCCTCTATCATCCGCCGTCACTCATCTGACCCCACCAACAGACTCTCCTCTCTTCCTCCTTGACTCGACCAGCGGCCCTCGCTCATCTATTACGCTCAGCAGCAAATTCGTGTCAGCTGATGGGGGGAAAAAAGATGTATTTACAAATTTAAGAGCAATCTTTACACCTACGCTGCAGCTGTCAACTGTGCAGACAGAATGAATTCCGGGCAAATGTCAGAGCATTGATTTTTTCCCCTTTTTTTTTCCACTTCTTAATTGAAACGTTTCCACAATCCAAGCTGGCTTGCACTCTACAAAATAAACACTTTGTTCTGCCCTTAAAAACAGACGTGGAAGTAAGTATAAATTTACAAGATCAAGCCTTTTGTTGCAGCGTGCTCATTTTTCCACCTTTGGAGCCCACCTTTAAGTCATTTGTTGATTCGGCAGTCAGACAGCAGGGTATTGACTGTGTGTTTTCTTTCTGGTAAAAGAGAAGATCCATCAAAGCCCACCCACTTGAAGATCCCTCTTGGCCACAGATAAAGCCCTGATCCTCAGCTGGTGGCACATGAAAGCCCTCTTACCTGACCAGGAACAAGAGGGGATTTGTCAAACCTGCTGCATAATGCCATCCCTCATTCTTAAAAGATACATGGAAATGTTCCTGTTCATAATTATATAAATGGCTTTTTCCTTGACAGACCTTTAGTTGTGATTTGAGTGTTTATCAGTTTGAGTAAACGGGCAAAAGACAGAGAGAAAAAAAGAAGAAGAAAAACATGTCATTTCCTAATCCATCCACTCCATTGATATATGTACAGCTGGCTTAACAGAGATTTGAATAATTCAAAGTGCTTGGATTGCCAAAGCTCCATAATCAGCTTGTGAGCTCAAGAAAGCTGCACGATGGAGTGTACAGTATGAAACACTGACTGCTCGGTCTGCACAGATTATTAAGATGAGATGGTCCAGCCTTTCTGCATCTGCATACATCTGTTTACATCAGCGAATGCAAAGTGATCCGGGTGAGGGGGTTGGTCTGTATTTTGGTTCTACACTGTTTTTTTTGTCTGTAAGTATGCAGTCCACACAGGTATCTGAGAATTTCATCCAGAATTTTAATTTCCACATGTCTGGAATTAGTGGAAACTCAGTGGATTTTCCCACAAATGGAGTTCTTTGAAGCTTTATTAGTCAATAAGACCGTGTTTACAGTATTGGCCACAGCTGCTTCCAATCTGGACTCTAATGCTGTGAAATAAAGACAAAACTTTATAAGCTTGGCCTCAGTCTGGTTAAGCAGGTGTTGATTTTTTTTTTTCTTTAACCCTCAATTTAGTCTACACTCATTAAGCTTAAAAACGGTGAATATTTAAAGGAGCCATAACATAAAAAATAAACGTTTTGAACTTTTAAGTGCATTATACTGTTTATTTCTCACTATAAAGAATCCCAAAGTCTAAAAAACCTGCGTTCTCAGCAACAGCCCCTCCCATACCCACACAAATGAGCAGGTCCTTACACGCTTACATCACAAAGTGAGAACTGCCCTCTCCAGAAAGAGTCTGCTCCGTCCCCAGGCTAACATAAACACTTTCTCCACGAAGCTGGTGGTGATCAGCTAGCTTTGCGAGCCCTCCACCCCCGTATCGTGCAAACGCCAACTGTTTGTGTTGTGAGCTAGTTTAGAGATGGCCAAAAAAACAGTAATTCGATTTTGGCATCCACCATGGGGTGAGGAATCTACATGATGTGTTGGGATGGGTCCTGTATCTGAGAATGGTGCAAGCAGACCGGGGTACTGGGAAGATGGAAAGACAAAGGGAGCAGACTATTTCCTGGTGAAGAAAGGAGCAGACCAAAGAGATATATCACTAGTGGTGACGCGAAGGACCAGATCAGCGCGACACGGACGGAACCGACTGAGAACAGTGCAGCTCCGATGGTCCCGAGGAGAGGGCTCAGTGAGCACTCCATCCACACGGCCTGGAGCGAGGTCAGAGTCAGTCGTGACACCACACCACGGGATAAATTAATGCGACGGCAGGGGCTGGGGGAGGCTCTTCTTCTACAAGTGGATCTCGGTCTCGTGCACCAACACGACACCGGCCAGGCGGTCTTTCATACGCTACATTTCCCGGTCCGCCTCAAGGCGTAAAGGGCAGTAAGTAGTAAGTACCTGTGACGGCTGGGGTGACAAGAACCCAGGAGCGGAGAACCAGGCTTGGACTCGGAAATGCAGTTTGAGTTTTAATAAACAAAAAACACCTCACAAGAGGGAAAACTGCAAAACAACAGAAAACTAAAGACTAAGAAAAACACCTGAAGAATTGGAAACCTACAAAAGGAAACTCAACAACTCAACAAAAGGAAAAACAACAGGGACGCACAGACACTGAGAACTGAAATGCTGCAACTTAAATAGTCTAAATTACAAAGTGCAGACAGCTGTGCACCAGGGAAGGAGGGGCCATCCAGGAGGAGTGACAGCTGACCTGCAAAACACAAAATGTCAGAAAACAGGAAAAAAACTCACAACCGTGTCAGTACCACCAGACGGGGATGCAGCGTTGTGCACTTCCCTCTGTGCTACTGAGGAATTGGTTATTTTCTTCACTTAAAAATCTATTACCAGTGAGTCGTCTGGTCTAACACACCTACAAATACCCCGATCATCCTCCATAAAACGAAAGACAACTAAGAACAGAACAAGACCCAATAACCCAAATTTTGCTGGAAAGATTAATTAAAGTGCACAATATTCACAAAAGAATGTAAAAAGATGAAAGAAAAAAAAAATCCCATTTTAACTGTAGCAATCTATCAGTGCACTGCAACATATGCAAGCAATAACAACCTGCTAGTAGACCCAAAAAAATCCATACTGCAATAAGGAAAAACAAAATGGGCTTACCTCTGGATTGCAAAGTAGCTGTCCTAGAATTATGTTGTCATCTTTCCAGAGAGAGTGCACACTTTCATGTTTAAACCCTGCATAACTTCAGTCCTAAAAGTCAGGGCGGTCTCTTACCCTCGCTGTCCGTCTTTGTCAGAGTGACAGCAACAGTATGGAAGAAGTGGCAGAGATTTCCCAAACAATCTCCGTGACAGAGTTAAGGATTTACGCTGCCAGGCATCGACAAGCTCTGGCAGGTCAGACTGTGTAGAGCACATACATTAACTGCCATAAGGTGTCAAAATGAACTGATTCATATTATCACCTTTTGTCTCGGGACCTTTAAAAAATACTTCAATGATAATTTGAGACAATTAACTATGTGTTCAAGATTTGGACAAAGTGAGGATGACCCAAAGTTCTCTTTGACATTACTTCATTTTCTGGACTATAAGTTGTGTTTTTTTTTTTTTTTAATATAGATTGGCCAGAGGTGCGACTCATACTCAAGAGCGACTTTTTTTTTTTTTTTTAGACATAAAGAGGCTCAAATATTCGTTATTTTCCCACTAACAACTGGTTGCCTTTTAGTGGTTGTTTCCTCCTGATAACCACTAGAGGGCGTTTGTGTATTGGTTTTTGCTGCTGTCAGCTCGTAGAGACGCAGAAGAAGAAGTTCCGTTCCAAACAAACGTTGCTGAGAATCTAATCTTTCTCCACATGGACGGTATGACGTTTTTCTTATTTGCATCAATACATTATTTTTATTGTTTTTATCTTTCACTCCTTGGACTAACAAGGGACAGCAAGCTATCAAACTAAGGTGATAAACAGACAGGAGAGCAGCTAAAAACAGTCAATCAGATGCAGCTCCTGCAAGCTACAAGGTAATGATCACCGTAAGAAAATGAAAAATACTGCTGTCCTGAACCCAGAGAGACAGAGACAGACATTAGAGGCTTTTGTTGAGCTCTTTAAAATAAATAACTTAACCTCTCAAAATCTTCCGTAACTTCCGTGTTTGTTTTTAAATGAGAAATCCAGTCAAAGCCTCCATCAAGTAGCGATGATGCTAACACAGAGCTTCTCCACATGCAATGGGATCATCTAGTTTATGAACACATTTTTTGACAAACATTGAGCATTAAATTTGATACACATCAAAAGAAGCAGTGGACTTGAATGTGATGCATGAATCGCGTTCGCTGTCAAATGCAATTTTACGTTTGGCTTGATGTATTTTTTCATAAATGTTGGACTTTTCTCTTAAAAGTGCGACTTATACTCCGGAGCGACTTGTAGTCCGTAAAATACGGTAGATATGTTGAAATAACAACGCTTTATTTCTTATTTGTAAAACCAGCTAAACATAAGGAGACCTGAAAATTGAGCTCAAAATAGCATTTCTGAGTATTTCTTTATTCAGATCACTCTGAATCAGCAGCAGACAAGAATGTTGCTTTTAAAAATAACTTTTTTGGTGATGAAGAAAATGCATTGCAAGCTCCCTGAACAGTCTTCATCAACAGGAAAGGTAAGGGGGGAGCAGGATTGCTCTTTTTACCAACAGCTCACGCCGGGTTCACACTGCATGCAGAAGCGCTGCAAAGCGACGCGGAACGGAGGTCGGTCCGCCGCCGCGTCATGCAGTGCGGTGATCGTTTTGACGTCTGGTATATTTTTTGTGTGAGCTGTTTCAATCCTGACAGGAAGTTATACCAAGGCACACAAGAAAATTTGGTCCATTTTCAAAATATTACCAATTTTTCACAATAAAAGACAACGATTGACAAATGCAATCATAATTATTTTGCATCTAAACAACTGTAGAGATGAAAATACAGTAAACACACAACATACAAAAAACAAAAAGACACACAAACATTTAATGTAGTGGTTCAACTGCGATGCACGGGGGGGGCATCTAAAAACACGATTGATTGATTGGTTTATTTCAAGCATAGATTATGGAAAAATTCAGGACAAAATACAAAATAATTTCAAAATCATTACAGCAGTAATGAAATGCATTGATTAGAAAACAAACAAACAAAACACACGTCACATTTGGTTAATTAATTTTTGTAATTATAGACTATTTATTGCTTGAAAACATGTGGAAAGAAGAAAACAATCAACAAGACAGAGGCAGATAGCAGTTGGCCACAAGTCAAGATGGACGATGTCGAATTAATTGTAAAAGCTTTAAATAACCACAGCTGAGCAGAAGTGCCTGTCGACCGTTTGGATAACACGGGCACCATCTTAACTAAAAGACCAATGGGAATGCTTTTACGATAGATCAAAAGATGATCGGAGTGTGACTGAAGGCACGGCAGCACAGATTCACTTCGTTGGCTAGTAATGAAAGTGCTCATGCAGGTAAAATTAAAGACAAAAAGTCCTGAGTTTACACTGTAAACCCAATTCAATGAGTCATTCAGTCAAATAAAAAATGGTAGTCAGCAGTCGAGCGTGTAAAGCCTTACGCCCTGTCTTCATGCTGGCATGTCCCTGCCTTCATCTCTAAAAGATGGCATGAGAAGGCGGGGACCCAGGCAAAGGCGGTGTGACTGCATGGCTGACAGACGTGCCAGAGGCTCATTATCCAGCAACAACCGCAGTGACAACAGACGCACACTCCACATTCAGCTCGCTTCATTTTTTAATGCAGGCCTGATCCAGCGCCAAAGTCATCCCACATTGCTGAAAAGAGAAAGCAAAAAAAAAAACACACAAACAAAGCAGCCCAAAAAATCCAATCATCTGAGACTCCTGTAGTCCTATCCAACATCTGCTTACATTGGTTGGTGTCTGAGAGGACAGGAGAGACACAAACAAACCCAAAACATGGAAACGTACGCGATAGGAAGGAAAAACAAGTTAACAATTGCAGGAATCACAGGGAGTCAACACAGCGAAGTGAGGAAAGGTGGGGAGTGAGGAGGAATCATCGAGCGCCTCTCAGCAGTCCATCATAACACCGCAGTTAATGGCGAAAATAGGCTCACCCAGGAAAAGCTTTCCTACACACTTAGTCAAAAAAAGGAAGGAAAGGAAGGGAAAGGAAAAGGAAGATTTTAACTAGAACCAGCATATTATTTCTAACGGAGTAATACCAACCATGAAAAACCACAAAGACTGGAGATTGCCATGCCAAATCTCTAAACCTCGTCTTTCACCGCGATCAGTGAGGTGAGTCGTTTTGTCACGTTCAATACATTTTCACCTCACTACCCAATAGTATTTCAACTAAAAACAGCTTTCCGATTTTTGGGGAGACTTTGGCGTTAAGCATAGATTGTTTTAACAAACCTCAATAATTTTCATGCTGCCCCTCCCCCAAATAGCTGAATAGGTCTCATAGCTACATTCACACCGCACTGGGCAATTTGTGTTCAAGAGGCCACTTAAAAAAAAAAAAAAAAATTGCTCGACATTAGACAGGGGACCGATTTTGGTGAAAAAAATGGATAAACAGAAAATGTTATTTTTAATACCTTTAGTGGCAGAGTGTCATTTATACAGTGAACAGAGCACAAGAACAAACCACGCAAGATTTGAAACATTGTTTTAACTGAGAAAAATGATCAATTTTGATCAACATCAGACCTTTGTGATTTCTATTTGAGACTATACTGTAAGTAAAACCTATTTACAAAGAATTGTCCCCCTCAGTTGCTGCCCATCTTCTACTTGTCTAGTAGGCCGATTTGTATTGTTTGACAGACTTATTCCCTCAAACTTTTTCTTTTGCTCCGGGCAAACAATGTCAGCTACTTTCAGCATAAATTCTCTTACAGACTCCCTGTCACTGAAAGGCTTGCTATGCCAGGTCATTTCCAAAGCCACAATGTAGCTAACTGTCTCGGCTTCACTGGATTTGGAAATTTCTATAAACATTATCTGCTGTGCAGTGTAGCCTCGTTGTAGTTGTTGGAGCTTATTGTTGCGCTCCTTACCGGTAAATTTGTCATAGTTTTTATGATTTGTAACACAGTAACAATTTATATTGAATCTTTGAGCATTGCATTCACCTGTTTACAAATCAAGCACTTAACTTAATCCTTCGCATGAGGTACAACAACGTAAGCATTTGTCCACTTATCTTGAATGTGCGTTTTCTTTTCTCCAACACGTTTTTTCCTCAAAGAAACCTCCTCTGACTCTCTCTCTGAATCGTGCTCATCCCCCCGTTGTGACTCCATTTCTAATGGTGTCATCAGGGTCTTCCATTTCTCTGCAGAGGCAGTGGCACAGAAAATGTTGTCTGCCCCCTTGTGGTGAAATTAATACACTGTACCATTGACACTTTGGTGTATTTACTTTTTTTCCTGCAGATGTTGCCAGAAACCACTGAACAAACAACATTTTTCCGAGCAATGTACAGATGGTTATGATTTCTTGAGGGTCACAAAAACTCTTCCTATGGGTCACTATTGGCCGCACTTTGAGAACCCCGATGAAGACACATGCCATGAGATTCCGTGTTCAAAACTTTGGCATTCATGTGTCACTATGTAAGTTTCAACAACTGTTTTAGGACTCCTACCAAATGTGAGTGCATTGAAAGTTTAACCAGGTTGAATTTTGACCAATCAGGTGCTCGGATTTGGTATGGATTGCGTTCCTTTTCGTTCAAGGAAATGCCAACCGTTTAAAAATTGATCAACGGAGAATTTCCATAATTAGTGGCTATGGATATAGTTTACTCTGAAAGGCTTAAGAATAGTATGGTGAAGGCCCTTTAATATGAGTCTTTTTACTGTCCTCTGTCCTGATTAGGCAGATTTTATTTTGTGTTTATTTTTACTACCTTTGTGTTTCAATCAGGTACAACAATATGGACTTTTTTTTTTAAAGAACTAAACCACTATAGACCACAAAATGTCTGCAAAGCTTTTTAGTTCACTAAAAAGTATGTGTGCATTTTTCCTTAAGAACAAATAGGATAACAACAGTGTCTTTTATGAGTTGTGATTCAAAGAAGGCACTGCTCTCAACCTTTAATTATGAGGAACAGTCTGTTCCAAATTTTAAAGAGTACAGGAAATAAATCAAGAGAAGTTGCTCCTTTTTTTCATCGTACTTGGAAACTTCTTTCCAGCCTTTGATTCTAAAGTGACTGTAGGGAAGAAATGTAAGAAAGAAAGATAAAAGATTGCAAAATGTGTTTACATCTACCTTCTGAAAATATAAATCATTGACCCTATTTTTATCTATTGAACAATGATATTATATTTATGACAACATTTAAAATAGTGCTGTAAGTTCAACCAGTTGAACTTTGACCAATCAGGGACTCAGATTTAGTATCGGCATATGGGTAGCTTTCTTTTCAAACACAGAAGTGCAAACTGTTTGAAAATGTATACTTTTCCGTACCCCTCCAAATGTAGAGTTATTTAAAGCTTTACTGGTATCCAAAAGGTTTTGTTACGGGAAGGGGGTAGGGATTTAGAACTGGGAGAAACACATTTCTTTACATGGATATGTTCTGAAGCAAAGTTATAAAACCAATGTTGCTATGCATTTTGCGAGTGCTGACAGCTACACGCTAATATAGATGACCGGCGACTATTGATGACATAATCTAAGGTTAGAAATGTCCAATTTTGAAGACACTACTTTTCTATAACTTTCTGTTTGGAGCCTAAGTTTAGGGATAGGGTGAGGCCGTAAGAATAGGGGCAGTATTTGGATTTGGCTGTAGTCTCTCTAGCATCTCCTCTGTCTTCCTCGAGGCCATAGCCCTGTGGGACATGCCTGTAACACCTCCCCAGGGAGACATCCAGGACGCATCCGGACCAGACACCGAGCCACCTTGGCTGGCTTGTCTCTAGATCGCTCCCCTTAGAACAAAAATTCTCCTCTTTACCTACTGGCATGTTGGTGGTGTCCGGTCGTAGTAAATGTAGTAGTTTTTGTGGGCATTCTACGGTCACCCACATGTCACCTACATACTCTGTTTTTGCTTGCGGTCAGTAAGAGACCAGTGTGGACACCTTACCAATGACCAAAGTGACCAAAGGGGGAATTCCATCATCTCTGGTGTGGTAGTGAATCCCTCCAAGACTCATACCCAGTTTTGTCAGAGAAATCTTATCAGCAACAAAATACTACCAAATTATTGAAACTTTAGTCAGTTTGTAGTTCATTGAAGACACAGCAAAATCTTTGAGCATATTTGTTATCATAAAATACTATTAAGATTGGGAGGGAAACAAGCTGGATGGAGATTAATTTCACTAATTTTCTGTCAACTTTGCAAAGTTGTCATATTTAAAACTCTTAAGCCATGCTTCACACGAATCTCTGCAAAGCGGTATGCTTCTGTGACGTCTGTGATTGTTTTTCAAACAAGCCCATTATTTTCCAGTATGAAAATAATGGACTAAACATGAGTTCTTGATCGTAAGTCCAATGTCCGGTGTATGGATAACTCTATGTTGGATCATAAAGGTTCTATTGTAAATTTGGTCCATAAACAGCATTTAGTATAGAAGTAGGCAAAAAAATAGAAGACATAAACCAAATAGGCAGCCTTTTGTAGAATATAAAAAATACCAAAAGATCCTATATTTATTGCTCAGACTGAAAGAGAGGGATATTTCAGTTAAATTAATGTGCTCCATATAGTAAAAGTTCATTATTTGCTGACGGAGCTGTGAACTAACGTAGAATAAACTGGTCACAAAGTGTAATTCTCAGACAAATCCTGGCAAACCCAAGTCTGTGATGGTGTCCTTCAAGCAGTAATTGATCAGGACTCCAGCCCTCATTGGAGCGCAGACCAAGTCCCCTCAATATATTATTATTTCCTGCTCAACAATACGTCGATTGTTGTGATAAAACCCATTCTGGGGTTGCATATTTTTTTTATAAATATAATCAAGACAGAGTTTACATACTTACATACTACATACCACTTGTTGTGAAGACACACACCATGTTACACACACACACATTGCAGCAACAGATAAGACACAGCTGTGAGGCCCAGGGCCTCTTTCCAGCCAACACATCATCGGCTCTGCCACTGAAAGACAGTTCCTCAGGGCTCCTCTGCCCTACAATCGCTTATTTTGATAATCATTCTTTCTACATTTAGAAAACAGCATCAAATTGATATATCCTCCTCAGAGTGGTGGGGATTAGGGCTACGGATAGTGGGAGAAGGAGAGGAACTCTTTAGGAAAAAAATGCATTTCAACTTTTCTGCTTGTTAAATATTTGGCCTTGGAATTACAAATAGAGCAAGATTGAGAGTCAAAACATTTGCTTTCAACTGCTAGTCAATTGAAAACTGAGTGTTCATCCATTTGTACACTCTAGCAGAGTTTGTTAGACCACTACCATGTGTCTCTATTACTCTACTACTGTCTCTTCTATCTGGATGAATACTGGTTCCAAAAAACGTTTTTTCACAAGTAGTGTGCTGCTTGTTAAACATCATGCTAAATAAAAACCACAAAGTCAGTATGGCTCCATTGGAAAAAATAGTCAATAAAATTATTATTAAAAATGATAAAACGGGTAAATTAAAAACACAAATATTAAATATAATTTCCCAAAGTAACACATGCTGTCCAATCATTTATATTATTAACTATATGTGTACTTAAAAGAAACTTGGAAATATAACTTGGAAAAAGTCTTGGACTGGGATTTATTTTTCTTTAGTGGTATATTAAATACCATAAGAATTTATAGTGTTCTGGGTATTTTGTTTTTTAGAGGAATTTTCTTCCCAATAGAATTTATGAGAAGCTCTAATAAACACGTTATCTTATTTAATAAGCAATATTTTTCCAGTTTTTACACTATATTACCAAACGTATTGGAGCCAAATCACAGTTAGGGTTACAGTTAGAGTAAGGGTTATGGTTATGGTTACTGTTAGGAATCTTCTTGTGTAGATATGTAAATTCTGCTTCCGGCTAATGATGAATTTAATATTGCGTTTGGGCGCCATCTTGGCTACCAAATCTCTCTCCAAATTAGTAATGGTGTCATCCCCACCTGACTGACGGCCACCTGATTATTGACTTCTACATTCCTGACCATGTCAACTATTTAAAAAAAAAAAAAAGGACAACAGTAAGTCAAAGACGCAGAGACGTCTGGATCCATATGCAGTATGGTTTAATGAGAGCGAAGAGCAGGTAAACACGAGTCAAGGCGTAGTCAGGAACCAGGCCAGGGTCAGAGAACAGGAGCGACAATATTTACCTGAAAGTGTGCAGAGCTTTTGCTGTCATCTCTAGGGTGATACACAACAGGTGGTGTTAATACCTGTTCATTTCTTTTAGTGTTTCTGCTTCTCGTATTAGCTGAGTCCTCTTTACTGCCCGACAAGATTTTGGTCAAACTCAATCAGTGTTGTGGTAAATGTTGGGAAAGTGGATCTTACACTGAAAGACTTGATGGGGGCCGTGCTTCCATTGGTGGTTCACCTCCTTGCAAGCATTTATTATGGATGAGGTCCACTCGATGCTTTCATGGCCGCCTCTTTCATCCATATGGAGCCGGGGAACTTTGAACTCTCCTCTCCCTGTGGCTGTAACCTGTGCTGTACCCTAACAAACACCAACAAAAGCAAACCGTTCCCTTGGATTGTTCTGGAATGCTGGTGGGTCTCTCCTGGCAGTTTACAGAACATGCTACCATCTGTGAGTAAATGTATGTTCAGCAGTTCTTAATGAATGAAAGCCCTAAGGATTTGTATTGCGTTATGCATGAGGATAAAACAGAACTATGAATATATTACACTGTATGTTAAGGCATACTTTGCATATTAGCTGAAAATACCAAAAGAGCCCTTTTCATCCCATCCAGATGCACACTCAGACAAACAAACGCACACAGGAGCCCTTTTATGGCAAATTTATAGATGGCAGAATCTAGCGTGGTCTTGAAAAATGGGTGAGCAGAGTTAAGTGCAGCTTTCCAGGGAGGGATTCCTTGAGTCTGTGCTCCTTATGTCGATGGCCGTAAACTGTTCCTCTATTGCAAAGTCAACATCTAGCCTCAGTCTGTGAGTTGTAAGTCTGTCAAGGAGGACTTAAAATACGGCTCTCCTCGGACCACCTAGGAGCTGAGCCCAGAATAAGTGCTGATGTTTGCTCTGCAGCTGGGGAGCACTGAAGTTTTTGTTTCAAAGCTCGTGCAGCTCTGCTCATGTCTTTTTTGACACTTGGATCACAAGTGATCACAGTGTAGACACATGAGCAACAGCAAGGCTTTTGTTTGGAATCTGCAGCTGATAAATTCATAAAAGTAATTACTACGTAGTAAATGTCTGAATAAATCAAAGCCATAAGAATCTGCAACCATGGAAAATGTCCTGTGCTCATCCAGAAATGACCAGTGAAAAATGTCAAGGTTTTTTTTTTTTCTGTTTGACAAAAATCCTACTCATAAAATCATTTTAGCATCTTCACGTTAATGCAGATTTCTATGGAAACCGATTCACCTTAATATAAAGAGTACATCAAATTTTGGTTTTAATGACTCCAGCCTCTATTTTAACTCGTCAATCACAAAATTGAAGAAACAGGTAGAAGTAAGGCATGTATTGTTGGTGGTTTCAGCACTTTCTGGTTACAAGGATCATGCAAGGTGAAGGTGGGCACAACACTACACTAAGGAAAATAGCAGAGAAGAGGCAGAGGAGATTCACATCAGAAAGGAAAATGAAAGGTTTAAAGCTACAGACGAGTTAAGGTTAGGACACGGATAATGCCCGTGGTGTTCACTTTAGGCCATTTACATGAATAGAGATGGACAAATCAAGTCTGTTACCGCGAGTTCCAACAAAATAAAGTGAATTCAGTTGCCATTTTTCCGCGTAATGGATTTCGACACTTTAGGACCAAAATACGTTAGTGGGCTATGATTGGTCTGAGAATCCGTCAAATGCTTCGAACTTTGGAGGTGGAGCCAACGAGGTACTTCATATTTGGCACGCGGGGTGGGGGGTCAGTCCAGTTCTCTCTAAGTACTGTCCATCCCCTGAATAAGCGGGGCGGGGCCTCTTCTTTTTCTACTGTTTACTACCGCATGTTCGTCACCCACGGTTGGTGTGGGATTTGGAGGTATAGCTCCACATCTCCTTTGTTTGAACTGAAAGTGTCACTCAGTAGTGATTGGAGTTGACTGCAAATCCCGCGACCAATGGATGCCTCGTTACGTCACATCACATGTCGAGCACACCAATGGTCTGTCAATGGTTGAGCTGCTTGGTGCACAATTTAACCAGAATGTGAAAGGCACTTTACCCAGGCCTTATAACATTTGAGATTTTGAGGTTCATGTCACATGGACTGCATTTACGAAAAATACAGATATCGCAATGATTCTGGTGATACCCTCATGCTTAGTATTGCCCAGCTCTAACAGAAACATTCTTGTTTTTTTTTTTTTTTTATTCGTCTTCTAGGCAACTTTGTCTCTTATGGGTTGCCGGAGTCTAACCTGGCTACTGATGGGCGAAGGCAGGGAATACCCTGAACAAGTCGCCAGGGCCTCAATCACACACCCATTCACACTCACTTTCACACCTAGAGACAATTTAGAGTCACAAATTAACCTGTGAAGCATGTTTTTGGACTGTGGGAGGAAGCTGGAGTCCCCAGGAGAAAACCTATGCATCCACGGGGACAACATGCAAACTCCACACAGAAGGGCAAAAGCGCTAACCACTGCACCACCGTGCTGCCTCTAACATAAACAGCCAAACAAAAACTAAGAAAACTGTGAATGCTGGACCGTGAGCTGAGTTACAATGAAATGGGAGTTGAGCGTGAGGAACTGTCAGTCCTAAATACTCTTGCTCAGAGGTGGGATCAATGACGATGATTAGGCGTACTAGGAGGAGAGTGGGAGAATGGAAAACATGCAAAACAAAACTCACCACAGGTCATGACAATACAGAAGACTTAATAATGATCATTCTGGCCGGCAAAAACGGTTGGGACTTCTGTGAATTAAATGGGGATGGCATCCATTCATCACTACTAAATCAGAGTTTGACCTGGTTTAATTTCCAGCGCATGTTCAGTGGTTGCATGCTTTGTATGTGGAGCCTGAAATCAATCAAAAATGTTGAACATGGAAGCCCGAAATGCATGTTTACACAGATTTACATACACTTTTATTGGAAGTGATTGGTGCTTTACCAAGGGGAAGGTGAACCTATAATGGATAGGATGCACATTGGAAACGGTAAGAGGTAGGAAGATAAAAAAAAAAGACAAAACTGATACATTTGACAAAAGCAGATGGTAACTGAAGCTAACAAAGAAAACACTTAAAATTCAACAAATGTTAGTTAACTCAGAGTCATCTAACACATTTGTACTGTATTCCACAAACCATATAAATAATATCGGGACATCAGTCTGGAGAGGCACTGCCTTACTTGTCATCATCCTCACCTGCCGTCATGAGATGCATACTAATAATAAAATACGTTTATGTCCACTGATTTATGCAATAAATTATTTCAATCATATTTTATTTTTAAAATCTCTGTATTTTGGAAATTTCCTTTAAAATTTCATGCTAACTCTGTGGATTTTGCTTGCTCAGCGCTACCAATGTAGTACTTCCTTAAAATATGTTATACATTGTAGACATTTTTTATTACATGTGCTTAATTTTCATATAAATGGTATTTTATTTATAATTGGTCATTTATGGTTTTTTGGGTTGTAGAAATTCCTTAAGTATATTTCTTATACTAAAAAGAAAAATATTTTATGATAATTTATTTTTTCCACTTTAAAATTACATTTCTTAAAAAAATAGTACTTTAAAAACACTTTAAAAAATGTATTTATTTGTGAACTTGACAAGCCTTTCAGTGCTTCATAGTTTTCTTGTGACATCTTGAACAAGAAGCCTTAGCAGCAAGCACTTCACCACTGTGAACGTTCAGACAAGTGGAAAGTACTTGACACTCGTCCTTAGAGTTTCCTGTTATGTCAGGCGAAGGCCCTCAGCTGCCAGCACGTCACAGGTTATCTGTATGACACACTAGTAAACACTGTCACCTTCTGACCTGGGGAAGAATGCCGCCCCTGAGCTCTGACATTCCTCACAGGCTGAACGGCCGTTCCATCCATCATTCCTGCTCTTCATGGTATGTGCATGTGTCTTTAAGTGTGGGATATGTGTCTGAGTTGGAGTTTTTGCTTTTTTAAATCATTACATTAGTCTGTTTTTACTGCATGCATTTACTTTGTCCTACTTTGTTGTGCCCTGTTTCTTTCCCTTATTAATTCGTTAGTAAAATCTTTGTTTTTCTTGTTTGATAAAGATTTCAGTTGCCATATTTTTGGTGTTATTGGGGGTACCAGATTATAAGGCGCACCTTCAATTATTTATCTTTTTTTTAAAACTATTTGAGCATACAAACTAAAAGGTTCATTAAGTGAGACAAAAGAATCAGAGAAAATTTTGCTCACAGTAAACTGAGCTTGTTTGTGGCACACTGCCTAATAGCCGTCTTAAAATTGTTAGCCACGATAGCATATTTATAATGCCTGTTACTCCAACCTTGTTGTGACACGTAAAAATAAAGACGGATACCGCTAAAAAAACATTACTGTGAGTATGGTGACTCCCAATCTTGTTAGTAACACAGAAAAAACACTGTCAAACATTATCCACATTAGACGAAGTAGCTTTTCATAATGCCTGTAACTCCCAACCTTAAACAACACTCTTACTGTTAAAGCTAACCTTACTGTGACTAAGCTAACTCCTAACTTTGTTAACGACACAATTAAAAAGTTTGACATGCTACATGTTAGCCACGTTATAAGTGTTAACGTTTTCACAATACCTGTAACTCCCAACCTGTTAATGAACAGGCCGAATGTTACTGTGACTATACCAATTCCTAACCTTGCTAGCAACATAAAAAACAGAGCGATACGCTACGTTTGCCACCTTTGTGTGTTCATAGGACCTGTAACTTACAACCTTTTTTTGTAACACGTAAAAAAACTAGTCTAACACCGCAAATACTAACGTTACTGTAACTACGCTAACTCTCAATCTTTTTAGCAACACATAAAAAAAGTCTAAGGTTGTGTCTGAATTCCCCCAATCACTATATAGTGTGTTTGCCATTTTCTAGTGCTGTCCGAATCTACTAATTCCAAAATCGAGTGCTCTCAAAATTTTCCAGAAATAACTTGTGTATGTAGAGCCTGAAATCACTCACTATATTAACGGATATAGACCACATTACATTTAAAATCCAGGGCACTGTATCGTCCCCCGCACTACATATATATTTTTTTGTCGTTAGGGCTTCTACATGTTAGCTGTGTAAGTGCATTTTACAATAATACCCAATCAATTGTTTTAAAAAGCGCCATATACTTTTTAAAATTGCTTCAACTTGAGTAAGCAACCATAATTAATACATATTTAAGGCTCTCCGGATTAAGAGACGTACTGTCTTTTTTGGCTGTGTTTTTAAATGATGGCTTTTAAATGTGCCACGTTTGAGATCCGGCTGACATTCATCTCAATGACTAATGGATCATGTTTGAACCAGCTGACAGTATGAATTAAGCTCCATTGACTAAGACTGATTTTGCTGTGCGCCAGCCTGTAACTGAACTATATCTTAAGGTCTTTGCACGTACACAAGTACACAAATCCTCCATTCATTTCACATCATATACAAAATTTTACTGTAAAAGTTTTGCTAGTAAATGACTTGTCTCATTATCTTTATCACGCAGTAAAACATAATGGCTTTATGAGTAAACTCCACCTCAAGAGACGGTTTGCAGATTTTGCTCCACCACTTCCTCGTTTCGGTTCTGCTCCAATAACATCGCCGGAGGCACTAAAGGAGAAATGTAGGCTGGCAGGCTGAGTCACTCTCCGTTTATGTTGTTCCAACATGCCTCGTCATTAATGATTTGTCCTAACATCATACCTTGTTTTATTTAGGCAGAAGTCCACAACAAGATGTTCTGGATGACTTACACCAACGGAGTGACACCAACACTCCACCTACACACTTCTTCTCCTCTCCTCAGCACTGCTCCCCCTTTTTCTCTCCTCTTCAGTCTCTGCAGTCTGTTTAATGTTCTTATTCTGAGCTGTGTTTAAGCTCATTAACCTTTGTGGGTGCTAAATCCCACAGAGACGCTCAGCCATGGATACTCAGACGCAGATGTGGGGAGATTTTTTTTTTTTTTTAGCTTTTACCCTTTAAACACACAGTAACTCACATTTATGACTGTTACGTAACATGCGTGTAAAATCAGAATATGTATTTTGACGCAAAAATGTAATTTTTACAGCTAAAGGGAATCTAAAATGCTTGCACAAGTGTTTGCCTTTTTTTGTTCATCCCACTGCAGTCCTGAGCCAAAACAAAACTCAACTAAACATGCATCAAGATAATTTAGTAACATTTGACAACTCCCTATCTGCACTCTCTTTGTAACCACTTATACAAAGTGCTGTCATGTCCTATAATTGCAGATCCAAAGCTTGAGTTTTTTCTTTTTAATAAAAATGCTTCAAATATTCTAGTATTGTGAGGTTAAGCCAAAAGTACAGTTTTATATGTTTTCCCTCCAAGCAATATTTCAATGTGCTTCTGTGCTTTTTGACACAAAAATTGAGTTATTCAACGTGAAGATTTTGATCTCACAACACAGAAAAGAGAAGGAGCTTATCTCTTATATAAAAGAGTATTTGGGTAAATAGTGATATACAATACAAAGACAGTGGAAACTATTTCAGCTAACAAAAGAGAATAGTTTGCAAGAAATGTATCAGGTCAGTCAGGGCAAAGGAAGAACTCAGGTTTGGATTAGTTTTTATTTCTAAAATGTGTGTATTCTCCGAGGGATTCATCCCTTAATCTTAGTAACTCTGCATAGTCTTTGTTCACGTAAACCTCCCTCTTATCCTCCAAGATTATGTCCATAAACCTTCTCTATTGTCTTCCCCTTGACCTTCTTCTATGTAGCTCCAACTCAGCATCCCTTTACCAACATAATCACTGTACTTCCTCTCTGTGTCCAAACCATCTCACTCTGGTTCCCTGTATTTGACAAAACATCTAGCATAAACTGTTCCTCGGATGTACTCATTCCTGATCCTGTCCATCCTCATTACTCCCAAAGGGAGCCTTGACATCTTCGGCTCTGCTACCTTCAGTTTTACCTCCTGTTTCTTTTTCAGATCCATCATAGAAATACCAACAGTCTTCTACACCTTTCCTGCTATTCTTCCTGATGTTCTCCTGTCACAAATCACACCTGAAACCTTCCTCCACCCTTTCCAACCATCTTGCCTTTTCACCTCTTACCAACACTCACCATCATTCCGGACTGTTGACCCTACTGCACGTACTTGAAGTTCTCCACCTTCTTCAACTCTGCTCCCTGTAGCCTCACTGTTCCACTTGAGGTCCTCTCAATTACACTCAGTTTTTGTGTGGGCAACCGTTTTTCTTCTCCTTTCCAAGGCAAACCCTCACCTCTATAGACTACACATTCCCACTTCCAACTTGTCATATATGGATGTATGAATCAGGCAGCCTCCATGTCACTTTTTTGATGTTTTGGGTGCCCCAACTTGTTGTTTTTTGGCTGTTCCCCTTATATCATGGATCCAACTCTCGGGACGCGGTAGCAGATTTGAAATCGGTTTTGGGTTAGGGTACTAGCACCGGTCCATTCCGCGTCCCGGACTGGTATTGGTCCCTGATTAGTCTGTGGATTTTTTTCCTGTCTGTGGCCCGGTACCAAGCAGCCCCAGGACCTGTACTGGTTGGCGACCCATAATTCAATAGGAAAAGCCAGCACAAAAAACCCTGACAAGTTGGGGACACCCAAATGTCAAAAAGTGGAGGGGGCCCGGACCAAATTTTCATACATGACAAGTTAGGAGTAAGAATGTGTTGGGATTGATGTTCTACCACCTACTCCCTGCTCTCTCTGCAGATCACATTATCATCGACAAACATCATGGTCCACAGAGATTCCTCTCTAAACTTATAGGTCAGTCTGTCCATCATCACAGCAAACATGAAGAACCTCAAAGCTTCCCCACTTCCACCTCGGAACTCATCTGTCTCACATACAGCACACCTGCCTTTATTCTTACCAATTGTTGCTGCGTGAGTTCTAAATTCATGTTTAGGTCATACCAAAGAATAAAAATGAGACCCAAGGCCTCCCTACTTGACATCCAGTTGTAAAGGGGTGGGGTGGGGTGGGGGTGTTGTCAACCACTAAAGGATTTGTAACTGCATTTCAGCTCCAGAGAACAATTTTCAATTTATCTTGAACTTATTCATTTACCCTTTAAAGTTCTGCTTTCTTCCACACACGATATATCTATATTTCTTCTATCCATCATGTTATTCAACTCTCTCGTTTTCTCTGTCTAAATCTTTACATTCAAAGTTCTTACCATCACTATCCTTTAAACAATTGATTTAGCTTTGGTTTAACATCAGATGCCCTTCCTGACATACACTTGAGCATTTAACCAGACTTGGGACTTGCAAAGGAAGACACTGGATTGTGTCCCTTTTGGGTTGCATTCCCATTTGAGTCTGATGTCAATAAGATTTAAGTAAGGACACGAAATGATCAAAACAAAGTAGGAAAACCTTTTGTATGAATGCAATTTAAGTCTTCCTTTATATAAAACGTGAGCTGGTGAAAGGTTAATTAAGTGATTATTACTCTAGATATTGGAAAGGGATTTCAAAGCTATATAGTTGTTTATGTCCTCATACTGGAGACTTGAAATTAAAGTTAAATTAATTGTTGAGCACAAGCTGCTTTAATTACAAAAACAGGCTTTGACACTTCACTGAGGTGCTTTCTGTACTTTCAATTAAACAGTTAAATGCTGAATAATGGAAGTCAGTTATATAACAAACATATAACACGCAGATTTCAAGACAACCAATACTTAGTGAAATAATATAGACAAATCTTGCTGAAAAACAAAATAGTTCAAACTTAATATTTACTTAGCAGTATTTTTCTGGTGATGAAGGAGATATATAAAGAAAATAAGGTGAAAATGCATTTTTTAGTATTTCTTTTTTTTAATCATTGAGAATAAGCAGATTAAAAAAGACAATATTTGTGATGTGGAAAATACACTGGGCGGGGCCACAAGCTTCCTGGTCCACTCCATTCCAATTCATCCACTAGCAGACAAATAGATCCAAGTACATCTTGGTTTTTTTTTCATCTGAGCTGCTATCATGCTCAAAACTGTACGACTATAGCTCCAATATGTGCCGGTAATGTAAGGCTGGGGGTCAGAGGGGCTTTAAGCTGGCAAGAGAACAGAGAACTCTGAGTGAAGAGTGTTGGGAGAGGTTTAGCCCAAAACTCGGGTGGATTTCTACTGAACTTTCCCTGCTCTTCAGAAACTCTGTCCAAGAAAACGACACTAGTATTTTGATTTTGTTTAAAACATCATAATCATAGCTAAACAGACATCTAGGAACCAGAGTGGGACTTATCAGTTTCTCTTGTTCCATGTTTGTTTAAGCCAATTTTAGTCTTTTCTACTTCTAATTTTGATATTGTGTAAATGTGTAACCTGTTTTTTGTTGTTTTGTTCTTTTTATTTGATCGATACAAACATGTAACAGCTGTTCACAAATGGTCTGGCTTAAAAAACTTGTTGGGTGCAGCTTTTTTGTATCAAAGTTTTGAACCACAACGCCTGTTGTCTACTTATCGTCTCATTGTTGAGGAAAAGGGGAATACCTAAGTGCTAAAATGTCAATTTTTGATAGGTTAAATTATTTATGACCTGTTATTGGGTTAAAAATCTCAGTCAGAATGTCAAGATGTTCTTTACTCCTGCTTCTCTTGAAGCTTATGGAGGATTCATGGTGATGCCAGGCCAGCAGAGACATATCATCTCAACTTCGGGTCGGCACCAGGATCCTAACACCCAACACAGTGTCGCTGTAATGTCTCATTTTAAGCATCTAGAAGACATTTTCACCTGATCTCAAATCCACCTCAATGGCCTCCTCTTGGTGTGGAGGATTATCATCTCTACTTAAAGAGCCTCTTAGGGTGGAGAGGTGTTGAGCTTTGAACCCAACTGCAAACAGATCACCCTATAACAGAAACTCTGTTGCTGCTTGTATATTGCCAATATATAACTTATTTTGATTGTGAAAACTTGTCAGACTGTGGTGGAAGTGTGTTATCTTCACACCGAACATGATTTACACATCTAATTTGCAAATGGATGCTTGTCCAAAAACATGTACATAAAGACCCAATCCGAATTCTTCCTTTCTCACTACCTCTACATTTGGCTCTACAAATGGAGCGTTATGTAAAAATAGTGTCTCATAATTCGGACGTCACTTTTGTCCTTTGGCTTCACCAGTAGTTGCCGGCAAGCTAGTGTTAGCGCAGAGGTTCCAGTGCTCGAATAGACATAACAACATTAGTTTTATAACTTTTAAAAGTCATGCACCAACAAGAAGTCATTCTTTACATTGACAAGGACACCACATTCACTACAAACGCCCCTTCAAATGGAGAGGAGAAGGGAAGAATTTGGATTTGGCCAATCTCCATCCTCCAGACACTTGTAGGTGGAGCTTCCGTCCAAAGCCTTTACGGTCTTCACCACATGGAAGCATTGACTGTATATCTCATTTACAATGCACGGAGGACATGGATGATATTGAGGGATCAAGTTTATTTATCTTGAAGATTTCTATTAAAGTATTGGTAATCACGCCTCCATGTCTGGGTTCATGAGATCATTCAGAGATGTTGACTTTCAGCATCTACTGATATTTCAGAGGTACTTCTGTCTCTGTGACCCAGTTTAACAACTTACTGTCTTGTATTAGTCTGAGGAGGAATAAATAAAAACAAGTTATTTGTATTACTGTATATCTTGATACAAATAACAAATAAATCACAAAGTTCACGAGAAGAACGAGCTAACTGTCTGGTGTTATATTGGACTCTACCATGATCAAGCCATCAACATGTCGCGGGCCAAAGCTGGGTCCCCGTGTGACAGACCGTGTGAATGCCATAAAGCCAACATTAGCAAGCCCTGTAATTTTTGAGAATCCACTCTGGTTTGTGAAATGTCAAACATGGTCAACTACAAGACTGGATGTAAAGCAAAAAGTAAAACTTCATTCCAAATATTGACCATTGCACCCTCCTGTTTTTTACATTTTTTTTTGCATGTCCCAGAGTTCTCCATTAAAGCAAACAGTGGATTGCAGCAGGTACGGTTCAGTGCTGCTCTGGGTCTTCGTCAAACCGGAAACTCTTCCCCTTGTGTTGTAACCTCTGTAGAATAAATGCACTTCCAGTCCCTCCGTGCAAAAACATCTGCTGCATTTTGTAGAGCGCAGCAGACACTGACTACCACTGTAATTCAGAGGTACATGTGGAGCCTGTTATAAAGACTGACTTGGCCGGGGAACTGTTAGCTGATTGTCCACCAGTTCCCACCCAGCTGCCAGCTGCGACAGAGGCAAACACTGGTTTGAACTGGCTGAGAGACAGTTCTGTCGCAGTTAAAAAAAGACCTTCGGTGCATCCTTGTACATCGTTATAGAGTTTTTATTCTTTTTGTCTTTTTTGTGCTGTTAAATTAGCACAAACAGATTCAGTTTGTTTGCATAGTAGCGAGAGAAAAGTGGCAAAGACTTAACACTCCTGTGAAAATATTTAAAGAAAAACATGTTCGACTCCCCTGTGGGACTTGTGGTTTTGATAACTGTATGTTTCCTCTAGAAAAGCCTGGTTGTTTCCATCACACTGTCTATTTCTGATTGTCTTTTACAGTCGCTGCTCCCCTGGGAGGAAGCCATCATACTGTTTTTTCCCTGCAGCAGATGCTTCTCCTACTGTAATCTATCTGCCAGTGAGCCAATATTACCAGGCGCAGATTTTTTTTTTTTTAACAGAGGGTGGGGTGTTGTCAGGGAAAGGGTGGCATATTCACATCCTCCTCTGTCAGTTATCCCCACGGCCACGAAAGGTTAAGTGCCAGTTAGACCGCAGCATAGGCTGACTGCTGTGCAAATTGTTTTTTATTGCTATTGAGGTCACAGCCACGGTTAAAAATCCATGACAGAGCGGCACTGGCGGTGGATGCACGCGTCCATCTGGGGCGGCGTGTCTCTGGGCCGCTCTGCACTATCAGCTCTGGCTTTGATTTGATTACAGAAACATTGTGAGGCTTCGCGTACATATAAGATAACCACACAGGAGCGGCAGATAACAGCAAGTGTAGCATCAGCAATCACTGGAAATCAAGACTCTCAACATGGAGAGGAGCAAAGAGCCTGTTTGCGAAAGAATGGCATGAAAAGGATTACATCATCGTTTTAGGTGTCAGTGGGAGGGGGGGATGTGAGAGAAAAGACTTTGGCTGCCACCTTGTGTCTGTCTCTGTAATTGCAGCTCCTCTGCAGTTCTGCTGCACAATTCTCTTTTCTGCATGACATTTGTTCACATAAAGGGTGAATAAACATATCAGCAGGACGCCCTAGAGAGAAGAATCAGTGATTTTCAGCATCAAAAGCATGGGATTGGGCTTTGGCTGGCATCTATGAAAGAATTACAAGCCCTAAGACATAAAACATTAATGTGTCTCTTCCAGCTCTTAAACATGCATGAATAGCAACACGTTTCCTTTACAAAACCTCCATGTAGCAGGAAACTATCAAATATCCAACTATTTATTCACTGTTCACTAGATCCAAGTCAAGTTCAATCAGGTTGTTCAATTCTCTTTTTGACAGGAGTCACACATGAGATTAGGATTGAGGCTTTTCAGAGGGGCCTGAGTCTGGGTCTCCCTGTACCTGTCCCCAGCCTGGATAAATGAAAGCTGATTCACTGATGGGATGTGCGGAAAGATGAACAATAAGAGGATTGAGGCTTTTCTAACATATTCAAACAAGTTCCTGAGGATTGACTGGGAATATGGCTGAACCGAAGGAAACAGTTTGAGGAAAATGTTAGTTGTTGGACAGATGGTGTCACATTTGTTTGACTCAATAATATCTGTAGGCTCTCCATCTTCCAGATGGTTTCATAGCAGAAAAAATTAAAAGGTCATTTGGATTAAGTTTCTTTAGTTCATTTTTTGTGAATTGTTTTGCCTCTTATACTGTTGGACAAAAATGTTTTTTTTTTTTTTTTTTGTTGTTTAGATCGCTGCACTGCGCGAAGTCACAACCATGTACCGCCGTTAGATGTCACAACAGTGAATCAGCTTCATTGATCCACACACTTTGTTTGACAGAGAGTTTTCCATTGGATGCCGTTCAGGACACAACCCTGTAGTTTATCTGGGCTGGGGATTGATACATGCAGACACAGACTTGAGGCCCCTTGGTAAGGCAGTAGCATGAAGGGTCTTGCCAAGGAAGCTGCACTGGATTAAAGTCATTTATCCCCTGGGAAGCTAACCCTGGACAAGAGGAGAAAGGTCTTCAACTTAAAAAACAAGTCCTGATGACATTTTTCTAACCTTTTCTGCTTCAGTCAATCAATTAAATAAAATTGTTTTATCTTATTGGTAGGAACTAGGAACTTAACACTGGGTTGCAGAAGCGGTGCGGAATGGAGGCCAAAACCTATTTTAATCATTCTTTGTACACATTTATTAAAGAACATTGGAGAAAAAAAGAGTTGATATTTTTTAATCCGGAACAATAGACTGCAAATTTTCATGAGGACAGTCACTCTGTCTGTCTGTGTCTCAAAAAGTCAGTTAAGTGCGAGAGGGCATCTCCATCCAGAACTTGCCAGTTTCATCCATATTAAACACCTGCTCTGGATGATAATTATCCTCCGCGGCTTTCAGAATATTTTCAAGCTGCTTCTGAGTCAGCTAATGCCATTTCTCCTTGCAGGCTCGCTGTGAGTGTGTGCGCGCCTGTGTAGCGAAGAGGCTGCGTTCACCTCCCAGGAAATTCCCGCAGGACATTTGGAAGAAAACGTTTCAAACAAGCATCTTGAGTTGACAGAGTTTTTATGACGAACTGGAGGAGTCACCGATAGACTATGGTCTATCGATGGTGGACGATATCAAATTAATCGTAGAAGCTCTAAATAACTACAGCTTAGCAAAAGCACTGTTGTTTAAATAATACACATCTGGTGTGAACAGGAGGTGAAGCGGTTTCGCATCGCAGCGCTTCCACATGTGACACAGACTCAGGCCTGCTGCAAAACCCAACAAAAAGTTAAAAATAACCTAAAAAAAAACCCCACTAAAATACCCTATTATATATACTACATATAGTGACACTGTTGTGGGCCATTATTTTATTTTATAACACGTTTAACGATTTACATCCTAACTGGGGCTTGTGAAGTTTAAGATGTAGCTAAAGATGTTTTCATACTTGCTATTTGTAGCTTAGAAAACAATTTAGTTCCTCAGACCCAATAGAAAATACAGCTTTAGAAAAGACAAAACTGTGTGCAAACAACAGAGCTTAAAATAGACTTTAGAAAATCCATGAAACAATTAATTGTCCTTCATATTTTTATGCAGATTGAACCTCATACATGCAGACAAACTGTTAAACAACACTTTGATTTTTTTTATTTGACTACCTCTATATTTTGGTGTAGCTGTTGTTAGGTTTTAGATTCTAGAACAATTTTTTAGGATTTTTAGGCTCATTGGTTGTTATGATCTTTTTATTAAATCCTAGTACAAACTGGGTTTCTTTCTGACCTTGAAGTTATTGTTGTCCTTTTGTTTCGATGACCGGTGTATGGAGAACTGCAGCATAAAGCAGCCACAGACTGTATTTAGTGCTTGTCATTGCTTGGGGAGAAGGAGTCCTCTTCCAAGTCAACACATCCCTGAAGAGTCTCCAGTATTCCGTCACAGGGGAGCCATCAGCCCTCGCCTGGCAGTGTTCTCACTTATTTCCGGCACAGCAAGTGTGTTTATGTTTGTTTGCAGCCAAATCGGGAGCGAATCTCAGAAGAGCTCCTTAATGGCACTCGTAAACTAATAGCGGAATGGCTTAAAAGCGTCTGCTGTTGCTTCCACGTGAATCTGCAGGGGGCACTCTGACGGAGCCGAGTAAGGGCTGCTGATTCAATATCTACAAATCATTCATGCAACCTTAAGAAAAACACGAGAAGCAAGCAGGATAACGCTGATATCTTAAAGTGAGCTTAGGTTGCAGAACTCAAACTGTTGCTTTATAGTAAAACAAACATGAGGAAATTTTGTTTAAGGAATATGATATTCCTTAAAGACCCACTATGATGTTTTTAACATGTTCTTGTTCTTCTATGTCTTTGTTTTCCTAGTTTGAGGTGGGATCTGGCTCAAATGAAATAAACAGAACAAGCAGCTTTATTTAAACAAAATAATTTGATCTGACATTGTAATTGAACCTCTATAAAACATAGTTCTCAGGCAGAGTATAAGGAAAAGTGGGCACGGCATGATCATTTTAAAAGGTGCATTTAAAGTTTCAATTGCTGTAACAAGACTATGTTGTGAGCGCACAACCGTGGATTCATAAGCAAACCCTAGAGTTTGAAATTATCGTCACCACTTTTGGATTCGTCTCTGAATCCTTCTCTGCGGCACAAACCGCACGTCAGTCCGGACCTGCCATGCTGCTCATTCTCAAGGAAAATGTGGCAGAACTAATAACTCCAAATATTAACACAGTCATCCACGGCGGCCAACTGCCAGTTATGTACACTCCACAAGCCGAGACGTTTCATTCTCGCTCTGTGATTTCACAGCCCCCCGGAAAATGCAGCTTATGATCTCATTCTGGTTGCTAATGCAGTCAGTCCCCTCGTTCCAACTGGCTTTGGTCTGTGGTTGGATGCATCTATTGTGCCAAAGTGGGGATTTTTTTTTTTTTTTTTGCAAAGTGCTGTTTACAGACGTGAATGGGTGCATCAAAAACAGAGTGATGGAGTCCTTGAAGCTGTGTGTAAACCTAATTAGTTTTCCAGTCCCGGTTGGTGGTTTCCCTCTCTGTATCCGTCTGGACATTTTAATGAAGATGATGACCCTGTGGTTTCTGTTTTGAGCAGAAACAAAACAGCACATTAGAGGATTGTTTTCTACACTCATCTGAGGATAAAAAAAAAATAAACACTTCCTACAACAAAAAATTAAGATAAAGATGATCTATGACATCAAATCAGGATCAGTTTTAAACAAATTATAAACCAGATTGTGAATTTGAAAAATAGGCATTGTAAATTTATATATATATATATATATATATATATATATATATGTGTGTGTGTGTGTGTGTGTGTGTGTGAGTGCGTATATTAAAGCTATAGAGAAATAATTAAATACTATAGATAAAGATGGCACTAGCAACACCAGCAACATACACTGTGCTAGAATAGTAATGCAATCACCACAATTTCTGTCATCAAAGGACCACCCCCATGTATGAATAGGCTCAGCTATGAAAGTAAAAGTCTGAATTAAAATTGTAAATTAGCCACTGAAAGCAAAGAATGGATGTATAAAACCTGTTAAATTAACACTTTAATTTTTTTATTTATTTTATTTCTATAACAGTTCTAGGAGTATAGCTTTTTTTTAAAAATCAAATTGGCATTTTTTGTTTCAGAATTTCCTTCTTGTAATCCATCCATCAAAATTTTATTTCCTTTAAGTCTTCAATGTGTTCTTTCAAAATGTTCAAATTCTTAAAACTTTTTACATTTACAGTCTGTTTTTCATGACAGAGTTCTAGGGCCACCATAAAAAGACGTAATGAAAACATTTATGAGAATAATGTCGTCATTAGCAAAAAAGTTGAACATTTACAAGAACAAAGTTGTAAACGAACAGGCAACAATTTACAATAATAAAGTTATTATTTAAGAAGTTATAGTTTGTGAATTTAAAGGGTTAAAGAAGTGAATCTGTGAGTCCAAAGTCAGTTTGGAAATTAGAATATAGAAGAAAAAGCAAAGAACCAAAATTCTGTTTCAGTATCAGTGACCCAGAGCACATTGTAAGAGGCTTCAACAATTTTAACATTTGTTTCACAAACAAGGAAAAGAATCACAATTAATTAATTACTTAGTCTTTTGATGAGTCAATATTGTTTTTTTATGTGTAAGGGAATAGAACAAATTTTCAAAAAATTGGGCTTCTTCAGATGAAGATTGTGAATGAAGGCTTACTCAGCTAACTTTATTTTTGAAAAAGGATGGCTCCTTTCTTGTGAAATAAGGAACTTTTTTCTCATAGATTAACAATTTCTTTACTAGAATTTTTTTTCTATAATTTTCTTAGATATATATTTATGCATACATATTCTCTGTCCTAGGTTATTATTTATTTTTAGCTGATGTGTGACCCTTAATCATTAAATGAGAATTAAAAACGGGATCTTTTTGGATCAGTTTTGCCTTTTAACCAATTTACCAGCTGATGCAACAGTGCAGAGGTGTTTTTTTTTTCCTTTTATTCAGCTGTAATAAAGAACAGCTTTTATAGAACAAATAGGATCATATTCAGTCAAAGCATGAAGTCAGGGAATACAGGAATTGTTATTCAGGTCAAGTGCTGCACTATGCTACTGATTGAGCACATTTTTAACGGCGCCGGATCCCCGCGGCACTCTATTCACATTCCAAACACAGCGCTTTCATTTACTGACCTTGAAGAATCTTGTTAAAACAAATTAAAATTAAACGCCAAAGAGGAAGAAAATCCTTCCTGGGTTTAATTTACCTTCATGAAGTAAACAGATGACACAGGGGGGATATTAGTTTTTCCCACAATATGAGATAATGAGCGTTATATCTCTGATGGAACTGCTTACATATTCATAGTGGTGCCAAGGTTGCTGACCTGAGGGGGGAAGGGAGGAAAAACACAGTCCTCCGTCTACAAATCTACAGAGATGTGCGGCACGGCGTTATGATTTGTAGAGTTTGAGGTTTAACGTCTATAAAAGTGTCTGTAATGGAGCTGAGGGTGGGAGTCGGGGGACATTGCTGGCTGTAAAAGCTTGGGTACCCCGGGTCCTCTATATGTCACCGAGCTCCGCATCTTTGAGCAGTCTGCTGCACAGGCCAACCTTTTGAAATGTCAGCGCGATAAAACCGATGGATTCAATGTGCTGGACCTAGTGGGTGTCAAATGCCATTACTTTTAATCCTATTCGGGGTGAAATTGCTCTTGAAAGGTAAGGGGGGGATCTATAACTTTCCGTGGCCCTGAGCCCGACCGCTGTAAATCTCGCCGTGTGCTGATGACTCCCCTCTGCAGCTTCAGAGGAGCGGAATGAGTGTCCACATGCTTTGTACAGACGCCGAGTCCCAGAAACGCCCAGCTAACTAATGGAGCTGTAACACTTATAGGAGGCTGAGAATCCCAGGTGGCGTTCTCCACTGTTGCTCTGGAAAGAGCTGTCCTTTTTCCCCCCTCCTCCTCCTCCTCCTCCCCTGTTCTCTGTGCTGTGAAAACTATGTGTGCTGTGGTCCATATAAACTTTTGTTTACATTTTGTACGGCTGTCCAGATCTACAATTCCAAAAACAAGTGACCTATAAAGTCTTTGCAAAAAAACATTGTGCATCAATGTCCACTAGACTGGCAAATATAGACCACAAAGCATTGCACTTGAACAATTTTTGTAAAAAAATACATCTGTTTAAATGTAACTTTTTGATAAGCTGTAAACATTTTCATAATCAGAACACAGTGGCTTCATAAATAGATGCTGTAAAATGCTTCTATTGATTTCCTTCATGAAATCGGTGGCATCATACTTGCCATTTAAATAAAAAAAAAGTGCATGGTGTCCAAATTGCTTTTAAAATCTATGGCACTAGATAGTCCCGTACCATATAGTATTTTAGTTGTTTGTGATTAGAATTGGAATTCAGACTTTGCATAAATTTTTGTCAATAAGCTACAAATTAACCAGGTTTGAAGTATACCTGTAACCTTGTATGCAACTCGTAAAACAATACACTGATACGGTAAAAAAAGGGGTTTCTATGACAACGCTAACTTCTGATTTTTTAATAACGTAAAAAAAAGAAAAAAAAAGGTGCAATTGACACCACTACCCGTTAGCCACATTAGCATATTCATAATACCTGTAACTCCTAACCATCTTTGCAATACGTAAAAAAAAAACACTGATACTACTAAAGCAAACATTATTGTGACTTTGCTATCTCCCAACTGTGTAAAATGTAAAAAAAATATAGTCTGACCAAGACCATCACGTTACAATCACAATACTTGTCACTCCAAACATTAGAAACGCATAAAAAAGCAGAATGTTATTCCTAAAACGATGTTACTGTGACTACAAACTACCTACTTTTTTTGTAAAATGTAAAAAAAAAAAAAAAAAAAACACAGTCTGACAGCACTGCACATTCGCTACAGTAACATTTTCCCAATAGTACCCGGATGAAGCTCTGTGTACCACTCAAAATTGCTTCAACATTAATAAGTACAACCAGAAATAAGGCGCTCCAGTTTACAAGATGCATAGTCCTTGAAATTAAAGAAAAAAAGACTTAAATATGCCTTATAGTGTCATGATTTAGTGCTTTGGTTTTTGTCATGTTCTGTTTTCCCTGTCAGTCTCACCACATTCAGGTTAACCATCCACAGCTGTCTTCATTTAGTTAATTGCCCTCAGTGTATTTAAGTGTCTGGTTTTCAGTTTCTCATTGTCAGGTCTTCTGCTCTTCTACGTTCTGTCACCTCACTGGTTTGTGCTCCTAGGTTTTTGTCATGTTTAAGTTACTTTAGTAAATGATTATGTTTCTGCCACCAAGTCTGGTCTCCTGCATTTGGGTCCTCCACCACAATCCTTGACATATAGTGCAAAAATAGGGCATTTCAATTGTTTTAATAGGGGAAATCTTCAGATTTTTTTGTTTTTACACAAAAAGCAAATAGAACCACATAAATTTATAATTTCAGCTGTTTATATTTTACACTTTATTAACAGTCACTCCATACTGCCATAGGGTTTGTACCCTACTTAGCTAACTTGACCTTCCTCGTTCATACAACCTTCCTCTGCTGTGTGTTAAAAGTGCCTGGAGCAGACTTCACTCCGTGCCACTGTGTTGTTTTTAAACAGAGAGGAAAGGAATGGCAGACACAGTTCTAAGTGATGATCCAACCTTGATCAAGCCTCAGGTTACAAACTGTGAAAATAAATACATCTGATGAGAAGCTGTGTTTCAAGACCTGAACTTAAAACTGCAACACAGGCTAAACAGACCGTGGAGATGTTACTGTAAGTTTAATGCAATGTTCGTACCAGGAATGTGACACCCGATCAAGAAAAACATATCAGCATACTGTATGTCTAGTATATCGTATTTACGTTGGACTGCCTCTACCCGATACTAGTGCATGCTCGCCACCAACTGCGGGAAGAACTTGGTGAGAAATGTCAAAGTAGTGCATAATTCTGATATATAACAGACTTGGTGTCACATAATTTTGGCCAGACACAAATCTTCAATACTATGTTGTTCTTGATGATCGTCCATCATCGTTAACACATCCATGAATTTCATCCATATGCCACAACAGTCCCTGATTGGTCAAAGTTCAACCGTCCAGGTCATTATGGTAAATAAGAACGTGTTCTTAATAAATTACCTGGTAAATAAAGGTTTAATAAAAAATAATACTAAAACTGGTTTAATGTCAAGTACCATATGTTTTGTATGGAAAGCTTGAAAATTGACCTAGAAACTTGTGTAGTGAGACCTGATTGAGAGAATTTTAAACGTGGAAGCCCAAAACATGCATATAAACGTGCTTACATAGACTTTTCAGTCACTTTTCATTTCATCGAAGTGGTCCCTTGAATATGCGTTGCCGAGGGCGGAGTGTATGTAGTGTCTAGTGTATGTTCTTTGAGTATCTGTAAATGTATCTACAGAATTTCTGTCAAGCATTTTAATGATAAAACTTGATAAATATCTGTAAATATCTTGCCATATAGGCAAAAATATGTACATTGTATCATATTGCGGGAATATACAAACAGATTTTTCATAGTGTTAGGTGTAGTTTAAAATAAAGTAACCCCCCCCCCTTATTTTAGACTGAAAAACGTGCAAAGTGTTAACATTTGTGCTTTGCAAAACCATGGGAACAAACCACATCCAGATGATCAAAATACCTGCATGATTTTAAATTCTATATTAAGCTTTGTGAAATCTGCTGACCTTAATTAGAAGTCACTGATTGTTTGGTTGGTTGGTTGTGTAACCAAACGTTGAGGCTCAGCTGCAAAACTGGACATTTCTGGTGGTGTTCATGTGCCGTATGCACTATGCAGCCGCTTTGGTCTCATGTGTGACACTCATATTGCTCGTAACATAATTGCTTCCTCACTGAAAATCAAAGTCATCACTAATTGCTCAGTGAGGATGAAGAGAAGACAAACGCCGCGTGTTTTGACAGAGCAGAGCAGGTGCAATAATGTCAAGTAAACAGCTGACTTGTTTGTTCAATTAAATCTTTTAGACTGGTTTGAAGTTTCCAATCTGCAGCACTTTGTATAAAAGCTACATGAAGTAGCAAAAATGATCTCTTAAGCAGTTATTTTTAATCAAGTAAATTCGAGGCAGTAATTTAAATGTTATAGTAAGGGTACTAAAGTAACTGAGGACAAAACTACTCAAGTACTGAGTGTCAGTTTAAAGGTAACGTAAATAGATTTAATGTTTTTGTCTAAAGTCATTGATTGGAAAAAGACGGAAGACAAATTTGTTGTTATTTTTTTCTAAAAATACATTGAATTTTAAAGAGATAAACCCTTTGTCCACAGTTTTTATCCTAATGTAATTGTTTTTATTTTTTATTTTGAAGATTCTTTACCAGGTTTTCACTTGTTTTTCTACTCTGCAATAGAGTTTTACAGCAACCAAATGAAAAAACCGTCATATTATGCATTTTTTGCTCGTAGATTTAAGACTTTAAAAATCATAAATGTAAGACTTTTTATATGCATTAATCTATAACAAAGTTTTACTTTCTCATAATTTATGTCTTTAAATCTCGTAAATGTATGAAATTAAAAGTTGTAAATTTAAGAGAAAAAAGGAAAAATTTTATATTTAAAGTCATAAATATACAACTTTAATATCTGAATTTAACAGTCATGACTTTTTTTCTCATAAATTTACGATATTTAAATAAATATATTACAAATTGTTTGTAAACTGGCCCTCATACTCGGTCGTACTTGTACTACTGCTTTGCGAGCTTTTCTCAAAATCAGCACAATCAAAAACTGTTTTTATTTATTTATTTTTATGGCTGGGATCTAGAAAAAGAAAAATATTATTTAAATCAGTATTTGTCTGGCATTTATTGTCATGGAACAAAAATGTAGGTTTATTTTCCATGAACATGGGCTATGATTGGATCTCATAAGGATTTATTAAAATGGACCAACTTGAAAGATAATATCATTTTGTTGAGTCATCTTTCACTTGTTACATTAATTTTGTGTTAGTGTAATCAAAAGGGATATCACAATAAGACACATACAGACCATTTGCTTAGAATTAGGAAAACACTGTAATGATTACGCAGGTGTGATTGAGTAAGCTCACCTGCTGAGCGTCAACCTGATGAAGGACTTTTAGGAGGAAGTTGCGGCGTCTGGAGGTGAAGATCTTGCTACGGCAGCCAGCGACTGATACCGGTAGAAGGGAAAGTTTTGGGAAAACTCAGGCAAGCCAACCTGAAAGTTAAACCATCAAAATGCAACCTTTTTTCCCACACAAGTCCAGTACTTAGGTCACGTCATTCCTGCTGAGGGGGTGATGCCTGATCCATCAGAAGTCAAGGCAGTCAGGGAGTGGCCAGTTCCAATAAATGTAACAGAAGCTCAAAGCTTCCTGGGGTTGGCGTCATACTACATCAACTGGCAGAAAAAGGGAGGCGTTTCCGGTGGGATGAGACTAGTCAAGAGTCATTTGACCAGCTGAAGGGTGAAGGGCTGCCTAAAAACGGCCCCAGTTCTGGTTTATCCTGACCCAAAAAGGCAGTTCATTTTGGACATGGATGCTAGAGATGTGGGGATTGGTGTCGTCTTGTCCCAAGAAGTCGGTGGATTTAAGAGAGTTGCGGCATATTCGAGCCAGGTTCTGTCAAAGCAGGAGCGCAAATATACTTCTGAGTATGGTGACCTTTCCTCCTGATAACTCCGATGCTGCTTCCTGTGTGCAGGTTGCGCTGCCCAAGTCTATGGTGCCTCAAGTTCTGTGGCAACTTAATATTACAGTGGGCAGACTGGTATGAGGGGCCGTACAAGACATTATTTATTATAAATGTATTTATTATGAATAATGTCTTGTATGTCCTCGCACAGATGGCGGTCATTTGGGCAAAAACTCCAAGCAAAGGTGAAAAATAGATTTTATTGCCCCGGCTGGTTCCTTGACGTGAATGCGTGGGTAAGAGACTACATGGACTGCGCTTCATGTTAGTCACATGGGACGCAGCCCTGTGCACCCATGCAAACCTCAACAACATCTAGGTCGTTTGAACAAGTGGCACTAGATATTTTGGGACCTCTCCCTTAAATGCTTGAGAAAAATAAACACATCCTTCGACTCAAACCTTGTACTACTTCTTTGACAGCCTCATCAACTCGACGATCTGCGGAGACAGAGCAGAATGGATTCTCGGCGGTGGCCAATGATGCACAGCACGGGTGCTAGTGGATTCCTCGTGACAGCTAACCCCACCAGGAAGTCCCGAACCAGAACAGGTACAAGGGGAAGTTGAGGAGGACCAGCCGAGGCATAATGTCGCTGAAGATGCTGGGAGTTGACAACCCATGCACCTACGACCCGTTTAGGATGGGCTGACATTGGAAAAGGAGCTGCAGAGAGGACACGGCCAGCACGTCAAAGAAAACCACCTGGATAGTCCCAAGACTATGAGATGTCTTATTAACGGGACTCCAGGAGCAGCCCTACTTTCACAAGGGAAGGAGTGTAATGAGGACTAATTGCGCAGGTGTGATTGAGTAAGCGCACTACTGAGCGCCAACCTGACAAAGAACTTTTAGGAGGAAGTCGTGGTCGAGGTGAGCATCTTGCTACGGCGGCCAGCGACTGATTCCGGTGGGAGGGTGTCGTTCTCTGCTGGTTAGAGCTGCCGGCGATGAAGACAGACAGCGAGGGGGAGCTTCATTCCTGTGTAGGAGGGGAGGTCAGCTGCCTCCTACAGAAAGCCTAGGGGCGGGACTAGCCAGTGTGTTGGCCGCTAGCACTCTCCTACTTCCCTGCTGCATCTGGTACCAAGGGAGAACATCCCATCCACTGTGGTTACATTGATAAATTTTATTGACTGAGAGTGTTGAGGGAGGGTATAATCTGTTGTTGTGGATCAAACTTCATTACAATACTTAATAATTAATTTTTGGCTGTGCAAAAATTTCCAAAATTTAGCGTTTTTAGCTTAAATTTCCCTTATTTAATGCTTTTGCAGAACTCCTTGTTTCTAAGATTTTGATTTCTCTCTTGTTAAGTAAAAATAACCAACAGCATGGAGACATATTTTACTACTTTATAGTGATTTCTTTTTGTTGACATAAGTCTTCTTGTCCTATTTTTAGTCTACCTTTTTTGCAGTGTACTTTAGTAGCTTTAAAATATGGTCAGGTGAGATTGCCTTGCGGGGTATCCTTCTTTTTTTCCACATAGAAGTTAAGTAAAGTCTGGGTAGTTGGTGACAAACCACCTCTGTTGTAGACTTCAAGAAAGCCCATTACTTCATGTAAATGTGTTTCTACGTGAAATTGTGTTCCTGAGTAAAAAGCAACATTAACCCCTTGATTTTTTAAAATTTATTTCCAGCTATGTTAAAGAAAAAACATACACAGTATGAATTTGGTTTTATATAGATGCAAAACTGAGAAAACTTTGCAGCAAAAGTGGTTTGATGTATATTTGAATCAATGAGGTTAGACGGTTGATCCCCTTTCTATCTGAATTGTGTTTTCTAAAGATGCTTTTAGTGAAGTTCACAGTTCCAGAAACTTTACTCACAAATGTTAGGATTTATTATATAAAATATACTGATGGATTACATAAGGCAATATGTTCCCTTCAAGCTCCTTTAAAGTTTTTTTTTCAAACTGCTAAATCACTTAGTGCCTTTCTCTAAACCAACCAATGAACTGCTTTAACTCTTCTCTCAAAAACATCACTCTCTGGTCTAAACCTCAAATACTATTTGTATTTAACATACAAATTGACACACTAATCTACTCCTTTCAAAGTATGCAACACTTTTTGACTTTTAAAACACAGTTGCCATTCACAACAGTTGGGTCAATTTTTACAAACATCTTTGTGAATACTGAATATTTTGTGTTGTGTTTGCTGTGTGTTTGTTATTTTTCACAAGTTTTCATCAAAGCCTCAAAGTAAACCATTTCCTGAAGAGTCAAGTTTGTCGTGTATTTAGTCTATATTTTGAAAATTTTGTTTAGTGAGATTGGTCTAATGTTTCAGAAAGTGTGTTTTAGAAATTGGAACACACTTAAACAAAATGTTCTTAGTGCTAAAGCACACTTTCTTAAACATTTATTTATAAAATGTGTTCCAATTTCTAAAACACACTTTCTAAAAAAATATTACTGTGTTTTAGGTATTGGAACAAACTGCGGAGCTAAATCGGGGCCAATATTATTTGAAACCGAAATAAATATTTTGAAATTATTCATGTTTGGCCGAAAAAAATAGGTTTCAAAATTTCTATTTGAAAACTTTTTCTTTCAGTTTCAAATCTTTTTTTTAGTTTCAAATCTTTTTTTTTTTTGTTTTTGAATCTCAAAGTTTCAGTTTCAAAACTATTTGGCCCCGTTGTGGCGCGTTTGGGCGGGGCTAACACGAGGACCAATCAAAATCAATGAGGGTGGTAACTTCAGTTCCGATGCGTTCACTGGCCATGAGAACTGTAATAATTTAAAATGGCTGTTCAGTCTAAACTTTCATAATCTGAAGTTGTCCCAAGACGGGCGTAAAAAACAGAGTTTTATCGGGTTTTAACCGCATGACCAAAACACCGTTCTAGCCCGTTCAAAATGCCATTTGATTGAGTTAAATACAGGCGTAGAAAACGTCCTTTTAGTAGTAGGTATATGTAAAGGTCTCAATCAGCCTGAAGTATTGGAATATTATTGTTTGTTGGGAGAATGGAGGATTGAAAAGAACCAGATCATGAACTTCAAAATGATGTTGATGTTTCTAAGTCAACCAACATATTGAGGTGTGCATTTAATCAAGTTTTTCTCTTTATGTTCATGCAGTTGTGACATGAAACAATAAAAGTTAGTGAGACGCTTTCATTAAAATCACAGATTATACCTTGATTCTACTAAATGCATGAAATTGTTGACTGTTGTTTTATTTCTGCGTTGCACATCTATGTACTACTTCTTCAAAATGTTTTAATATTCAAGTTAAGAAATCCAAAATCACCTAAGGGCTCACTGTAGCTAAAAATGTTGAATTGCCTGTGAAGGACAGAGAATCATTTTGGTTCAGACATCAAGATCTGAGAAAAAGTGACCAAATACACACTATGTCTGAATCCATCTGCTGGCTCAGCCTGATGGACATCTATAGAGATCATGAAAACTCATCACTGTATGTCTGCAGAGATTTCCAAGGCGTGATCAATTCCATTGATTCCCACTTGTACAAAGCTTACACTAACACATCATTGACCAGTCTGTCAGACTGGATCTTCACATTGAGCTAAACAGCCCGTCTGTATTGTTAAGTGCATCAATAGCAGGACCGGGCAAACACTCATGTCTGTTATTCATTGGGAACGCAACATGACTGAAGAATCTTCAATGAACTCTTCAGACCAGACCGACCCGGAAGATCCTGTCATCCCAGGATGAGCTGCACAGTACAGAAGAAATATAGTTATTAGGTCACTTAAGTTCATTCAGAATGTCATCAACTTAACACAATATCTGAGCTTTAACACTGAGGAAAAGCTGCAAAAAATAATAATTTACTGAGGGGAAAAAAAAAGTATTTTGTCAGCCGCCAATTGTGCGAGTTCTCCCACTTCTCCCACATTTTCATCTCCACCATGGGAGACAAAATGAGAAAAAAAATCCAGAAATTCCTTTAGTTTTGAGTTTTAGTTTGAGTTTTCTGATGCTGAACATGGACTTTCAACTCTGAAGATTTTCCATTGGGTTGAGATCTGGAGAGCTTGAAATGCTTCTTCCTTGGGCTGACTAAATACCTCTTTGCCCCACTGTATGTAAAAACAGAATAAAATGTTTGTTTGAACAAAAAGCATTAGAAGAACTGTCTGAACAGACTTGATTCAACAGGAAAATGTATTACTTTTGTATTGCCAGGTTTGAAATTAAAGTAATTAAAGGCAGATCTTTGCACCAAGTCCCCACTGGGTGGCTGGTTGGGTCACTATTCTTACTGCAGAAAATAAATGAATCATAAGGTGGATAAATACTCTCTCATCAATTATCATGTTTGTTACAACTGCACCAGACTCAGTTTTTCATCGCTAATATTTTAAGCTTAAATAACTATTAAGTTTGGGGTCAAGCGGGGTCATGGATTTGTGACGGACAAGTGACTGAAACATGTTGAGCTTTTAGGGTTTATTTTGAATCTTTGGTTATTTGAGCCACTGTTATCTTTCCATCAGCTAGAACCAGTCTGGCCTCTTGCATCAACTGCCACTCACTGGACATTTTCTCTTTATCTGACCATTCTCTGTAAACAGACAAATCAGACAATCATGAAAGATTCAAAGTGACTTAAATCACCTTTCTTCTCCCATTCTGATGCTTGGTTTAAACAGCAGCACACGGCTACTTGACCATGTGAATATGCAGGAATACATGTTGATTTATCTTTGCAAAATTACTTTTTAGATTTAAAATTTGCATTTTATTCAACATTCAACACATTGTTAGAATTATACGAATACCTACATGTTCTTCTTCACAAATTCATTTAGAATCATTTTAAGAAAAAAATACTTTTACAAACTGTTCAGCAAAATTCAGGTTTTGTTTTTTAACTTATTTTGCTAATCCAGCATGTTTCAGATGACAGTTATTTATTAATTTTTTTTTTTAGCTACCATGGATTCATTTTCCACCTTTAGACTTTTAAAACACTCAAAGCAGTTTCTGTTTTTACTTAGGTTTTACTTTAGTGTGAGTTTATTTCAGACTTTTGGATTTATTCTTGCATTTTAAAGACCATTTTGCACATGATAACAGGTTAAGACTCTCTAAATGTTGCTCCATTCCACTATCACTTCGGCTGCTCGTTCCCTCTGGTGCTATTGGGGAAGACTGTAATTACCTTCTTTTTAACATCGATTGCTTTTTTGCTTGGTCATCAAGGGACTTGGAGGATTAAAGCACCTTTTTGAGTTTTTTTTTTTTTTTCTCTTTACGCTTTTGCAACTTTAACTGCTTCAGATTTTTTATGATTAAACACATTTTTTAGCAGTTTAAGCCAACAGCTTCAGCATGCATACATTTACACTTAAAGTTTCATTCCGATCATCTTTTGTTTTATTCTAAAAGCATTCTCAGTGGTTTTTCCAATAACATTTATTCAGTTTTTTGCCAAAAATAAAAACCTCTGTCGTTTTCTAGGACATAGTTTCAGTAGAGGCAGGAGTCCATGTCAGGATTTGAGTTTTATCAGTTCTTACGGTTTCTGGTCATGTTGGGTTTTGAATTGTCCGTCAGTCACACCAGTTTCAGGTTCTTGATCCACAGCTGTCTTCAATTCTGCTAATTGCTCTCAGTCTATTTAAGCGTCTGTTTTTTTTTATTTGCTCTGTTCTGCCACCCTCTGTGGTTCTTGCTGTGTTTTGGTAAATGTATTAAACTTCCAGTTTCTGTCACCAAGCCTGTTCTTCCTGACAGTTCATTAGAAATTGCCTCTGAGTTATGGGTGGGATTATTACCATAGATTAATCCTGCATTCATTTCCCCTGACCCAGCTGTTTACATGTTCTTCCACTATCTTACAGCCCCTCGTAGCCCGGGTAGGATCCGAACGCCTGTTCTCCTTACCCTGTTAAATTGAAGCTCAAAAATAGCAAGATGCTTAATGTGTGGATTTCAAGCTTGATTTTATTTTATTTATTTATTTTGTTTTCTCCTGATTCACAACAAATTTAATAAAGAAAACATCATGTAAATAATGCACATTTTGTCAAATATTGTATTTATCTGTTCTGGGGGGATCAAAAATGTAAAAGTAAACAAAATGTGGATTATCCCTGTGCGGGGTTTGAGCCCATGATCTTTAAATCTTGTAGATTTACAAGTCTTTTTCTCAAGTTTTTTACTTTATATCTCATAATTTCATTTATTTATTTATTTTTTTAACATACAAGTTTTTTTTTTACTTGTAAATGTTTTACTTTAAATCTTGCAAAATTAAGAGTTTTTCTTCCTGTAAATTTTCTACTTTAAATCTGGTAAATTTGCATGTTTTTTCTCCTGTAAATTCACAAGATTTTTTCTCGTAGTTTTAAAATCTCGTAAATTCATGAGTTTTTTTCTCTTAAATGTACAAGTTTTTTCTTGTAATTGTTTTACTTTAAATTTTGTAAAATTATGAGTTTTTCTTCTCGTAAATTTACAATTTTTTTTTCTTTTGTAAATTCACAAGATTTTTTTCTCCTAACTTACAACTTTAAATCTTGTAAAAAAAAATTTTTTCTCGTAATTTTTTTTTTACTTTAAATCTCGTAATTTCATGAGTTTTTTTTCTCTTAATTGTACAAGTTTTTTGCTTGTGAATGTTTCACTTTAACTCTTGAAAAATTATGAGTTTCTCTTCTTGTAAATCTACAAATTTTCTTATCGGAGATTTAACGTTTTTTCTCAAATTTTTTACTTTAAATCTAATAAATTTACATTTTTTCTTGTAAATTTATGACTTTAAATGCAATAAATTTACATGTTTTTTTTCTCTTGTAAATTCACAAACTCTTAACCTTTTAATGCCTGACGTATATTTGCATCAATAGGTGTCAAGAGGTTAAACATCTACTTGTTGTTTTGTGCGTCTCATCCCTTTGACCCTTTTGGTCTCGTCTCCTGTTGTGTCACGTTGCCCGTGCAGCCTTCTCTGCACTACAATGAGCGCCACAGCTGTGCCTCCACCGGGATGTCAACCTCATCCTGGAGTCATTAGTGGCTCTCTGTTTGTGTTTTGGTGCCATGTCCCTAAGAAGTCATGACAGCAGCTGGGCTGCAAAAAAAAATAGCATCAGAAATGGACAACTTGAGTCTCCTCCTGCTGTCCACTTCATACGTGCTTTTAAAGCCTGGCTTCATGCTGCTCTGAGCAAACCTTTGCCTTTGCACGAATCAGTGCCAATTTTCCTTTTTTTTTTTTTTTTTAAAGGAAGCGAAACATATAGCATTGATGTGAGGACACATCGCAGTCACAGGCCACAAGAGCACACTCTGGTGCCATGGCAGTGTGACTAAACCTCTAATTTGTAATTTCAGGGAAAGGCCTCTGAACACCAGATGGCTGCTCTGTAGCCTCACATCATTGTCGAGAGTTCACAGTTTTTGGACAATAATGAGATAATCTGCAAATGTTATTCTCTGGCAAGCGGAGAACGCACAAGAGGAGGGATTTTTCCAACACTGAATAATGATCCTGCAGGTCTGTGTTTGTACATTCAAACAAAACCTTTCCAAAAAGTACTTATTTTTTTATTTTTTATTTTTCCCTTCAGGAAACAGAGCCCTGACTCCTCCCAGAAAAGGGAAATGAAAACATCCTCACACTTTGCCGGTGTGTAAATCAGTTGTGAAATGACACCATTTTTCTGGTGAGTTAAACAAACTAAATTAAATGTAGCAGAGAGGAAGACGCAGCACGGCAGACCTGATCCAATTTAAAACTAACTCGTTCAGATTGCGGTGTCACAAATATTCAAATTCAACATCAAACATGCAGGCAGATCTTGCCTCTGTATTGCATGACACTGAATAAAACATTTCTGTCCAGGCAGATTCGGTTATGGATGGAAGTGGGGCGGCTGTGCATTCAGAGGAGGAGGTGAATTTATAGGGGAGGGAAAGCAAATTCTCCCCGGGCACTTTAGCATGGCTGGGGCGGAAAACGATGCATCCGAAAGCACATCATGTGACTCTGTGGCTTTCATGCAGACGAATGCACTGAACGGGTCGGATCATTTATCACCATCTCAGTTTGTTTGGCAGAGCTGTTGCAAGCGCTTTAAAGCGCACTTCATGAAAGTCGGAATAAAAATATTTTAAGGTGTTTTTACTTTTTTATTTTGGCGTGTGGCGTGCACGCTCAAAGTGAGTCTTTGAATGTGCATTTAGTCCATTCTCCTCACCATTGATTGTACAGGAGAACTGGACTGAGCGAGTGTGATGTCACCCATAGAAAATGGATTCACGTCCAGCTCCAACGAAATGAAGTCAATTCAGTCGCCATTTTCCTGTGATGCGGGCACAGCCAATTAAAGCTAGACGAGATTAGTGAGCAGCAATTGATCCGAGTTGGTCTGAATCAACGTTTCTATGGCAACCACTCTGGCAAATCAGGAGTGACTTTGTTGAAAACCGCATCCCTTCCACTCAACATGGGCTTTATCTCTTTATTGAAGTCTATAGGATTTTGACTTCTTCCAGTTTGTAACACAAAGGGGAGGGGTGACTCATTACAGTTCTCTGTATACAGTCAATGCATAAAGTTTGCGTTGTGGAAGGATGGACTTCAGACGGACACATAACGCAGGCGATGTAAATATTGTGATTAAATATGGAACGTTCTATTTCCTTTCTTTTTATTTGTCAGAGACTCACAGCAGACGTGCCACTGTAAATACGGCTGTGTTCAATGTCACTAGATGTACTTGTTAATGGATGTTTATTTGTAGCAGTGTTTTGGGGGCAGCTTTTCTTTTTATTTGCAGCATTTCTTTTTTCCAAATTCATTTATACTTGTTTGCGGCAACTTTTTTTTTTTTTTTGGAGCCTTTCCTTTATTTGCAGCATGATTGATTTTATTTGCAGCTTTGTTTCTTTTATTTTTTAGCGTTTTTTGCAACAGGATTCCTTTTTTATTTCCAGATGCTTTTCTTGTTATTTGCAGAGTTTCTTTTATTTCTACCATCATTTCTTTCTAATTGCTGTAGTGATTCTTTTATTTGGAGCATATATATATATATATATATATATATATATATATATATATATATATATAATCTCAGAAGCTTTTCTTTTTATTTGCAATTACTTTCTTTTGCTGTGATGGCGGGTCTCACCCGCTGTACTTTGGCAAGTATTCAGGTATTTTTTTTTCACATTTATCTAAATTTGTGAACTTGCAGGGAATTTGATCAAACTTAAGTTATGTTTTTAAGAAAGGAACTTGGCCTTTTGAGTCTTCTGTTTGTCTGAATTAACATTTAACAACTTTCATAGTTTTTATTTGACTCGTGGTCTTGTCAAACCAGGATGTGAGCAGGAACCTTTTTTTGTTGTAATTGCTGTCAAATTACTTCAGAAAGTCTAATTAGTTGTACTTTATTCAATATTGTGTATTAAGTAGTTTATGCCCACATGGTAAACAGTTGCATGATTCTCTATTATGTCTGAAAAACATTGACGTGTCATGTGTTTCTCCGGGGCTGATTGCCACTCCTCACTGACGGGTTACACCTGTGTCCTTTTGTTTTATTCCCCTCCCCTTCCTGTATATAATGGGTTCCTCCCCCTCACTTCATTGTCTTGTTACCCTTATGCACTAAGCTTGTCTTCCATCACAGGTGCTTGTATGGTGTTCTTTTGGAATGCGACTTTAGTGATTTGATCCTGTTTTTTGGCTTTGTGCTCTTCCTTAGTTTGGGTTTTGTTATTTAAAACGCTTTTTTTTTTTTTTGGCAATCACACCTGTGCTGCGATTGTGTCCACACACACCAAAGCCTGAGATGACCTGCTTTAAGCGGAAGTTAATTGAGTCTCATCACTCCTATGTATGCAGTTAACAAGTTCTTTTATATTTCATCTCATAAATGTTTATACATATAAAATACAGTCACTGTTTTTTTTTTTTTTTATATAAAGAAAGCTAAAATCCAATTTATGACGCAGTTCATTGACTCAAAGTACAAACAATACCACATACAGCCAGCAGGGGTCAGCAACCATCCATCCAGTTCATCATGGACGTGTCATTCTTTCTCCACCTGCTGTTGAAGGAGCTCTCACATCATCATGCAACAGTGGGCAGACTCCTGAGCCTGGCTGCCCTCAGGCGCTGTCTGCAATACTGCATTTTATCTCAGGCGCCACTTGAATGACCCAAAAAAGACAAATCTGAGGAAATCTGGCTTCCCAGAGACATCACTTCATAGAGACGTTACATTAGAGGGGTTGCTGCTAAAAGTCCGGATTTATAAAAGGGGAAAAGAAGAATAAAGTGGAAAGTGGTTCTTTAAAAATAGGCGGAGGAGTTGATTTGTGTTTTATTTTTTATATGGCTTTTTAAGACGTCTGATTGCAGACTGATTGCAGTTAAGAAAAAAAATCATTTTAATAGACAAAGACTAGTAACTACTCTGAATTTTGTAAAAATAAAAAAATGTTGCAAATCCCTGTGAGTTTTAAATTCATTTAATTTTGTTTTATTGTTTCTCCGCTCTTTAAGTTTTTTATGTGTCTGACTGTTTTATTACCATTTAAACATATTTTTTTCAATGGTTTCTGCACCTACCACAGGACTGTGGATATAAATGAGAATTTTGATCCTCAAATCGGCACTTAACACCGTTTATATCATAAAACATGCTCATAAATTCAACTCTAAATCAAAAATTTAAAGCAAAGAATTCCAAAATACTTTAAAGTCTTGGAAATTTACCTTTATCACACTAAATCAGAAGTCAGAGAAATAAATTGGAGAGAAGACTAGCTATTTTTTATTAAAATAAAGTTTAAATAGTATAAAAAAAGCTTTAAAGGCGGTGTATGTGTTCAGATCCCAGGCTCTCATGTTCCTGCGTGGGGGGTTGTTTCTCTGAAGATATTATAGTTCTTGTTTGCCCTGCGGGGTCAGACCAGGCTGAGGACAGGGAGGGTGGGTGGCTTCCTCGGCTCCTGCAGAGCCTTTAAGGCGCTCCAGCCTTTTCTCTCATCAAACAGCTTGGCTGCTGCAGCACTAAAAACAGGAAAACAGTCCATCAGTGCCACTACACAGAGCATTCCACATAGAAATATATATTTTACCAATAATTGTGTTTTTGTGAGAAATTGACTTTTATTCAACAACACATTCATTTTATTTTCTGTTTTTTAGATACCAGGTAATACACTTTTTATGTATTTATGATTTTAGTCATAAGTTTTTACCATTTGTAAACCATGCACCGTTTCAGTTCAGGGGTGGATGAGGCAGCTTTTCACTAGGTAAGGAGCTGGACTGTGGATACTCGAGGGCTGTTTTTGTAGCCTTGCTACCACACTTTCCTCTGGCTACAATGGTGAGACGCTTGTTCTGATTGAAGCGACGTTCAAGGATCACAACATAACCAGACTATCTTGTCTTTAAGGGTGTATTCAAACTGGACACATATGCGCCTACCTCTGCTGTGACATCATCCCACAACACTTTTCCGCCAACACAAAGTTGCTTTGTCCCGTCCTTGTAATTCCTGGCCAATGAGTGAAGAGATCTTTAGTCATGTGGTTTTGTTTACAGGTTTTGTTTGGAACAGGACAGTCTCCTTGACGGCAGTCTGAAATAGAGACCTAAGATTCAGGACTCGATCTGAAACAAACAAAAGCAGAGTTCTCAGTCGGAAATAATGACTTTGCCAGTGTGAATACACCTAAGTGTTTGGAAATTGAGGGTTTTTGCGCCAATAAGGATTTGAGGGCAACCGCTTGTTGTCGGGTACAACCAGTTGCCAGGGTGTCTGTAGCGATGGTTGAGCCGGGGAAATCTGGTGGGAAGGTCAGGTTTATTTCTATGAATCGGGTATGGAACAGCTTGACCATTTGCTTCTTCAATTCAATAAGATCTGATTGGTCGTATTTAGTGATCAGACAGGTAAGTGTTGAAGAAGGTGGAGTGTGGCACTGTAAGGACTTGAAACCCTGAATCGAACATAAAGATGAAAACAGATCAGTTTATCTTAAATTGATCAGTGCTTTTGGCTCTGATGAGTCCTCTTGGCAGTTGTGGGAGTTGGTCTTTAGGACATTTGGAGGAAACGGCTCCTGAGTGTCCCACAGTTCTCTGTTTTTACCATATGCGTTACATGTTTGTTGTTTTAATGTACAAATGTTTCACAAACAAAGAAGAATTTTTTGAATTTCACTGTACTTGTGACAATAAAGATCTATCTACTTCCTGTTGGCTTTGACTAAGTTTGCCAGCAAGATAAAAGATTTCAAAATCAGATTTTCTTCTCCTAAAATCTTCACCTGTGAAACCCTCTGGTTTATTAGTCATACCAATCGTATTTGATTTTGATTGGGTCCTGGGTGTGGATTAAAAAGTGATGATCACATGTTCTATATCACTGTGCAGACTTATTCAAAACAAACTTTTGCTTCATCGTCTGGACCAAAACAAGTGGTAAGATGTGAACCTTCCCTTGAACTGATACTTGACCTATCTTTAGCCTATGCCGACGACCAGCATACAGAAATCCACCCTTATTCAGTTTCTGTCTGGAAACATCTATGAATACCCCGAACCTAGAGACCCCACCATCCCTGTCTGAACCCTCACCTCCCACGATCTAAATTTTTTTTTTTTTTTTCAATTTAGAACAAACCACTGTATATCAGCGTACTTAAGACACAGATGAGAAGTATTGCTCTGTCTTTCTGTGCCTTAGAATAAGGAGTGAACCCAATATATATAACCCTTATAAAAGAATAAAGTACTAAAAATCTGTTTAATATTTGTTCCTTTTGTAAATGATCCTGTTATAAGTAGGATAATCCTCAAAATCACAAATGAATGGGTCTTTACTGAAGCAAGTTTTGTGTCAGACAGTTCAGGCTTCCACAGTGCATTGATTTTTGATATGCACACTCTGTTTGGCGTTGTCCCTTACTTGTTCAGCAAAGTGAAACAAGTCATATTTGAGTTTTTACCGGCTGAAAACGACCTTGGAATCTTTTGTTTCGACCAAAACCCCATTAGTAAAATGAAAATTAAAGCTATTATATTAAAGTATACAGAGGGCAAAAACATTGAGCGAGGTTGAATCATCTTGTCAGCGATCATATAAAATTATCAAAGTACTGATAGCCAAATTGAATTGTTGCTGTGAACCGTAGCCAAATGTGGCTTTCTCTAGTGGGAAAGTTTAAACACACAAGTTGAACTACTTTTTCGTTTCATCTACCTAATGTTTAACGGTCAATCTAATCCACTGATAACTGCTGCTGTTATCCACACAGACACCCTTGCACAGCACTCACAGACTCTGTAGTCTCCTGCATGTGACTCTCCTCACGACTGATTTCTAGTACCTGACCAGGCTCACCTTCTTCACTCATGACAAAGACCTCGTCTCGTTGGCAACCTCATATTATCATTCACACAGCGGGGCAAGTGCTGGCAGCCGGCTGGAGAGCTGTGAGGTTATTAAGGTACTCAGCTTGGCATCAATGAACTCTTTGGCTTCATGCTGGAGAGGGACTTAGATTAAGCTGATAGTTGAGGAGAGGGAAGAAGGGAACGGACGAAGGCAAACAGGTACGGAGGAATTGGGGCATCTGAGAGGCAAATTTTGTTGACTGTTTGATTAATGAAAATTGTTTTTAAAGGCCTGCTCCTATTTTCTTTTAATCTATTGTAAAAGTGTGCCCAGTGGTCTGTTATTTGTAATTATTCAGTTTTTAGCCAAAATAAAAGAACACGTATTTATTTCTAGGACATAATTTTCTGTATAGCGGCAGTTCATTAGAAATTTGCCTCTGAATTGTGGCCAGGACCAATCGTACGGAATAAACCTTCCCCCACTTCCCATCATCTATCTGTTTACATGTTCCCCTCTTATGAGCTCACAGCCCCCTAGCATATTTTTTTTGTCCCAAATACACTCTTTTTAAAATAGCATTTTGTTCCTGATTCATAAAAACTCAAATAAAGAAATACCCAGAAATGCAATTTTATGCTTAATTTTCTTTATAAATGTCCTCCATCACGGGAAACATGCTAAATAACATTCAAAAAAAAAAAAAATTGATCAGAGTGAGTTTTTAAGCACCAAACCCCATTAGGCCCCAGTTTAGGAACTCAGAGGTAGAAGATTTTTATAGCTTTTTCTGAATTAATAAGAAGGAATTGGCAGCACTTCAAAAAGATAGAACCATAAATATATTAAAACTGTATAATACCTGTATTATTTTTTTGCACTCCCCTCTTTCCGAATTAAAGATGGGTCAACTAACTTGCATCTGGAGAATATGTGCACTCCCTTTTTTGGCCCCTCATTATAACGATCGTGACATTATATAATTGCGCCTCAGTATTTCCCAGAAACAGATAATAGGAGTTACAAACCAGTAATAAGAGTGTCTGACTGACTTTGAGTTTACTGTCATTCATCGATCAAAAGATCACACAAGTTCAAATATAAAATGAATTAAAGAGGTTAATTAAACTCAAAATATGTCCATATAGATTCTTTTTAACTTGTTTCAGCTGTGAAACAATTTTCTTACCTGAAACAATAAATAAATATTTTATTTTTATTTACTTATCTTCTTAGTCTTCTTAAGTACTACTGTATGTCTACTGCTTGTTGATTGTGATCCTGTCCCTGTTCACTAATTGGACTACAAGTCAGAAATAAAGCTTATCTATCTACCTATTACTGTTAAAACATTGTACCATGGACACACTCTGTTAACACTGACTGACTACTTGCTTGTGTAACAATCCCCCAGTATGTACTTGATAAACTATATAAGAGTTAAATTATTCTGTTCATAAATTGAATTTCAGTTTGCAAGCCAAATGGTTACCACTTAACTAATAATTAACCTTTGAGAATTAATGACAATGTTTTCAATTTCTTTTTTTAGTCCAACGCCCCGTCAGTACCCTTTCTGTTAATTATTCAGCCTTGTACAATCTGCTCATCACTCATTCAGTGTCTGCTCTCCCTCTGGGTATCGCTTATTTCTTGTTTTCCTCCAGAGTTGTGCATAACCTCCGCACAGATATTTAGTGCTTAGAAAAAATGTGGATTGTCATGAATATGGGAGCTTCCTGAAACTGTGATTATTAAAAACAAGAAGAATAACAACAATTAGTTTCAATTTAAGGATTTTTGCTGCCTAATGATAAGAGAAGAGCAATCAGGCCAGAGCCAAACAATATGGAGTCCATCAGAGCTTTGACTTACTTTATAGAGGAAAAAATCCTTGGCTGATTTTGTAGATTTGTTTTGTTGGTTCATTTGAACATGGAGATAGGAAATCAAGAAATTGAATTAATTTGTAAAGAATTAATTTGTGGTTTACGTTGAGGGAAATAAAGTTAGTTACCATTAAAGTCTGGTTTAAACTGGTCTGACTGCTGTGCATTTCTCTTGCATTGTTTGGCAAGTCCATCGCATGGCTCACTTAGCTTATGGTGTCTCTGTTGAGTTTTACTGCCTTCCCGATGGCGCCCAGTGGAGTGGCTTGTCCTGCCGCCCCCCCGTCGAGTAGTTTGTCCCGCTCTCTTTGCTCGTGGCCTCTCCTTCCTCACTGAGTCCTTGAAAATCCATAAATGATGTTCTGTTTTTGAACGCAGTCTCATCATGAGGCATGGGTTCAAATCCCACTTCTGACACCATTTGTAGCAGAGTAGCACAAAGTGGCTATGCTAAAGGGACCACACGAAATCTTTTTGGAGGTAGAGGGTTTTATTTTCACCCACGAACAAGGCAACTCCATCCACCCTCCTTCACTGAACAAACGGCTCTGCTTATATGACTTCACCCCGATTGGTTCAAACCAATAAACCAATGCGGTTAACATCAACAAGCTGCACATTCAAAATGTCTGCAAAGCAGCTTCACAAACATTTGTCCAATCACGCCCGGTGGGAAAGTGCACAAGCAGACCATAAACACTTAGGAGACAGGTGGACACAAGTAAACAACAAAAGTAACAAAGGCAACTTTGTTACATACTGTCAAAATTGAACGTTTATTGTCCAAAATGAAGACCAGTGTTAACTGCAGTGTTAACATGCATTATCAGGCACATCATCTTAAGAATAAAATAAAATTGTGTGAATTTTTATTTTGAAAGTGCAGCAGAAGTTTTAATTTTGAAACTTAGACCTGTGTCCCATTTCTCAGACTTTTTGCCACAAAATTGACAAGTTAACAAATTGGAAATATGAATCCTGCATAAACACTTGCATTGCATTGCAGAGGGGCGGACTTCAGATGGAACATGAAAAAATCAGACCAGTTAAAGAATGCCCCATTGTTTTGTGTCAACACAACAGAGACGCAACACAAATGGATCAGTGTAACTCAGGCGTAATAGTCCCGCCATGCACAGACCATTTAGACTCTCATGATCGACCTTTCACCTGAATTGAAAGCACTAATCAAAATCAGCAAAGGAGCAAATACTTAACTCCTCTCTCTTCATTAGATACAATTAGCACAGAGGAGGGGAGGGAATCTTTCCTCCTTTACGGAACGTCTATCAAGAGATTTCAGCAGCAATGTTTCTACTGCCATCACAACCTGTCGTCAAAAAAATAATTTGCTTTGATATTTTTCTGTTCTACATTGACGCTTGAAATCATGGGTGGTGGTTCCAATGCACCTGGAACTCTTTAACTTACTACACTCAAATGTATTTGAGATAATGTCACTTAAGTCTCAATTCAACAGTCTGTCAGGATCAACTGAATGATTTCAAGCCTACATTCTGCTCTCCAGTTTCAAAGATCTGTGAATATAATTACTTTCGTACATTCCTGCCTACTTTAAAAAAAAAAAACTTTTTTTTTTTTTTTTGGAACTTCAGTTTCTTCTCTGACCATGTCTGCCAAACACTGCAGCTTTACCTCCTGAAACACAGAGTGGATGACTTGTCCTTTGGGATAAAATTAGATGCCAAGGCTGCCACTTGGCCAGATGCATGAGCAACTTTTGGACGATTTGGTGCAATTTCCCGGGTAGATAGATGCATTAGGTAAAAATGATTTGATCCCAAATGACTAACCTGAGCCAACTGTCTTAAAACAATTTACTCAAAACGTGTCTCCCAGGAGGGAGCATTCTGGATAGACGGCTTGAGGCCATCTCATCTGAAAAGAGAGTCAATGTATCCACAAAGTTCCTGAGGGTGAGCACATCCTATCTATCTATCCACCTCTCAATTTTGCACATATTTATCAAGTTTGATGAGTCTTGTAGCCGTTGCTGTTGTTGAAATGCCTTTATTCTGAGGTTAAAAAGTGAGTTCTAGTCTTCTTCTGCCACCTTTCATTGAAGCATCATTTGTTCCAGATGGATTGACAATAAAGAAGTAATGACCAGTTGGCCCATCCAGTCCTCCAACAGAATCTTGGCTTTGTCGTTTCTACCATAAAGTCTTTCCAGTTTAGTCAAATGGGACAGTCTTGAGACTAGATCTAACACGACTCACCCTCTGAATTCCTTTCGTCTTGTAGTCTTGAGTGCGAAACCCATTTGATCTTCTCTAACATGTTCTTTTCTGCACAGATTGAGACTCAGCTTGACCTGGAAAACCTTTGCTTTAACAGTAAATGTTCCAGACACTGATGTGGGTGCTGTTCTAACTCTTGTAACAAGCTGTCTCTGTGTGCCTTCTATTGCAGACTAAAAATATCTGAGCAGAATTACAGCATTGGTGACAAGGAGCTGCTAGTCATTAAGCTGGTGCTGTAAGAATGGAGACATTGCTCAATACATTTTAGACTGACCATTAAAATCTCCATCTAAAAAGGTAGAAGGCAATCTTTAGCAAACCAAATAGTCTTTATTTTTTCAAGCACGGTTTCTTTCGGTCTCTGCACCAAGAACCAGAAAGCTTTCTTAAAACTACTCAAACCCTCGTGCTCTCTTATGGGATCCAGATTACATACATGGAGGCGTTACCCCTTCCATGACAAAGGTGGACAAGACTTCATGTCTGATATTGGACACCAGTAAAGACGGACTATCATTGGAAAAGAAAGTTCAACGCAGTGTCTTGTGGGGTCCAGATGACCCCACTTTTATGTAAACAAGTGGAGGAGAGCGGAAGGGTTATGACTCTTGAACCAGCTCCTACTCTGCCCCCCCTCCTGAACCCTTCTACTCTCCTAGGCTTGTTTACATGAAAGTGGGGTCATCTGGACCCAACAAGACAATTAACTTTTTTTTTTTCAATGATTGTCCATCTTTACTGGTGTCCAATGACAGACATGAAGTCTTGTCCACCTTGGTCATGGGTCATCTGGAACCCATGAGAGAGCATGAGGGTTAACGGTTTGAAAATCACAAAGTGGAATGCAGACCCAAGGACCAACTTCACGTTCCACTTGCTCTTTGCAGACATCACCGTAGACCCATTTATTTATTTATTTTTTTTCATGTCATCTATAACAGCTCCGCCCATTCACCTTCTGAAGCTTCACTTGTAGTAGTCTAGATTGGAGCATGACACGTGTACCTTTGCATTGGACTACTCTTTACATGCTGATGGGACAGAATTTATTTAGTACGGGGCTGGTCTTCGTCCTGCTCTCCCTGTTCCCAGTTGAACATCACAGTGGATTTTGCCTCTGGTCTACCACCGTTACCGGGTAACTGTCATACTCACATTTATTTACTCATAACTGCACAGTTGGAAGCCCCTCCTACAGCCAAGGACACAGCTGACATATTGGTCTTACAGCTCTTCTGGCTTTGTGCCAATCTAGTGGCCATGGTTTCAGGGTCTCCGGTATATCTGATAACTTTGTCTGGCTTTCTGCTTGTTATTTGGTTTGGCTGTCTCTTCTGGGTATTATTACAAACCAGCAGCAGTACTAATCAGGAATTGGAAGCCACACTGAGATGTGGGGCATTGCCAAATCTGATGTCTTGAACTCAGGGAGATGATGTGTAAAATTTTCACTGGCCTTGTTCCTGTTGAAGTGTCCCTTGAATACCAGCCACCTCTCTTTCCCTCTGATGAAGTTCATATTTCTGCTTCTTTGGTCCAAAATCACTTCAGAAGGGTGGAAAAGTGTGAGGGGACACTCAAGAGGCTCTCCTCAGGGCCCAAAAGAGATTTGCTTGTTAGAGACATCCAGTTTTAATGTTCTTGATGTACAGGTGAGATCAGAGGTTTTGGGGTATGATTTGAGTTATAAGCATGCTGCATTTTAGGAGTCATAGTGCAATTTGGGCGTTTAGAGGGCAAATATCTGAATTTTGGCAAAAAAATATTCATTGCATCAATTAGGTATTCAACTTTGGGCCTTGATGTGTTGATGACGTAATCAACAGGTGGAGTCCAAAGCCAATGTGGAGCAGAATCTGATCGTTCCCCTCCTGAAGTTCATTATATTCATTATATTTTAATTTGCATAAAGACAATAATCAAATGCGCCTCTAACTTCTGTGGGACAGCAAGTTGTCAAACTTCAGATGTACCACTGAAAGTGTCAGTCATTCAGATGCAGCTCCTGCAATAGATGGTGAAGCTCACTGTGATGGGAGAGTCTCTGAATGATCCCATGAACCCAGACATGGAGACACAATTATCAATGCTTTTGTGGAGCTCTTTAAAACATATAAACCTGATCCCTCAATGTTATCTTTGTCTTCTATGCATTGTAAATGAGATTTACAGACACTGCTCCATGTAGGATCAAGTTACAAATTTGACCTGTGAATCGCATTCAGGGCGAACGCCTCTTCAAAAAGTTTACAACATTTGGAAATACAGTAAATAACAAAGCCTAATAATAGCAAATAATAATAAGTCGTATGGTTGTAACGTCTTTGAACGTGATGATGAATTACAATAAGCATGCAACATGGAGGGAGTTAAGGTTAAATAAATCCGCAGAGATCTGACTGAACTTGTTTTTGCCAGAGGAATCACAAATGCAAATGTTTTCCACTAATTAGGCAGGTTAATATCCTGATCCACATTACAAAAGCAAAGCAGTGTTATGACAGCAAGCAAGGTTAATGTGATTTACTGCGTGCTGCCTTTGGGTAGCAGGCATAGGTCAGTTTCAGAAATTGTTAGTTGTGGCAGGGACAGTCTCACACCCTTGATAAGAATTGGATATCCTTTTTTCATATCTCTTTCTATCTGCATCTCAGACAGGGATGTGGTTTCAATCCTGTGACATCTGCCCAGAGATTAAACCTTTCTCTATTAAACCCACAAACACACACATGGGAATTCATATGACACATTCCCTCATTCCTGATGTTGCAGTCAGAGCACATATCCAGGACATCCAAAGAGAATTCAAAGATACTTCGTTAATCCCCGAGGGAAAATTAGAAAAGAACAGGGAACAACCCCGTGCTGCAGCATTCCACTGATCACTACTGGAGCTCTCAGATTTTCTGCTCTGTTTCGTCTCATTTTTTTCTTTTAATTAATTTTGATGTTAATTGTATCCTGCTGCAAAGAGCTGAGTCATGCTTAGCGTATTTACAACTACTTTTCTTGTATTTTTCTTTTTTATTTGATGTCATTCATTACAAAATCTTCATAATGCCTGATAAATATCGAGGATGTGAAAAAAGAAATATGAAAAATTGACATTTTATGATTGTTTATATATTTTAAAGTAGATATAACTCACTAACTTTCAATGGCATTAACTTTAATGTATCGTTCAACATGATAATAAAACAGGTCTTTATAGCTAAAGTTGTTGAAAGTATTATATGTATTATATATAAGTGCTACTTTTATGGTGACCACCTTCATTGAAAAGTCTATGTAAATACGAATGAATCCAAGCATAACTACATAAATTTCTATGACTATTTATTCACTCTATGTGCAAAACATGTGACTGTATAATGGGAAGTTAAGCCTGGACAAACTTTGACCATGGGTAGACAAATATATATAAAATAGTCATAGTTCTATTATCTTGAGAGTACTTTTCATAAAAGAAAAGCTTTAATTACGTACCTGCCTGCTGCTTTTTAATTGAATTGAACTTTATTCATATCACAAAGAGCATTTCATTTGTTATGGGACCACAGGAGGCAAAAACAGTTGCATTAAAAAAAACATCTAGGAAATTTACTAAACACTTAAAAAATAATAATAATTAAATAAATAATAACAGTGGGCAGTATGTTGAAATAAATCAGGTATAAATCAAACATTGTCAAAAAAGGTTGGTGTTCCTCAAGGGTAATATAATTAATAAGTATGAAGAAACTGATGAGATATTTTGATTGTCATATGTATATATGCGTATTAGTGTTAAATATAAATGAACACAATTTCTATTTTGCTGTTGTTTTCTTGAAAGAAAATTATTTTGTTTTTGTTCATATTGCTCAGTATAGTTAATGACATGATGATGTTTAATTTGCGCTGAAAAAGAACAAAAGTCTTGGACTTGACAAGCTTTTAGCTCTTTTTGAAATCTAAGCGTCTTTTTTTACATTCAAGATTGATTATTGGATCATTTCATTTCTTTTTACTTTTGTGTTTGTTTGCTTTTTCTACTGTTTTTTTGTTGTTCTTGTTTGAAAATAAGAATTAAAAAAAAATAAGTACAAGTAATAAATTGAAAATAAAAGGGATACTAAATTATATATATATATATATATATATATATTTAAATATTTTTTTGCATTATTATTTTTACTGTTATTGTTGCTAATATTGCTATAACTACCTACTGTATGTGTCTGTATAAACTAGAATAGATTATTTTCAATTATTAACTTGTTTAAAACAAGTTTAATCTAAAAATAAAACCAGCCAAACTTTTTTTTTTTTAAATCTCTTTGATGTTTGATAATAATTAGTGGTAATTTAAGGTAACATGTAAATAAGATGATTTGATTCAATTAAGGTGCTTTTAAAATTATGTATTACGTAAATAATTTTTGAAAAACCCACTTCACAAGAACGGTAAGGTCTACCCTAAACATTGTACCATGGACGCTCCTGACAGAAAAGCATTTTTATAACTTTAAAATATATTATTCTTAAAATTCAAGTAAAATTTCAATAAGTGTACAATTTTTTTGTTAATATTACTGTCTGTAGGCTCACAGGGATCTGCAGTCATTGAGAGAGATGATGAGGCGACAATGGAAGATGTCTGTCAGGGTCTGTTCAAACGGAGATGCAAGAAAGACAAAAAAAAAAACAAGTCTGGTACTGGTAATTCTACAATTTTCAATGGAACTAAATACTTTTTGACTTATTTTCTGCCACATCTTTAAAGCCGACAATAATTTCTTCTAAACTTTTTACTTACTTACACTCAAACTTGCTTTGAATCACTGTTTTCCTACTTCCTGCTTTCACAATTAAATTCCTTCGTAACACTGATGTGAACTGCACTCTATGGTAATTGCATAGGAAGGAATTACATTTTTATCGTTACAATCTTTTTCCGTGCTCTCTGGGGAAATTGTTCATCCCTTCCGTAAGGTCTCGGAGGCACATTATCACTGAGAGCAGCACTGATGCAACACAGAGACATCTCTCAGATAATGGCAAGATACAGACATCTACTAAGTAAAAGATGGGAAAATGTTATCCTCTTGTTTGAAAATGCAATTGTGGGAATACATTTTTTTTATAAGTATTTTATTACATTTAAAAAAGAATAATTCATAACAACTGAGAGCTGCTTGGAACATCAATACCAAACAAATTCTAAAAACAAAGAACTATAATTCTGTTTGTCTTGCATGAAAATTGCAACAGAATTGGTCAAATTGGTGATGAAATACTGCTACCCTGTCTGATTGTGGCTTAGCAACTGTCACTAAGCAGGCCGGCAAAGGTTAGGAATTTACCCATAAATGTCTTTCAGCAGCAGGACCTGCTTGTCTCAAGGGTACCTTGTGATACAAAACAATTCCCAGCAGTCTTGAACACATTTTTTATTATTTATTGGACAGCTATAAAAAGAAAGAGTGAGATATCACAAATCCGCCTCCCTGGCTTCCTAAACCCCTGCTGACACTGGAAAACGGAGGTCGTACCTGTCCTTGAAAGTACGGTTGTCTGAGCGGGCCAACTACCACGACAGCCTCCTGTGGTGCGATTCCATGATGGACGTGGCGAGGAGTGAGGTGGGCGGGGCTCAGATGGGGGAGGGTGAATCTGTCAATTGTAGCCCTGCGTCAAACCGGCTTTTGTCTCCACTGGCTGACACGCCCAAGGGTAAACTGGTGAGGGCATAGGTACATTCAGATAGAAATAGTATGACTGCTGTCATAATTTAAAACCCACTCTGATTAAAATTGTGTTTTGAATTTTTAAAAAAATTCATTGTGTTTTAAAGATGTTCTTGTAGTATTTTTCTCTTGATGGAGGACGTCTAGAAACATGAATTTCTGAGAATTTGTTTTTTCAAATCACTTTCAACGTCCTTGTTTTCCGCGTCCAAGCTGTCATCTTGCTTAAGATTGAATGGCTGCAAAGATCTAATATTGCTCCCCATTTTTGCTGCACCGCTAATATTAGCTTGCAGCTGTCGGCAATCAGTTGTATAGGCTAGAGATGCTACGCTAGTGTCTCTAGCCTACATATCCTGTCCAAGATATGTGACGAGTGATGCCCTATTGGATAGGGCTGTAAATAATGAGACATGGCTTAGCAGAGACAGTAAAATGATCATTAAATGTTTAATTCTGTCCAATTTTAAAAAGCAAAAGAAAAAAAAAATGCTGATGATCACAAAAATGAGACCCAGCCTGTGGCGTTTGTGTTTTTGTACGAAGTCCAACATATGAACGACATTTCAAACTTTTTTTTAAATAAATATGTTATTATATAGGAAACTCAATGTCTGATGTTTGTTTGTGATTTTATGAAAGTTTACACACATACAAAGATTTACACAAACTGTTAGACTCCTGGGGCGGCACTATGCGGTCAAAACGGACTGGGAACAGTGCAGTCCGGTTGACAGCTGCGTTGGTCTGGAGAACCCTGCGGATGGGAGAGAGGGCAGCTCTTCAGTCTGGTACGGCGAGGACCAGACGGCGTTCACCTAAAAGCACACGGCAGCCAGAGCATATCGAACTGGTCGTGACTCGCGACCCACCGCTGCGGGGCAAATACACAAGTGGATCCGCAAGTGATCTGCGGTAAACGCACATACAAATATAGTCATCCTCCATAAAACAAAAAGACAGGTGGTCCTGCCAGAAAACATTAAAGCAGTGTGAAGTCTAAAGCTACCGTTACCTTCAAATGGGCTACAAGATCAGTCTAAATGTTCAGTATTGAGAGCAAACTCACTCAGATCTGCCAAAACTGCTTTCTTTGTTCTCCTTTATCAGCATCTCGCCCCATCCAATATGGCGTCCAACTTTTTATACACAACAAGCTAGCGTAGCGACTCTAGCCTATATCTCATTGGTTGTGAGGGACTGTAAGCTAGAGAGAAAAAGTGTACGAAAAGGGATGAAAGGAACTGAGCACAGAAGTTTACATTTAAATGTAAGTAATGACTTTTTAAGTTGTAAAACTGATTTTTTCAAAGTATTTTCTGAGCGCTGGCAGCTACGTGCTAGCATAGCTGACAGCGATTATTGATGATGTCATTAGACGGTAGTAATGTCTAAATTTGAAGATTTTTTTGTCTATATTTTTCCAGATGGAGGGCTGAATAAAGGGGTAAGGAAAAGCCATAGGGATAGGGAAGCAATTCATATTCAACCCATTTCCTAGGAAACGATACAAGGTTTTTAAAATTTGGCTAAACAGATGAAAATATAGTTGAAGTGAGTCTTTCAGGAGAGCAGACTTTTTCAGGTGTTGTATGTTTTTTTTCTTTTTGTAAATTGGCTCAAAATAAAAATATCTCCTGAGAATCCTTGTTGTCAAGGCAATTATTCCATTTCTTCTTCCTCTTCTCCCTCTTGTGTCTTTGTGAAACCCATTGAAATGCTGTCACAGTCAGCGCAGAGGAGATGGCACGAGCCCTTTCGCATGCCCTTGAGATTCCAAGTTAAACAGTATCATTATCCTCACACGTGTTTCATTGTTTAACCTTTAAGCCAGAACGACTTGAAACTTTCGTTATCTCTCTAAATAGGAAAGAAATGGCTCTGTCACTCTCATCAAGGCAAGGATGTGCCATCTTCATAAGCCCAAAACACTCAGACAACAACCTCCTTTGGCCTAAAAATCGTCTGATGTTTGGTTTTAAACAGTTAAAAAAAACAACAATTTTTTTTTTTTCTCTCACTCTAGCTTCTGTAATTTCAAACCCAGTTGCAGCTTCAACGATCATCTTCCCAAAAGGATAAGAAATCCACCGGTCCCCCAACAACTGTTTATTTAGAAGTGTGGAGGTCCATGTGGACTGGATTGTTAATGTGTTTTTGACAGATTTAATGGTAGAAAAAAATAAAAAGAGATGAAGATGTGAACACTGCCAAAGGCATAAACAACAGTGAAAGGATATTTTGAAACAATAAAATGTTTTTGTTATTGTCTGCTTATTTGTCTCACTTCATAAAAAATCTGAATTAAATTACGATTATATCTAAAAAAAATACAAACGTCAAAACGTGCATTAAATTGATTCGGATTATGAATGAGCTCTCTGTGTATAAGTTATGTATTTTTCAACAGTTTAGAATGCATGTTAAATTGACTGAAATGTTGAAATATTTCTTAAAGCTAAATGTGAGCATGAGTGATGTCTCTGGTGATGCTTCCTTATGACTGCAGGGATAGGAATGGTATGTACAAAAAAGCAAACATGTTGTTTACTGTTAAACAATATAAAAAAATATATTTAGTCCAAAAATGTGATACTTCTAATGACTCTGTGCTCAAAAATAGGTCCGTTTTTATATAAAAGTTGTGGCTATTAAACATGCTTTTTCAAGTTAAATCAGGTTTAAACTTTGACCAATCAGTGACTGATATCTGGTAGTGATGTATGGATGGCGTCCCTTTTAATTCACAGAGGTGCCAAACATTTGACGAGTGATCATAGAGGAGAGTAAAATCTTTAAGATTTGTACCTGACCAGAATTATATGACACCAAGTCTTTCATAGGTTGTAATAGAACACCATGGTCAAAACACGCATTTAGAATCATGTGTATGTAGATTTAGGTATTTCAATTTCCATAGCGAAAACTCACAGTAAGAAGAGAAGATCAATTTTAATTAGGTTTTTAGTTTTAATGCTATTTTATAAATGTTGATGTATTGACTTTATCTTTATAGCTAAAACAGTAATGGCATTCTGATCAAATCTGTACATAGATCTTCTGAGAATAATTATTTCGATTCACTCAGACTCATTATAAAAAGGTGAACAAAAAACAAGAAACTGAGTTATAAATGGGTTACTAACTTTGTACATTTACATATCTGATGTGCTCCCAAAGGGAAGAATATTCTTATACTGCAGCACAAATTCCGCACTGCAGGGCTGTAATTAAGAAGCTGGTTGAACCGCTTCAATGACATTTATTTCTTGGGATTTTAAAAGCAACAGGTGTTTTGGCTGAAATGTCAACTTGATTTCCAGTTGTTTCGCAAAGTCGTGACCCGTTGGTCTGAGATGCTGTCGCGCCTTCGACAGCCTGCTGTGAGCAGTCTGTTGTGTTTGTCACGATCTGTCTGCTCTTGTCACAGAGAGGTCTGTTGTCTTCAGTGCTCCATCATCGGGGCTGTGTGGATGCTCAGTCGCGCTCATTACTTTTTGAGCACCAATGTGTTACCACATTCCCAAAAAAGAGAGAAAAAACATCTCTTTTTGTTGCTGACTTTACATTCACACTGTATGATTTTCTTCCCGCGGAAAAAAGTACAGAAGAAACTACAAAACCATTTGTGTCCTTTGAATCTGCACAACAGTTAGAAATACACTGCCAGCTTGGACCTCTGTTGTTGCTGACAGCTTTCTATATTTCTGTCTGGAAAAAAGGAAAAGCCTGAAGCTTTATTATGAGGTATAATGTCTTCAAGTACTCTTATTGGTCCTATTCTACCTTTTTCAGGCTCTTGTAAGCCCTACAAGGTTCATAACCTTGAAAAGTCTTTAGTGCATGACTGCAATAACAGAATATTCCAGTAAACAAATAATCTATTTTTCAACTTAAGTCACATATAACGTGCATTGAACTAAAAGGTGCATTAAGCTCAACAAAAGAATCAGAGAGATGTTTGTCATTCATTTAGACTTTGACTACAATCACAGGAATTCTAGAACCCGTTTGTAACATGCTATATGTTAGCTAAATTAGAAGCATTAGTACATTAAAACACCAGTAGCAATTAAAAAAACACTGACTGAAACAGAACAAACAGTGTGACCCACGCTGACTCCCAACATTGTTAGTAACGCATATTAAAAACGTAGTCCAACACCGCTAACATGCTAGATACATTAGCATATTCACAGTTTTTGACTCTTTCTCTGACTCTAACCTCTTGGGCTTACCTTGTAGCACCAACCTCTGAACCTGGGGAGACAAAGACTTTTCCATCGCTGCTCCTATCCTATGGAACAAGCTACCTCCACACATCTGGGATTGCACTGACCTTTCTTCATTTAAAGAAAAATCTAAAAACCCATCTTTTTTAAATCGCTTTTAATCTTTAATTTCATTTTATTATTTGTATTTCCATTTTTAAATTGAATGTTTTTTAATGTAATTTGTTTGTTTTGTGAGCGTCTTTGAGCATCTTTTAAAACCGCTATGTAAATAAAATATTTGTAACCAACCTTGTTTACAATAAGTAAACAAAACAGACTGATACCACTAAAACAAATTCTACTATTATTATATACTAATTGTTTTAACATCACTAAGCACAACCAGAATTAATCTACATATACAGCAAGGCACTCTGGATTATAAGATGTACTAAAGTATGCTTCGTAGCATGGAAAATATGGTACTTTTAGGTACTTACAAAATCCAGTGAGGTAGACTATGTATATATATATATATATATATATATATATATAGATATATATATATATATATATATATATAATATATATAGAGCAGATAGTAGTAAAAATGAAAAAAAAAATCCTTCTTAAGGAAAAGATTATAAAGTACAGTTTACCATTTTATCAGTGAAATTCTCATGTGTTGATGGGTAGTGTTACTTTCTAAGGTTTTTTTTGTAAAATTACTTCATTTCTGAAGGTTTTGTCAATAAGTAAACTCTTTAAAGACAGAATTTTAAGTTTAATGTTAGGTTAGGCAACACGCTGAATAGAATGGAATAAATAAGCAGGTTTGTTAAATTTCATTGAGACAGCAGAAAGTCAGTAAAATGTAAAGTGGTCCTTGCAACTCAATTACAACAATCGCTTCATAGTATATGATTTCCAACAGACTGTTATAGATTGTTGCTGATAGTGTCAGTTTCACCAAACCTCAAAGTGGTACATTTAACTCCACAGTGTGCTGAGTGGACACCTGCCTTCCTCAGCTGAATCTGCACTCTGGAGCTTAAAGACTTTATCTCTGCCTTGCCCTGTAATATTTAGCAGCTTGGAGCTATTAGTTTACAACTACTCATCCAGCTAAACCCATAAAACAAACCAATCAAAAGCCCAGCCGGGCACTGAGGCTTAGAGAAATCCATTGGCTTTGCCTGGCTATTGATCTCGCCCTCCAGAGCCACGGCCTTTGTCTGACTCAGAGGCTTTACCTGCAAGATGGACATGCCTCTAAACAGGTGAAAAAGGGAGATTGATCCAAATGGGGATCCTTATCTCTTTAAGAGGTTTCTATTACCTGGTGATTATGCTCCCTTGAGAGCCATTGAGGGGATCTGCTTGTGCTGGTTTGAGATCTTATAAGTCAAACCTCAAGGAATGTGAGCGTTGGACCGCATTAGCATAGCTCGTGACCATCTACTGTGTGCTTTTGTATTTAACCACATGCAAAGCGACATGCGATCAGACAGTTCTACAGAACATCATAACAGCAAATTGGATATGCGGGATGCTTTTTGTGCTTTACTAACTACAGCCTCTGCAGCAAATACCCATTTGCATGAAAATATGTTGTGGATAAGAGAAGAAAATGGCTGAGCACTCAACTTAAACTCATTAGCGAGCCCTGCAGGGGTATTTGTTCCCAAGCTATTAGGAGTCCTGGCCTGCTTTTCATTATGGTTTTTTTTCTTAATGCCTAAAGTCTCTATTTGGTTGGATAAAAACTTCTAACTGCTACAGAAAGAGACACTGTTGAGGGAAGACGAGACTGCCGCTGGCAACATGCTGGAAGTGTTTGCTTCACTACGAAATGAAAGCGCTTTTTCGGTAAACGGTATCACTCCAAGGCCGTTGAGTATGAAATGATTTGATGATAAGGACATTAGAAAAAATGTTTTTTCTTATCTAATAATACACACATTTAATTTCAATCTGAGCAAGCTGTCTGATAAATATATTCTGAGGTTTTACATATAGTCGCCCTCTACCATGAGACGGCGTTTGCTCATCACATCATAGAAATGACGACTTCAAATAAACAAATGTCCAGCAGACAGCACCCACCCACACACCACATTCCTGTAAGGGCAATGCTGCTGAAGAAAGGTTATGCGGCAGACAAAGGCGGCTATCTCCTTGAAAGCTGTGATACTCTGGAAATCGATCAAGGGCAACACCGCCTCCATTTTGGTTTAGTGGCACTTTTGTCCACGGATCAATACCTATCTGCTTATGATGCTTTAAAAACAGCATTTCAGCTCGGCGGTTCCTGTGGACAAGGACACGCTGCCTCCATTTTGGCAATTATGTTTGGTCGCACTGATCAGATTACATGTAAGCCGTCTCCTAAATGTGTGTTAGATAGAGTTTGTTAAGTCTAAGCTTCAAGAAAATTGGAGTTCGCCACTAAAGTTTTATCAGACATTGGTAAAGTAAGGCAAGAAATGGTCACATGATTTGTGTTTAAAATTCTTGCAAGGATGAAATGAATGCAGGAAAATTAGTATAAGATCATTAACTGTATAAGAGAACTGGATCGATCAAGTGTGACGTCACCCATTGAAAAAATGACTTACTTCCTGCTCCAACCAAACAAAGATAATTCAGTCCCTATTTTATATGGATGCCACTATGTTGGAGTCAGACAGTAATTGGTTTGAGTCAGACATTTCCATGGCAACCACTTTCGCCAATCAGGAGTGAGCTTGTTGGAAGACCCTTTCCAGTTAAAATTGGCTGCAGGAGAATTGGTAAATTGAACTTTCGAACGGTCGATCTGGGGTCCACAGCATACTTTAATTGAGGCATCTGATTGGCCGCTTGCAATAAAGAAAAAATATTTTAAAAATTAAGATGATCAAAAATATGTAAAAAATATGACTATTCTGACAGATACATACGTTCATTTCTCGGTACAATTCTTTGGGATCCAGCGGGTACTTCTTACTTGGAATGTGATGGGGGAGGGGTTATTCGGTCCAGTTTTCTATATTTAGTCAATTAATAAGATAAACAAAGACTAGAGCCCAGATGAGCCCAGTTATTCTTTGTTGGCAGCTCACATGCTAAAAATCCCAAATGTATGAAATATTTACCACATGGAGAAACAGAAACTAAGCCTTCCCATGATCACAACGTGCTTTCCTCAAAATTTGTTTGCTCTATTTTGCTTTTTGAACTGCATTTTAAATCAACCTTAAGACTCAGATCAAGTCTTACTGGTTGCATTTGGTTCCACTCAGCTGTCCACTGTAGCTTTGGTAATGTGACAGTTTGTTATTTTGTTTTATTTTAAACTAAAAGGATGTTTCAGGATTTTAAGGAAGAGTTTAGAGTAAAATGGCTGCAGATTTTAAAGGTTTAGCCTTTTAAGTGTTCAGTGTGACTTGATGCATACAGACGGCTGCTCTCCACCTGTGAGCTTTTAGAGGTTTTCTTCTGCTCGCATGGGGACAATATCAGCACTTTTCTCTTTAAAAACCTGCTGCTTGTCCTCAGATATTCAGTGAAATGAATGACTGATGATATGAAGAACTGATAACGTAAACAACACTTTGTAATTAACCAAGGAAACAGCATCCCCAGCCAAGCATCAGGAAGTTTACAATTAAAACTCCTTGTCCAACAAGCCTAAAACATATGCTTAGCCAAACAACATCAATAAATCACCGCCATGTCTTCATTATTGATGACTTATGCAAAATCCTGTTCCTTGGTTGCGAGATTTTTGAAGGCAAGCTTTAGAATTATCAGCCGTGAACAGAGAAGCTTTTCTTCTCTCTGTTAATATTTTATGGAGTAACTGAAGAGAGAATTATGGTTTCAAGGCTTTAATAGCACACCCCACAATGCGCTTTTTTTCATTGAAATCTTGTTTTGACCTCTTTTGAAAGCTAGTTCATTCTACGACGCGGACATAAATGTTAGCAGGAGAGCGCCGGCCCTTCTCCATTCATATCATGTCCTATTCAGTTACAGAGCGTGCTTTCAGTGTGGTTTATTTTAGTGGCTGCATCTAGAATCTGTCATGTAGCAAAAAATTCAAATGCAGCTTATTCACCTCTTATGCTTCATGAAAAAAGTTGCACTTGTTGACAGAATAGAGGAGAAATAAATCTCACTCTTTTGCAAAGATATGCAGCCCAGACAATCGATGCTCATTTTGAAATTGGATTTGAAAAATGAAATTGTGGTGCAAAAAAGATCATTTTTAAACATTGTTCTTGCCACCCCCCCTTTCACTTTACTTTTCGTCCTGCCCTAACTTACTGGGTGACTGAGCACCTACTCTCTCCTATTCTTTTTTTTTTTCAAATCCGCGGCTTTTTGATATTGGTTTTATTTCCATAGCAACCATTTTATGTTTTGGTCACCAGGAGGGGACGAACAGGTTTATGTAATATTTAGTAGAATCAACAAAAGTAACATTTTGGATTTCCCTGGCAACAAAGGTTTTGTGTTAATCACGACCACATTTTAAACGATTTCATATTATATTGTTTAGCTGAGCCAAAAATTCATGGATTAAATGTTCACAATATTTTGGTAAATAATGTACAAGCAGCAGGGTAACATCACTTTATGGGGAGTTTAAGTTTGTTTCTGGCACTTAGGTGTTTATATATATTTTTCAAGATGGCATCCTTTGATTGCGCTTGTAGACTTAACCTTGTGGCATGTGTGTAAAACTATATTAAGATCACATACAAAAGCTTTTTTTTTCCCCTATATTGTTTTAAAGTAGGAAAATCAGCAAACTTCACACTTGACCACCAAAAAATAACAAAAAAAACCCAAACTTCTTTTTGGTTTTAGTTTATTTAGTGGACTTAGAAATATATTTATTTTTATTATATTTTTTAACCCCATTTCAGGGCTTGGCTTTTTTTATTTATTTTTATTTATTTTTGGTGCATTGTTCACAATGCCTACAATTAATTAATTTTCGTCAGGTACTGAGTGTGCGCACATTCTGGTGAGTTTTCCAGTACACGGCAGAGGCAATATTTTTGCTCAAAGGCGCAATAAAAAACAGAGGAATTGCAAAACCATTCTGGTTCCTGCAGTCCAGAACTGTTGTGATACATAAATATCTTCAAGTATGCATTTCTAACATTGGTTTTTGGTTTGTAGTGCAACAAAAATAAAGCGCTTAATGATATCAGGGAAATTGCAGATATCACTTTTCATCCATCCATCTTTTATTCCCACTGTGTCCTGAGCAGGGTCAAGAGGGTGCTGGAGGCTATCCCAGCTCCTGTTGGGCACAGTCGGGGTACAACCTAGGCAGTTTGCCAGTCCATGCGGGGCCACACAAAGTGAGACCACACATAGGGAGAATATAGAGTCATCAATCACTCGATGAAGCATGTTTTTGGGGTGTGGGAGGAAGCCAGAGTGCTTAAAGAATCCACACATGCAGAGCATGCAAACAGAAAGATCCGAGCTTTGATTTAAATTTAGGGTTTTTTCACGTTGAAGTGACATCATTTCACCATCGTGCAGACAGATGCTGCATTGGTTTAAAACAAACATAACAAGAGTTTTGCACACAATTGTGAACCCTTAAAAAACTGTTGAACACTTTGGGAATAAATTGTCGGAACATTAGTGTATTGGAGCTTGGTGTGTTTTTTTTTTTTTTAATTCAAAATGTTTTTACTGTGTTTTCATTTTGTTTGTGGATTTATTTTGTCTCACTGCTCACTATGTTTGATATTTTGTTATAAAACAAAAAACTGTGTGATCTTAATTGTGGGGAATAAAAAGGCCATCGACCACTCAGAATGCAAGTTGGGTGAGTGATAAAATTGAAAATATATTTGTGTTTTAAAAAGTAGCCGTGGTTAAATGAAAAATATAGAGTTCAAGCATTGCCACAAAAATGTTTTTAAATTAGTCGAGGAAAAAAAAAAAAAGAAAACTTAGAGGACCTATGTGAGTTAAAATGAGAGAACTCCAAAACAGTTTTTTCTAATGATATATCTTTACTGAGATGAGAGATTCCATCACTTGACAGAAAATCATGAAATAAAATACATTCCAAGTCATGTTATTTCACAAACTGCACACATAGATCAGTTATTATTTAGTTATTCAAGCATCGTTTGCTTTGCTACTTTATGTAAATCTTTTATACTCTTGTTGTCGGATGGTATAAATTTCTGAGTTGTAAATCTTGGCTACCTCATAAAACCTTCAAACAAAGGAATGATAACTTAAATGTCTAAGTCTAAAAAGATAAAAATGTCTTAATTATCATTTGTTCTTCATCTTTCACCCCCTCTCCTCCTCCCTCCCCACTCTGAGTCTCATTAAACTTTCTTTTCGGTAACTTCCGTTAACAAAAGACAAGATGAAGATGCTGAAAGACAATTAAAAAATCACCCTCTTGTCTGGGCGGTGAATTGTTTTTGGCAGGGGGCATCAGTGGCAGCCAATCAATCGCCGCCTCCTTCCCCTCAGCGTCATCCCGCCGCCTCCACAGCGTCTCCTTTTTTTCCCCTATATGAGCAATCACTCTTAGAAAAGATCTAATTACCTCCCCACAGCGGTTATCTCTCCACGATACATATCTTACCTATAGTGCCACGCATCAAAATTAATCAGGCTTTAATTCTGAAGAAACTTTTCAGGGTAATCTAATTTTAACAAAGCAATTCATGCTGAGATAAATGCTGTATTTGATCCACGGAACAATGTGACTGATTAGGAGGCTTTTTCTTCTTACTTACTGCTGCTGCTTTTCAAGCATTTTGTTTGCTTGTGTTTGCAGCAAACAATTACCCTCTGGCACACCTCCAGAGATGTCTTTTTGCCATGCAAGTCATCTCTGTGCCAAGGGGGCTATTTGTTCTTTTCAACACTTTTTCAGCTCGCAGACAACACCATTTAGAGAATGTACAAAATATTGTCCGCACAGCTAATAATTCCATCTGTCATGTTTTTGGCATGCTTCAAGTTGTCTTATGTATTATTTTTAATGTGGAAAAGTACCTCATTGTTGAATGTGTTTTTCTGTTTAAGTCTTGGAGTTGTGAACTGCGGTGTGAGTGTAATGATACGTTCACACACGCCGTCCTAGAACGAGCACGTTTAACCAATGGTGTTCAAACTGGACAGTTGTTACCCGACACTAGCGTGTGTTCACCACCTACCGTGGGAAGAGGCTTGTGTCAAATGTCAAAGTGGCTGTCAGTACTTGGAAAATACAAAACATTGATTGAAACATTTTAAAGTCATGCTAAAACAAAAAGTCATTACTTACATTTAAAGGTAAACGTCTGTGCTTCAGAGTACTCTCATGTGAAAAAAATGTGTTTCTTCTCCACCCTGCTGGCAAAGGATAGCCAGCCCAAGTCCAGTATAGCAAACTATGGCCCGGGGCCATTTGAGACCATATTTAATGTGGCCCACCAAGCTGGAATTTATTAAACTTATAATCTTTATTAATTTCTAGTTTTTCAACAATTCTGGTGTCTAACCTTAAATAGTGCACTAGAAAATTTGATATTATTGACATTTGTTTAGGTGCAGAATGTTATTCAGCATTTATGTGATGTTGAAAGATTTTGTTGTTTTCCTTTCAAATAGTCGTTTTAACGTTTTTAAGAGCTTTGTGGCCTCTTTACCCTGGCTAAATCATGTGTTTAGTTGGTACCTGAAGCTCATTGCCAAGTTTTTGATCATTAAGAAAATCTGTTAACTAGACTTAAGCTTAGTTTTGTTCAGTGCAGCACACTAGGTTTTTTTGTAACGCTAGCGTTTGTTTGGAGTTGCTAGTGTTCATTTAGAGTTACTAGTGTTTGTTTGAAGTGGCTAGCATTTGTTGTAGTGGCTATTGTTTGTTTGGAGCGGCTAGGGTTCATAGGAGTGGCTAGGGTTTGTTGGAGTTGCCAATGTTGGTTGGAGTGGCTAGAGTTCTGTTGAGTGGGTAGCATTCATCACTCTAGTGGCAAGTGTTCATTGGAATTGCGAGGGTATATTGGAGTGGCTAACATTTATTGGTCTGGCTAGCATTTATTGGGGTGGCTAGCGTTTGTTGGAGTGGCTTGGGTTTGTTGACGTGGCTAGTGTTTGTTGGAACGGCTAGCGTTCGTTGGTGTTGCTAGCGTTCGTTGGTGTTGCTAGCGTTCGTTGGAGTTGTTGGAGTGGGTGGCGCTCTGTGTGTTCAATTAGGTGGCGTCTTGTTAGTTAACTGAGTCTTGGTTCTTCCTGAAGCCCTTTGCTTCACCTTTCAGTTATTATTGTTTATTTTCCAGTAAGTAAATGTAACCTTTTTATTATAGATAATCTTCTGATGTTTTGTCAGACATTCTTTCTTTCTTTCTTCTTTGCTAACTTTTATGTAATGCTCCACCAGATCCCTTAAACAAAAGGGGCGTACCATTCCAATCATTCCAACATCACATTAATTTGACATTTCTATACATTTGAATTTTTCCCTGATGGACGTCAACCCATTGATGCAATTGGCATTAACATGAGAATTAATGTCACAGTTTTGAAATAAAAAATTGTGCTTCATTATTATTTGTTTAATATATAATTGTTCAATCCAAAATAAAGCTTGTTTTTGTCCAGATTATGTTATGTCTTTCTCTTACAAAGTGGATTTTCCAAATTTGCCATGGATCTCATCTGGTCCAGTCCTCTGACACATTTCAGAACGCTTGTGGCCCATGAGTCAAAATGCTTGCCAACCCTGCCCACATTGCCACACTTCTCCAAAAAACTTTTTGGACACTGCTACAGCTTCAAATAACCATTCAATTGGAGTATAGGGAGGAGTTAGAGTGGTATGGAAGGAATTCAGATTTGGACTTGGTGTCATATGTCACTACCAAGCCCCTGATTGGTTAAAGTTCAATCTAATTAAACTTTTAACATCCTATCAATAGATGTGTGTTTGTATTTAGAGCTCGAAAATGGTCATAACGTGAATGCCAGTTTTCAACAAAAACATATTTACATTGACTTTTTATTTAAAGTAGTTGCTTGAACGCTTGTTGCTGAGGGTGTTGTGAACGAAGCATTAGTGCTGCAATGTTTAGTAAGACCCAAAGGGTAAGAACTAAAGGAAAATAAATTAGTAGAAAGCCATAAACATCTTGTCACATTGTTGATGGCACTTCATGATTTTGGCCAAATGGCAAATGAGCTCCCATAATGTCTAGAGTGGGAAAAAAAAACACATTCAGCCCCAGCCATTAAATCATTTATGCTCACACTAATAAAGCCTGTCCCGGCCATTCAGGCTCTGCACAATAAAAACAGACACAGAGGTTGATGGAAAGAGCCAAAGCTGTTAGCGGTGGGAACGAGATTAAGGCAACATCGAATAAATCCTTCGAGAATCATTTAAATCAAAGGCGGTCTGACCCAATCCCTCCCCTGGGAGGGCAGGTTAAACTTATTAGTCTGCACTTGAAGCCTTTGATTTGATATACACCCATAAAAAAATACACAAACACTTGCTAATGGTTTTTTATTGCCATTTAAATCATATTAGAATAAAAAAATAGATTAAATAAAATATTTCATACTAGCTCTTTATGCTAGCCCTCATGCTGAACGCTTGAGAAAATGATGTAGAATTTACCATTCATGTCAGCCGTTGAAGGATAGAGTGGAAACTTTAAGAAAACAAGTTTGGAGATACAAGACATTTTAGAGAATTATTTCATTTTATTTATTTATTTATTTTTTTACCATCAAAAGACTCACAGTTCACACTGCAAAAAACGTTTTTACTCCATTGGTAGATTTTCCTTGAAATAAGAAAAAAAAAGCCAATTTAGTAAGAGAAAAAATATCTCAACAAGACGTATATTCATATTTTCATTTATTTATTTTTAGCTTTTGTAATGAAAACATGTATTTATTACTTGTGTTTATTTTTTATTAATTAAGTAATTTCTTACATTTTTTTATAGTTCCTATTATAGAGAAAAAAAAACAACATGTTTTCTAAAACTTAAATCATTTTAACAGTGAAAAACTTCCTTGAGAAGATTTTGGTTTTCTTCCAAGAAAAAAAAGGCATTTTTTTTCTTTTATCATCTCAAGATTGACTTTCTGCAGTGTTTTTTTTTTTTTTTTTTTTTTGAGATTGTTGTCATATGACATTCATTTTATATTCTGTATCTTGTCACATAATATCTTTAAGTGAATATTTGCTCTATTGCAGCGCTCACAGAAAAAAAAAAAATAAGAAGCTGAAAATGCAAAGTGGCACCTGAAGGGGTTCTTATTCTAAATGAAAACTTTTTTTATACAATGTTACACTTTTATACTTTGTTAATAACACACAATTGAAACGTTTTCACCATTGTGACATGCTTATTCACAACTTAAAAAGGATTTTTCTGAAATTTTTGACTTTTTTGTTATTCTTCTGTAAAATATACAAACCAAAAGTTCAAGGTTTAAACTTAATTGGGGGGAAAGTAAATCGCTAGAGAAGAGTCTTTATAAAATAAATGAAAACTTTTTTGTTTTCAATATACTTCTATACCATGTAACATGAAGGTTTTTTTGTAATTTCATATCATGTTACACTTTTATACCTTGATAGTAACAAAATAACAATTGTTACATTAACTCACATGGAGCTCCAGACCAATTAAAACCAGTTAGGAGGAGCTTCACGTCAAAAACAAAGCTGTAAACTACCTTTCTCCCTCATCAACAAACACACAGAGGTTACCAGTAGACTCGACATTTTCTAAGAGCAAAAATATATAAGTAGTTTTCCATGTTATTCACAATTTTCTCTGGCTTCTTGTAGAAAATCAGGCTCGATATCGAGCACCGACGGCATTTCACATCCTGTAGACCTAAAGCAAGACAACTGTTGTCACAGAAAGAGCATCTGCAGGAGAAACGTTTACTCGGAAAGAAAGCGGGGAGTAATTACTTGCGGGGAGCTGGAAATGGAGCATTTGAATGGTGCACAGATTACAGTGCATCCTCCAGCGCCCATTAATCAAACACGCTGGAATTAACTTTCAATCGACTTTCTTACCCGTCTGCATGAAACAGATACCCGTGTTAAAAAAAAAAAAAAAAAAAAAATGAGGAAAAAAAATCTCTAGCTCAAACACAGTTAGGTTGATTGAGCGAGGAGAGAACATGATGAAACGTCAGATTTCAGAAGCCGTAAGTGACGATGTAAAGCTCGCAGTGTCCTTTATTCAAATGTGTATAACAATGCATGGTCAAGTGTGCTCAGATTTGAAGGTAAAGTAGATCAAGTTTGTTGGAAGATAATAATCCAACTTTTTTTTCTTTCAGGCCCAGTTTTGACAAAAATCTGCAACTCCTTATGTCATGATTCAGTGCTTAGGTTTTGTCATGTTCTGTTTTCCCTGTCAGTCTCACGTTCATGTTAATCATCCACAGCTGTCTTCATTTAGTTAATTGCCCTCAGTGTGTTTAAGTATCTGGTTTTCAGTTTCTCATTGTCAGGTCATCTGCTCATCTATGTTCTGTCACTGCACTGGTGTGTTCTCCTGATTTTGTCATGTTTAGGTTGATTTAGTAAATTTATGTTTCTGCCACCAAGTCTGGTCTCCTGCATTTGGGTCCTCCACCACAATCCCTGACACCTTATCAATTTGCTTTTATAGCATGTCAAATTGATTAAAAGAGTCGGATTTGGTTGTGACATATGAGTAGCATCTTTTTCAAAACATGGAAGTCCCAACCAGTTGAAAAGTGATTTTGATAGAGAAAAAATGAATGATTGCAGTATGATTCCAGTATATGGTGTTCAGTGAGAACACCATATACTAGGCATTCTTGAACACACCACGGTGTGTACTGGTAATGTTTTGACAAGAATCCTACCATGCTACAAGAAACTCGGCCACAAATCAAAGTTTGACTTTCTACTTTTTCATTATGTGTGATATTAACCTGTTGCAGTGTCAAGGGTGCATTTCCTCCTGTGCCTCCTTAAGGACTCAGTAAATGAACAATGTAGACTTTTGCTTCATAGCTTCATGATGTCTTCCATGGAAAAGCGAAACGTCCTCTGGCCTCTCCTTAAAACATTTTACTCTGACAGGTCACTGATGGGAGAGCGGTTTAAAGGACTCACTGGAACGCGAGCTAACTCCCAACCTCTTCTTCTTTATCTCAATAGGTCATTCCACTCTTTAATCAGCCATCAGGGACTGTGGCTGTCTTTGCGTTTGCTTGAACGGAGAGCGGTGGGAGCAGAAGCAATGACCCGCAGTCCTCTGGAAAAGCCACAGCAATCCCCTGCGGCTTTTCCTCACACGCCTCAGCCGCCGCTTAGCCTCACGTCTATTTGCACACAAGCCCGTGTCAGCCTTACTTACGCTACCACCCACATGTGACTTTACAGCTAACACAGCCACGTAATTATTTTCTCGGAGAGACTTACTGCCTGTGTGCATCTTTATCTTTAATTGAAATCACATAATAAAACTACAGGCAGCACTGAAGAGTCCTCGTTTCTCTGCACCGGAGAACAGCAGTCTGTGTTTTACCGCTTTGGATTATGAAGTTGAAGTTTTAAGGTCAAAACTGGGAAAAAAAAACAGCAACAGAAAAAAAATGGTACAGTAACACTTTAAAACCCCTTTGGCAAAAAAAAAATGAACGCGAAGAAGTGTTTTCTTTTCTCAATTTAAAGATATGTCTCAGTTTCCTTGGTTATGGCAAACATACAGTCGTATTTATAATGTGATGTCAAGAAATAGTTATGATTTTGGAACGTTTCAATCATCTTTAAATAGATTGTGATGTAGTCCCAAAGAAATACAGATTTATGATAGAAAAAACAGGACTAAAAATGCTCATAAGTAACAAAAAAAAAAAGACAGACATTTACAGGAAACAGGAAATTAAGTAGAAAAAAGCTTAAAATGGCCGACCAAAGCCAGACAACTTTAGACTGGAAATGCATCATTCATTCACAAAAGTCAGAAGCAACTCTGTACAACATTCAGACTTTAACTGCATTCACAGTGACTCTGGAACTTGTTTGTAACATTGTTACGTCCTGCTGCTGCCGCCAAGCCTTTTTCCATCCAGTCTCTTTGGCTCACCTGGCAGGTGTGGCCAATGTCCCCTGATTGCCACCAGCTGTCTATTTAAGGCAGAGGAGGCCACACCGAGCCAGGCGGAGAGCAGAGCAGCAGGCTGGGTTGAGCTGAGCTGGCCAAGATAATGATCGTTATTTTAATAGAGAGATATCAGGCTGGGAAGCGTGAAGTTTGTGCTAAAGTAGGTGCTAGCGAGTGCTAGTTTTTTGTAGGCCACACATTAAAAAATAAAGTGGTTTTTCGCATGTAATTTTTTCAAAATACATCCTGGCAGTGTTGAACTTCTTTTTGGTTGCACGGGCCAGAGGAAGTCCCGCTAGAATATGCACCGCTCACTTTCTGCTCAGATACATAAACACTGAGGATAGCAGACATTAGTGAAGGAGCTGTCAATGCAAAATAATAAATGATAGCCCAAGCAGATCTAAACACATTTTTTTCTCTTTTTTTTTAAATAAACTTTATTGGAACGATCAGTTTCAATACAGAAAGACTGTGCAAAACAGTCGTTTGTCTAAGTGGTGTTACCGTAGTGTGATGTCATCACTAGTCGCAAGCCCCCGAGCCGATCATGCAGGCCGCGCACACACTGGGCTTTGTTCCATTTGTTGTTTTGGTAGTTTTGGTTAGTCAGACGGTTGCCATAGCTGGGTCAGCAGTCTCCCTGACTTATTTTTCTTTTGACAAAGGTTCCAACTCTGTTTTGATTTGTATCTTTTTTTTTTAACCAGCACAATAATTATTTCATTTTTGTTCCATTTCAGGACTCAGGGCCTTAATAAACTGTGCTCAATTTATTCATTCTTTGTGTCCAGTTTCATGTTATTGTCTCCCTTTGATAGTCATCCCCTAATCTCTGGGCCGATTGCCCGTTGGGGATGTAACAAACATGCTACATGTTAGTCACTTTAGAAGGGCGAGCTACATTAGCATATTCAAAATACTTGTATTTCCCAACCTTGTTAGCAACATGAAAAATAAAAAAACCAAAAACGGATACCTCTAAAACAAACGTTACTGTGACCCTGCTAACCTTCTTATAACTTGTATGAAAACACAGAGTAACATAGTTACATTTGCTAAGTTAGCGTATTCCACATATTTGGAACTCCCAACTTTTTTTGCTGAATGTTAAAAAAACCCTGCTTAAGCAATTATTACTGCGACAATGCGAACTACCAACCTTGTTGGAATAACATAAAAACATTACAGTCTGACAGCGCTACACATTAGCGGCGCTAGCGTACTTTATATGCAGCTCATCATAATAAAAAAAAAAGATTTTTAAAGAACACCACGTACATCTCAAAATTGCTTAAACATCAGTAAGTACGAAAAAATATAATCTATATATGAGTCCCACTGTCATTTTTTGAAGAAAAAAAAACTGGGCTTTTAAATGCCCCTCAAGATACGGAAAATATGGTGCTTTGCTACGTCAAAAAGTGCTAAGTTACTGTTATGCATGACTGGTGTTTGAGGGGTTACCAACACTGTTACTTAACCCATGTGTGCTCATTATTACATCCATCATCAATCGCAAAGGACGTGAGGGTAAATCACATGCTATGAAAAATTAATAAACAAAAATTAAAGATATACTTTAAGAAAAAGCAATGGCAAATAATGATCGTCACAAGTACTGATTGACCTGCAGAACGACCATTCAAACATCCTCTAATACTTATGTCACTGCACATGGTTGTTTAACTACACTAAATGCACATTATGCTAGTCATTGGATAACCTCTGCCAGCTTGGCTGCAAGCTACCAAAATAGTGTGAACATCCCATTTTTAAACCAACTTCCCAATGCTATAGGACTGGATGTTTAAGCCAAATCTTACTTTTTGTTTTCAGATTTAGGGGAATACCTTTTAAAAGCTTCCATATGCATGAACACTCATAAGGAGCTGTAGAGATCTATCAATTTACCATGTTATTACAAGTAATGTATGATAGTCATTATAAGTAATCACGTTAAAATATTAAAATAATATTTTAAAACGAGTATGAAGGAATGGATATATTTCTAAAATCAAGGGGTCTAACATAACGACATATATATCTGTAAGGAAAGCTGATCCAGAAACTTAAGAGACCCAATCTAAAGTATGTTAAATTATGGAATTGAAATTAATTTAAGAATTCTGATAAAGAAGTAAGTCTTTTGTTGCTTTTAATGTACAAAGGACAGTATCAGCAGAGCCATAAGAAAGATGAAAAAGCACATAACACACTACAAAGCATAGTTTAAAAGGTGCAGTATGTCCAGAGAATTGTGTGCACAGTGCTTGATGAAGCGGAAAAAGAGGCAATTTGCAAATGTATTCATCTCATAAAGCATCCTAAATAAAGGTAGGTTATACTAGCTCAGATACAGAACAGTGTATTTCCTTCTTGAAAAACAAAACTGAAGGCCAAAAAGCAACAATGGGAAAGTAATGACAGCAACTCAAATCAAAATGAGAATGACAGTAAAAGCACTGATTGACTTTTGACATAGTGACGTAAATGTAAAATTGCAAAACCAAGGCAGCAAGTGCTTGTGTTTTTTTAACCTAATTTAAAGAAATAAATCATATCTTCTCCAAAATATATCGAGGTTCTTAGCTCAATTGCAGGATGCTTAATGAATTGAATTGAACTTTATTTATATCCCAAGGGATAAATTTATCTGTCATGGCACCCATATACCTAAAAATTTGCAAACACACATATTCCTATGAACATAAATATGAATATAAGTAATATACACCTATCTACAATAACTAATGCTATGTTCACACGGCAACTCACAATTAAGCAACCACTTCCAATGGAAAAGTTTTGTTAATGTGCTTATATGTATGTTTCAGGCATTCAAAACTCGCATTCAAGCGTCACTACCAAAGTCTTTTAGTCCGTATTTGTGCTTTATGTACCAAATATGATAACTGTGAAGTTTAACCCTTGTGCTCTATGTCCAGAGGTCCAGATGACCCCACCATTGCACTGAAGTGCGATCCCTCTCATGACAAAGGTGGACAAGATTGTATGTCTACCACAGACACCAGCAAAGTTTAACGCGCTGTCCTCACTTTTAATGTAAACATTCCTAGGACAGCACAAAGAATAAACCAACCTTAATCCTCTTCCAATACCATGTACCTATACCCGCATTCAGCATGTTTTTAAGTGCAAAGCACATGCCAGCTGTGAACACAGAAGGCCCCGCCTCACACTGCTGTCTCAAAGATGACATACTAAGAGTCCCTATCCAAAGTCGTGAAAGCTTGGATCTAGTTTTATCCATGCTGGAACTGTGACATCAGCTTATCAAGGCCGGCACATTTCTGTGAACTGAAAAATATTAAAATCACACCGTCTACAGAGATGGATCACTGCGGCCAAATCTGACTGCGTTTGTGTAGGAAACACTGGCAACAAAGATTGGTATGTGGGCATCGGTTAACGCTTGCTATTAGTTCAGAGGAACTTCAGAGCTTTAGCAGAACTCTGATTTCTTTCCCAGACTGTGTTGCTGTGAGCGTGTCATGCATGCAGCAATTAGGGGGAACACGTGTGCACGTCAGTGTGTGCATATTTCTACTGACTGATTAGCGGCTGGAGCTGGGATTGCTGCTCTGACCCTGTGATTAGAGTGCTGGCTGCGAAGTTAGCTGCTTGTTATTTTGGCTGTAAACTGACAGGAAACTGGACTTAATAAGCTGCTGTGAATCAGACACCTTCAAAAGTCTGGCTGCTTTTTTTGCCCTCTGTGCCCCCGGAGTCATCCCAGAGTAGTCTTTTTGTAGACATTTAATCATTTGTTAGAGCTGGCTGCAGTTGCAAACAGAACTGTAGGTGATTTTATAAATTTACAGAGACCTTTTTGCTAGTTATTATGACAACGTGCACGGTTTAAAGCTTTGTGTGGAGGACATTTAGTTGTTTTCCCACACATTGGAGGCACAACAGTGAAGGTAATTGCACAAAAGCCTGAGATGAAAGAAATCCCCTATAGTGACAGAAAGGAGAAACATTTTAACAGGAGGAAATGAGAATGACCTAAGTTGAATGTTTTCTCAATGTTCTTTTTGTTTTGAGACATACTGACTGTTCAGTCATCTGACATTTATTATAATTTCATTCAACTTATTTTTGTTTATGTTTGGTGCAATTACTAATACATTTCACCCCCAAAATAGTCATTTTGATTTGTAAAACTTTTCATTTTCTTGAAACAAACTAAATCTATCAACAGAACAAGATATTACCAATTTAACCCGTTAATCAACTCATTCTCATTCCAAGTCATCACATATTGACGTTTGGCCAAAGCCCCCTGTGCGTTACTTTTTGGATGTTTCGGGTGTCCACCAACGTTTTTTAACGTGCTGACTGTTTGTAAAATCGAGGGTCTTCAACCCTTGGGACGTGTGGGGACCAGTTGCCAGATGTCCCCAGAACCGCCCTTATTGGCTTTGTTATTGTTACAGGATGGGGCTAACTGCTGAATGCTTAGTACCAACCGTGGCCATATGTTCCTGTAAGCTATATTTTTGATTTAATTTTATTTCATTTAATGGATTTAATTTTGTTTTGTTGACATTGAGAGAGAGTTTATTTATATCAAACCATTGTTTTAGTTTCCTTGATTCTGTGTTTACAATTTTTACAAGATCCTTGAGATTTTTCCCTGTGCAAACCATTGTGTCATCTGCATATAACATGTATTTAAATTGGCTTGATACAGTGTGAATATAATTTATGTTTAGTATAAAAAGCTTTAGACCTAATATTAATCCTTGAGGAACTCCAAAGCTTAAATTTAGCAGAGATGATTTAAAATTATCCAGTTGTATAAAATTCTGCCTGTTTTTAATGTAACTGTTTAACCAATTTATTGCAAATCCTCGTATTCCATATTTCTCCAACTTTTTTACTACAATGTTATGATCGATGGTGTCAAAAGCCTTTTTCAAATCGATGAACTGAGAATTCTTGATTATCTGTGCCATTCAAATTTTCTTCAGTTAATTGCGCTATTGCCATGGAAGTTGATCTATCTTTTCTGAAACTATATTGATTATCAGAAATTTGGTTATTTTTTGAACAACATTTTCCAGCCATTTGAAGAATACTTTTTCCAAGTGAAAATTAGCTGTCTGTAAGGACACTGGCCTCTAATTTCAGAGTTGATGTCTTTCCCCTGTTTTTTATAGTGGAATTACTTCAGCTATTTTCATTTTCTCTGGAAATGTGCCTGTTTGAAAGGATAAAATGCAGATAAAGGTTAGCGGGTCAACAATGGCGTCAATTACCTTTTTTACTATTGTCATATTAATTCTGTTACAGTCTGTAGATGTTGTGTTTTTGAATCGTTTGACGATTTCTAGAGTTTCTTTTGCTTCCAAAGGTCTCAATTAGATTGAGTTTGGATTTCTCTTTATGCGTTGTTCACCAGTTTCCTTTCCAGAGCCATTTGTGTAGTTTATTTCATCGGCCACAAAATATTCATCAAACTCCTATGTCATGTCCTGAATATTGTTGCATATTTCATTTTCACTTACTAAAGATTCTGGAAAATAATTTTGAGAATGTGTTGGTTTCTTGCAGTACACTGGTAGTTTGTTGAAAACAGAATGTCCAACTGTTGTGTGTGTAGTAAGAGTCTTATGAAGTATTCAGTGTGTATATCTTACAATAGCCTTTCAGAGTTTCTGATGATGCTGTCATATGGTGCTCCTATGCAGGGTAAAATGGGTAAATCCGTACAGGGCACATTAAGAGCATGCACTTACCTTACATACTGTATACATGTTCACTACAGCCTGTCACTCGCAGCATGCCAACAGAGAAAATATTCATGAACATTTTTGTTCTACAGACTCTACGACAGGGGTATTCAACTCCAGGCCTCAAGGGCCGCATTCCTGCAGGTTTTCCAACATACCCGGATCTGGCATGCTCCAATTGGTTGGACACACCTGAACCAGGTAATCAGTCATGAGTAGAGTTTGGATATCTGGAAATTATGCAGACACTGTGGCCCTCGAGGCCTGGAGTTGAATACCCCTGCTCTACGATCTTGATATTTTGTGTGGCCACCTGCGTTCCTCGTACAGCTTTACCCATTTTTTAACAGTAGTCAGTCTGGGCCTATAGCCGTAAGAGCAGTTGTGACTAAAACATAAGTCATTGTGTTGTGTTGTATATCAACTAAAGCAAGTTAATTAAACCAAAATATGATGGGATCTAGACTTTTATAGTACTGTACTCCTAATTTATGCTAACTTAAATGAACCAAATTGTAGACGTGAACCATAATTTTTAAGCTGATTGACATTGATTGCATGAACATGGCCATGATGAGGAGGTAGAGCGGTTGATTAGTGATTAAAAGATCGCAAGTTCGGTTCCTGCCCTGCCCGCCCAAAAGTCAAAGTGTTCTTGGGCAGGACACTGAATCCCACATTGCCCCTGGTCGCTCTAGGTTAGAACCAGTGATGTGCATCAGAGCCACCATCAGTGTGTGAATGGGACTGTGACTGTGCAGCACTTTGGGCTTTCAAGGAATGTTGTCAAGAGCTACACTAGTATACACCATTTACTATTTTCAGGCAGTTAATAGTAGAGGGTGGTCAGGGTGACCCTGAGCCTTTAGCTATGCTGCAGGCACATACTGCTGAGTCATGTCTTCTTGGTCAAAACTGATCCTTACCTCTCTTGAACTATAGTTTGGTGTGAACAAAACATTAATAAGAAAGCTGAAGTAAAGTGTAAAACTTAAGTGTTTTAGCAAAATATTCTAAGGTCCAGGAGAATAGAAAACTGACAATATAAGCTGTGAGTGATGAGAGAGGAATCTGTTTAAAAAACTGTAGAATTCAGAGGGTTTCAAATGTTGAACCAAAATATGTGGAGTGAATCAATCTGCTCTTGTCCACTTATCTGTCAAAGTATGTTTTTGTCTCTGACCTCAGCTGTTTCTGTGGCAATTTAAAAAAAATAATCAGTTTCTTTATTGTTCTGCTAATCCATCAGTAACACATATCTCCGTATAACACCTTCCTTCCTCATTTCCATCCCGCACAGAAATACTTACATGCCTTAAAACATCAATCAGTCTGCAAATAAGTTGGAGGTGTGGGCAGAGTAATGGTTTGGTTTGAGGATGAGCACGCGGCGTCTGCACGCGCAGGGATTTAAAACAATAATCTTTCCGGCACAATGACGTGCTAATATTGATAGTCCATTTATCTTTGATTAGTTTTTCTGATGCGGGGATTCATTCCCTCGACACCGTGTTTCATTATTCTTTCTAATTACCTGCAGCGATTTGCCCATCAAGCATCGGGACAATGGCAAGATGAAATTACTTCTGCCATAAATCAGTAAACATTTGGGCTTTGCCTTCAGAGCTCCATTAGCAGTAGAGCAGCAGGTTTTATGTGCATTTCACTGAAATCAATCACTCACTGTGACATTTAAACAGTTTGTGTTGTTTTCTGGGTGTGCTGTTTCTTTACGGCATCTGTTTTTGATTGAAATGTACGGAAATATTTTATTTTGTTTTTCAATGGTTTTAGAGGCACCATAAGAAATTTAAAAAATCAATTTCCGATAATAAAGTTATACGTTTTTGGAAAAAAGTCACAATTTTATGAGAATAAAATCATAATAGAAACAAGAATAGATGTCTAAATTTATGAGAAAGCTTTAATTTCATAAGAATAAATAAGTAATTTTATTTTAAAGTCCTCATTTAACGATGACAAAGTTGTAAAATTATGAAGAAAAAGTTGTAATTTTGCAAGAATAGAAGCCGAAATTGATGAGAAAAAAGAAGAATTTTTAAAATAAAATAATGAGCTTATTCTTGTAAAATTATATTAACAATGAAGAAGTTGTCATTTTACAGGAATAACTCGTAAAATTCTGACTTTTTTTCTCAATAATTTATGAGAATAGAGTTTTACATTTGTGAGAAAATTGTAGTAATTTTACAAGAGCAAAATTTTTAGATTCATGGGAAAAAAGTCAACATTTTTTGAGAATAAAGGGATAATCCCATGCCAAAAAAGCCGTAATGTTACGAGAAGAAGTTCTAAATTGACAAGTATAAACTTTTTAATTTTTGAGAAAAAAGTTGAAACTCTGTAATGATAAAAATTGTAATTATATAATTATTTCCAATCAGACTGAGCTCTGGTTTGCTTTGAGTTTCATCAGTCTGAATAGACTCCATGCTCAGAGCCGAACAATTGTAAACGTTTAGCATGTGGTATAAACAGAGATCTGCGGACAAACGTGGAGGAACGATTCAACAGCAACTTATTAAACGTGATCGGCTTATTAAAGGCTCTTTAAAAAAAACTTTTAACGTGATACACATTGCTTCTTACACTGATCTATATTTCATAAACACTTAACAGCATACTTTCTTGGCCATTGTCTACCTCCACTGTACCAAAGTAGTAAGTAAAAAGTGTAACTGACGTTGATCCAGACGATCAAAAGAAATAAATGTTTTAGTAAGTGAACTATCCTGAAAGGGATTGCAGAGCTCAGGACTTCCATTATTCTTTGTCCATAGACACCAGCCTGAATACAGACCAAAACAAGGTTCAAGACTCAATCCGTACTCAATGAAGCTGACTCAGTCTGGACCAATATACTTTTCCTGTCTGAATACGCTCTTGGTATTTCTTTATATGAGAACCAAATGTTAAAGGAACTACTTTACAATGCGCTCTATGTCTCTCATACTGAAATACTGTGTTGGCTCTTTCTTGTTGTTCTTTTTTATATATTCTTAGTAAACTGATTTTGCATCTTTAATCTTGTAAATTATTCATTTACACTGTATAAAATTAAAAAAGAATATTAGTTAAAATAATATTTTTTTCCTAAATTTATGATTTTATTTATGCAAAATTACAATTATTCCCTAATAATTCTATGACTTTAAATTTTCGTAAAATTACGATTTTTTTTGTCCTAAATTTACAGCTTAATTTGAGTAGAATTACACATTTTTTTTCTCATTACTTTACAACTTCAGTCTTGGAAATGTTTTATATTTTTGTCTTTATGATGTCCCTAATACTCTGTCGTACATTCATATCTTTGTTATGCTATTATTTTTAAAGTACTCACAGTTGAGCATTACAAATTCCTGTCTTAGGGCTTATCAGTCTAATTTACTCACGGCATTATGCATATCAACATTTCCCTCAGCAGCCTGGCACAGCAGGAGGAAATGGCTGGAAGTGCAATGCAAATGAACAAAGTTAAGGCAGACAGAACTGGGGCTTAGCTGTTAGCCTCAGGGTCAAAGTGATAATGTGTGAACTTAACTCTGGCAGGCGAGCGAAGAGCACTGCATTAGTGACCAGCGAGTGTCTCGGTGCAGTCGCTTTATTCAGAGGAGAAGACGACAAGTCCGCATGTCAGATGGTCGAGACAAGCGGGCCTTATTTGCTTTCTTCTGAGCCAGTGCTTCTGTTTGTGTTTAACAGCATTTCTCGCTTATTTCCTTCCTCTCGTAGTGGTCACACTGACCTTGGTGTAGCTTTGTGAATAACATTATTAGCATTATGTGTAATTTCCACTGCTTTTCTTCCTTCCAGGGAACACAGTTTTCTTTCTACTAAACCATGTGGATTATTGTGCGTTTTTAATTTACTCTTCTTTGTGCTCGGTGGCACACTCTGTGCACTGTAAGCACTTATAAAAGAAAAAAAATCTATCTGCCCTCTTCAAATGATTACTCAGACGTATACATCAACGATGAAACGGTTAAACCCTTTTCTTTATTTCAAACGAATATTAACACATTGTGTGGCTGAAACTCTTTTTGTGATGTAAATATATGTTATATATATCATATAAAAATATCAGGTCTATGTAAACAAATGCATGTTTCAGGCTTCCACATTCAAATCTATTGCCTCCATGCGATCCTATTTTTTAAGTCTGTTTTTGGACTTCTAGTACTACCTCTTCTTCTTTACTACTTCTACTACTAGTACTAGTTCTGCTCCTGCTTGGCTGGAATTATATGACTCAGTCTTTCATGTATCAGAATGGAGCTGTGAAAAAGAAAAATCTGGAACAAAATTTGCATCACATTAGATTAGATTAGATTAGATTCAACTTTATTGTCATTACACATGTACATGTACAGGGCAACGAAATGCAGTTTGGCATCTAACCAGAAGTGCAATAGGCAGTAAGAGCATGTGGTATAAATATATTTCGCAACAAGACTCTTTTAACTTTAGGTGACAGAAAAACGCTTGTTGAAAAGCAAAAGCGGAAGAATTCCCTCTCTGCTTGTCCAGTGTGAACGGCGAGGGCTAAATGCACATTCAAGAACCCGCACTTACACTGTAAAAAGTTAGAACCCCCTCTGCTCAATAAAATTGTGGCAACAAAGTTACACTTAATAATATTAAGTAAATTCAACAATTCCAAAATATAAACTAGTTTTTCTAAATGAATTGTTAATAATAATAATAATAATAATAATAATAATAATAATAATAATAATAATAATAATAATAATAATAATAATAATAATAAGTAATATATACTAAGAATAAGAAAATATTTCGTTAGAAGGACCACCATTTATCATCCGAAGTGTTTCACCACCGAGACCAAAGGAACAAAAAATGGCAGATGTTGGTCTGGACTCTCAATTGGAGAAGAATACGAACAGAAATCCTCAAAAAAGCAGTATTAACTAACGTTGTAATTTAAGTTGGTTTAGCTAAAAATGTTCTTGTAATAAGTATGTTTATTATTTCAATCTTAAACAGTTATTTTAGTAAAAGCAATTATTTTTTGGACATGTTGAATTTACTTAATAAAATTGTGGCAACGAAGCGACAATTATTAATATTGAGTAGAGGGCTTCTTTCTTTTTTTACAGTGTAGCGTGTTCTTGAATGTGTGTCAAATGCCCCATGTGAACGTGGATTTCCAGTGCGAGTTCATCAGCCGCCTGCACTTTATTGGTGCATTTTTTTCTTGATGTTTAAAGCTCGGATAGCTGTTAGCATCTTTCTATAAAGTTTTATGTTTTTGTTTGTTATTTTGTGTTTTTGAAGCTTTTTTCCGAACTACTGTGGTGTTTTCCCCCCACTTTTGAGCTGTTTTTTTTTTTTTTTTAAGCTTTTGTGGCGTTCCTCCCTGCTTCTGTGTAACTTCCAACCAGTCCAGCTGTAACAGCAGCACATTGCTGTGGGAAGTGACAAACCTGGGTTACATGAGTTACTAAATTAGATCAGTTCTTTGTAGTCATAGTAACCTTCATGATTTCACATCGGTCCATCTCTAAAGGGTCCTCAAAGTAAACCATAACACATATACAGAAAGGGACAGATTGTTTGGTTCATCTGGGATCATTTCATTCCAACATTTAGAGCGAATCACCTTAAGATGTCCCTCTCTTTTCCTGGTACCTTCTCATTTCGATGTTTATTCTCTTCTCTCCTGTTTGGTTCAGAACCAAGAGTCAACTTGGGTTAGATGAAGGAAATCAATGAAGCAGAACCTCCAAAAAAAAAAAAAAAGCAAGAATATGATTTTTGCTCTCATCTGAATAAACAAATCCCTGACCTTTACACAGAAGCATTGCTGTCAAGCCGACAGCTCTGCCTTCATCCCCTTAGTAACCAAGTCGATGGAGAAAAAACTTTATTTTTTTTTTCTGGAGCTCACAACTTCATGGAGTGCAATGTAATATTCTGTCCAGTTTCCTGTTTTCCCACAAGACCACATTGGATTGTTCTCAGTAATTACAATTCTTTCTGTCATGTGTGGAAATGCTGGTAATCTACTGATTTTAAACATCAAGTTTATTAGCTGCATTTATAAATCTTCATATAATTCTAAGCAGTTTTACTGGTTGAATAGCTACACCTAAAAAATATATACTTTTATATATGTCTGTACTGTAGTATTTCCAATAAATTCAGAAAAATAAAAGTCATATACCATTGTTACAGCCTAGTTTCAGCCTGTTTTAGTGTTTCTGTTTCTTTGCATAGCTTCTGTGAGCTGATGAAGATCTGCTGATGATCCTCAGCTGGAGAATTTTAAAAAGCCATGGTCAGACAGCAGCGTGTACATTCTGCCATTCTGTTAGTTGCAAGTGGTTTAATGGACCATATTATATGTTATTGAGCTTTGTAGCTCTCGTAAATACTTGTTAATAGCTGTAAATTAACCTGTTTTTGTAATTTGTTTATCCCGATTTCCTGTGTACAATCCTTTGTTTCATCTGTTTAGTGTTTTCCTTTTGTTTAATATTGTTCCAACTCATTTTGAGCTGTGGATCTGAAAAATTGGGGGCTTGTCCGGGTCACACTATTCAGACCTTGTTCATCTCTGTTTTTTTTGCCTTTTTTTTCAGTGTAAATGCAGTTTATTTTTAATTTTGTGTCAGGTCCAGACTTTGTGAGTTTCTTTTAAGTTCAGTCCATTCATTTAAAGGGGTCATGCTATGATTTTCTTAAGTCTTTAAGAGTAAACTATATCCATATAAATGATCTCATATTACCTTTGGAACATAGAAAAAGACATATATTAATGAAATTAGCTATTTTTGCGGACTATCTTTTTATACTGGAAGTAGAAGGACTCTATGGATGAGGCACTGCCTCAGATCGTGAGGATCTGCTATGCGTGAACGGATCAAATACTGCTTTGGAGTTCTTCATATTGAAGAATAAACAGTTTAATACACTTAAAAGCTCAAAAAGTATATTTTTTTATGGTTTGTACTCTTTAAAATGTAGAAATCCAAAAAGATTTCTTCAGACATACTTACAAAGAAAGCAGGAAAAGCATTAATATGAGAGTAAAATGAAACATTCTTTTAGATTATAACATATCTAAAAATATGACAAAATATGAAGAAAACCTCTATTTCCTCATCTTGAGTATGAATATGGGGAATGAAAGGAAGAGAAGAGAAGCTACTCCCTAAACCAACAAAAAAAACACCAAAAGGGCAGCCATCTGCTTGAACCCTAAAATCTTCATTTGAAGTGCTCATTATCATTTAACCTAAATTATATTCAAGAGATAACAGTCCATTAATCATCACCGGTCTCTTCTTGCATTCTACGACTCGGCTGATGTGGGAGCTGGGAGTTTGGGTTTGCTGGGAGTTTGCATCAGATGCATGCTGGTATGTAAATGTTCCTGGCTGTCTTACAGCAGTGTTTCAAGCACACACTTCTGTCTGGCCCGTGTCCTCCCACTGAATATGCTCAAGTGGCAACACTGAGTGGGATGGCTGAGGTGCAGCTGGCTGTGACCCAGGCTAATATGGTTAAAACACCAGAGTGCCAGTGTCTGCAATCATAGAGGCATGCAGTTTGCTGAATGCAGGAAACAAACACAAGTCCGCAGAGCCTAACCAAGCAGTGTGTGTGAGGGAGGTTGTGATGCTGTGGTTGCTGCATAAGCAGCTGCATAAGCCTTTGCTCTGAGGATGAAGCAGATGTAACTTTCTGCAGACCTTGAATCAAATCAGCACATTTTTTAGAAGACTCCAATGGGGTTTAATTTAAATGTTTAACAAATGCAAGAAAGGAAACGAATCTACAGAGTTGGATTTAATTTCCAGTGTAATAAAGAATGATTAAACAGTACAGAGCAAACTCTAATCACAGATTGAGTTTGAATTGTAAGACCTCTGGGTGATCTACCGACTTTGATGAAAGGTTCAGGATTATGTTTTTACTCTTTCTCATCATGATTAATCTTACCTTGAAGATAGCACCAAGGTGATAGAAACATTCCTGGCATAAGTGCTCTCTATGGCAATAATGTGTGCATATGTTGAAGTATAAAGTACGCAAAAAAGATTTAGAAAAGCAAATGTGTTATGTATTTCTCACTTTTTTGAAACAGAAAAATATTAGAATCAAGTTTCAGTTAAAGGTTGGTTTAACAAAATATCATTATTTAACTGTAAGAAATCCAGAAACAGCCTCTCTTAAACTATGTAAAGCAAATTGGGAGCTAACACATCTGATCCTAGATTCTACTCTAAAACCTGAGTTTTTTTTTTTTTTTTGTTTCTTTTGTTTTTTTTTACATGTAAAGAACACAAACAAAAACTACTTTACAAGTAACAGTTTAGAAACCAAAGCTGAATTCATTCCCCACCCATACGGCTTCTCCCTATCCTTACATTTAGTTTAGGGCTGGGTGGCTAAAATCAATTAATTGATCTGAATTGATTTAAGCGTAATAGATCCATTATCGATTCATAAAGTAGAGATCGATCTAACACATAAAGCTAAAATCAGCAAGCTTGATGCTAATGTTTAATAGAATTTTCCATAGGACGGCTAATGCTAACACTCAGTTGACCTAAACATATATTGCTGACTAAATGAATATCAAATAAAATCAAAGGAATTACTTTTCTAAACTCTTTTAAGAAAATATTTTTTTAAAGTAATAATTTGTGGTCTAAAGCAGTTTTTGTTTCTAATTTCTTCTTCTTCAGGAATAAGATGTGACGTTGTAGTGTGATCGCTACCTAGTGGTCAAACTGAAACGCTCTCCAACAATTGTTGGAGCCTCTACGTTTGAGAATCCATATAACACTGTATTCTATTGACTATCTCATTATTTTGTATATAATAAATAATAATTATGTCTTCAAAACATATATGGATTATTAATTATTTCTAAACAAATGTGTCTAAACGTGTCTATTTAAATTAAATTGAGAGGCTCGATGGAATCTAAAAAAATATATAATGGCGTACCAATCCTAGTTTTAGCTCTCCAAGCGGACAGATATGGAAAACTAGTGTCTTCAAATCCAGACATTACTACCGCTTGATGACATCATCAATAACTGTTGGTCATCTACATTAGTGTGGAGCTGCCAAAATATATAAAAGTTTTTTTTGTTTTAACTTTAGAAAGTCAGGTTAAAATAAAAAGTAATTACCTACATTTAAATGTAAATGTGAAGGTTCTCTTCCAGATCACCCTCCCACCAGTAGGATAGCCAGGCTTACGTCACTATGGCTTCTCCCATAGAAAACAAGTTCAGACACTGCTAAAGCTTCAAATGTCCATACAAATGAAGTAATGGGAAGAAGCTGTGGGGGTAGAGGGAACAATCCAGTTTTGGCCCAAACCATGAAATAAGTTGTGGGATTCCCCAAGGGTCAATTTTAGGTTCTATACGTTTTCATTTGTACATGTTGCCTCTTGGGGATGTCTTCAGGAGACACAGCGTTAACTTTCACAGCTACGCTGATGATACTCAGCTTTACATCGCCGTGTCTCCTGATGACCTTAAACCTATAAACACTCTTTTAAATTGTATTTTAGATATGAAGTTGTGCATGGTAGTGAACTTCTCACAGCTCAACCAGGACAAAACAGAAGTTTTAATCTTTGGTCCTGAAGACAAGAGAAAGAGGATTTGACCACATCTTCAGAATTTCAACCCTTCTCATTGTGTGAGAAATCTTTTTGACTCTGAGCTGAATTTTATTCCACACATTAAAAATGTTCTTAAGACAGGATTTTATCATCTTAAAACATTGCCAGAGTCTCTTTCAAATTTACAATTATAACAGAACTCAACGAGTTCTGACGAGGACCAGGGGGCGGGAACACATTACACCAGTTTTAAAATCGCTGCATTGGCTCCCTGTGCGTTTCAGGATTGATTTTAAGATTCTCTTAATGTTTTTAAGGTCTTGGGCCTTCTTATTTAAGTGACTTTCTTTTAAGATATGAACCCTCGTTGACCCTGAGGTCCTCCGGCACCGGCCTTTTAGTTGTCCCTAAGGTGAGGACTAAAACCTGTTGTGAAGCTTCGTTTTCTCACTACGGTCCTCGCCTGTGGAACAGCCTGCCGGAGAACCTCAGGGCCGCGGAGACCGTAGAGGTTTTAAAGAAGAGGTTCAAGATCCACCTTTTTAACATGGCTTTTAGATAGTCTTAAATGGGTATTTATTTATTACGTTTTAATGAATATTTTTATCAGTATCTAATTTTATTTTTTGCATGAAATTATGTTTTTCGTTCATGTTTTTACATACATTTTAGTATGAGATTTTATTGTCTTAGTTCTAAGGTTTTATGCCCCAGTGTTTCCCTTTGTGCCAAGGGTTACCGGTTCTATCCGGGGACGTTTGTCGCCCCTTCGGAGGCAGTTGGGCTTTTTATATTTTTTCAATAATATTTTCTTGAATCTTGTCATATTCTGGTTTCCATTTTTGTGTTTTCTCTTGTTTATAGTTCCACCAAGTTCAAGTTGCCAATCATCCACTGCTGTATTTATCAATGTATTGATGTGTCTGAGTTTCACATATTCCTTGTTATGCATCTTTGTTATAATTTTTAGTTATTCTTTGTTTCAAAGTTTGTTTAACTTTTATGTTTTGTTTTGTTGTGTTGTAGTTCCTGTCTCTGGCCAGGTTTCCTATATTTGGAGTCCCACTCTACTAGTTCCTGACAGAATGTCCTGAACACTGCTCTCTTGCAGCTGCAATCCACATCATACCAATAAGAAACTTTTCTTGGAGTTGAATTTAAACCATGTGCCAAATCTAGTCCAGTTTCTGTCTGTTCCTGAAGCTACAGACACACCGTGGATGTGGCACATATTCAAGAACACTAAACACACATACTTGAAATGAGTATTAAGCTCATGGTGTTCACACTGGACTAGCGGGGAGGGGCTTCTTCTACATTTGAAACAGGGTTGGTACAAAACTCAATCCAGGTTTTGTCTTTTACAGCTCTATTCCAATAAATGAAAGACTTAGTGTCATATAACTCCACCCACACACAAACCGCAATCAATGAATTCATTATTTTTGCAATCAATGGCCGTACATTTTGTATGTTAAGCCCAACAATGGTTATAGAAACTTGTGTAGCTATACATGAATGTGAGAGCTTTAAATGTACATTTATGTGGGTTTACATAGACTTTTTATTAATAGTGGCTGCTTGAACCGGTATTGCAGAGACCAGTGTGAACATAGCTTGAAAGGGATTACTACCTCTTCAAGTTTCCTGCTGCTGAGGACGGTCACGTGTCTGACTGTGTTCCCTGTCCCTGTGAAGAGTGACTGGTAACTTCTCATTTTCCTGTTGTGTTCCTTTGAGGTTGTCTTCAGGTTTTGCTGTTATTCTGGCCACCCTCCACCAAACTGGTTGAATTTGCTCTTTTAGGGAGGGGTAATGTGAGAATTTGGTTGTTTTTAATTGCATTTTCTTGGTTCCTGTCATGTTCTGGTTTCAGGATTTGTGTTTCTCCTCAGTCATGGTCACACCAGATGCAACCAGCCCTAATTTAAGTATATCATTCTCAGTGTACTTAAAATCTAACTTTGATTTGATTTGACTTAATGTATTTAGATGTCTGGTGTCCAGTTCATCTTTTTTTAGGTCATCTGCTCTGTCCCTCCTTTTGATTATCCATAAATATAACATTTGTTCACATTTACGTGTATTTATTGAAGTTGTTACCAAGACACCAATAAGGATAAACCGAGGAACGGGACTTCTCAAGCAAATCCAGAACATCAAAGAGATTTAATAGAGAAACTAAATCCTTAGATCAAGCGCATAAGACGCTCCAACAAAGAAGACAAAAGGACCCCTCCCTCAATTTTAAAAATAAATGAGATAACCAAAGCAGCTGCGACCATCTCCAGGAAAACCCAGGAGACCGAGCTTCCAGGACAAGTCGCAGCTGATCTGCAAATGAAACCAAGATAAACACCAGACACCAAAACACAAGTGTCAAAACTATAACCCAAGTGTTTTAGTTTTCAAAACAAGCCCAGTCCGCTGTATTTTTGGGTACATCACTGGTTCTTGACACTAAGCAGGCATTAGTGAAGAAAAACTCATGGAAATGAAAACTAGTGAGCTTCTGATCAACATTAATTAACTTATTTCTGATAGATTTTTTTTTTTTTTTTTACTAAAGCAAATCATGAATTATTGGCCCACTGATTATATTTTTGTCTGAATGTTAGTTTCCCAAATAAATCTTGTTTACATGGTAAAATTATGTAATTTCCACCAGGATGTTTCTTCTGGTGGTGACAATTGGCAGCAAGGAGATGGAGTAGGTGGAAAGTTTTGCTGTGAAGACCTTGGTGTCTACTGTATGCAGACAACCTCCTTAAATGCAATGTGCACATGGACTACTTATGCTCTAAACTGTCTTAGAGACTCCACTTATTAAGAAGACTCAGAATTTTGGGTGTAGGCACTAATATCATGGCATGTTTTTATAGTGCTTGACTCACTTATGAGTTACGGCATGGTCGCCTGGTTTGGGCCCGTTACTGTAAAGTACAAAAACAAAATAGAGAGGGTCATGAAAAATGCCATAAAAGTCATTAGGGAGAGAGAGTATTAGTTTCTACAAGAAGTTTACGAGACCTGCGTCGGGGACAGACAAAGAGAATCAAAAACACCCTCCTATCTGCTGCACAGCGAATATGAACTCTTACCATCAGGGCGGCGCTAAAGAGCAATAAGACGCAAAAGCAACGGATACAAACTATCATTTATTCCATCATTCATAGCACAACTAAATAAGTCTGACTAAGCACAGGAGCCCATTTCATCTAAATTATGAATTACTGTACTTACTAGAAATATACCCTGCTCAAAAAAATTAAAGGAACACATTAGATGCATCAGATCTCAATATGAAGTTGCATATCTATATAAATAACGACAGGGCAGTGTCTTGGGAACAAAAGGATGCCAAGTCATTTAATGGAAATAAAAGTTTTCAACCTACAGAGGCTCAATTGTGTAGACACCATAAAATCAGAGTGAAATGAAGATGTGGCAGGCTAGTCCATTTTCTCCAAAACTTCATTTCTGCAACTAAAAATGCTTTTCAGTGTCTTGTGTGGCCCCCACGAGCTTGTATGCATGCTTGACAACATCGCAGCATGCTCCTAATGAGACGACAAATGGTGTCTTGTGGCATTTCCTCCCAGATCTGTGTGAGGGCATCCCTGAGCTGTTGTACAGTCTGAGGAGCAACCTGGCGGCGCCTAATGGACCCAAACATAATGTCCCAGAGATGTTCTATTGGGTTTAAGTCAGGGGATCGTGAAGGCCATTCAATTGTTTCAATTCCTTCATCCTCCAGGTACTGCCTGCATACTCTTGCCACGTGAGGCCGGGCATTGTGGTGCATTAGGAGGAAACCAGGACCTACTGCACCAGCGTAGGGTCTGACAATGGGTTCAAGGATTTCATCTGGATACCTTATGGCAGTCAGAGCACCATTTCCTAGGAAGTAGAGGTCTGTGCGTCCCTCCATGGATATGCCTCCCCAGACCATCACTGACCCACCACCAAACCTGCATGTTGAACCACGTTGCAGGCAGCAGAACGTTCTCCTTGTCTTCTCCAGACTCACATCTATCACAGGTGCTCAGGGTGAACCTGCTCTCGTCTGTGAAAAGTATAGGGCGCCAGTGGTGGACTCGCCAATTCTTTAGCAAATGCCAGTGGAGCTCCACGGTGCTGGGCAGTGAGCACAGGGCCCACTACAGGACGTGGGGCCCTCAGGCCACCTTCATGAAGTCTGTTCCTGATTGTTTGGGTAGAGACATTCACACCAGTGGCCCTCTGGAGATTTTGGAAACAGAAGCTTCAGATTAATATGGAAATTAGATTTTAAGACCTTTAGGTTGGAGATTTAGGTTAAAAACTTCATAATCAAAAATAATCATAATCTAAATTTCTTTTTTAAATAAAATTGATTGTCCATGGGTACTTTCAAAACAATATTTGATTTGGTTAAAAAAGGCGATTAGATTCATTTTCTACTAAGGTGAAACTTTATGGACATTTTATTTTTGTTGATGCTTCTAATCACGTGACTTTTATCATATTTGAAAGATGACATTTAAAAGGTGATGCTAAAAACAAACCTGCTCTTCTTCCAGTGCGATTTTCTTGCCAGCTTTTTTGCAGTCGAGCGTGTGATTGGTTTAAAAAAAAAAAAAAAAAAAAAAAAAAAAAAAACATCTTTACACTTGTGAAGCTGACCGTGCTTCCATGCAAGAGCGGTTGCGTAACACTCACAATACCGGCGTCTATGAAGTCGCCAGTGGCGGCAACACGAGAGGTGAGAGACGCATCACGGATCGGATGTCAACACATCCTTTGCGCACATTTCCACAACTTACAGAGCCGCTCCGACAGCCGGAAAGTGTTTAGTTGGTCCAGTGATTTCATTCATTCATAGGTGGTGGGGGGGTCCTCATAACGTGGGGCCTGAATATTCATGAAAAGCGCCTTGAAACGTCAGGACGCAGCGGCTGTTCTCTCTGACTGAGCCGGAGCCGGAGCCGGAGCCCGGCCGCACATCTCCCCGCAACGCCGGCGTTTGACGACCAATCTGCTCCCACCGCAACGCTGACAATGGAAGCAGCACAGGGTGGAGGAAGGAGGAGGAGAGGCGGGAAGAGATAGAGGAAAACAACAGGGAAGGGTTGAGAAACGCCGCCTCCTTTTTTTTTTTTTTTTTTTTTTTTAGTTCCTCGGGTTTGCAGAGCGGGACGGAACGGCTTTGTCCGTAAAGAGGAGCAGTGATAGCAGGCGTCAGACATTCAGACACATCGCCTTTAGAAATAATATTTAAAAAAAACAAACAAAAAAAAAAAAACAAAACTGGCCACTCATCCATCTGTGAGGGAAGACATGTTTTTTGCTGTTCAGGAGGAGGATGCTTTCTCTGGCGTCATTTCACGTTTATAATATGTAGCGGGATCGACGTGTGCGGGGTGGGAAGCTCCGAAAGCTCATCCGTGGACGGAAGAGACGTTGAAGTTGCGCGAGAAGGCGGAGATGGCAGCAGGAAGCGAGCGCATCCTCCGGAGCTGTCCGTGGTGCTGAAGCCGCCAGTCCGCTCCGACCTTCCCCAGCTCCACAGCGCGGGCGCGCGCGCGCACGGAACAAGCTGCTGGGCTGGACTCGAGGCAGCCAGCGCCGACACCTCGTTCATGGCTGTGGCACGAAAAATCAAAACTTTGCTGACCGTCAACATCCTGGTGTTCGTGGGGATTATCCTGTTCTCGGTGTACTGCAGGATCCAGGACCGATCCGAGGAGCTCCTCCAGATGGGGAGGATTTCTGAGCAGAGGTTGCGAGCCAGGAATGGAAAAGTTTCCAACTTAGTGGACAGACAGTCCATTCTTCAGCGGCTAGAGAGGCTGGAGGACGTGGTCTACAATCAGCTGAACGGTAGGAGCACAGAAAAATCAAAGCGACACTTTTCAGCTCATCTCATCCAATAAATCACTCTCATTGTTTTATTTTTACTGATAAATACTCTTCATCAGCCTTTAACTGTTACTCCATCTGCTTTTGATCCGATGCCTTAATGGATCTGTATTATTTACATGAGATCCTGATTCAGTCTGACTCAAAGTCATTCGCCTGCCTCAGCTGGAGGAACTCCATATGAATCCAGAGCTTTGAAGGAGTCTGATGTAATGGATTTTCAGCAGAATGCTTTATTGTGAGCCCATTAGTCTGGGATTCATACAGAGCCTCTTTTTTCTTCTTTAAATCATCTCCCTCTTTCACATCTGGTTTTTCTGTGAAATATCCTTACATCAGGTGGCAGAAACAGCGTTTCCTCATAAAGAAGCTTACACTTTTACTTTTTTTAATAATAGAAATGACAGAATTTGACAGTTCTTTGTCATTTTTTTATGTAATGATGTAAACAATGACTTCGTGTAGGAGTTATGCATGCTTTCACTTATACTAATTTATGGTACATCAAAAAAGTGAATGTACTAGAACACATGCGTGCTTTTTTTTTTTACCCAAAATTCTCAAAAAACACATAAATCCTTGAGTATTCTTAAATGATTAAAGTTATTTTTTTTAAAAATACACTGCATTTTACTTTTACTATAGATGTAAAGTGATGCGGATCTCTCTGCACATAGAGTGATGAAGGTGTGGTATGGAAAATAAAAATATGTTTATTGATTTTAGTCTTATTCAAACCAATCCCGTTAGAAAAGAATTGCCTCAAATTGAATGAACCGTGTTGCTTAATTCCAGATACTTAAATTAAGAAATAGGAAGTAAACTATTCGGTGTCAATGTTCTAAATTGAATGTTTTGATGTAACTACACTTGTACTTATATGTTATATGGCAAATATTATTCACTCTTTTTTGCTTTATTTAACAGCAATAAGAACTTGTTTGATTTTTTTGTTTAATGGAAATTTAAAGAAATGAAGAAAAAATGTGTGAAAAGCTAAAAAAAAAATCCGTCATTTTTGAAACTCTCCAAACATGTATGTGTCCGTGTATGATGACCTGATAGAAAGAATGTGATTTCAAATAAGGCGCCATCGTACATCAAGTTTGGACCCAGAATCTGGGTTAGGATCATAACCCAGATTCTGGGTCCGCACGACCCAACATCAGTCAGTTAGTTTATACGTCGAGACATTTCTATGGTCGTTTGTGGCGTCTCGAAGCAGATTTGAATAGTTTCTGCCTCTCTATGACGCTCTGTCTTCTGTTTCCCACTGATGGAACACTGCCTCGTAACCGATTAACACTGATTGAATAAATGACATTTGCAACTGCCCATTCAATTCAACAACTCTGCATTCTCCAGCGACGTTCTTAATTAACCAATTAATGGCTAAAATGTTATTGTCCAAAGTCCCATGATGCATCTACCTTCTGCTGTCAGGTCTGTGGTGCGCCATGGGGAAATCTGTAAAGCCTCATTTCTTTTAGGAGATAATAGTTTGTGTTTAGATTTAATTCTGTTTTTTTTTTTGGTTTAATCCAAGCCAAAAACAAATAGATGGAACAGGTGGGAGGGAAATGAGTCCTTTGACAGGAATGAGATTACAGCTGGGGCTGCTACAGAAACACTTTAGTGCAGTGTCATCAACAGATAGAAACGCTACGGCTCTCTGAGTCGCAGATCAAAAGGCTCAGCGAGTCCATAAATCCCTGATTGTTGAAATAGAAATTCCAGCCAGCGCCGGCCTTGAGCGCGTTGTCTGCCGGCGTTTTAAACATTTATTTTGTCGTTGTTGGGAGTACAGTACTGTAACTCGAGCCAGTGTGGCTCAAAGGTCGTGTTCACATACTGGATTAAAAAATAAAAACATCAGATCTTTTACCGGGTCAGGTTGGGTTTCAGTGTGGGGCAGGGGTGGAGCTACAACCCTTTGGATGAAGAGGGGGGGCAAATGAGAACAATTTGTTTCTTGTTATTAATATTAAAACATTATTATAAAATTACTAATAATTAAAGAAGCCGGTATTGATCATTTCCTAATCTTTAGTGATAATAATACTAATATTGACTCAAAAATGGGGGGGGCAAAGCTTTTTTTCTGGATTGTCCCCCTTTAGTCCCTCTGTAGCTCCGCCCCTGTGTTATTTTAGTGCAATAATTGTTTAGAGTTCAGACTAAAGCGTAAAACGAGTTCGTAGATTTCTTTTGAAAAAATCTGTTTTGCTTTTATAGTTAATATTAAAGATGGAAAATGTTCAAATGTGACATTTAAAAGCGTTAAAATTCATTATAAATCTAAAAGCATTGGCTCCAGATAACACAGCAGAATGCTTCAGTTTCCAGATTGTAGGAGGGTCATTAAGAGATGAACAACTTTAAACTACTACTTTTTCACATTATCAAAGTATATTTTAATCATAATATGAATGGAGCAGATTGTTTATAGTAGTGGGGAACTTTTAGTGTTCAGTTTTGTCTTTGACATACCCCAATCCTTCAATACCACTGATCTGCAGCCTTTAGTACTTCAAGAGCCGTCCACGTCGATTTCTCACTCAACACAACCAAGTATGAGCCACGAAGTCTGAATTCACCTGGTAGAGAAATAAGACACTGATTTGTATTTGTGTCATAGTAACTATTTTGAAAAATATATGTGAACTGCTGGTTTTTTTGTTTTTTTTTTACATAAATCAAACAAATAATGGGTAAATATCTGTTTTTCTTTTCAAAGTATGAAATATTGAAATTTTGAATATGAGGTTTTGACTGAAGTTCACATGACCTTTCAAAATAAAATACATCCTTTTTCACATGGGATTAGTTGTTCATCTGAGCAAAACATTTTTACATTTAATAAATCAAAATTGAATCAAAGCTAATTAAGTGACTTACTTTATTTTTAAACCATAAGGCACACTTTAAAATCCTTGACTTCATTCAGAAATTGAAACTCTGCCTCGTAATTCAGTCCACCTTAACTTTAGTTGTGCTTACTGACTTCAAGTTGGTTTCCTGTTGCACACGCCACACAAGAAGGATTTAGTTCATCTTGTGATATGTTTGTCCTTTAACAGTTTTTGAAAGACCTTTTTTCTTTTCTTTTTTACTTCTAAAATGAAATATATATATTCTTTAACTAAAGATCCACAATGGAGGGGTTAAGGAGACACACGTGACCCCGGAGCCTCAGGTTACGGACCTCCGGTTTAGGCGGAGAAAAGCAGCTTTTCATAGCAGCTTTTCATAGCAGCTTTAGACTGATAGTCAACAAATTGCTAAAGTAATGTTTTGCATAAGGGTGTAAATTTGCTTTTCTCCATGACATATTAACTTTACTGCTGTAAAGTGTTGCATGTCAGTGCCGAAACCGCATCTCTGTTTCAGAATCCATTGGAATTAATTGGCATAAGCGGCTGAAGAGTTACAGTAATCAAATCAAAGTCAACACGCGAGCTAAAGCTGTGATTTAAACTTTCTGAAGCTCTTCTATTTGGTATTGGTTTTCCAATTGTTGAATTTTATATTGCGTAGAAATGGTTTTTGCTATTGAGAATGTTTGATCCAGGGCAGGATCACCCTCACTTGCCACTCCATTTTTTGAGTCAGTATTAGAACATTAGTGACATAATTATTGTCAATAAATCATCAATAAAAGATTTTCCAAGCATTTTTAAAAGTACCTTTAGATAAAAGAATTGCTGCTTAAATACTCATAATAATATTAAAACTGGTAGAAATATATGTTTTATCCTTTCATTTGTAATAGCTTTCCACTCTGCAGTTCTATTTGTCCTCCTTAAAGTCTTCAAGCCCCTTCCTGATACCCCCCGCCCCATTCTAGCTCCGCCCCTGGTTTGACCAGAGCACATCAAAAATCTGGCAGCACCTGGTGAAACTCTGCAATCTACAATCAAAAAAAAAAAAAAAAAAAGAAACTGTGTCGTGACTTGATTCGTTTCGTCTTTGTTCATCCAGTAGAGGACTCTGAATCAGTCCATTGTGATCTGACCTTTAACCCCGCAACTGTTCAGTTACACTCCAGCATCTGCTTGACAAAAGTGTAGAGAAGCAGTTTGTTGGAAGGAGGTTTCAGAGCTTCATGGCCCCCAAAGTACTGCAAGTGTGTTTTTGCAAAATCATGTTAGTATGCTGCAGCTAAACAGCTATTGGACCTAAATAGCTCTGTCTCTTTGAGTTATGTTTGGCGTCTGGGATCCGGCCAGCAGGCAGGGCTGTTCAAACAGCACAATGCATCCTTTCGCTCACTTCACCTAGACTAAAGACTTTCAATCTAACTTTAAATTAAAGATTTAAATTGTGATGCATGTTAAAAAATTACGTTTTTTTTATATATATTTGATTTATTTTTACATTTTCTGGCAAACCGACTGCAAAACAGCCACTTTTTCTAAAGTTAGATAGTCGGCTGGTTTAATTATTTTCAGAGCAGACTCCCCCGAGCAGCTCAGTTTTAGTTCAAGGATCTGAGTTGAGTCTGCAGGTCTCTCCTAGGAGCAGCGAGAAACAGTCACTTCCTGATGGAAGACAGGAACAGGTCACCAGCTAAGTGCAATGCTGGCAGAGCTCCATGCCTCCCAGTCATCATGAGAATATAAAAACACTGGCAGGAAACTACGAGTCACAAGTCATGGAGGATTATTATTAAAGACTTTTCATTTTATGGGGACAATTCATAGGTGGGACTAAAAATGATCTGACAACAGTATAAATGTGATCATATAGCCCAAAACAAAAACGTCATTGTCAGTTGTTTTCTTCTGATTGTTTAGATTCTCAGTCCCAACTGTTTGGTTCAGGCCTCCTCTGTGTCACTTTTGACGTTTTTGGTGAAAAACAAACACGACTTATATTTTATTCCCCAATTTAATTTATAATGTGGTTCTGGAGATAAACGTCTGAGTCATTCATCCACTGAAACCTCCAAGCTAGCAGAGTTAATAAAAAAACTCCATAAAAAAGAAAGTTTAAGTTTCACCCCATTTTTTTTTAAATCTGTTGCATCTTAAAAGTTGGATGAGACTGAAACTGGCGTCCAAATTCTTTAGCTTTGACAATTATAAGGTAAGGGAAAATCTGTATCACATTTAAATGGTTCCTATGCAAAATCTAGGGTACAAATAACATTTAAAGCAACTGCAGATATTTGACAGAGGATGACGATAAACTGTACCCTCCACAGTTAAGGGAAACCTAGAGGCCGAAAAATCCATTTTCTCCTCATCCAGGTTGTGAAAATAGTATCCAAAATGTAGTTGTAATCTTTTTAAAAATTTATCTTTTTTCAATCCTTTCACTCAAAATTTTTTATTTTCATATTTCTAGGAGTTTAACTAAAACTCAAAAGTTAAAAATATCCCAAGTTGAGTTGATTTGAACCCAACTCTGAGGTCAAAAAGGGACTCACAATTTTTTTTTTAAATATAAAAACTCAGGAAAAAACATAAATTTGTAAAGCTTCGAAAAGTAACCCCGAAACATGAATAGAAATTGTTGTTTGAAGTGTTTTGTTCCAACATTTTAAATGGCACTCATTATTTGCCCGTTTTTTTCTCTATTATTTCTGTTTGAAATGGTACGTTTTTATGGCTTTTTCTTTGTTTTGCTGAAATATTTGGTCTTGACCAGCACCGACCACGTGACACTCCGTGTCGAGTTTTGCCTGAAATAAGGCTTTCTTCTAACAGACAGCTCTCCCGTTTGACCATGTTTGCTGTCAATCAGCCAGAAAAATAGCTTGTTAGGTCTACAAGCAGACAATACTGTATGGATTCCTCTGTGTGAGGATTTGTTCAAAAACAACAATGGAGAGGTGATGCTATATATGGACTTCATACATCAGTATTTAAATACTCTGCATGTTTGATCTCACAAAGTACTTTTTTAAAAAAGTTATGAAATAGTGAACCTTTGTTTATAGTTTTTGCAAAAAAAAAAAAAAATGTATTAATTTAAAATGTTTGGCTCATGACCACAAAGGACAAAATCATTTTGGAAACTGGATGTTTTTTTTAGCATGAAGAAGATGATGTGAGGTTAAACTATTTTTTTTATTATTAATAATAGATTTGCTTATTCCTGAATAATTCTACTTAGTTTCTGGCTATATTTCTCAAACGTACGTTTTGCGATCCGTCTTTCTCCACATATCAGTTCAAATTTGCAAGACAGACGGGAATTGTATTTGTGCAGATACTCTGACCGAGGCATGATGGGATCCGTGTGTGTATTGTTACAAAGTTTTTTATTTGGACAGACCACGAATTGTTTTTCAGGCCGGAACAGGAGAAGTGCACTGAGAGGAGGACTCAATGCACTGATGACTATTACCATCAATATGAAGTAATTGCCCATTTCCTCTGCTGTTTATTGCCTACCGATGGCATACCAGGGGAACCAATTAGAATGGAAGGACGTAAACAAGTCAGAGAATTCCTGTTTTATTGTTGCCTGATGGACGGTCACCGGGCTCCCCAAAAGTAAACAACAATCAAGAGTTCTTGTAGCTTGGTGTTGAGGGTGATCACAACAACACGCCACAGCTGACGCCATCAGTCTGGAAGCAGTCACCTCTCAACTTGTCAACACTACACACCGGAGCGGAGCTACAGGGGGTAATTTTAAGTCAATATTGGTACAACGCTTGACAAAGATTAAGAAATCATCAATACAAACTTCTTTAACCATTACAAACATAAAAAAAAGGTTTTTTTTGCCTCTATGTTGTGTGCTGGCCAATCTGTGGCGTCAACCCCTTGGCATTAGCCATTAGCTGGTTCTATGCTATAGCAGGAGAACTATAAATTATTTGAAAAACTCATGTTTTAGGAAAATAGTCTCAACTGATCTACCTATATACCACGGATCACGATTAATGACGGCTAAATGTATTTGTTGGATCTGAAGAATTCCAAGTTTCCCTCAATTATTTTAAATAATTATAACAATTGAAATTATATTTTTAAAAATTTGGTTTAAAAATAAGGATCACGTTTAGTAGGTAAAATTTGTTGAAATCCATCTATCTTTTTCTGATCATCTGGAACCGTGTTGCAGGAAAGCAGTTTAAGCAAAGATGTCCAGACTTCCCTCTCCCTGGCCACTTCCTCCAGCTCCTCTGGGGGAAAGTTTCACCTTCAGACCAGCCGAGGACATAGTCTTGCGTGTCTTAAGAACTCCCTGGGGCCTCCATCCAGCTGGACAAGCCCGGAACACCTCCCACCTTAATGGATGTTGAGGAGAAGCGGCTTTACTCTGAGCTTCTCACCCAATCTCTCACGGAATGTCCAGCCACCCCTCCAGAGGAAACTCATTTCAGTCGCTTGTAGTCAGGATCTTGTTCTTTCAGTCACGACCCAGAGGTCAAGATCATTGGTGAGTACTGGAACAAAGATTGAGCGGTAAATTTAAAGCTTCACTTTCTGGCTCAGCTCTCTTTTCACCACAATGGACCAGTACAGCGACCACATAAGAACGGACGCCGCTCCATTCCACTTGTCGATCTCACACTCCATCTTCCCTCACCCATGAACAAGACCCTAAGATATTTAAACTCCTCCACCTGAGGCAGGATGACTCAACCCATGGAGAGAGGGCAAACTACCTTTCTCCGGTCAAGAACCATGACCTCAGCAGGGCTGTGACCGCTTCACACTCTGCTGCAAACCGCTCCAATGCATGCTGGATGTCCCGGCTCAATCAAACCAATAGGACAACATCATCTGCAAACAGGCAGAGAAGAAATCCTGTGGAAGGAGATTTAAACTTGACACAGTGGAAATCAAGGTGATAGAATCACACTAGTGGAGCAAGACAGAATAGATTTAGGCTGAATGATTAATTTTTTTTGAACAAAAAGCCTTAAAATTAGATTTTAATTGTTCTTAAAAAGGTCTTAAAATCCTTAGATTTAACTGTGGTGAAACACTGTGCATCATTTAAGAAAAAAAAGATCAAATAAAGAAGGATTTTTACAATTTTTTTTAGCATTGATGTAGGTTACTAAATAAATATAAACCAAATGTAACATGTATCTAAGCAAACATAGATCTAAATATGGGATGTCTTTTGAGATCTCCTATTGTTTCTTTATGTTGCTTTTACAAATCTTTTGAGTGCAGTCAAACATACACAAATATTAACAAGTTTCTCTATTTTTCATTGTGAGGCATTTAAAAAGTGTTAAAACATGAAGAAATGTGTGTTTGTGACAAATCTGAAGTCGGCTTTAAGACAATATATTTGGTGACAACTTTTCAATCCTCAAAACTTGATTGAACAAAAGTGGTTTTGTTGGCATGTCAAGATCAAATGTGACATGTTTATTTGTTTATTAGCTTTTTGGACATAAACTCTAACTGCAGCAGCCTTCAACAGCAGCAGCAGCGTCACACAGAGATGTTTGCTCTGGCATCATTAAAAACCACAGTTTGGAAAGCAAGTAGGTCACTCATACTGAGTGTAAAAGAACAACTTTTGGCGGATATTTTGTGATATTTAGTCCGTTTTCTTCTAAGTAAACATCTGTTTTCTGCTTTCAACCCTCTTCATGCAAGAGTGCAGAGTGTGCATTCGTCTGTTGCAGATGAACCAGAGGTGGCGGGCTCTCCTGTTGTTACCTATTCTTGTGTGAGCTGAAGCAAGTGTAGCTGGATCCATGTTCACACAGTCTTCTGCCTCACTTCTTTGATTTGGCATCAAGCTTCATAGAAAAAAAATCCTTTGGTGTTACTTTTAAGTTGTTTGAAACTTGAATCTGTCGATGCAAACTTCTGTTCGTTCATGGCAATCAACCGCAATGGAAATTGTCCAATGCTTTAAAAAAAAATTATGTTTGTCTTAAATTGGAAATTGATTCAGAATTCCAAAATGCATTGATGCAAAACCAAATGATTGTTTTGGGAATTTGGGAAGGGGAGCTTTGAAAGTTTCAGCAATTTGTAAAAAAAAAAAAAAAAAAAAAAAAAAAAAACATGTCACCAAAATCTTGGCAGGATGGTCCACAGGGGTTGAAAAAAAGTTCTTTGACGGATTGATTAAGTAGTTCAGACTTTCAGAGAGGAGGATTTCTGAACAAAGAACTTGTCAGGTTGAAAGTTTGTTAAAGGACCTCAGTGCAGTGAGCAGAGCCAATTCATCAAATAAATCAAAGAAGAAGATCCCAAATGACATGACTTACAACTACATTTACTGAAACACGACAAACAAGTGGTTCTAAATCCTTCTAAAAGACAGCCAATATTTAGATCTTGTCTTGAAAAAGCTAAATGAGACCCATCATGTAATCAAAATCCTCTGGGATTAGCTAAAATAGGCTCATATACTTGACAGGAAGTGATGGACATGTTCATTTTTTTTTAAATAAGTATCTTTATTCACCAAAACGTCAGTGGCGCCACTTTTTTTCTGATGCTTTCATGGCTGTCCATCAACAAACAAAAAGTCTGTACCAGCAGTATTTATGATCAATTTATGAAGGAATTAAACAGTGGACAAAATGCCTCTCGACTCGACTTGGACTAAAAAAACAACATTTATTTAGCTTAAAATGCTGAATATTAGCAAACAGGATGTTCAGATGTTAAATGCATGTGTTGAGAATGTAATAAATACATTTAAAATGCTGATGTAATGGTCACAGGGGTATGAAATCAGGCATGCAGACTGTTTTTCAGTGAATTCCTGCCATGAGATGCCACCTGTGGATGAACATCTGAGTCATGTAATGCCTTACTATTATAAAATAACAATACAGTAGGGAATGCTTTCTGAAAAACAGGAAGAAGTGATCTGTAAGGGCTTACAGCGCACTTGTCATGGTCTGTGGTTTTAGTCATCACTTTGAACAAATAGGAGATAAAGCTAAGATGAAACATCTACAGATTGATGACAAACGAGCTGTCCGGTATGTGTTGGTAAGCATTTGCATGTTTTAAATGTTTGGGGAGGGGTTTTATTATTTAAAGGTAATCTAAATGCTTCTCCAAGTCCCAACGACACGCATGTGATGCCGCTCTTCTCCGAGCACTCAATATTTCATAAATCTGCTCCAGCTTTGCAAACCAACACGTTAATTTCATTTTCTTTAAAAGATTGCCGGGTCCCGTCTTCCCGCGATCATCAATATTTAGACCTCAGCTGCACCACTTTGGACCGACAGACATCCACTCACGCTCTTCAATAATTCAATCAAATGGGGTCATCTTTGAAACTGAAATTGTTTTGGTCCCCCCCCATTTATTTATATATACACACACACAAGTCACATTCAACCTGGATGTTATGTGTATAATTCATAGCTTGTCAGACGTTTCTGGTATCATATTATAAATTGTGAGGGAGGAACCAGTAAAACGAATGCTCTTCTAGACATAATGTAATTGTTCCCTCTTGTGTTTATTTAAATTCAACATCTTTTTCTTATGTTTTCATTTATTTATTTTTTAGTTCAGTTCATTTTTATCTAATTTTATTTGTTTTTTTGTTTTATTTATTGATTTTAGTTAATTTTTATCTTTAATTTTTATTTTAACATCTATTTTTTGTTTATTTTTATATTATTTTATTAATTTTAGTTTTTTTTCTAATTTTATTTTAATACGTTATTAGTCCAGTTTTTTTTTTTTTTTTTTAATTTAACTATTTATTTATTTAATTTTATTTTATCTATAAGTCCTCCTGAAACCATTCCCATCAGTCTGGATAGGAATGAAGTCTTGATAGTTTAAGTAATGGATTGAGCTGCTTAATGTTAAAATAACAGTGGACAAACAAGGATGTCTGTAAATTGACTTTCATTGAGCACAAGTATTGAAACTTGAAAATTGTCGTACATTTTTGAGGACCTGCTTCACATTGTTTAACACTGTGCTAATTACAGCAGAATGGAAGCAGTAAAGAGCTTTCCGTGGTTGTCCGTCCCCGTGACACTCGTCTGACTTGCTGCCTTCATGAACAGTGATTCCCTCACAGGAAGAGCAGTTTAACTTGCTCAGTCACAGAGGCAACAAAGCTTGTAATCCCCCATGCTGCTTTTGTTGGTGTGAAGCTTCAACCACAGGTGGACACAGTTAATCTCACAGACTCACACACGTGAATTTTCTAAACTCTTTTAAGGAAATATTTTAAGTTACCATTTGTGGTCTAAAATACAATTTCATTTATTTTTTTTCTCATACTTTTCTCTTCTTCTTGAATAAGGTGTAATGCTATAACGTCATCGCCACCTAATGGCCAAACTGAAACGACCTCCAGAAGAGGCAGAACAATGTTAGATCTTTGCTGTTTGAGAATCCATGTAACACTGAGGTATTAAGAATCTCATTATGTTTTCACTAATACATTTTACAGTACGTCAACTGTATCAGATTAAAATTAACATCTTATTAAAATATAAATAGATTATTACTGGATTTCTAAACTCAAAATTTCATTGAATTGAATTGAATTGAGTGGATTGAAAGAATAGAAAAAAAATCGGAATCGAGTTCTGGAAATTGTTGGCAATATCCAGCCCTAGTTATTTTTGACAGTTTTATTTGCCATAGATGTCATCGAGTCACTTTTAGATTGCTTTTTTCACAACAAAAAATATATTACAGTTTTGCAAAGAATTCCAACTCTTCCTGTTCCTTTATACATTTTTGTGTTATTTCATGGTGGAGCTGTGTGAAGCATTTGAGATGCTTTTGTCCACTAAAGGCATTTTAAAATGAAAGCTGCCCTTGTGTCAGGTTGGTATTTGACTAAATCAGGGATCTGAACCTTTCACACTGAAAAAGCCATTTGGGTCAGTTTCTTTTACGTCCGAAACTCAGCAGGAGCCACAGAGCTCTACATTATTTAGAAAAATGCACTTTAGCCATGTTCCTTTATTCATTTATTTATAAAATGTAGCATTTAGATATTAACAGCATTGTAACACATTTATGTCACAATTTTAACTGATTTATTTTTGACAGCTGCACATAAAGGTTACTTAAAAAAAATCAAATACATGCGATGTCAAATGAGATCCTCCCGCTGCAGAAGATTTACTTAAATAAAAAAAAAAGCAAAAAAGTCAACTCAAACATAATATTTGTTTAATTAATGTTTAATTTAAATTAATAATTAATATAAAAACTTGATTAAATTAAGCAAATTAAAGAAAACAACAGCTACTATTACTTTTTATATTGTTCTCATTTTTCTTTAAACCCAAAGAGCCACAATGGAGCGCAAACAGAGCTCCAGCGGGCTGCAGACCCCTGGACTTATAGATTCACATTTTTGAGAAGTATGGATGAAGTGTGTGCTGTATGAAGGTTTGAGAGGTTTTCTTTCACTCCAACACCTGGCAGAACTTCTGCATCATCAGATCAAAGTTTACCTCTCAGTTGTGTCCTCTTTCTTTGTTTGCCGCTGGAATCGGATCTCACATGTTGAATAAAGTATTTGCTGTACATAAAAGTAATGTGCATTGACCTATTTCTGTAGTCAAGAGAAGCTCAACAAAGCCTTTGGTTGTTCTGGAGCAGCTCAGCTCAGAGTATTGGGAAAAATAGTCAATTTCAAGCAGGAAAAAAAGAGACAGTCTTTCATGAAATGTTCTTTGCAGATTTGATTGTGATCAGACTGCTTCACCATACAAAAGAGAAAAAAGTTTTGATAATTTTTTTTGTCTCTTCTTTATTCTTTTGTGTTCGTGTGATCTTTGCATCGAAGTTTCACTTCCAACCATAAAACTTTTGCAGTTTTTGCCTTTCATGATGATGAAATAATACCTATCTACATCACATGTCAAAGTAAAGGCCCGGGGGCCAGGTCCGGCCCTCCAGACCATTTTATTTTATTATTATTTTGGGTATGATGTCATCTTGCACTTATTTCAAACTTGTATAATTTTGACAGATTACATTTTCATTGAAAGTTATTTACGGTTTATATTGATTTATTCTGGAATAATATTCATGCCTGTCTTTCTTTTTCATAGCAATGTTAAAAAGTTACATTTTTAAAGTTTTACAAATTTAGTTTTAGTGTGTTCAATAAATGTTTATCCTATTCGGCCCAGTGTATTTTGGATTTGACACCCCTGATCTACAGTTAAACAGCAGAATTCATGTATTTTCTCCCCCTCAGACAGAGACAGTCAAGTATGGAGATAAATTGGGGCCAATATTGTTTAAAACCCAAATAAAACAAATTGAAAAAAATATTGGTGTTTAGCCAAAATAAATTCAAATGCTCATCATAAATTCAAATTTTCATCCTCAAATTTTTTATTTTTGTTTCAAAACTCAAAATTTCAATTACAAAACTTTTTTCAGTTTCAAATCTTTTTGTCATTTTCAGCTTTTTTTTTCTAATCTGAAAATGTCAGTTTCCAGTTTTTGGCCCCGTTGTGGCTCGTTGGAGTCGGGGGTAACACAAAAAACCAGTCAAAATTGATGAGAGTGGTCACTTCAGTCCCGGTGCATTCACTGACTGAGAACTGTGATAATTACAGTCAGAAAATGTCCATATGGTCTGTACTGTCATAGTCCAAAGCTGTGCTAAGACGGGTGTAAAAAGCAGTTTTATCGCGTTTATACTCTGTTGTAGCCTGTTCAGTTGTGCTACACACAGGCATTGAAAACGTATCTATGTTTCTGAAATTTTCTAATTTGGAAAAAAAAAGGAAATTGAACTGTAAAACGTTTCAGACATTTAATTTTTTTTTGGCCAAACACCCAATATTTTTTTCAGTTTGTTTTATTTTGGTTTCAAACAATATTGCCCCCAATTTAGCTCCGTAGTGAAGCGGAATTGAGCGGAGAATGGGAAGCACAGCTGGTAGACTCTGTCCGGCTTCCAAGACTCACACAGGAGCATTAAGCCGCTGCGCCGTTGGAGAATCTGTGTTGTTGTGACACAGAACCGCGCCAGATGTCTGGTTCACGACGTGAACCCCATCTTTACTTGATAAAATGCCACCGCGCTGACCACTTCGGGGCTGGGAAAAGTGAACCATTCAGCTCCAATCCTCAGGATTTAAGGCCATCCAAAGGCGGTGATCATCACGCCGCGACTCCTGGAGGGCTGCAGCCCGGAGCTGAGCTCTTCATTGGTATGCACGGTTTACGGTCTGTGTGTCCATCTGTTGATATGGGGAACAGGCACTGCTCGATTATTATGTAGAGGCCACACCGGAGGCTTAGCTGGCATAGCAATGATCTGACATTATCCTGCAGTTTTATGGAATTTTAATTAGTTCGACACTATAGAAGGCCTTCCAGGGACCCAGGACACGGTTCTCTGAGGACAGCACTCTGACACTTAGGAAATGAGCACAAACATGCTGCCATCTGGGGGTTATTGAAGGTTATTAGTAAACAGTTTTAATCTTTACATTCTTTAAATATTACATTTTTGTACATTTTTTTTTTTCTGTTTTACGGGTCTTGTCAAAATAAAAGTGTTTTTGCTTAGCAAAGGAAATCTTTAAAAAAAAGTGTTCATGTTCTTTGATTTACGGTAACTTTTCAACTGTTCAAGCAATCAACGTAATTCCACTAGATTCTGAATCTGCTGGAAAGACATTGATCGTGTTAACGGTTAAAAAGTTACAGTACATTAAAGATTTTGTGTTTAAGCGTCACCGGCAACGCCTCCAGTGTTAAAGGGTTAATACAAATTGAAATACTTTATTTCTAATGCATGGTGTTGATGGAAACCAATGAAAATCGTGTTTATTATGTTTTTGTCTCCTTTTTCTTAAGATGGAGGAAGAAAATTACACTTTAAATCATAATTCTGAGTATTTCTTTATTCAAATCCGTCATGATTCAGTGCTTTGGTTTTGTCATCTTCTGTTTTCTCTGTCAGTCTCACCATGTTCCAGTTAATCATCCACAGCTGTCTTCATTTAGTTAATCAACCTCAGTGTATTTAAGTCTCTGGTTTTCAGTTCTCATTGTCAGGTCATCTGCTCATTTATGTTCTGTCCCTGCACTGGTTTGTTCTCCTGGGTTTTTGTCATGTTTAAGTTACTTTAGTAAATGTTTATGTTTCTGCCACCAAGTCTGGTCTCCTGCATTTGGGTCCTCCACCACCATCCCTGACAAAATCATTGTGAATCAGAAGCAGAAGATAAAATTCTGTTTGAAAAAGAGCTTATTTGTGACATTGAGAATATGGAAGAGCTTCCTGCTCCGCTCCATTCTGATACATCCAGTTTCAGACAAATAGCTTCATGTATGTCTTTAGGCGTGTTTGAGATCATGCAGGCGGACCCGGCGCTGCGCAGATCGCCTGGATTACGGTGCATGCTGGTTAGTTTCTGTCACCGACGTCACATTTGCGACGACATGAAGTATCGCGACAAATGGGCGGGTTCAAGGCGCCTTCCTAAGCCAGCGCAGCCAGAAAATAGGTACTGCGCTGGCTGCAAGCCGCCTTGATGACTACAAAACAATGCATTGTGGGAAACGGTGTCCCGAAAGTTTTTGTAGTTGAATGTGAAATAACTGGCGCTAAATGAAGGAAATATGTGTATGTTCTTACTTTTTCTGGAAGGTAGTGAATCGCTGATGAAAAAATATACAAGATTTTAAATAATTTGTGGTTATTTGTGTCATAGTTGTCTTGAAAATGAACTTTAATTATTATTTTATCTATTTATTTGAGACTGTGCACATGTAATGAATCCCCCGACTATTTTTTAATCTGTTTTACTCTAAGAGATGTAAAAAAATACTATAAAAGACATAACAGCACAGATCATACTAGGAGGAGTGGCGTATTAAAATTCAGCCGAATGTTGAGGACAACCCACAACTCCTCGTTCTCGTGCAGTCTCGCCGTCCACCTTCATCTCAGGCGCCTTTCTCCGCCCCCTCCTGCAGCAGCTTAGTCTCGTCGACGAAGCAGGCGAGGCGCAAGTCAACTCAAACACGCCTATTGTTTTCCGTGTCTGAGTTGATATCTGGCTCCTTCATGTTAGGTTGGGATTGTGAGGGGCTGAATTTAAGCAGGAGAGAGCGTAAACAAAGGGATGATGGGATGTTGAGGCGGACTTACTCATTCCCAGCATTTGTGCCCACAATCCAGAGGCAAATTTCTAATGAACTCCTGCTGCTCTGCAGAAACTATGTCCTAGAAAAGAAATTTTTTTTAGGTTATTTGTTTTCTTTCATCTATAAATGAACAACATAATCATGAAGACAAGATCACTGCAACATTTCTACAATAGATTCAAAGATGATCAGAGTGGAAGTGATTCTCCGATTCAAAACAATTTTTCCCAGCATTACAAGATGTTTCACAATGAGGCTTTCTGAAAAAAACTCAACAACTTCAAGACTATTGGTTGTTCAAAAGTTAGAATCAATTAGACTGATAAATAGATTTATATAAAATAATAAATAGATCAAAAGTTTGACTTTGGTAAGACTGCTCTCTGGAAACTGGAACCAGACTGACAGGTACATTTATGGGTAAAAAGATGCAAAAATCAAATATAGTGGAATCATCCATTGGTTTGAACTGATTTAAAGCAAAGTTCAAACAAGTATATTAGTTTAGGTCAAGGTTGTCAAACTTTATTTACCTTGGGGGGCCATTGAAGGCAGAGTCTGGCAGAGGATGGGCTGTATGGGGTTCCATTTGTGCCAAAAAAAATGTTTTTGCATCTACTGTCTATATCTTTGTCTACTGAAGAAGTGTACTGAACATTTGTTCATGTCTATGTACTACTAAGCAATAACTTCTGCGTGTCCTGTGAAATGACACGCGCTAACAACGCCAGCAACTGTTGCTAAGGACTTTTCCTTACGACCAGATGCAACGACGACAGCAAGTGCAAAGTTTTAAACATAAAGCTGAAACATCATAAAGCAAATACAAAGCTATTTGGACATGCTGAAAATATTGCTTATATTGAACTTTCACATTAAAGCCGGGGCTCCAAAATATGAACTTGAGGGCCGTGAATGGCCCGCGGGCCGCCAGATTGAGACCTCTGGTTCAGAATGATGCATGTAAATGTGCCATAGAGCTGAATATTCCGTGGTCACTTATACGTTTATAAATCCTCTCCTATTTTTGGCTCAATTCGGATCTCAAAGATCAAAATAATAAATGAGGGTCATAAAAATGTACTTTGGTTCATCACGGATAATATGTATTAACAGGATTTGGAGAAAAGCCGTTTCTCTCTGGTTCAGCAGATTTTTAAAGCAAACTATAAAAAATGACCCCATATTTTTTTCCAAGCAGCAAACACAAAAATATTCTTAAAAAAAAGGCAAGATTTATTTTCATAAATGATCAATCGCAAACAACACTCTTGTGGGTGTAGAACATAAAACCCAAAACTAAAATAACAACAAAAATGAAAAAATAATGCACTCGTCCATGACAGAAAAGGGGAAAATTATCATGAAAAACTCTAAACTCCCTGGACGAACATCAACAGGAGATAACAAAGAGTGAAAATAAATAAATAAATAAATAAATAAATAAAAATGGCAGATCATCCCTACAGCTTCACGTGAATACAATTAACAATGAAAAAAGAAGCACTTTGTTTCTCAACAAAACTGCGTCTGAAGGCGGGCAGAGTGGAGCAGAGAGCCGAGCTCCCTCCTCCCCAATGAGTGAAGGGATACAGGCAGATTCAAAGGCAGCCTCCATCAACTCTGGTTGGGTCAGCAGGCACTGCCAGACAGTAAACCGCATCTGTGAACACAAAAGATCCACGAAAACTCCAAGGTCACTCTCTGCCATAAAAACACAGAATAGACACAGTACAGAATGAGTGACGAGCTAAATAAACCAATCCAGTCACAGCTGCAACAAAACCATTTTTTTTATATTTCTGTGAAGAAATGAAGCATTTTATGTCAGAGTGACTTGTTTGTGTAACAATTTATCTATTGATTACCTGGAAACTGACCTTTCCTGAGTAGCTTTTCTTCAAACAGGAAGTTGTGACTAAATTTTTATTTTAAAGGATTATCATGTCCAGTGGTTGGTTTATTCAAGCATTAAAAAGAAAAAAGCTGAACATAAAAATTGACAATTTTCCACAACTACACAACATTTAAAAGCTGGAGAATGCTGCAGAGACACACCTGCATGATTCATGTAGCAAACACTGTTTATATGTGTGTCTGCATGAGTGGGAAGAGAAGTGTGGAACTGCAAAGGCTGGGTTTTTCTTTTTAAAAAAAGGAGGAATATCGACAACAACATGGCAGCTAAGACTATATGACAATGCTTTATCTGTAAAAAAAAAAAAAAAAGTGTGATTGCGTATTTTTAGGGCTGGGAACGTAAACGCGTTGATCAAAAAGATTTAACGTATTAATATTTATTAACGCAAACTAATTTAATTAAACCTCGCGAAGAGACAGTCCTCTGCTTTGCCTTGGCGATTCAGGCTTCCACGGTGTGTTAAGTTAGGTACCATCCCACTGATAACATGGTCACTTGATTATTAAATCAGTTTTTAGTACTTTATTCTTGTTATTCTATTGGTTTAGATTGCTTTTCACAAAAAGCTGACTATTTGATCCATGTTCTGGGGTGTTGTCACGGTAACACAACAGCGCATCGCCGAGCCTCGACTGCAGCGGCAAAAGAAAGCGATATAAATGATGATCATCATGATAGGTTAAATAAAGCATCAATTCAGAGAGAAAATTCACCTCTTACTGCCTTTTTTGTCCAGATGATGAAGAAAAGGTTTTCTTAATAGTCTGCGCAGTGGTTTAGAGAAATATCTGGAACTTTTTTGCCTCTTTTTCAAGGTCTGCAGATTTGTTTCTTATGGCTGTATGTCAGCATCTCTGTTTTCTTGGAGTAATACTGCAGACATAAAAGTCTTTCGAGTTCTGCTTATCTTTTTGTTTTGTTCACAAAAAATGTACACTTCTGAGTTAAGACTTAATAAATATAAACATTTCAGACAATAACAATAAAAGGAAAATTTTCTTTTTTTTGGTTTAATGCATGTTGTTATATAAAATTTTTCCAGTAAAACGTTGTGATTAATCACAATCCAAACGTATGATGTGGAAAATCTGATAAATGTTTTAAATCAATTTATAGCACTAATTAAAAATAAACATTCTAAATGTAGATTTGGGTGTGATTTCATACCATGAATATTTGCAGATAATAAGTGGTCTGCTAATACTGTAACTAAAAAAAAAAAAAGAATACTAACACTAATTAATTAACACTAATACTAATTTTTATCCAAGTTTGTGATTAACTGGTTAAAATTTTTATACTGATTGTCGTCCCAAGTATTTTTACTGAATGATAGTGAAAACAATAGGTCAGACGTGACCCTAACATTGTTTTTATCCTGCTGAGAAATAGTTTTTTTCCCTCCAAATATTGCAAGTTTAGACGTTTATCCCAAAGAAAATATATAAAAATTGTGTTTAGGGGTTATGTAGACAATTTTTTTGAGTGTTTTCTTTCTTTTTAATTTTTTTTTTTTTTTTTTATAAATCTTAATTTTCACAAAAAAATTGGAAATCTGTGCTTATTAGTGTAAATATAAATAGTCTTTTGAGGTAAGATAATTGCATTTGTTCTGTTGTTTCACAAACATTTCATGCTAAAAGGATCTTGACCACTTCATTGTTGTAATTCCCAACATGATTTTTTTGTTGTTGTTGTTTTTCTGAATTAAGAACACAATAGTAAAATATCAACATTTTGTTTTTTTTTCTGCTGTTCAATTTTATAAGAAAACAGTTTTTCAGGGTTAAATACATAAAAAAGCTTAAACAGATGCACACAAAACCTGTAAATCTATGTTTTAAATCAAGTGAGCAGGTAGGGAGCAACAGAAAAAGCGGGCGAGAAGTCTGTCAGCCTGAATCCGAGAACGCCGGCGGCCCTGAGAGTGTTTTTGTTATGTTTCTGACAGGTCTGGCGAAGCCCATGGGGTTGGTGGAGGGGCCCGGAGGCCTCGGCCAGGGGGGGGCTCCCGCCGCTCTCGGAGAGGACAGTCATGATTCCGAGGGGAAGTATGAGGAGTACGGCTACAACGCTCAGCTCAGCGATCGCATCTCTCTTGACAGGAGCATCCCTGACTACAGACCCAAAAAGTGAGTCGCCGCCGCCTTCTTTTCTCATTTTCACAGCAAGTCTAGACTTTGTTGTTTTTCCACATCTGTAATATTTCAGTCGGTGGAAGCATCAGTTACCGCTGCAACAGTTGAAGGCTTTTATATTATTTTTTTACCACAAGTTTTTTATACGATGCAATGGAGTATTTAGACTTAAGTAAATCTTTAATCAGAATATTAAGAAAAATACATCAAATATGCTGCCATTTATAACATATATGGCTCTTTATAATGTTGTTTATTATTTGTTTACCCAATTTTTAACATCTTTCAAACATGTTAAAATAAGAATGAAAAAAACATATTCAAGCATCATTTTCTTGATGATTTGATTAAAAATTTTAATTCTTGATTTTATTAGTATATGTCATCTATTGTGAGAAAAATGACACAAGAACATGCACACAAAGAATTTTAAAGGAGCGATAAAATGCCAAAACAACAGAGAGTAAAAGTTAAAGTTTGCAGGTAAAAGTATCTGAAGAAAAACTGGAGGCTTAACGTCTCTGTGAGCAGCCACTGATAGAACAACTGAAACAAAGAAGTGGAAAATACTTTATTTAAATGCTATAAAGAAGCGTTCTGGGATGGACCGCGGGCTGTACGCAGAGGGAAATGCATCAAATTGACTGCACAGAGGAAATAAACTAACCAAAGAGATGCAGAAATACAAACAGCTGAGCAGAGAGCCGGAAGGATTAGAGCAAAGGCAAAAGCAAACTCCAGCAGATCAGAACTGGAAGAATTTGCAAGAGTGTCAGAATACTTTGGATCTACTAAAATATAAAACTGAACTTCAAGGTTCAAATCCAGGATATTATAAGAAGGTAAACACTGATAGCCAGTCACAAAAAAACTCCAACAAGTTTCCACAAGAATAGTCATCCTGCATATTTAACAAATATCTCTAACCCTGAAGATATTGTGAAGTTTTAAAAATCTGATTATTACAAAATAGGAAAAAAAAAAAATCTAAAATGTTTGTGTTAAAATGTTGAAAATCTCAGAAAATAATTTGCTGCCACATGTAGGTTTAACCGTGAAATGACTTGGACAATTCCCAGAAGCATTGAAGGATGGGTATGAAGAATGAAGGAAAGTCTTTATGTATATAAATAGATTTCTTTGTGTATTATCATACTTGGTTGAATATGTGACAAAAAAGTAACATATTTTATATATCATACGTTAATACTTCTGATGAGACAAACCAAAAATCATGAATGAAGAAACAAGTAGTAAATCATTAGTAAACATTGATTTATGCTTGAATTTTTTTAAAACTGTTTTTGTTTTTATCATTACTATTATTATTTTTAGTCTCAAATTACTGACAATGTTGTTCACCTTACGGTTTATTCTTATCAGAAGTCGCCACAGCAAATCAGCTTTCTCTTGCTATCAATAGTGCTTTTAATGTTGAGATTATATGGAACTCCTCCTTGATCAAAATCAAATTAACACCTTGCGTTTTGATTAATCTAAAAAAATGAAAAAAAAAAAAAAGAAAATTGGGATATCTTTAACAGAACACACAACCAATAGATCCATAAAAAAGTTTATAAGAAAATGTTTTTTAAATGCTTTTAAAAACCAATTTTAGTTAAAATGTTTTTTTTACATTTTCTTGTAGTGTTTTTCGTATGATGAAAGATTTTAATGTATTTGTAGAAAATTGAGCTTAAAATTGATTTTTTTGAGTATTTTTTATTCAAATCATTGAGAACTAGGAGCAGACAAAAAAAATGGTGGAAAAAGTGACACAGGACTTTCAACAGCGAGTCACAAGCTCGCTGCTCTGCTCCATTCTGATCCATCCACCTGTAGACGAACAGGTTTCATTAGCACGCGTTAGCATGGAGCTTCCAGCGCCCGAATATACGTAACAACAGCAGTTGTATAACGTTATAAAGGTCATGCCAGAACAAAAAAATCATTTCTTACATTTGAATGTAATCGTCTGTGCTTCAGAACACACACGCAGAAGAAAAGCGATTCTCCTCCACGTCACACTGTGGCGCGGAACCCCCTGGCGAGGGAGCGGTCTGTATCCCTCCGCTTGGAGGGGAGGATATTAAAACATATATTTTGGACACCACTTGTACTTTACAAGCCCGTTCAAATGGAGAAGAACAGAGAAGGGAACAATTTGGATTGGGCCTTAATGTTGATTTGAAATTAACAGAACAAAACAAAGAAAATACATAAAATGATTACAAAACAAATAACCAAAAAATGACATACTCCAGTTTGGTATAATACTAACAGATTTGAACAATGTTGTTGTCTTGCACATTTTACAACTCTCGATGAGCCTGAGATCCGATTAAATGTGGTGACAGTCGACTCCCGTACTCTCAAGAACTCCACCTGAACACTTTTCATCCATCTAAGGCCAAAGCCATCAGGATACACAATTTCAATCAAGGGGTACATGCTCCACAACAAGGCGTAGGCAGGTGATGCGTGTCAAAATAACCCAAGGTTTCCCATTTTTATTGCCTACATATGCAGTATTTCCCCATCTACACACACACACACACACACACCACGCAGCGCCATGACGGAGAAGTAATCCGTTTGTTTCTTCACCGGTTAGTGGTCATAATCTTTAACCTGATCAGTGGAGTTGTTGTATTTGCAAAGCTGAGCACTAAGCAGTAAGGATTAAAAAAAAAAAAAAACATCAAAGCTTCATAATCAAGATGAAAGAAAGATTTAGTGAAAACCTCACAGAAGGACTCCTCTGGGTCACAATGAATAAACATAAATACAATACTAGAAAGCTCAAGCAGGGAAATCAATCTGTTGTAGTGAGGGATACATAAAAAAGATTCCTTTATGAAACCTTGAGCCACGCTTGTAATGTGCAAATCCACTAAACTAAAGCTGCTGAAAAGAATCGGCTTCCAAGCACAAAGTTTTAACGCTGGCTGTATTTAAATATGTAAACATGTTATTATGTTATGCTGTTGTGGCAAAATTCTTATGATTATGATTATTAAACATCTCCTTCCTCAGACAATGACTGTTATGTTCTAGTCTTTTATTTTTATTTTTTTAAAGTAGACAATTTTCAAATTAAAATCTTGCAAATAAATTCACCTGAATAAATTCATATATATTGCCATCAGCAATGCAAATATGCAGGAAGTCATGCAGGAAGTCTAGTTTAGGTCTTATTGTTGCTCAAAATCACATTAAAAGATTTTTGCTTATGATCTTTCCTCAAGAGGTCGTGCATTACACAGGAATGTCAGGACACCAATGCCTGCTGGTCAATGGGTGATTTGTTGAAAAAAAAAAAAAAAATATCAGCAATCCAGGGGTGGAGCGTATGTGATTCACAGTTTTCCTGAGACATTAATAAAGAGCCCCTTTGTTGTTGTTTTTTTTTTTTTTTTTTAATTTCCTTCATTAACCGTTTCAACAACCATTCTGAACAAAGTCTTAGTGGTCTCAAACCAGATGATCATAGTGTACAAGTTGACATCAAGACTGAAGACAAACAACAACAAAATAAATGAGGCTGATGTTATTCCCACGTATTTACATGAGGCCAGCATAGAAAATGATGAAAATTCACACGTAATACGTGCAGCCACGATTGCATTACTGCATTGCCCGCACGCATTTGAAGTGTGTCCAAGGCTGGATTTTGTTATTGGTAGCACGTATTTAAAATCAAACGTAAAGTTCAAGTCTCATTAACTGTCACGCTCCTAAATGTGTAAATGTGTTCTCCACATTTGATCCATCCTCTGGTGGAGCCGTGAGCTGCAGAGACAGACGACCTCAGGAACTATTGGCTTGTTTAACCATAACAGTAACCATAATCCTAACCTTAACCCCCTTTCTCCTGGGTCTATGCAACTAAGAAAAAATTTAGCACTGGCCACACGGTTTTCCAAAATTTCGTGTGAATAGACACTTTCAATAAATAAAGTGACTCATTATTCATTCTTCTCCTATTGTTTGATGAGGATTGTTCTCCAGGTCAAACGGTTGACTAAAGTTTCTCTTTTACAAACAAAGACTATCATTTTGTCAACATGACAAAGGGATTTTTTTTTTTTTTGTCTGTAATGACAGTTCAAGAATCAGATTGTTCTAGGAAATAGTAAATAAGTACCATCTTGTTTGGACTATAAATCTCTTCAGCTAAAAAAAGAAAAAAGAAATCATACATAAGTCTCACTTGAGTACAAGTTACACTTTTGGGGGAAATTTTCCTAAAATTTAGAAATGTTTTTTTTTTCTACTTAAATATTAGCGCCCAAGTCCTACAAAAAAAAAAAAAAAAAAAAAAAAAAAAAAACCTAGTGGTGCCTGACTGTAAACCCTCATTCTGGTCCAGTTGGTTGATGCCAGACTGCTGCAGATTCTGCAGTCGCTTACTTTTCCGTGTTTATTTTTCATCTGATGTAAAAATATCCGCTCCGTTGCCACATTGAGCACAAGATTTTTTTTACAGTCAAGGAACATTTCCTCCATGAAAGCAATCAGGATTGAGGACAATTTTTTTATGAGGGATTTTAGGATTTCACAATTCTGTGCATTTCTTCAATGAGCAAAAAAAAAAAAAAAGTCTCATTTCGTTCCAAGAACATCACTGTGCTCTCCTGGCTCTCCAAGTTGTCACAGATGTGCCCTAACACCTCCAGATCACAGCTGTTCAGCGTGCTGTCAACACCTGGGCAGCAGGATGCTCTGGATGCAGAGTCAAGGTCGTAGATTACACTCCTGGGCTTGAATAATGGCTAATTAATAAAGCGCACGTCTTCAGCAGCTGGCACATGTGGGGTTATCAAGAGAGCTGCTGAGAATTTTACAGTGTCAATAAACATAACCCCCACGCCCCAGGCTGTCATAAACGCCTTCAGCACTTTTTTCTCCGGGGAAAAACACAAGAGATTGAAAATAATTGGTTTGCATGACCTGTGGTCCCGTCTATTGGTTGCAGTCATCATCCTCTCCGGTCCGCTGCTCTTAAAGCCGATACAAGAATAAACAAATTTACAAAATCTCATTAAGTTTCTGATCGTTTTTGGTCTTGCTAATACAAGTGGGAAATATGAGATTGCTTTATTTATGCATCCAACAAATTTCAAGTGTATGCATCCTAAAACTTTTACAGTATTAAGAAAATGGAAAATTTATTTTTTAATCTATTTAAATTAAGACAAAAAAAATCTGTACATGTACAGTTTTGCTATGGAGTTAAAAAAGCAGCACCACCTGCAGGGGCGGGGCGGGACAAGTTTTCAGCCAGTGAGTTTAATGGTCGAGACCGGCCCGTTTCTCGCCACGTGAAAAATTTGACAACCATTTAGAATGTGATATAAATGTTTTATTACAGTTAGGGAAAAATCATAAATAACAAATAAAAACAAATAAACAATTTAAATAAAAACTTGTGATTTAACAGAAATATTTCCCCGTATGAAAATGTGAATAAAAGTCTCAATTGAACTTTTTTTTTTACATTTGTAAAAACATAACTATATTAATTCCAGAATCAGAGCTTAAGGAATGAACTATTTCTGCAACCTTATTTGTTAAGTTGTCACGTCAGTGGACATAAGAATTTGTTTTTCTGTTGACATGAGCATAAATACCACCACAGCTCCATAGCCTGTATCATCAGAGTACTTCTGTAAATGACATAATGTGGATATATGATACTGGTAAAATGCTCATAAATAATTAAATATTATCAAGGAAACATTATAAATTGATACAATTATCGTCAAAAAAAATATTGCGATATTTTGCCTTAATCGATTTCCCCTCTACAGTCCTAGTATTCCTGAATACTTCTTACCTTGATGCTGTCGTCACACCGCCCTCGACAACGCTTGTTAAAGTGAACAATTCCAATGAAAAGTCCATGGAAGCATGTTAGCAAGCATATGTAAGTTTCTACAACCTTTTTCGGGCTTTTTTTTTTTTTCAAACACACACCCAAATAAACATAAGAATTTAAAAATAAAAAATTGAAAAATACAAAACATACAAATATACGAGTAAAGCAAACAATGTGCTTGAAAAAGAGTGAGTAGAAGAAAAGTCTCGTGTGGTCCCACCCCTTTTTAACAACACTTCAAATGACCTTCTGTTTGACACGAATGTACAATGACATTTACTCATATGTTCATTGCTTTTTTTTTTGCAAGATTGACAGGAGATTGTAAATTTGTTTAATAGGTATTTCCCCAAACTTCAACATTATACTGTAAATATGGTTTTATTATTGATGAGTATATTAGTGAGCGTGCTTTATAAGTGACTGTTTGACGTGTTTTTCCCAACACTGACTTGTTTTATTTGTGGCTTCCAGTTTATTTTGTGATCCATGATGACTCAGAGGAAATCGATTTCAGATACTCTTTCTATCACGTGATTGTCTATAACAACTTCAATTTTAAATCTGCAGGAAATATGACAATTTTCCAAAAAATCATGTATTTTTGGGAGAGAGAGAGTTTATTTATATCAAACCATTGTTTAGTAACACTGTTCAATACTTCCCAGATTCCTTTAGTATTTGATTTATTTTTTTTCTAAATTTTTTTGTATAATAATACTCTTACAGGCATGTTCTCATAATACTGGATAGTTTGTTTTTATAGTTTTTATATCTCTGTTCCGCTTCAACAGTTCTATCTTTTAAAAGTTGTTTGTATAAACTGTTCTTTTTTTGCATGCATTAATCAGTTAGATTTGTTATATTGTTTCTTACTACAGGATTCAGTAATCAGGCAGTGTTTGTCATGTAGTGAGGTCAAATCCTGCATAAATTTGTGGTGCGCTTCATTGACATCATTACATTCATGCAGGGTTTTCCAAGTTTGTGCTTGTAGTTCTGATTTAAATGCATTTATTGACTCCTGTTAGTTTTCTTTTAAAAAAACATCTGGTGTTTTTCTTTTATCTCTCTACTAACGCATTCAAAATTTGCAAATACCGGAAGGTGGTCACTGATGTCAGTCATCAGTAATCACACTCTTATTCCTAAAGTTTGGTGACCTTTGATCTAACAATGAATCATCAATCTAGAGTGGAGTAATGTATTCTTATTCTTTTTTCTGAGCAGTTTGTGAATATATTATCAATCAAGGTTGCACTATTTGTTGTTATTCTACTTGGTTAATTGATCTATGGATGTAAGCTTAGACTGTACATTTTATGAGTGAAATCATCTGTCACGTTGTTTGGGTTTATCCGATCTTTATTAAAATCTTCGCATAGAAATATGATCTTTTTTGAGATTTTAGCGAACATGTTTTCAACAGTGTTTGTGAATGTTTTTATGTTTGATGCCGGAGCTCGATACACGCAGCTGACAATGATGTTACTCTGTTTTCTACATGTTAATCTCTGTTGAATATATATCCATGACGTCATCTATGAAGCCAGACAAAACCCCCCCCCCCCGCCTTGCTTAAGAAATGCACAGCCACTGTATGGAAAGTTAAACCAGGTCGAACTTTGACCAATAGGAACTTGGATTTAGTAGTGACCAGGGGTCTACCGATATCGACTATCGGTATCGGACGTTTTTTTAACCCGATGGACGATATTGAACTGGTTGCTATCTACTATATCTACTATTCCCAAAAACTGTAAAAATAGCATGAGTTGAGCATATGGCAGCATGTTGCCTTTTTTATTTATTTTTTCAAAATGAATATTGCAAATGAATATCGGCCTAAATATTGGCTTCCAGTCACCCAGACTGTAAAAAAAACTATTGTTATAATATCTGCCTTGAAAAATACGATATTGGTCGATACCCGGTAGTGACAGGTGGGATCCCTCTCAAATTCACACAAGCGCCAACTGTTTGAAAATTGATCACGAAGGAGAAGTTAATCATTGCGCTTTGAGTATTTGAGAATTATGACAAAAAGTGTTTCAAATATAGAAATAGAGCCGTGGAAGCAAAAACCTGGAGTACGATTAATAAGATTTGCACCACTTTAACATTTCGCACCAAACCTCTTCCAACTGTAGGTACATGTGCCAGTAACAAGCAGGGGCCTTGTGACCTGCCTTCTATATTTTTTACAAAACATTTACAGTGTTTCACAGCAATTTGAATTAAAAAAATAATCAGAAATGCAATATATATCTTAAATTTCTTAATAAATGTCCTCTAGCATGAGAAAAATGCTACAAGAAAATGTTAAAAAACACCAAAAATGTAATTTTTAACACAGTGGGTCTGAAAATAATCTTATACACCTGATGATGGTGATGACTCTTGTTTGATATCCATGCAAGTCACTGGACTGACACGTGAAGGAAACGTTTAAATGTAACTAATTAAAAAAAAAAATGAAATAATTCACTCTTAATCCGTTTTTCTCTCCATCTTCTTCAGCAACTTTTCTATTCAATTACTTCTAATCTCACCCCTCAATCTCCATTGTCACCTCACTGAAGATTTCATTTCTGTTGCTTCAACATAGCAGTTAAATCTATAACTATGTTGAAGCACAACGCATGCTCCGCTCCCTGAAGACCCTTGGTCTGTATCTGTGTGCCTGTGGGAGGGTGATAACCAGAGAGGGAAGCTAAAGAAACACGCTTACCTCATCTCCTGAGTGCCTGATAGCGGAGAATGGGATCATAAGGTCTCTGTGGAGCAGGAGCTCCAACTGCAAATTGTTGCTCTTTCCAGTATGAGAGTTTATCTCTTGGGATGCGGGGAGGGGAGGGGGATGGGGGGTATTGGGATGAAGCGATGAGGCAACCGGTTATCTTTCAGGGAGAAGTGCTTGCAGATTGGAAAGTTGCTTTGGTGTTGCAGCGCTGCACAGGTTACAGGAGGTTAATGTGAAATTTCACAGTAAATAAGAGCGACCATGAAAAAAAAAAAAAAAAAAATCAGACGGAGCGGCCAGCCTGCAAGCTGCTGGAGGAGGAGAAAGGGGGAGGTGTGATGGGAATGCATCTTAATCTGGCGCTCTGTTTCTGTCAAGGCTTGTTCCGGATCAAATTATGAGAGCTGGCCAGTGAGCTCAGTTCCATTATTAACAGATGACTCGATCGCTCATCCTGTTATGGTTTTACAAGGCTCCGCAGTGACTGAAGACAGGTACAAATTTAAGGATGACTGATGCCCCAAATTGGATCCTGTAACCGGGGCAATGGAATCGCAATATCGCTTTTTATGATCTCCACGCTGAATCCACTCAGATCTCATCTCAGCCAGAGGCAAGGAGTGACCACAGTGGCAGTTTCAAGATATCACTCTATTAATATTCATCATGCACAGCCTCTGTGCTAGCAGTTCAGCTAAACACAGGTGAACCGTACGTTACATTTTTAGCACCTTTGTTAAGCTGAGCTGTGAAACCTGCTGCCCGATCTCTTGTTGTATTTATAGACTTTGCTAGTCTGATTGAAAAAAGGCTGTGAGCCTGATCCTGAGGTTGATAAGGGAAAATGTAAAATGCATCGACAGAGATTGCTTTTTCACTGTAAAGAGGTTATCAATCAAATACATGCATTACCTTAGAAAAGCAGCTCTAGGTCTGATCTGAGAGCAAAGACATGCGAGAACACTAACTCAAAGGTTTCTATGCTGCTTTATATCAGCTCTGTTGTTGTGTTCATGCAGACTATGTAATTATCAGTGATTGATACCACAGCGTGGCATCAACAATCAACTTTGGTCCAGATTACTAACTCAGTACCATATTCCATACAACAAAGCCTTCCTGCAGGCTTTGAATGTAGATTGAAGGATGTATGTCTCAGGTCACCAAGAAAATCTGTCGCTTGAGAAGATTGGTAGCGCTCCTCAGTGTTTTCCAGTTGTGAATGATCCCTCAACTAAAAAAAAAAAAAAATCTGTTTGTTTGACTTTTTAACCTGTGACAGCTATTGGCCTGTTGAAACTTGAGATGCACAAAACTGACATCACTTACAACCCACCTACACAAGATTTTCTCTTATTCCCACATTTCTACTGTACTTTAAAGCTTTCAAGCTTTGTCACACCTAGAATAGGATGTTGACAAAATGGGGTCTCGTCTGGGATGGAAACCTAAAAAAAATACCACCCCCAATGCTGATATTTGACAATGTTTGGAATGACACCAATTCTCAGGAATTTATTGTTTTCTCAAGTAATCTTTAAGACATTTAGACCGGGTTTGCTTCTCTATTATTTATGGCAGTTTGAAGAACATAGGACACACGTGTCAAAGCCAAGGCCCGGGGGCCATATCCGGCCCCCAGATCATTTTATATTATCGGTATTAACGGCCAGATGTTATCTTGTACTGGTAACATGCTGAAGCAACACTACGATTTTTAATGATTTATGTCATGGGTGTCAAACAAATGGCCCAAAAACCGGATATAGCTTGCCAAATGGTTTAATCGGCCCAGTTTTAAAGACAAAAAAATACAAGGATGTGTGACAGGTTATGGTTATTTAAAGAAATGGCTGCAATACACAATTCTGCCACTAGGGAAAGCAAAGGAAAAGGAAATGATATGAACAGCATATCTTTGTAAGCGTGTGCTTCGCCAGATGCAGTTTGGTTCCCCACCAGCCTCGCAGCTGTAAAAATGATCAAGTGTGACACCACAATTACCAAAATGTTGTTGTCAAAAAGAAAAATGATTGACATGGAGCTTTTAAGAAAAAATGGACAAAAGAAAAACAAAGCTACAGATAACAAGTTGACCAAAGGTTATTTTTTTACTATATTACTGGTTCGGCCCACTTTAGATCAGGTGGGTTGAATGTGGTCCCTGAACCAAAATGAGCCAAAATTAACACTTTAGTAATGTCTTAGTCACAGGCACCTCTATGGGGGTTGACCTGTACAGGTGCTGTTAGTTTTTGGGTTGCCCAAGCCCATGGAGGGTTGCAGATGGGACATCTTACAGTAAAGGGAGTGTAGGTGTGTCTTGTAGTTCTCATGTGACTCATGTGACCAACTCAAGGGAGGTCTTGAAAAGGAAATGCATGATTTTTGTGTGTATAGTAAGTGTTTGTTAGGATAATCTAAGTTGCATGCACTTAACCATAGGGCACACAAGGACTGTGTACTTATTATGCGAAAAGCACGAATAGAACCCTTTTGTATGATTCACAGAGGTCAAAAGAATAAAGAATCTCAAGGGGCTCACCAAGCCGTCTAAGACCTTGTTATATCATGTGGGGGCCACCCCTTACCAGTTTTTGCCCACAGACGGCCCTATCTTTCCATAGGGGCAATTGTGACTAAGGCATATCTTGATTTCAGGAGTTTAGCTCAGCTTCCTCTCTAGTTCCAAACATTGTTGGCTAGAGTTTTGCTCAACTTTTTGGGCACAAAGGTATTGGTACGATGAACTCAGAGATGCTCTCATTGTTGATTTATTCGGCTTCAAGCATTACATCCCTCAACCTGAACCCAGAGGATCCTGATTCCTCCGACGCTCATGTCTCTCTGCTTTGCCCCTTTCCATCAGCAAGATAGCATTCGTCACCTTTAACCTTTTTTTGTAGAGCAGGTCTGCAGCTCCAGGACGCTGCTGGTAACTGTACTCCTGATGATCAAACACACGTAACCCTTGTGGCTTAATAGTCCTGTGGCTGTTAACCTGTTTTTCACCTGCTTGAGCACGGATAGTTATTGCCTGGAACAGACTACAGCAAGGCTGTGTGAGCAACTGCCCACACCGAATGCTTTCCTCTCCAGACTTCACAAGCTCTGTGAGCTTTTGAAACCAAAGTATGCATGTCACACAAAGATGAAACAGTTGTTTGATCATACAACTGAGGAAAAGATCTTTATGTGGTTCTATAATCTGTGGCCATAAGACTATACTGTTAGAGGGTCAGATGAAAAGCTGACGGGAACATTTCACCAACGTCCCACAAATAATTTTTGTGTCACATCAAAGCAGTTATTGTAGTTTTCTCATTCATAATTTTGACATTCATGCTTATGCTGCGTGATTTGTTCTTTAGCTGTCCTTGTATTTACCGCTTTTAAAGACCTACTTAAAGTACATTTATTTTCACGTCATGCACCTGACAGTCTACTCTCACGTTTGTGTATTTTGCACTCATTTCATAACAAATTTGCGAAACATATATTCATTTCCTGTCCATTCATTCTTTTTGCTTGGTAGACATTTTTTAAAACCATTCTTTAATGAGTTTTGATTGGATGGTAATAATTATCATTATTTTTTAAATCAATTTTAGAAATCCAATTGCTTTCATCCAGAAAGAAATTTTTTTGTAAGAAAGAATTCATCTTACATTTTAAGTGTACGATCAAAAAAAAAATTGGCTATTTTTTTGTACTATAGGTCACTCTGGAGTTAAAATTGAAGCAGCAAAAAAAAAGTATAATTCAGAAGAAAAAAATCATAAAGAAGTTGCACTGGAGTATGAGTTTCACTTTTGAAGAAAAGTGCAACTCTTCCAAAGAAATGCAGTTCTGCAGTGTTTACACCGAACACAAGTCACGTGTCAAATTCACCCTCCACTGTCTCTTTTTTGGAGAGGCACCCAGCTGGAGGAAACATGGCGAGTGGATTAAATAAGGGTTGTGTTTGAATTTCCCCCTAATCAATATATAGTGCAGAGATAGGGAACCCTGGTCTTCGAGAGCCGCCTTCTTGCATGTATTCCAACATACCCTGCTCCGGAATGTTCTTATTGGCTGAACACACCTGAACCAGGTAATTGTCACGAGTCTCTACACTGATTACCTGGTTCAGGTGTGTTCAGCCAATAACATGCAGGAAGGTGGATCTCGAGGACCAGGGTTCCTTACCCCTGATATAGTGCGTTCGCCATTTTCTAGTGCTGTGCGAATCTACTAATTCGAAAATCAAGTCCACTAAATATTTCATAGAAGTCTTTGCTAAAAACTAACGTGCATCGATGATCACTAGATTAGCGAATACAGACCACAATGCATTGCGGTCAAACAATTTAGAACAAAAAAACATGTTTAAAGGTACTCACTGAATATGATGGCAGACAGACAGCCAGCTGCTGCAGGGTGGGGGGGCGGGCTGCCGGCTCGGACCTCCTGAACCTTGTGATACTTTTCTTGTTTTCTGAAACATTTAAAAAAAAAAAAAATTCCCCCTAATTTTATTTCTGTTTTTACTTCTGCCTCTCGGATTAGTGCTGGACATGAGCCTTCAACTCCGTCACAGAGACACAGAAACACAGTGGAAGTGCCTGTCATAGAAAACACATCCCTCGGAGCAGGAGAGAAGCTTCCAGTAATGGGAGAATCTCTGAATGACCTCATAAATCCAAACATGAAGACATAATTACAGATGTTTAGATTTTCTCATAATAAATAAACTTCATCACTGAACATCATCTGTGTCTTTCTACGGTTTGGAAGTGAGACATCCACAGACACTGCTCCATGTTGCGATCGTGAATTTGCTTATCTAGCAACACCTTAGAAAATAAATTTACATTAAAAATGTATTTTAAAAAAATAAAGAGTCAACTGAAATGAACAATAATAACATAAACAACAACTGTTAAAATGAACATAAAAGTTCTTTTTAGATAATGTACAACTTCCGGTTTGGACACCATGACAACTTCCATTGGATATCCACACATCACATCTATCCGCCATGTCAATCCACTATGTTGCCTACAGCTAGGTACTCTGGCTTTTTTGACCCATGTGGAACTGGCTGCACAGATGTGTTCATATAATTGCTGCATGTGGGAGGAGCTTGCTGCCCCGCGTTAGTCAAAGAAAGAAAAAAAATAATAAATGCATCAAATCCATAAATAAAAAAATAAAATTGTTAAGTGTTTGTTTTAAACTCTAAACTGAGCACCACTCCTTTTTTTATGTATCTATCAGTAGAAAATACAGGTAAAGCAATAAAAAAATTATATATATATACACACATATATATATACACACATATACAATTTACTCGCACCTGAGTATAAGTTACACCCCGAGCCAAACTATGCAAAAAAAAATGCAACTTCCACTCTGAACATACAGTAGCTAGTCACAGATATTTCAAGTTGTCCCACCCAAAAAAAGGAAATAGTTATGTAAAAAGTAAAGTAAAAAAGAATCTTTGAAGCCCCATTTTACAGTTTTATAATAGTGTAGAATACAAATGTCTGATCAATGACAAAAGTTCACATCAATACTTTGTAATGAAAACCTTATTTGCAATTATGGATGTCAAATGTTCTTAGTGGGTCTTCAGCAGGTTTGGACACACAAATCATTTCTTTTTTAAACCGTTGTTCAATTTTTCAGGATAATCAATCACATTCATAAAAGGTCTGACATGTTTTGAACCAAACATGAATGCAAAAAAAGTTTTGCATAACACAATTCAATAATTGACCTTAGAAAAAAATAAACCGAAGCAGGAAAAACAAAAGCCATCTGTTCTCTCACTGTTCGTCACTGCCACTTCCTCCTTTGCCAGTCCTCATTGTGAAAGGCGAGAGACTCTTTATGTGAGCCTGCTGCATTCTCACCCACACGAAAGGAGGGAATGCACCAGGAAGGTTCTGCAGGCAGAAAAAGGCGGATATAACTTCAGCACCGTGCTGGGATCCATCTGTTCCGTGACCGTCCCCCTGCAGTCCGTCTCTGTTCTGGCTGGGGATGTCCTTGTTTTTTCTGGGGTTTCTGGAGCATCAGTGAAATTCAGACAGCTCTTAGCAGCAGCAGCGGAAGAGGAGAGAAGGTGTTGCTTTAGCAGCTCTATTCATTAAAGTGACATCCTCGTGCATCCCATATTATGTTATAAATAATCAACAATTATTCAAATCTTCCCCTCGTTATCCTCCTGACTCAACCGATTGAAGACGACACAAGAAAACGTGGGAAACAGGCGGCTAGGTTAAACTCTTTGCAGCTGGAGCACCTTCGTCTAATTAGACTTTCGTGGAAATATTTACAGCCTGGTTGTGTTCAGGGCCGCCATCGGAACTAACTGGGAGTCGGATTGTGAGCAGAGAGTGGCAGCTTTCCTGATTCGATGTGAGCAAGGAGCCGATGAATAAATGAATCTGCGCGAGCAATGTCGCTGAATTAATTGGATCAGTTTAAGTGGCGACGTGATGGATTTTCTGTTTTCAGTCCCAGGTGTTTAAAAGAGGTTACCATGGAGTTCATGCGTGCGAGCAAAATGAGGAGGCGGGAAGAATGGAGGTAGATGGAGAAGAAGGAAGGAATTAGAAATAGGCAAGACTGTTTAAAGCCTTTTAAGCAAAACAGAGTGTGGAAAAAAGGTCTAAATAAAAGGGTTAAGTGGACTGAAAGGTGGTCTAAAACAAGGACGAAAACCATTTTTCACAGAAAACAAATTCTAATTCTCTAAATGACGTCTCTCAGTGGCAACTCTGACAGGTATTCTACATCTGAAGTCACCTTATAGTACAAATCAAGCTTTGAGGGTGGAACCTTCAAACAGAGCTCTGCCTTCAGAGGAAATCTTAGAAGTGTGCTTTCTTTACACTTGGCTGCACAGAGTAAAAAAAAAAGAAGGGATTCCTGAAACATTCTCTTATTTCTAAAAAGAAACATGACAGTTTGCATCAAGGGAATACCTTGTCAATGATCAATGAGCTCATCCAGAGAAAGCGTATGCTGAACTCTACAAGGAAATGATAAAACTTTCCACAAGATAAGATCTTTCTACAAGCCCACTAATTAATCAGTCGCTGGTGGCATGCTCTTAACTTGTTCAGTGTAGGTGTGCCACTAATTTTAACCATTGACTGGATAAGAGAACTGGACTGAGCAGCCTGCTATTCCAAATAAGAAGTCCCAAGAAACCAAAATCTCATAGACTTCTATTGAAAACAAACATCAAGCAATCATTATGTTTGACAAAATAACGGTTCTTATTCTACACTTTTTTCAAATGTATTTGCTTATCCTTTTTTTAAATTATTATTTTTGTATTTTTTTGGAGCACAGGTAATTCAAGACGAACCAGATTCCTCAATAAAACTATGTGTTCTTGCATAAAATGTTCAAGCAAATTTTCCCCGAGTCCACATTCAGTGAAAGGGCAGCTGTCTTCTAACATGCTAACTCCTGATTGGAGGGCGTGGTTGCCATAGAAATGCGAATTCTAATTGACTTGGACCAATCACTGCTAGACTGACGATTTCTGGTTCCAACATGGCGGCATCCGTATTGCCGCAAAAATGGCGATTGACTTGACTTCATATCGTAAGAACCAGAAGATAGTCGCTTTCTATGGGTGATGTCACACTCACTTGGTCCAGTTCTCATCTGCAGTTAATTATCATGACTCGCCGTGCCCGTTCTGGTTGGTAACCATCTGCATCAGTATTTGCTACAAAAATGCTGAAAAGAGCTCCAAGCCAGTGGCCCAAAAAGTAGCTGGGTAAGCACCAGCAACCCTGACCCAAACAGGACGGAGCAGGTTTACAAAATGGATGGATTAATGAACTTCCTACCCAGTTTCTGTGTTTATTTTTTCAGTCAGGTGCGGTGACCTGGTTACCAACCCAGCACTAAAACACTTGCTGCCAGCAGTAAACAAAAAGGAGGATGGAGCTCAGGAAATTACCTCGGGAAGGGATGGGAATTTACAAAATAAACAAGTCACGGTGGTAGAGCACAACAATGGAGAAGAAATAATTTGCTACTTAAAAAATAAAAATTATATATTTTAACTACCATAATTTCCGTACTATAAGGAACACTTAGAAACCTTTTTTATTTATGTTTTTATGCATTTCACCTTTTAATCTGGAGCACCTTATACATGGAAAAATTCTGTTTGTGTTTACTGATGTTGAAGTGATTCTGACCGCGCTCTGTAAAAATGTCAGTCTGTTTTTTTACGAGTTACAAGAATGCGTGTTGTTGTAAACACATCTAACGGACTGTGTTTTTGTGTTGCTAACAAGGTTGGGAGCTAGCATAGCCACAAAATCAGCCTGTTTTTTTATGCGTTGCTTACAAGGTTGGGAGTTACAGGTACTGTGAACACGCTAACATGGCTAATGCTTCTAACTTGGCTAACACGTAGCATGTTACAAAGAAGTTCTGGAGTTTCTCTGAATGCAGTTAATAAAGTCAGACTGAAGGATAACTCTCAAAACAAAAAAAAAAAATCCTTCATTTACTTTGTAAAAAAATTTTTAAAAAAATCAACAACTTTAATGTTGTAACAGCATCCTTCTAATAGAAAATAAATAAATGTAAAATGTATATGTATATATATGTATATATATATATATATATATATATATAATATATATATAAATGAAAACAAATGTATTTCATATTTTCTAGCAATTTTCTCAGTTTGTTCAGGTGAGAATCTTTTTCTGTTTCTGTCATAAACAGAAGATGCAAATATAAATATATATATATATATATATATATATATATATATATATATATATATAATAATATATATATATTATATTATATAATATATATATTATATATATTTGCATTAAATATATTAGCATTTTCTGCATTTATTTCATGTAACAGATTATTGGAGGACTGATGTCAAGTTAAGTGTGATCTGATGGTTATTTTCCATCTTCTGTTAATGACAGAAACAGAAAAAAAGTTTTCAGCCTGAATAAACTGAGAAATTGCTAGAAACATTCGTTTTCCTTCATAAAAATGCCAAAAATATGCACAAATCTTCCTATTTTTTTCACGTTACTGTCCTGCTTTAAACCTCTTGTTTCCTCTTGTCTGTTTCCTTTGCAGAGGTTCAGTGATGTTGTTATGAACTTTGACCTTTCTCCTTCAGGTGTAAGCTGCTGTCGTACCCAGAGGACCTCCCTCAGATCTCTGTGGTCTTCATCTTTGTGAACGAGGCGCTGTCGGTGATCCTGCGCTCCGTCCACAGCGTGGTCAACCACACTCCAGCACACCTGCTCAAAGAGATCATCCTGGTGGACGACAACAGTGACAGCGGTGAGACACGTACAAACATGAAAAACAGAGATTAGTTTAGAAATCATGAGGCTTTTGGTCACTGACATTTTCTTTATTTGTCTTCCCTGGTGAAATGTGAATTATCAGTCAAATGAGTGTTTCCCTCTGTGCATATGTGTGTGTTTTCCGAGCTTTCGATGGGTTTAGAGAGAAACAGCTGAGTGGGACAGAGAAGCCCTGAGGGTGGACTCTTCAGCAGCTTTTCTAACAGCTTAAAGCTGGAAAATATATATTTTTTTGCCTCCTTTCACTTCTGTCTCCATGGCAATACGAGGAAATCCTTCTGTAGCTTGAATGTTGCTCCATCCACAGCAGATTTCGGTGCTTGGTTCCACATCCCTAAATGTTCCCTGTTTGGAGACAGAGGGACAGATTAGAGACCACACTTAGCTTTTGTTAACAGTCATAAACTGGTCTGTCACAGGCTGGCAGAGGAAGAAAGCTCATGAAATGCTTAGGGAAGGCTTAGTCACCGGCTCAACCAGCCTGTTCTTCTACCTAAAATTGACATTCAGACTATTCTATTATAAGGGAAGTTGCAAAACCTCCAAAAACTGTCAAAACTATTATTATTATTATAAAACTGACTCAAGTGGAAAGCTCCTGGTTTTTCCGAATGCTGTCTTTACAACGATGCATCTATTATATTCAAGTTGATTTATATTATTATAACCTCTAAAGTGAAATGTTATTCTTCTAAAGAAAACAGTTAAAATAATTTCAACTCTTAAGGCTTTCATCCAACATTTGTCAAGTAGACACTCTCACCCAAGTGTGGTTGCTTCAATCTTGGCAGTGACTAAATGCTGAAAGGTGGGAGGCTTTAAAACCAGTGTGCAAACAAGACAGCGACTGTACAGCTGCCTCGTATATCATAGTTTGAGGCATCATTAAAAAAGTATTTGTAATTTTCAAACATTGACCTTTCTTGTATATCTAGCTGTATCTACCTCATTCTACTTGGGGGGCCCTCATAGAATGAGGGAGTAAAGGACCATAGATGATTTACATATACATGATTTTGCTGTAAAAAAGATTCCCCATAAATTAATGAAGAATTCTTATATTTTTAAACATTTTCTCTCAAAAAAATTCCCAATAGAATTGGAAAAATGGTTTCACCAAGACTTCCTATAATAAAAAAAACAGTTAGTCACTGAGACAATTTTCTTAAACTGGATTCTGGACTTTTTTCTTTTTTTCTGTTCCTCATTGTACTCTCCTCCCAGGTGTGGTATTTTTTGGGCATCTGGGATGTGCCCTTTTGGGGAGGGAAAGTGTGAGGATTGTGAATTTTTTTTTTTTTTTTTTTTTCAAATATGTTATGGGTTTTGATCATGTTCTGTTTTGAACTGTCCCTCAGTCTTATCAGGTTCAGGCTGGTCAAGATTCACATCTTTTTCTTTTCAGTTAATTGCTTCCAGTCTATCTAAGTGTCTGGTTTTCAGTTCTTTCTTTTCAGGTAATCTGTTCTGCCACTGTTTTGGTTCTCCATGGTTTTGTCATGTTTCAGTGAATAAAATATTTAAAGTTTCTTCCACTAAACCCAGTTTCCTGTGTTTGGGTCGTTCCCCTGCAGTTCCTAACAGTTCTTTTACATTCAATTATGCCATTTTTAGGCCTGTGTAGTTTTCTATAGTTTGCATAGAGCGGCAGGAATTCAGTAGAAATTCACCTCTGAGTTGACTGTAGTAAGCCCACCCCTGCTTCCCGGTATCCACCTGTTTCACACACTCTAGATTAAAGACCTTCACACCCCCATCTTAACATTACTGGTGCAATAAAAATGGCAAGCAATATAGGACCAATCCAGCCATACAGTTTACAGCCAGTTAATGGATCCATTTGTCTTCAAGTGGATGTATCGGAATGGAGCAGAGCGAGGACCTTGTGGGTTACCGTAGGTCAAGCTTTTTCCTTTTGTCTGCTCCTGATTCACAACAATTCGTATAAAGAAATACTCAAAATAAGCTTTATTTTCTTTTTATACTGTATGTCCTCCATTGTTAGAAAAATGCCATAAAAAATCATAAAAGCACAATTTTCATTGGAGTGAGTCTTTGATTAAATTTGACTAATTCCCTCCACGACCTCATTGAACCACAAAAATACCAAGTGAGAAACCACACAATGGGTTTATGTATGACTTTCGTATCTAAATTAGTCTAAACTTTAGTTCAGTGACAGGAGTTTGTTGGTATCACTAAATTATTCACTGTTTTCCAGAAATCTTACAATTCTTTCACTGAAAAAAAAGCCTTTGCTCAATTTAACACAGGGGATTTTGGTTTTTAATTAAGAAGACCATGTAACTGTGTTAGCTCATTTAAAAATGGTCCGTCCTCTAATTGAATTGTAAGACTTGAATATCCCTGTTCTTAGAGACTCTTCGGTTCTCCTAAAATGAAAGTCAAAGCAGGGAGCGCGCGAGGCGTGAACATTGGTGTCTCGTTCGCTGACATCACAGTCTAAATGACTGTAAGGTGTTTTCACTGTTCATTTGTGGTGCACAGCTTTTAATGAGAAGTTTCCTTCGGGCCATTATCACATCTGACAGCTGCTCTTACTTAACATTTAACAAAGCTGAAGATGATCTGGACAGAAATGTGCACTCGTTCTTCTAAGTGTTCTGCTGTGACAGGAGACAATTATGTGGTCTCGGCTCTTTGACCTTTAATGGACACGTGCCCTGATTGCTGAATCACATGTGGAAAGCGTGTTTGCTTTGTGACGCGTCCCCCTGACTGTAATACTTCAGTAGCAGGGGTCGGATTACTTATTAGCAACAGCAGTCACTGGGATGTTTGCCAGCATTTTTACTCAATACATTTTTTTGTTTGTGGGCCAGGATTACCAGGTTATTGTTCAAAAATGCAAAAAAAACTCTCTTACAGTTCATACTAATCCCACAATTTAATTAACAATGTGAGAATTCATTTAAATAACTTAAATTGGATAAAACGCTTCATGACTTTTTCACTTCTCCAGCAAAGGAAGCTTCTTTGGCACTTTCTAAAACATATTTTTTAAAGTCGTATTTTTGCTTTCTCGTGTGCTTTCTAAGAACTTGGATAAAGAAACAAGATCAGGAAACATGTATCTGATCTTACACGTCATTGCCTGTAGGGGACACAGTGTTCTTACGCTGACTTTGTCCTTCTCGTACATCAAGTTCTCCAGAGTTTTCCCCAATTCGATCTCCATCTGATAAAGCTGCAGATCAAGGATACACATGAAGACTCTATTGGTCTGACTCACTGAGATCTTTAGCAAAAAGTACACAATTTTATGTTTTTAAAATACAATGAAGTTACAAGCCATCACCGCTACAGCTATGGTTTAGCTAAAGCTAAGGTTTCGTCTGGAGAATTTGGAAGGAGAGAAGAACAGTTTCAAACAAACAAATACTTTGAAAGATTAGAACAACTCCGTGGTTTATAATAATATTGCAAGTACTTTAAAAAACATTGAAGTGTTGCAGTTCCTCAAATGGCCACTAGAGGATGGTTAAGACCTCCAGCTATGTAACCCAAGTAAATCTATGCACAGTCTGGTTACAAAAATTGGTTTTATGTTTATTACACTTTTTCTGTTTTGTGTGTGTGGAAGAGTGTATTTTTAAAATATGTGGGGTTTTTTGTATTTTTAATCAGGGCTTCAATTTGTGTATTTTGTACATAGTTTTTGGAAGGCCTGCCAAAATTAAAATATAAATAAAAATCTTTACGATTTTTTTTGTATTCAGGAAAAATTTAGTTCTAACCAACAACAAACTGGCTATAGGCGTTGGTAAGGGGGCGGAGATAGCAACTGCTGTTACTTTCTCCCACCCCCAAATATATAGGCTCACAAAAAAACAGAAATGATTAAAAAAAAAAAAAAATTACCAATAGTTTGAAGTGTGTCTGTTTCTTCTGAACACAAAGTTTGATGTTGATGTGATCAAATTTCATACAACCGATTCCAGTGTGGTTGTGTTCAGGACGGAGGAATCTGAAATACGAGCCCCAGAACTGTTCAGCGTTTCATTGTTATTCCTCGGAGGCTGGTGCCTCGGCTGGAAGAGTATCTATTTCCTTCCATTTTTTTCTTTTTTTAATATTTAATTCACCAATACCCCTTCTTTTGTTGAGCCATCTCACTTGGATGTCACTTGTTTAACCATGGTCGATGAAAGCAATCAATCCCTGCCCTGTTCCTCCATCAGCGTCTGAAACAAGTCCATCGGTCCAGCTTAAGGAGAGTGTGGCCCGAGGTTTTATCGTGGAAGTAGATGTGCTTATTGTCACGCTGGGGTTCATCTTTACTAGATCAGAGACGCAGCAGTGGCAGCCAACACATTAATCTTCAGGCTTAAAAATGTTCCACCCATAGTTGCCGTCTATCCGTATTACAGCAGCGTCTTGTTTACAAAGTATTCATTAGAATTATCAGTCCGATAGACGGATATTTATCTTAGGCTGTGAGGCTCCGCCAGTCCCCCAGGAAAATATACTCCACCACTCCTCTTGTGGAATTTGTCCAACCTTTTATTTGCATGGATCGAAGAGATACCCATATCTCCCCTCCTTTCCAGTGAAGCCCGGTAATTACTGCATGCTAATGAGTTTTATTGTATTTTAGCTGCAGGGGAGGTAGATGATGAAGGAGCCTCAATGTGCAGATATAGAGCCTATATGGGGCAAACAGAGCTGTATATGCAAAGATGTTTGCTAATTCAAGGGGGTTTAATGCAATTTCTGACTGACAACTGCTAAAGTAGTCTTGTTTATCGTTTGTCAATATGCAAAATAGGTCGCACAAAAATGGGCTGCTTTTTTGTTGAAATCTATAATGATTGTGGAGAAAGATTCAGGAAAAAAAGGAGCACTAGCTGTTATTAGCTAAAATAAAAAAGGACAATAGTTAACTTTTTTTTTTTCGATTTGCAGTTTGCTTTGATTTAGCTCTCCGTGCATGCACTTGTTTATTCACAGGTCACTGCCTCTGAATTCTCCTTCCCTGCAGCAGCTTCCACGATATATGAAGAGCTCCAGCTAGAAAGGGGACTCCTGACATGCCTGACGTTCCACGTGTCTCCTCAATCACACGGACAGGGGGATTAGACTGGCATTTTTTTTTTTTTTTTATACTTTCACCGGCTGATTTATGTCAGGAGCCAAAGTCAGCAGATAGGTACGGATGCTGCTCGGAGCCTGCGCTCCACCAGCGTCCTTATTAATCTCTCTTTCAGAAAGTGGAGAGCTCAGCAGTAACCCAGAGGAGAAGCTCAAACAACTATCAATCCTCCGATGAGACACAAACAGCTATTTGTGCAGCTTGTTATGGCAGGCAAACTTTGGTTCTGGTGAAACGGGCCAAAGGTCTGCAATGTTAAAACACAAATGCATTAAATACTTAAGCAGAGACTAGCTTTGACCGTAGCGTACTCCCTGACACTGAAGTCATTCTGTCTGCTCATTAGAAGTGTTTTCATTGAATAACACTTTGACTTCACTTCATGATTGCTCCGTTAGAGGTAAAGTGTGTCTGTTTTGTCAGATTGTAGTTGAGTATTATACAAAACATAAACATAAATAAAACAAAGTTAAAGCTGTGTATGGACCAACAGCTACTTTTCTAAAAATTGCTTTTTTGTAGGTTTTATTTCCATAGCAACCATATTATTTTTGGGTCGTGTGGTGGTGACGAACATGTCTATGAAATTTTAGAAGAATCTGTAAAAGTAAACTTTTGGATTTCCTTGACAACTGAAGTTTTTTGCTAATCTGAGATGTCCAGGGACATCTCAGGCGTTAAATTCTCCTTCAGAATCTGCTAGAATTATGATAATTGCGTTAACAATTCAAAAAATACAGTAAATCAAAGAACATAACCATTGGAGCTCTGGTGTTTAAGTGTTAAGGCTGCACCCTTACTCCTTTTTCTTTTTAAATGGTAGTTATAGTGCTTGGATGAAATAGACCTTCATTTTAAACACCACCTGTCCTATCACAAAGACACTTATTCTTACAGGTCAGACTCAATGTCATGTTAACGCTTAAAAAGTTCTGATATCTTAAAGACTGTGTGTTAAGTGCTGCTGTCGACATCGCAGGTGTTAAAGAGTTTTTTAACTACACCCACATTCCTAATATTTTCATATCGTGTTATTTTTATTTATTTTTTTCACCTTAAGCCAACAATTAATGTATTCAATTTTGATAGCATTCTGTAAAAAAAAAAAACAAACAAAAAAAAAAAAACAGAAATTTGCAAGCAGTAGGGGATCGCCATGTTTGCTAGCTTGCCTTGCTAACGTTGCTCAAAAGCAATTTCAAACATTTATTGCCAATTAGCTTCAGAATGAAGCTCAATGAGTTATGAGGTAATGGGTGGAAATCACAAAGAGGATTTCAATCTTTTAGCTGTACTAAAATAATTGCTTTGGAAATTTCAAGATGGCAGGCTCCTTCAAGGTCAAAGGTCAACAACATTTCAGCTAAGGTTGTTAGCTTCAACTGTCAAGATTCATGATAACAGCTCCTTTGGATATCCTCAAAATGTGTGTCCTGGTTTTAGTAGATTTTGTAAAATAAGATTTTATTTTTTTAATTTGATGATTTCACCTGCTTTGATCTCATTGTTTTTTGGGGAGGGGGTTGTTCGCTATGTCCAAATTCCTCTTCCCAAGGCACATTTTGGTGAGCTTTTAAGTTTATGGTGGGGGCAAAATTTTCGTTCAAAGGCGCACTGAAAAAGAAGAGTCAGTGACTGCTGCGGGACACAACAATGGAATCTGTCGACACGTAACCAGATATTGTAAAAAGCCAGAAGTTTTATTCAAATTAATATTTAGGCGTGTAAAGCCAAGCTGGCAGATGGTTGGTGTTGATCACGTAAAACAGAAAAAGACATTGTAATCATCTGTTTCTGTGTTAGTGAAATTAACACTGAATAATTCAACATTTTCATTTATTTTTGCCATAATGACAGCAGCCATAATAACATCTGTTAATTTACAGTTTTAGACACTTAATTTTTAAGTACAAATTGTTTTGTACAAATAGTGTTTTTGAAACAGCTTCAGTTTGAGCCTTAAGAATGAGTCAGGGTAATGTTTCTACAATAAATTGTAGCATTGTAGCTTACCATTTTGTTCTATTTTCTCCTAAAAGAATTTAGTTTTATTTTAACAGTCTTTATCATTTTTTTTATTCCAAGGGTCATAAATAACTACAATCCTTTATTAAAGGCTAAATAGATGTGTGTTTGCATCTGAAAGTGACTGAAAACTGTTTGAAGGTATCATTTGTTTCTGTTTTCTTTCACATTGACAGAATAACTAATGGTCTCTCATTCATCCTGATTGAATATCACTTTTCTAATAGTTATAGCTTCCAGTTCTGAGTGTAAAACCACCAACATTGCTTATTTTCATTTCCATCACAGCTGAAGAACAGCTGCAGATGGTCAGTTTATATTAAACCATTTGTACAACTGAGTTAATGCTGGTGCCACAAGCAATTTACATGCTCTGGTTGCAGCTCTGCTAGTCCAGGACAAGAAATAGATGCAAATTTTTTAAATTGTAGATCATAATGTCATTTTTAGTCATCAGTATGTCTACATATATGGTCTTTAAAAAATACAGCCTGGATTATTATCTAAAGCTACGTTCAGAACGAATATGTGATGTATTAAAAAACACATTAAACTCACATTTTTTAATATGCGTTTAGCCCACGGAGTTCACATTGGACAAGTAATGTATGGGGTAAGATAGCTGTCAAAAAGAAACGTATTCATAAATAATATTTTATATTCATATAAATAAATTTATATTCATAAAAACAAAGTTGTGCATACATTTATATTTTGTGTACAACTTTACAGAAAAAATATGAATACAACATGTAGTTTTACATTTAACATGTCTCTTTTGAATACGACTTTTCTTCGTTTAGAATACGACTTTCCTTTGTCTTGAATACGAATTTCTCCTCTCTCAAAAATACGTCACGGGGTCACAGGCTTATACGAGTGCCGAAACATCGATGCGCATGCGCGTTGCGACTCATTCATTAAACTACGATGACATGTAAATGATCTTAATATTCTATCTCTGGCGGGGAAAATAGAAGTTAACAGTCAAGTCCTGCCGCTTATATTTTATTTATTTTGACAACAGCGGAGCATATAAACAATGAAATGGACCCGGAAGTGGTTGCAAAAAAAAAGGAGCTCTGATTGGAGATTGATGAAAAAGTAAAAACGGCAGACGAGGCGGGGGGGATCCCTGTCTCTCCACTCGCCCAGCCGCGGCATATTAGCATGGGGATCCCCGCTTAGCTGAGCAGTTTATTCCCGGGACAGGCGCACCCGCTCCGGCTCCTAGACAGTCCAGATATACACTCGCTTTCGCCCAACACTACCCGAAACAGGCTCTAGCAGCACCGTGACCCAGATAGAGATAGCCGCTTGAAAAAGGAAGGGAATGACACAATCAACCAAGCTAACTCTGAGCTAAAGAAGGCTAACTGTCGGATAACTCCGACCTTAGTAAGAAAGAAAGATCAGAAGCAGAAAGAAAGTTGGGCTTTCTGATCCTACTGACTTTTTTTTCCTATGTGTTTCTTTGTTTGTTTATGCAGCACCAACGGTCGGCTGGCTCCGCGTTAGCTTAGCTGTTTTTTATGTCATCATTCTCTTATTTTCAACTAATTTTACGGACATATTTTCTTTTCCACCTAATGATTGGACTAGCATGTCTGCAACTCCCTTTGGGCTGTTTATCACCACTTCTGGGTCTAAACTATCCGCTGCTACATTGTTTACACAATCAGCTGACAACCACAAAATGCGGTCGGAGATCGATGTATTTTTTATTTTATGTTTTATTAAATTTTCAACTGCTTTGGTTTTCAAGATAGTGTTCCCATTACGGCATCAATGTCATTTTAAATATGTATATGTGTGTATATATATTATTCATGTTTTATTGTAAATGAATAGACACGCAAAGCTGGATCAATCGATGTTCCGGCACTCGATGGATAAGCCTGTGACCCCGTGACGTCTTTTTGACAGTCTCCTAACAGGAGAAATTCGTATTCAAGACAAAGGAAAGTCGTATTCAAAACGAAGAAAAGTCGTATTCAAAAGAGACATGTTAAATGTAAAACTAAATGTTGTATTCATATTTTTTCTTTAAAGTTGTGCACAAAATATAAATGTATGCACAACTTTGTATTTATGAATACAAATTTATTTTTATGAATACAAAATATTATTTATGAATACGTTTCTTTTTGACAGTTATCTTACCCCATAGTAACGAGGGTCTTCGTCTGCTTTTTATTTTTCTACTGAATACTCACACATGTCTGCCATCTACAGTTCATGAATCTTGCTACAGACTTCTGCTTTCACAGCTCTGAAATATGAAAAACTTTCCCATTTACACCTTTACCTAGACTTAAGGCGTGTCACTAAGTCAGGTTGCTTAATACAAACCTGTTGTGTGATCTGTCTTTCTGTAGCAGTTTTTTTCTGGTGCTTTCATTAAGACTTTCAATAATTTGGTCACAAGTAAACTGGTTCTGGTTTTGTTTTGGTTAAAACAGCAAATAGTGAATGGATGGATGAGGACATTCTTGTGTTTGTGTGAAATATAGACTCATTATCATGCATGTTTGAAAGAGCTGCACTGATTAACAGAAATATGCTAATAACTTCTTATTAGTGCTGTTGAGCACTTCATTTTCTAAGTAGATTTGTGCTCTGCAAGCTGTAGTTTGTGTCAACACAAACATCATTTTCTTTACTCTAATCTAAATACTTTAAAGGAAAGTTAATGGCTGGTAATTAGAAAACGAGATAACCCAGTGCATGCCTAAATCTGTTATTTACATATTTTGTTTGTTTTTTTTTTCCTCTGACTTTTACTCTTCCAGTCGAGCTGAAGTTCAACTTGGACCAGTACGTGAACAAACGCTACCCGGGCCTGGTTAAGATCGTCAGGAACAGCAAGCGCGAGGGACTGATCCGAGCCAGGATCCACGGCTGGAACGCGGCCACGGCTCCTGTCGTCGGCTTCTTTGACGCTCACGTGGAGTTCAACACTGGCTGGTAAGAAAAGGTCATGTTTGGCTGGAAAAGGTCAAAGCTGCTGCTCTGTCCAACTTCACCTGTGCCTTGGATTGAAAGTTTCCAGGACAGAAGGATGCAACAGATAATTGTTCTTATATTGTTTCACAACACATTCTTATTCCAAGTCGTCTGGTTAAGGATCCCTCTGCTGGCTGTTTTCATTAAATCAGGGGTCCAGGCATATGTCCTGACGCGGTACTGAATATGGACCAGTTCTTGGTACACGGACCAGTACCAGTACCCTAATGCTGCTTCACACCGGACGGTGCTCTCGCGTTTGGTACAGTTACGCATCCGGTACCAAGTTAGCAACCCAGTGCGGTCCGTGTTTGGTATCAGTTTGTGGCCTTGGGGGCCCCGATTTATTTGGAAAAGCAAATACATAAAAAAACGAATTGGGGACCCAAAACATCAGTTTGTGACACAGAGAGGTCTCTCCCTAACCATACGTTAATACATGACGGCTTGTGAATGTGAATGTGTTGGTTTTTAGTCTTGTCCATACCATTAGCTGTATATAGACAGCTGGACTGAGCTAGTGAGACATCACCCATAGAAAATGACTTCCTTCTGGTTCCAATCACATGAAATCAAGTCAGTCACTATTTTTCCACAATACGTCCACTGTCATGTTGGAACCAGATGTCCTCAGTAACCTGTGATTAGTCCATGCTTGACTTTGCCTATGTTTTTATGGCAACTACTTTCTCCAATCAGTAGAGAGCATGTTAAAAGACCACACCCCTTCCACGGAAAGTATACTCAGGAGAATCTGTCAATCAAACATTTGACGTGAGGCCATCTACTTTCATTGAAGCATCTGATTGGTCAGTTTTTAACCTGAATAACTTGGACTACAGCAAAAATATCATGAAAAAAATGATGATTTGCAAGAACATGTTAAACATATTTCCCAGAGCATGAATGGTTATTCTAACAAATAGAATGACAAAGTAATAACTGTCTGTATATCTAAAGAAGTCTATGGGATTTTGGCTTTTTGGAACCAGCGGGTATTTCCCATTTGGAACGTGAAGGGGAGGAGTCACTCAGTCGATGATCTTTACAGAAACTGGTGCAAGATTCGGTTCGTCTCTAATTAATCCCTTTATAGCGCTAATTTGCAACGTACCATTGAATCCAGGAGTCCACTTAATTTAGCATCACCTTGAACAGAAAATATATTGAAGAATTTTTTGTTTTTTTTTATATATAAAATCAGAAATAAAGTCAGACCTGAAGGGGTTAAGGCTGTAACCTTACTATTTTTTCTAATGAAATGGTCTTTAACAGTGCTTGGATGAAATTAACTTCTATTTTAACCTCTGCCTGTCCTACACAAAGACACTTGTGACGGCTCAGACCTAAATACTCAGAAAGCAACGTCCAGTGTAATTAAAGAGGAGGCTTCAGTGTTAAACTCTTTAACATTATTTTACCTGTAGCGCCTTCGCTCATTTTTCTGCTATGAAATTACTTCTCGGGGTCTCAGTCAAACGCCTGCCTGCTGCTGGAGTTTACAGACAAACAAGGCACTCAAACAGAATGAATAGGCACCTAATTTGAGCTTGTCATGCTGACAGTGTTTGAAGATGAGGTGTAGCTTCTGCTGCCTGCCCGGGAGGCAGCAATTGGACACAGAGGGATGAAGAGAGCAGGGATGGTTAGCTGAAAGTCACTAATGGCGTCTCTGGATGCAATTCAGGATCTCTGATGAGAAAAATGTAGACAAATATGAACACGAGGCATGGAGGTTATTAGTCGAGTGCTGCTTCTGAAAACTTCAAACACAGAGACATTATTGTATAAATGTGTGAACCTCTTCAGTAAACAAAGATCTGCACTCAGTGGAAATGAAAGGTTGTCCAAATATTCATATACAGAGAATATAACATTTTATTGTTTGTTAATTTTTCCCATTACCACGTTAGTCCTTTGTTTCATTTTTTCTTCTTTTTGTTAAAAAACACAAGAGATATTAAAAAAATGTATACATGAAGGATTTTTTTGAATTCGTGTACATTGCAAAGTAATACTTGGTGTATGGAATGTAGGGAACAGAAAATTACATGAATTTACATTTGATTTGCTTGGAAGACACAAAGTGAGAAGACTTTATATGTGGAGTTTGAAAAGCTTTTTTTAAGGATTTATATCAAAATTTAAAAAAATAGTTTATCACTACTAGGGTAAATTACAAAAAATGGTCAGAAGTAGCTGCACAGACCAATTTGTTTTTATTTGATTTTGCAAAGGATATATGCTGCAGACATGAGTGTAAATCAACCGTAAGAATTCTGTTTGCAGGCCGTTGATGGGTCAATTTTGCAGAAAAAACTGAAGAAATATGAAACAGGTCTGGGCTTCAAAATAAAAACTTCAAAATAAGAACACGGCATCCCGAGACTGTGACGCTGTATCAGGATATCCTCGCATAAACTGATCAGATGGTGCCTTTAAATTAAAAAAAAAAAAAAAAAAGGTTAGATATTTTTGTTGTTATACTGAAGAATATGTAGTAACTGAAAAAATACTTTACTTACTGCCCCGAAACACAAGAATCAAACCTGACTCACTAATTTGTATCAGTTTAAAACACTTATTTTGCTATACTTACAAGTAACAGTGGGAATACTTCAACTCGGAGCTGATTTGACTGTTTGACCTTTTAAATAACAAGTATCACCCTCCAGGCCTCGAGAGCCAGTGTCCTTCATGTTTTCTAACTAACCTGCCATTGAAGCTTTTTAGTAGGTATCAGCAAAATGTCATTTCTCAAAAATCAGCAGGATGTCAGCTCTCCATGTTCCCGAGTATTAAAAATATTTTAAAAATTGAAGGAAAAGAAAAATAGTTGAAAACTTTATTAAACCAAATCCCTTGATACATAAATGTATTTCCAGCTATGAAAAAAAGGAAAAAAAAACATGTTTTTGCTTCAGGCTAAATAAAAGTAAGTTTGGAGCAGAAGTGGTTCGATGCATATTTGCATATAGATGTCAAAGGTTAACATGGTCTCCTTAACTGAGAAAACAAACATTCACATACATAATTATATAGTAGACAGGCTGTCGGACTGAGCAATGGACAAACTGGAGGACATACTGAAGGACGGGAGCACTGACGGACAGATGTACCGACCAACAGATGTACCTACGAACACACCAACGGAGGGACGCACCAACCGATGGGCGTACCGGTGAATGTACCGACCGACAAACGTACCAACTGACAGACGTACCGATGTAGGGACGTACTGACCGTCGTACCGACTAACGAGCATACCGACCGACAGACAAACAGACAGACAAATGGATATTTTTGAAACTCTTGCAGGGGCAGCCCTTGAATATTGCCTCTCAGCAGACTATTGGTTGGAACTCTGGGTCCAATGACTGCACAGGGAAGGTCACCCAGCTGAAGAACAACATTTGGGCAGAAAGCTGCATCATCGCCCGTAGGTGCATTACAGTTGATAATTGATACCCTCGTGGCTCCCTCATCTGTTTCCCCCATCTGTTCTTTCCAGAAATAGACGTGCATGCCGTGCCCCCATGCAACCCCTCTTACCTCCACCGAGGCCTCTTCCACCCCCACCATCACACCGACCCCACCGTCCGCTTTACCCCTTTTCACCGTACGAGCCGAAGGCTCGGCTCATCCGCCGCCGATGTGCGCATCTGCCAATCCCACCACCCAAACACGCGCTGTCTCACATTTATCAGCCTTCATCTTCCTCTGACATCCTTTATCCACAGGTGTTTCTGCCTGCAGATCTGCCTTTGTGCGAGGCTTTATTTACAGAAGTCGATGAGGAGCCGAGCCGCATCGCTCTGATTTTTCTTCAAGCTGTTGCTGCGTAAAAAGGGGATACAGAGATGGGGAGGATGACAGGCATTTTCAATCAGTGTGTTCGCACTGCTCAGATATGTGAGAGCGCCCGCGCATTATCTGCTGCGCGCCAGCAAACAGTCTGCTCCCCCTTATTCAGATAGATTTACTCCTGTTATCCACGCTTTCTATTTGTTAGGAAGGAAGGAATACCCTATTTGTCATAATATGATTATTCACGGCGGCACATGCAGTGATAAGTGAGATGGATGGTTACTGTAGTAGTCGTGGTGAATCTCCCTCGTTGACCTTGTGCATATTAAACTCCAGACACTTCTCGGGTGCAGCCCTCCGATTCACTGGCAAGGTCTGTCCCTCTGGAGGGCTGTGCAGTTACCCCGGAATGAATTAATAGTCCACATTATTTCTGAAGCAAAGAAATAAAGCAAACATTGGCTCCTTATTCTCTCCCAGCGTATTGGTTTATGGGGATTTGAGGGGAATGCGCTTTTTCACGCGAGGGATTTCTGATTTCCATGCCTTTGCTTTGCCTCAAGTCACGGATATGAAATCTTTGTCCTCTCCTAATGTGGTATTGCATCGACTAAATGTTCACCCTGCCAGTATATGACTTCATCTTCATTCTCTATTGTACTTCAGACAATACCCATCTCCTGCTGCATGCTGCAGGTACGCAGACTTGATATCAAGTCCTGAGTGTGTGGTGTAATTAGGCTCTTCTGTATTCCCAGCTTCAAATGCGCAGCAGCAAGAAAGGAACGCACCGGAAAATTAATATTTATTTGGTTTTTGAAGCCTCTGCACCACTGCAATCTGAGGTTAATAATGATAAGCAGAGTAAGTTTGCTACGGTGAGAAAAATGTTGATACGATTGTCATTGCGGGCAGGCTTTAATGAGAGACGTGCTTTACACTGCATCACCTTGATGAATGCAGAGTACCGTCTTTGACCTGGAGGGCAAAGTCTAATTGCAAAGTGAGAAATGAAAAAGATATTTCTTCATGGAATTGCGGAACATGAAAATCTATATTTGTCTCTTGTGTTTGATGTTACTGCCTTGTTAATGTCGTGCAACTCTATTTATTTTGTCAGGCTAAAGTGTGTGAGTCACATGGAAGAAAAGATCATTTTTGGAGAATAAATCATGTTTTGTTTTTCTGAGTGCAACTTAGACTCAGGTGCGACTTATATGTGATTTTTTTTTATTTTATAGAAACAGCCGCTAGGGGGGGTTGGCCTCAATATTTGCTCCTGAAAGCGATGGAGAAAAAGAGCGCCACTCAGTCTTAAGCTTCATTGACACCACAGTAAGCAGAACACGCTAACCACGCGCCACTCCCAAATCCGGGCCCCTTTTGGTCATTGTGCTGCGCTGCTGAGATAAATCATAAAAATGTTTAACCGGGTTGAGCATTCGGTACGCGCTCAGTGGCTGGGTGGGTTGCGCTGAGCTCATAGATGAACCAAGTCTCAAAGGTTTTAGGATCATTTCAGTATTATGCATAAATTTTTTTTTTGTATTGAATCCTTTCTGTTAGGAAAACAGATAATTTGATGTCTGGGCCAAAAAGAAAACATAATTAGTCTTAAGATGTATTATGTTTTTCTAAGTCATACTCTTAAAAAAGTAGTAAAAAGTCGTTCTGGTATAGTCTTGGGATATATTGCGATATAGATTTTGACACACATATTATGATACATATTAGTATCGTGAAAATCGTCTCGGGATACGTATCGTATCGCCAAACTCTTGCCAATACACACCTCTAGTGCGCACAAGAAAAACATGGAGCCTGGTGGATTTGTTACAAAACAACTCAAAGGATGAAGGATTAAATTGAACTTTATTTTAGCTCATGGAGAGAAATTTACTTGTCACATCAGCTCAACAAAAAAAATAGTGACGGTACAATTACAGCTCACCACATATGAGAGCAGACAAACAAATGAATAAATAGGTTGATAAATAAATGTGCAAATGTTGATAACCCTCAATGTGTCCAATCCAATGGATGAAGTGATTTGAAGTGATATAAAGTGTTTCGTTGACTTGTTAGCATGTTCTTTATGGTTATCTGAATAACTGTTCATATGTTGAGCTAATATAATCGATTCCTCATATGTTTCATGAAGTTTAATAAGCAACAATGTTCTACAGTACTGAAACGTGCATTCAGTTTATTATTATCTATTCCATTAATATGATTTGCCTTTCAAGATATAAAGTCCTTTCTTGGTTCCGTAAATAAATTTATCCACAAAACTTTTTATGTTTTTTTTTTCTTTTGCTTCTGCAACTAAAACTCCAAAATGAGAAATATTGTACTTAGAACTCAAGAGCATACAAAAATCAGGTTTTACACTGGAAGCGGCTACAATATTATTCATTTGCAAGTTGTGAAGATTTTCTTTTCCCCAAGGTCCTTTTCCAGTTTATGACTGCATCTCCTGCTGTGCACTTCAAGCGAGCCTGTGTTCCATTATGAGCTGTGTATTTGCACCGTTAGCTTCTTTGGATTTTGCTTCTCCTGTGAAGGGAAGAAGGCTGACCAATATGAATCAGTATACTCCACAGGGATCTGTGAGCCTGAAATGAATGCAGAAAACTTTTCACACACACACACCTAATAATTCCTTTAAAATTCAGTTATTAGGCACAATGAGCACTAGCATTTTTTCTACCTTGCTTTTAAAAAAAGTTTTCCTGCCGTAGTGGATGAAGTAAAAGTAGACCAGAGTGAATCTGTAAAGTATGTCTGCACATGTCACCAAGTTTAGGGGCTTTAGTCAGAGGGTCCTGACAAATTATATCAAGAGTGCTTCAACTCTTTTCAGTGACCTCTGTGATCGCTGACTGTACTAACACATCTTCAAGGCAAAATAAAAGCTACCTGTCATCATTTTTGACGTTTCCGAATATTGCAGCCATGTTGAAACTGCTGACCTGACAAACAAACTCACGCAGTACTGATTATTATGTTTGACTGACATAGGGAAATTCACCAACTGGGATTTATCCTAATGTGTTTCCATTTATGGTATTTGAACGTACAAATGTGATATTTGAAAGGAAAAGCCCTGGGAAGGACTGATGACTTTTTCAGGTTTCGGCTCTGGCAGCCTAAGATATCTGATGGCTGGATATGAATGGATGGATGGATAGATGGGATGGATGGATGGGTGGATGGATGATGGATGGATGGATGGATGGATGGATGGATGGATGGATGGATGGATGGATGGATGGATATGATCAGCTTCTGGGTCACGAGCGGACGTGTGTCTTCAACACTCCACAACTCTTTGGCTTTTAAACTCTTTTAAAGTTAATCACAAGCGACTTTAATCACCAAGCTACTGCAAAACGGCTATTGCAATGAGGAGAGTTGAACATTTTGAAGCCGATTTGACGGAGCTCAAAATCGCACTTGCTGACATCCAGGCAAAACTGACCTCGCTGATGCTAATGTATGCTATATCAGCACTGATGGAACTTGAGGCTAAGCTATCATCTGCTAATACTCATGGAACATTTCCGATAGGAAAAGGCACGTAACGAACAGTGAGATGATCGCCAAGATCTCCTGGAGAGAAGAATGCATGATCACGATCAACAAGTACGGATGTATAATGTTATTCTCACGGTACTACGATTAACGGCCTGGTGCTACCAATGTTAGCATGGATGCTAACGGATCTGTGATGGATGCTAACAAGACCGTGGGGAATCCGATTGGAGTTTTTCTTGTGTCTAAAGGGATTTCCTTGGACCTAAATACTGTTGAGGTCTGTCATTCGATTTTACTGTCACAACTAGAGTTTAATGAGTAGAAACCCCCGTTGTATTTCATGTTAAACTTTATTATATTGATCAGTTTGTGTTTTTTTTTTTTTTTTGGTTGAACAGTTGAGAGGGTTGGGGGCAGATGCAGCAGAGAAGAAAACCGGAAGGGAGGACTGTTCAGGTTGGCAGTCTCAACATTTAAATATTTACACACACACTCAGTAGTTACACACCTGTTGGCCAAAATAGTCTCAACATTTAAACTAGTCAAAATGTACACAATACAACTGCAGCTCACACACTTAATCGTACAAACTGATTCAAATAAAGTCTTTCATTCTGTTACACATACTATTAGTGCGAAGGTGAGTTGACACCTGTGCTCAGGTGAGTGTTTGTGATGAACAAATGTGGATGTAATGGAATGTACAAAGGGGGTGAGCGCCCGGCCATCCCCATGCCCCGACCTCCCGCCAGGGCAGCAGCAGAAGCCTGGACCCCCCAACACCCACCATGGAGCCATGGAGAAAATCTGCCCACCGGGCAATCCTGCCAAACACCCAGACCAGGGCTCACGGGACCACCGCAGAGGCCCCACAGGAACACAGGAGAACCTCCCAACCCAGCAGCGTCGAACATCCCCCCGCCCCACCCCAGGTACGGGCCAGGGCCCCCCAAGGGAGACCCACTCCCATGCTCCAGACAACCATCGCGGGAGGTCCAGGTGGGAGCAGGGCAGGGGCCGCCCACCTCGCCTAGGAGATTGGCACCTTAAAGAAATGGAGGCCCCGGAGGAGTGATGTAAACAAGGCCCAACTAGATACATCCACTGATGGAGAGGCCCAGTTCTCGAGAGCAAGGACCAGAACCCAGATCACCGAGACATGGACACCCCCAGGCTCCGCCAGGGATGGGGTAGGGGACAGAAGGTCGAAGGTCTCACCTTCCTTGTGTAATGCATGCGTGTTTGTTTGTTAGAGTGTATATTGTGAGGTGTTAGAGGTGTGTGTACTAAAGGATGCAGTTAAAATTGGTGAGTAGGGCCTTGACAGGACATCTCCTGATTGCTTACAGCGATGCCCCGTCACCCTCTCACCACCGGCCCTACATGTCTATGGTGTGGTTAAAATTGGTGGAGAGGACACTGAGAGGATATCTACTGCTTGCTGGCAGTGATGTCCAAGAACCCCCCCACCAAGAGTCCTACATGTCTAAGCACCTCTCCTGTGGGTGCGCTGGTCAGGCACTAACGGGACCAAGGCGGCTGGCCCCGCTGCAGTCCCCACCGTAGAGGCCACAACATGCTGGACCCCTTAGGCCCTGTACCTAATGGGACCCCCACTCCCCACGGAACCCCCCCACCAGATGGGGCCAACACCCCCCCAATCATCTGAGTTTGTTAAGATTATTGGTACTGAATAATATAAGTCACTTGTCTGGATGTTTTGAAATTTGTTTACATCACTGATATTAACGATCCTTCATAATCTTTTTCTATGATTGTAGAGTCTAAATATTAGATATAAAGTCCTGAACCAGATATTGATAATTCATGTAGAGAAAATGGTACGGTCGAGCCAGGGTAGGATTATATTAGTTTGCTTCTTTACACTCCCTTTCAAGCGATCTACTTATGATTCATCATGTGATGTGTTATTTCATGTATTATTACTGATTGCTTGAAAGAAACCATTTCATTCATTCATTCATTCATTCATATGAATAGATGAACAGACGAATGTATAAATAGATGGATATGGACGGACAGGCGGAAATGGATGACTGTAAGGACGTATGGATGGATGGATAGATGGATGGACGGATGGAGGTATGGATGGATAGATGGATGGTTTAATAGATGGATGAACATACACGTATGGATGGACAGTTGTATGGATATGTATGATCGGATGATGGAAGGCTTTTTAAGTCTTCAAAGCTTTACATAAACAGACATATCCCAGAAGGCAATAGGACAGCTTGCAAAAAGCATTATTCAAACAAAAAGAGACAAGTCCAAAACATGCCAAGTTTTTAAAGTTACGCGATCATAAAATGAAATATTGGAGTCCGTGTTTTTTTTTTTTTTTTATTTTTTTCAACACTTTAAATACCTTTAAAAATTTAGCATATGCTACTCCCTTTCTCTGTTGTCATCATTATTATGTTGAAAGGCCAAAAATTAGATGGACCATTAGTTTCTTCTCCCTGCAGCTTTTTGTGTTTATTCACTAGCAGCAAACGTTACACTCATTAACATAATGGTTGTGTTTGCTGTTGCTTCTGACTACTTTCATTATACATGTAATTAAAAAATGTAATTCTAGAAAAATATAAACTGTGTGTTTAAAAAAACAGAAAGCAAAATTTTGTTTTTTAATGCCTCGAATTAAGTCAGTCTTTTATTAACTTGTCAATTTAAAAGTCTCATCCTGAATTCACACCGAATGCGACACGTAATCTTCAAAAATCTGAACTTTGGTGTGGACGATGTGTCCCATCAACCAATCAGGGACTCCACTTTGGCTATGTGACGGATCAGCAGGTGGAGTCCAAATTCAACTTAAGGAGAATGCACCACGCGTCAACTAGAGGTGGTCGATGCAAATTTAACATGTGAATCAAGTTTGATGTGAACAAAGCATAAAAGGAAATTCCCCATACATTCTTTTTCAGGGTTAGAAATGTCATATTTTTTTTTCAAAAAATAATATCTAAGCACATAAATATTTTCTTTTTGTCATTGAACAAGGGGCTGTCAGTTTCTGTTCCTTAGGGATATGGAACAGTTCCCCTCAGAACTGGTAGAACAATAACGTTTTTGGCAGCCATTGAAACATGTTTGTCCCATGTTGTGAAAGAAATATGCCAAAACAAACGCAATAGTCCAAACTTGTTGAGGATCAACAAAAAAATTAAATAAATAAATTTAACAACTGTAATTAACATTCAGAATTACATTACAAAGTATTGATGTGAGCTTTTGTTAATGACCAAATTTTTATTTTTTTCACTAAAATGCAAATCAGTATTAATATTTTATTTTTCTTAATCCCACTATGTGCTTTCTTGGAGTCTGTTTTTACATTGTGTTCTATAATGAGCATTAAAGACCTTTTATCCTTTTAAGTGAGACAAGTTGTCAAATTGGTGACTGAAAAATTATTTTTGTCCAGTGCTGCAAAGCAAATATTTACACTGTACTTTTTATTGTTTTTTTAATACTTACAATACTGAATTTGTCAGATTATAGATTTAGAAAAAGAAACAAAGCAAATAAATGAAGCAAAACAAAAAATAGATGAATAAAAGCCCATCTTGTCTTACGTCCCTCTTAAATTATCTTTAGATCTATTGTAAAAGCATTCCAAGTGGTATTTTAATTTATGATGCCATTTTAAAACAATTTTTTTTTTTAAAAGCTGTTGTTTTCTAGACAGTAGTTTCAGTTGAAGTTCACCTCCAAGTTATAGGTAGGATCGTTGGCGCAGAGTAAGCCTGCCTCTACTTCCCATCATCATCATCTACCTGTTTACATGCTTTCCTGCTATCTTACAGTCCCTCACAATTCCATTTTAACATTCTCGATCAAATATCAGAGCTTTCCAGCCAGATGCCAGCTCAGAAGAAGAAAACAAAAAAAGTACACGAATCTAGTAATCTACTGGACGCATCAGAATGGAGCTTCCATGTCACAATAAAAGATTTTTCAAATGGCTTTTTTTCCATTTCTTCCTGATTCACAACAATTTGGATGAAGAAATCATCAGAAATGCATTTTTAGCTTGATTTTCTTTATATGCAGTATGTCACTTCATCTTAATAAACAATAGCATGTTAAAAACGATTCTCAATGGAGTGGAGCTTTATATTTTATTTCTAAAATGGCTGGAATTTCAATTGTTTTTCTAGTTTTCTGACATTAATTTAGTTTATTTTTTTTGTGTTACTTAGTACTTTACTTTTACATTACCAGCTGATGCAGTTCCTGCTATAGATGAAGTCACAGTCACTAAACCGCAGTGACAATTTCTCTCCGAGCTTAAGAGTGGATGAGTCACGTAGAATTCTGGGAAATTTCGTTCATACATGGAACTGATTTGGATGTAGGTGAATAATTCTCAGCTTTATGCAGATGAATACATATAAAAAGGGCTGAGACAGCCCCCCTCTGTCAAAACCAGATGTGTCCTCGTTTCCTGAGGGACGTGGATTCAGAAGCTGCTGGCTGAGGCAGTGTGCGAGGAGGAGAACGCTCTGGGATGTGGTGAAGCACGGAGTTTGAGAATCAGCAGTATTTTCAACAAAAGACTCAAAACTGTCAGGAGCACAGTGAGTCTTTAAATACTTCCTTGAAATGTATGCACAGGTTTGCGTACAGACACTTAATCAAATCTATCAACTTTTGCTCAGGAAGGCCTTCCCATAGGTCATTTCACTGATGACATCAAACATTTTCAGAAAAAAAATAACTTCACAGTGATAGCCAGCTTTAAAAAAAGAACTTTAGGTTATTTCACCTCAGGGCTCTGCTATGTTTGAAGTTTACTGTTAGATCTTTTTTGGTTGGTTTGTTTGTTTGTGTTGCTTCAAACAACCTTTTTAGCCTTAGATATAAAAAGTTTACCACAAGTGAAAACACAGTTTATTCTGCTTTATGAATTTGATTCCCTTTCAAATTATTTTATTTATTTTGTGTCAGTTCCCAGACGCCCTCAAAGGTTTACTTTAATTCAAAACAAATGGATGCATTTAGAAAAATAAATGAAAACATTTCAGTTTAGACAGTTCACGAAAAAATATACATTTCCTTGTAGTCCTGAAAAGAATGACAGGTAAAGTACGTTCTGTGGTCAGATAAAAGCATGCTTTGATTTGTCATTGATGACAAAATCACAATCAAGCTCTGACAGAGACTACAAAGACCCAAGCTATAACCAACAAATTCTTTTTCTATAGCTTTTTTTTTCTCAATGTCACTCAAGACAGATTCAGGAACTGGTGGGGAAAAAAATCCAGTGCTTAAGGAAAGTTGGGAAAAAATCCTTAGTTTCAATGATTCATACAGTTATCTTCTTTCAGACTGAATGTGTCACGGAGTGGAACACGTTCATGTCCTAGCTTACTAACCAAGCATCTGTGTCATCTGCATGTCAATCAAATTCTTACAGTATTTTCTGCATTACAGAGCGCACTTTAAAGCTTTATTTATTTATTTTATGACTATGCATTTTATGTAAAATAATTCTGCTTATTGATGTCAAAGCAAGTTTGAGAGGTACGCAGCGCTCTGACATACAACGTTGGGTCTTGTTGGAAACTCGCTAACGTGGCTAACATGTAGCGGTGTCAGACTGTGTTTTTGTATGTGTCGCTAAGGTTGGGAGTTGGATGGATCACAGTTTGTTTTAGCGCTTAAGATCTGTTTTATATGTGTTGCAAACAAGGTTGGAAGGTACAGGTATTGTAAAAATGCTAGTGTGGCTAACGCTTCTATTGCAGCTAATGTGTAGCAAATAAGTTCCAGATGTACTGTGAATACAGTTACAGTAATAAAGCTGACTGACTAACAGACATATCTCCGACTCCTATGTTTCACTTAAAGTGCTGAAAAGTTCAGTTTGCCTAATATATGACTTAGTGCACCCTGTGCACCCGGTTAGCTAAGCGTTATCGTGCAGTCCTGCGAAAAAAAAATCTCTCATTTTTCTTTTTTTTTCTAACTTCTGTTTTTCTAATTTTTTTTTTTTTTTTTTTACCAAAGTCCTTATTGTAAATTATATGAAGAGGATGCTTATCTTTATCCAGCAGATCTTTGTTCCTGAATGTATTTGATGTCTATTATTTTTTAACTTTCTTCTTACACATCGACTTCATTAAACATAATTAAAATATTTCTTATAAACAAATTGTACTCTTTTTACTTTTAATTTAAAATATGTATACAAAAGCCAAAATAAATGTGCATGGCTCATATTTAACAAATATGCATCAAATTTGTTGCTATGTCTGAATTCCTTAACTACTCAGAACTCTATAGTGCCAATCGCCATTTTGTATCGCTGTCTGAAAGTACAAATCCAAAATCCAGCACCTTAGAAATGTTCCAGAATTCTCAGCAAAAACCCAGTGTGCATCGACATCCACTAGATTAAGGAATATGAACCACAATGCATTGTGTTTGATGGATTTTTCATGTGAAAAAAATGTATTTGAATGTTTATTTTTTAGAAACTATCCATGCTTTCATCATCAAAACACAATGAATTTATAAATATTCATTGTAAAATGTTTGTGATGTTTAGGTTTTCACTTCCTAAAATCAGTGACATCAAATTTGTAGTGTAATAAAAAAAATGTAGTGATCATGCTGTTCAAATTGCTTTTAAAGTCCAGGGCAAGATAGTCCCACACTATATACAGTAGTTTTTTAGCATGTAGGGAGTAGGTTGGGTATTCGGATGTAGCCTGTGGTTGTGTCCGAATTCCTTAACTACTTAGTGCATTATGTAGTACGTTTTTCATTTTATAAAGCTATATGAATAAATAATTGCAAAATCCATTGGCCTAGAAATTTCCCAGAAGTCTCTGCAAAAAATCAGTATGTGTTGATGCTTACTAGATTGACTAAAATAGACCACAAGGCACTGCATTTGATCAATTTTTCACATGGAAAAAAATTATTTATTTATTTTTAATCATTCATTCAAGTTGTCATCAAAGCAGTGGATTTATAAATAATTTTCATAAGATGTTCATATTTATTGGGTTATTACTTCTTGAAATATGTGACTTCGAATTTGCTGTTAGAAAAAAAAAAAAAAGTAGTGAGCAAGGTGTCCAAAGTGCATTATAATCCAGGGCACTATATATTTTTTTCATAGTCAAGGTTTAGGTAATAGTCAATGACTTATGAATGAGTCATAAATATAAAGACACGCAACATTCAACACCATGTAAGAATGAACTTTTAAGCTTTCTCTTTGCTGCTGTAATCCCTCTTTTTTGAATGATATTGCTTGCTAACTTGATTAAGTTAAGGATTTCAAAAATAAAATAAAAAATAATGTCCTCATAAAATTGTTCTTTTGGTATAAAAACATGGATGGTCTTTCATATATTTTGCTCAATGTGGATGGAGGAAAGAGATGGAAAAAGACATTTTCTAACTGTGTTACAGTTTCCGTTTAAAGTTATCTTTCACCACTGTGTTTTATTCTGGGCTGAATAAAGACAAAATACAACTTAATGAGTCTGGGAATAACAGAGCCATCTGTCAGTCTCCGTCAGTGGTCCCTGCAGCACTTTTACCAGTCGCTCTTTTAAGCTATTAACTTCAGTCTTTTCTACCGCCACATTTTTTTGATGTCACCTCATGCAGTTCGACTTGGAAGAATTACCTCTGAAGTGCTTCTCCCCTCACATCTAATGTGATGAGCTCCTTCTTCCCTCTGACTGCTGAAAGCAGGAAGTTGAGGGGACAAAGACAGTTAAAGTTAATGGGTAGTGAGAAAACGTCTGGGCCGTAGAATTCTTATGAGATTCTGACTGCAAACTTTTTTGGTGAAAATTACATGTGAAGAGCTGTGAGTTTAAAGAGTTCTATTCAGATCATTTCTCAGCATGAGAAAATTCATAAATGGCGCAGGCACTAGAGGCATTTCAGGTTTTGTGCACAGTGTCGGCCTTTATCCTTGGTTTTAAAATGCTGATGAAGGTCATCAAAAAAAAAAAAAAAATTGCATGTAAAGAAGTAGATGTTATAAGAGGACATCATCAGATTAAGAAATATTGAATGTATGAAAGCAAAAAGGTGTTTCTGAGGAATTATGCAGAAGGAAGATAATTGTGGGGTTTGTGGGGGATGGTAGTGGCAAGAGCTTGGCTATACGATACATATCCTGATGTCTCACTTTACGATAAATTTCGGAATATATTCCAAGATTGTACCAGAAAAATGTGTCACTTTTATTAGAGTAGAAAAAACTCTACCTGAATGTTATTAAATCTTTGTTTTTAACATAAGCACTGCAACTGTAAGATTAGCAGCAATGTGGCACAGAGTTTCAGTTCAGTATTCAACCCAAGTAAAAACTAAGTAGTACATGTCTTATAAAAAAAAACAAAAAAATCACAGGGCTGACTGAACATTTAACATTTTGGAAAATTTTTGGTCACAATGTACAGCAGCTCAAAGAGGCTCACTGTTCTGTGCTGCCATCTAGTGGTCGGAGGTTTAGGTGGACAACAAGTACACTCATAACTAATAAAATAAATATTGTCTTGTCAGCATTTTCAATCGATACAAGTATCACAAAATAAAAATATCATGATACATCGTTGAATTGATTTTTCCATACACCCCTAAGGGTTTAGGATGTTTAGTGGCTTATTTATTTTGACAATAATTTTGACAGAATGGATTTTGGAGGAAATATCATAAAAATGCTGGAAAACGTCTCACTCTTCCTAAACCCTTTAACCCCTTGTTACCTATTCATGTTGGATATGCATCAAACCGCTTTGGGTCCAAAATGACCTTAAAATTAGCCTCTATTTGAAAACAAAAACATACTTTTTTTTTTATTAACATTTGTTCTGTTCTACAGAAGAAGATTCAGATTTAGCTGTTTCAAACACAAACTTTTCAAAAAAAAAAAATTTCCCACGAGATTATGCAAATTTACATATAATTTATTTAAAAGTAGATTTTATTTTTGCAATATTGAAGTGTCTGATCCACAATAATATGTATTTTTATAATTAGTTTTATTTTGCTCGATTTCTTCAACTTACATTTTTGTTCCTTAGATTCTGCAGTGAAATAAATGAATGAACGGATTGACAATGTTTAAGTCTATATAAAACTATGAACAACATATGAAAAAAGAAGAAAAGAATGAATTTAAAATTTGGTTTTGTAGAGGCTGGACACCGCACATGCATTTGGTGACAGGAGAAAAATAATTGATTAATTTCCTGAAATTATGTCAGATATTTGATCTAACTTATGTTTGCAGATGTGTTTTGCTCACTTCTAGAGAGTATACTTGTTTGTATGTAAGCAGAGTTTTGCATTTGTTAAAAAACATTTATAAAGACAAAGTCCAAAAAAGAAAACTTTTTTTTTTTTTAACGCTTGAATAGTTTTTGCAATCATGTTCAGATGTTCCAATTGTGCAAAAAACTATTTGATTTTTTTTCTTTTTCCTTTGGATGCGAAAGTTTTGTTTTCACCTTCAGAAGCATTTATAAATTTCAGATTACTTTTAAAAAGGATAAAACTCTGCATTTTTCTCTAACCAGGGTGCAAGCTTTAAAAAAAAGCTCCAAATTAAAAAAAAAAATATTACAATTTTATTGTAGTCTGCTTTAAAAATGTGTGTTGTTCAACAATTTGGTGATTTTTGCAATCGTTAAACTTAAATATTTTAAATATGAATAAAAATCCATCTGAGCAGGGATTATGACACTTACAAATATTCACATAAAAGTTGTGACTCCTTTTATTATTAAAAAAACTCGTGTTTTCTGAAGGGCATGGGGGAGACCTGGAGGTCTTTCAGTGTCTGTTTCAGATCAACTTGGAAAAAAAAAATTAAAGAGCAATTGCTTCAAGAATGAACTCTCAAAAGAAATCAATGGGGGGAAAAATGAAAGTATTCCCAGGAGGACACTTTTTTCTCGTTTTACCTTGTTATGTTGTTCTTCCTGTCAAGTCTCCCAGGAGGAAGTGTGTGTCAATTTGACATCCTATTTTCACAGGCAGAGTTAAAAATATGAGCTTGTCATTTATTATTTCATGGAATACTCATTTTTTTATAAAATGCACATTGTCAAAGCAGAATATGGAAATTGTTATGAAATTTAAATAAATGCGGACGTGAAAAATAATACTCAGCTTCTATGTATATGGGCTATCTTTTACATTATTCTCTGGTTTTTAAATAGAGGCCTTTTTGTTCTGCAAATGTGCTTTTTGCTGCTTTTAGCCCCAACAGTGTCAATATAATTGGGCTTGTCTTTCTGCAGGGTAAATAGTCCAAAGGTCAAAAGTGCAGTATAATTCCTTCTAGACCTCGACGGTGAACCTTTGCCACATATAACTGGAACTCTAACTGTTTTCCTTTTTTTTAAGGGCTGAACCTATCCTCACTCGGATAAAGGAGGATCACACCCGCATTATCCTGCCTGCTATAGACAACATCAAATACAACACCTTCGAGGTCCAGCAGTACGCCAACGCTGCCCACGGCTACAAACTGGGGATTGTGGTGCATGTACATCATCCCGCCACAGGAGTGGCTGGACAAGGGCGATGAGACCGCCCCGATCAGGTGAGGGCATCAGCTCCTGAGCAGCATCCATTATAGATGAGGATGTTTGATGAAATATGGATAGCCTTGGGATATGACTTATTCATGTAAGGACTCATCAAACTCAGGTGCTGTGCGGGTCGCTGCGCTGCACACAAATAAAGTGTAAAGAGGCTGTCCAATTAACATGATGAATATCTTCATTTTAATGCAGGATCACGAGACATTGTGCTGTCATTGGGATAATTATGCGCTGAATATGAGCGGGGCACCTCATTACACCCCCTCTTAGTGGAGGAAATCTTAGGGTGAGAATGATGAAAGTCATAATAGAGTTTAAACCCCCAGTTCATGTCCCGTTTACTGTGGGACAAACGTTTTACCTTCACACTTGTCCCGTCACATCAGAGTTAGATCGCTGTTTTACCTTAAGATATAACTTTAATTGATAAATAGCCCTGTTAGCATGACTCAAATAAACAACAGATGATACAAAATTAAATTATAAATATTATCCTTTATTTATCAGCATTTTATGTTGTAGTTGTTCTGAATTTGGCTTGAATTCTATAATGAGGAACTTTTATTAGTCTTTGACATCCATCGACTCAAGCTGCTATTTGGTTGAGTTTACATCACTATATTTTAAATAAAATCTTCATATCATACATTTTAGTTTACAATAAATCCAAAAAAATTCCACATTAAAACTGGGAAACTTGTCAATAAATAACTTATTTTTTAAATGATTTTTTTGTTTATAGAAAATCCAAAACTGAAAACAAATAAAAAGTGATGTGTTCATGTTTTTTTAGATAAAAAGCAAAGAAATTTAAAGCAAATTGTATAGTTTGTACAATGTGCAAAAAAAGACAGTCTGACAGTAAATGATTACAGCATTTAAAAAGTGATGTTTCAGCATTCAGTATATGCATTTTTGTTGAACAAAACTATTTTCTTTCCTTAAAAGTTCTTCAGGATAGAAACAAAATTTAGAAAAACTTTGATTCCTTAAAAAAAAAAAAAAAAACATTTGTAGAAGTGTGGACAACTCAGTTACACCAACAATATCAGCATGTCTGATGTGTTGCGTAAAAGAATAAGAAAGCAATCCAAATTTCAGTTCACATTTTTCTGTTTTTTTTTTTTTTCATATTTGCCACATTAGTGTAACAAAACACCAAACTGAATCGTTTTTGTGGGGGTTAGGGACCGGAATCTCATTGGCCTACCTCCACGGCCGAAAAATGTCCGTTACCGATTTAAACTTATCAAAAACACTTCTGATCATGTTTTTTAAAATACTTATTAAAGAAAATCGAAGCATTGCTCAAAATAAAGTTGTTTTTTTTTTTTATTTAGAACAAAATGTACTGCAGTGATAATGTACTTTATGACGTCACTTATGAGTGTAGCTCTCTTTGTGCCTTAAAACCAACGTGCTTCCTCTTTAAAAAAATAAAAAATAAAACATCTGTCCCGGATTATAATTAACCTCGGCAATTATCGTCTTCAGCAAATCAGGATTTTTTTCGTCCGCTTCTTCCTCCTCTGCGCTCCAAAGGGGGCTCCACTGTGCGGAGATGCACCTTTAGCATCTCTTTCGCACACGAACATTTCATACAAACATCTAGAGATGTCTTGGTTTTCAAGACGAAGTGGAAGAGTCATGTGACTGAAAAAAAAAAGATCAGCAAATATTGCGAATAATGAAACCTGAATACAGGGGGGAACACTGTAACACAGTGCTTTACATAGCAAAAACGTTTTTTAACTTAAAAACCAAAAGCAAAAACAAAGGCCTTCACACACACAATATTATAAAACACACACAATGGCCACAACACTCCTCCCTCCTCTACACTCACACCACATAATGAATTATAAAATGATTTATAAGATAGGAGGTAGCAATCTGGCTTGATACGTAAGTGGGGAAACAGTATTTTGGTGACCTGTCCACACCAGTAAACCAATCCACTCATGTTCACACAGAGGAAACACACAGGATCCCATGTTTAAAACAAGGAGCTAGACACTGGAGCTAAAACTAAATGTAAAGAGACTCAAATGCATACAAGTAAAACATATTAATAACCAGAGAAGTAAATAACTACACAAAAATAAACACTTTTTTCATTTCCCTATAGATCCACTAAGCATAAAAAAATTTGACAAGGTTTTAGCAGGTTTTAAGTCTAAATAAACAACAGAAATAATAGTTCCAGGACTGGGTTGAAAAAAAATGCAAATTCGAACATGTATGGATACAAACAGTGAGCAAAATATGTAAAGGACTGCAATATCTGAACAGGCCTGTTTAGACCTGAATAAAAGCCAGTTTAGTGTTGAAAATTGTTGTTGCGTTTGCAGACCAGTTGCAATGGCAGCTCAAGCTCCAATCTTAAAATAGTCTTTAGCGTCAACCTTAGTGCTATAAAGATATTGATTAGTAACTGTAGTTACCTGATTGTACACCCACAGGTAAAATTGATTTAGCACTTTCAGCAGCAAATGTTCTTAAAAGCACATAAAAGATCACATATACATCGTTTGGATTTCAAGGGAAAACAATAATTATTTGTATGTTTTTAGTCCTTTTTCTATTTCAGGTTACTTTATGTTGGATACATTGGGCTTTTAAGCGATCCATAGAGTTCATTTGGAGTAAGAGTCACATTGCAGAGCAGAAATCTTTGTCTCACTTGTTTCCTTAAGGTTTCTGGTCACAAACAAAAGAAACGGCCACAGTGGAGTTTAAAGTCAGCGTCATTTCTGAATTCAGAAATGGTCAAAAGTTTCAAAGATTTTACAATAATTCTTGAATATTTTCATAAAAATATATAAACTAAATTTAAAGAAAAAGTCCAAAGGAGATTTTTTTCATTTGTATTTGATTCTATTGACAGAAAAACATAAATATAAGAAAACAACAAAATGATTTACAAAAAAGTCAAATGAAAGCATTTGATTACTAACTATTCCCATTTCTGAGGAAAGTGCCTTATTTTAAATACATTTTTTTAATAAAAAGCAAAAGTGAATCTAAGGTGAAGGTTAAAGCAGAGGATGAGCTCTGTGGTTAACTGGCAGCATGTCAAGATGTGCTCCTTCCTTGGCCGTGTCCTGCAGGCTAACCATCTGCCAAACTAAAAATAACTAAACCTCATAACAAATAAATCAGAAAACCACTTAAGGATTTCATTCTTGATCTGACAGGTAATTTATTCAACTTTTCTTTCTGGGAACCCTTAAAAAGTACATTTGTTTCTGTGGATCGTATAGTGGTCCACAGCTTGATAGATGGGGATGGAAATATGGCCTGTCTTTCTTCTACTTTTTACTTGCTCTCGTAAAGAAAATGCTTCAACATTACTAGTTAATCACCTTGAATAATGAATGTGTGAATCTAAACTTTTCTCAAATTTCCGACAGTAGAAATTAACCAATTTATATTTTGAAATTATGTTTATGATACTGGAGTAAAAATCAATAATAAAAATAAAACACTAAAATTAGATAAAAAATATATTTTTACTTTTCCAAGCAGACAAACAATTTAGACCTATAATTTGTTCTGCAATAATCACTTTCTTCCTTTGTGATTCTGTCAAGCTTTTTCACATTAAAACGTGATAGTAGCTTAGTAGTTTCCAGGGAAGCAATTTCCTTTTCTTTTTATAAAGGTGCCAAAGGAACAACCTGCTAAATATAGGTTGTAATGTAGAGCAAAGGTATTTTTGTTCTACATTTAAGACTGCTCTGTTTCAAAATATACTGAAATTGAGTATAAACACAACACATGTTTTTGCTCCTCAAAGATAAAACATTTTTTACAAACACAAAATAACAATTTCTCTCAAACTTTCTTCTCCAGTCTGTCTAAATGTTAAAGAGCATTTCTCCTCTGCTGAGATAATCCAAGCGTTTCACAGGTGTGCCATATCAAGACGTTGATTAGACAGCCTGATTATTGCACAGGTGTGTCTTAGACTGGCCACAGTGAAAGGATACTTTGAAACCTGCTGCTTTTGTTTCATTAGGGGTCTGGGGGAGTCAAAAACTGACCACAGTTAACCTCATGCAGTGTGTGACCCGGACGAGTGACAAGACTATGAAGATAATTATGTGACAATTCATCCAAGTGTAAATAATACACACACGAGCGAGAATCACACACACACAAGTTTAATTCACATACACATGTAAAACTGAATGTGAAGGAAAAAGAGGAACATGTGAGAAAAATGTGTACTTGTGGAATATAATGTGAGAACTTGCTTGACAATAACCTTAACTTGTGTGTAAAAATGTTACATGTGAAGAAAAATCACACACACACAAAATTTAACTTGAGATTGTGAGGAAAAACACAACTTGTAAAACTGTGTTGAAAAAATATTTACTTGTAGCTTCAGTTTCTTCTGTAGAAGAGTTTCACACTAATGCTTTGTGAGTCTCAGAGTGTTTTTGACTTTTGACACGCCCCCATGCGAGAGATATGTGCCAAAACTAATTTGCAGGGAGGAGGGGTCAGGCAGGGGGAGCTCTCATCGGAGATCAGCCAATCAGATGTTCCTCTTTTTCCTGCAACTTCACATTCAGTTTTACATGTGTATGTGAATTAAACTTGTGTGTGTGTGATTCTCGCTCGTGTGTGTATTATTACACTTGTGTAGGCACATTCAATCAATCGTGTGTGCTTTACATTCTGCAATCTGTTGTGTGTATATATATGACTTACAGGCTGAGCTTAGATGTCACTTATAGTTGATCTTCTCTGGACATATAACGCATGTCAACTGTCTTCATACGAGACCTGGTCGTCTTTATAATATCCGGGTCACCTTCCAGCTTCGCTGTGGGTAGGATACAGGGTTGGGCACCGATTTTTATTCGGTTCCGGTGCCAAAGGGGTTCTTTGGTTTCGGTTTTGATCTCGCTTGGAGGCTGTGTCTGGATGACAGCCGCTTCCACTGTGTTTCTGTGTCTCTGTGACTGAGTTTTAAATTAGAACTTCAAAGCACTAAATCCATAATCCAGCCTGCTCTCCAGTCAGGTTTTTTGTTCTGAATTAAGATCATTTGTTTTATTTGATGGTGAACCTTCAAGAAACACGGACACTCGACTCTCGGACTGAATCCTTCATGTTAAGTGTTTTGTTTGTTGTTTTGTCTAATTTCAATATTATAAATGTTACTCGTTTGTTGTGTTTTCATTTACACTCTCTGGGTTCCTTGAGTCGCACACCTCTTCTGTAGTCTGCACCGAGTCCAAAAGCAAGCGTTACAAGTGCAACACAAGTCCTTCACATGAAGTTGATCAGGTCGTGGATTTCTCCTCTGAAATGTTGGTCCACTCCTCTTCAAAGGCTGTGCAAAGTTCCTGGAAATTGGCAGGAACTGGAACGCACTGATCCCGAGCGTCCCAACCATGCTCAATGGGTGACACGTACGGTGAGATTGCTGGCCATGCAAGAACCGGGATGTTTTCAGCTTCCAAGAATTGTGTCCAAATCCTTGCAACGTGAGGCCGTGAATGATCATGCTGCAACATGAGGTGATGTTCTTAGGTGTACGACAGAACAATGGACCTCTCGTCACGGTGTCGGTGCGTTCAAATTTCCATCAATAAAACTCACCTGTTCTTTTTCCATGACATGTGCCCATACCATGACCCCACCGTCGCCATGAGCCACTTGACAACCGGACCCACTCTGTATGAAGGAGATGTGTTGCAGATGGTGGTCACACCACATACTGACTGGTTTTTTGAGTCAAAACAAAACAGAAAGTTTCAGAGAGGGCTTTAATTGTGGCCAGTCTAAGGCCCATCTGTGCAATAACCATCTCGTCTTGTCAGCATTGATACGACACGCCTGTTATCTCAGCAAAAGAGAAGAGTCATTGCTCATTTTACATAGTAAATGCTGTCATAAATATTGAGCTCTCTGGGGCTTAAGTAAAAAGACTATCACAGTCGGAGTTTCACAGACACAGCTTGAACAGAGGCAATTTGGAAATGAAGAAGCAAAGCAACTGTTGCAAATCTATTCACAGTGATGAGGAAACTCAGATTTTAATCCTAAAATTCTTTTTTTTTTGGCAAATATGTAACAAAACAGTGATATACCTGGCCCAAAAAACTGTAAAAATCTTGATAGATCTCCTTTAAAGCCAGAAACTGTATTTGCATTGCCTGGGAGACTTTAAAAAAAAAAAAAAAGGCTCAAAGAAAGCTGCACAAAGTGCACGCAGCACAGAGAGGCAAGACATGAGAAGAGATGAGGCAAAAGAGGCTGAGTGCGTGCCATGTCTTTCTTTTTTATCTGCACAAGCAGCACTCGGTAATGGCACTTGAAAGCTTCGCTGTAAACCACTTACTGTGTGATTTCAACAAGACTGTTTGCAGCTGCTCAATCCAAGAAGTAAAAGTAGATAAGTCACCAAGCATGAGTGCACTATTAATTTTTTATGTGATATGTATTTAGCGATGAGGATGCTATGAAAGAAAGGATGCTCCAGGTTTAAAGCATCACGCGATCGAAAACATATCAATTAGACTTGAGAAAGATGTAAATATCACTTTCAGTGAGCGACGACATAAAACAGAGCGCTGTTAGGTAACCAGAATACAATAGAAGTGAGAAAATGTGCTTTTAGCTCATGAACTTTTAGGTTGTAATATTATTTTCAAGAATAGCTTGAAAAATTGCTTTGTTTTTGACACTTTCAGCCTTTTCGTGAATTGTTAAAAATTGTATCTCACTTTTTTTTTCGTTTCAGTTCATTCAGGTTTGCAGGTATTAATTATAGTGGTCTTAGGGTCGACCAAATTATCCACTAAAGAACCCAGAACAGATCATTTTATGTCCTGACATTAAAACCTTAAGCTGAAAAGAGGCCTGCCTCTGTCACGGAACGTTTTGTACCACTCGTCCTGTAATTTTAGGCACTTTACTAAACATTATCACTTAACGCAAAAATCTCATTTGAAAAGGAGATATCATTCAGAGGCTTTCCTTAAAATCCAAGGTAATATTTCAGGAAGCGTGCCGTCCTGAGTCACTCTTATTTATCCACTGCTCCGGATTTTAAAATAACCCTCAAATTGATGGCCCACGTGACGTTTTATACGAGGCCCGAGCCTAAAAGCCCTTCTCTTTTTTGGCTCGCGTACTGTACGGCCCAGTGCACTCTTTCAGCAGAGAGTCAATAAATCACAGTGCGGCTTCAGAAGCACTTTGAAGAACTACCTACTGCCTCGTCTCTCAAACTGAGGCTGCAGACTCAAATCTGCCTTTTATCCGTGCGAGTGTCTGTGTGTGAGTAATAATAAGTATTGTGAACTTTGCCTCAGGCTGAATGCCAGAGAGATGAATGAAGCCGCTGGTCACTGCACAAAAAAAAAAAAAAAAAAAAAAAAAAAACAAGATGGCTTAGTGTGAAGGCTGCGCGGAAAGCACTTAAGACCTGACGCGATGACAGCTCAGCAAAAGGCAGATGTGTGGAGTTCAATGCAACATTAAGTCAATAAAAAAGAAAATAGATTATGTTGGTATAAATTCATTTTTAAAACTTTTTGTGCAAATATGATATTTTCCACACTAAAGGTCGCACTGGATTAGAGGGTGTGCTGTTAATGAATGGTCTAATTTTTGCAATTATGTCATAAATACGGTACACTGATCTTTAAAGTGTAACCAAACAGGACAATTGGAGGCTGACTCCACCCACATCCGAAGTGGGGCTGGGGAAAAGGAGTCTCTGTGACTGTTATCAATACTGGAGCTGTAGATCATGACGTGGGACGTAACCCTTGTGCTAACCAAGGCATGTTTACATTATAAGTGAGGTCACTATACAGTGAGGAGGGAAGGAACTCGGACATAGCCTAAGCCTTTCTTTCTCAGTATGTTAATATCGTGGGAGGAAAAGCCACAAAGACATTAACAAAACTCTGTTTCTCTGCTCATCCAGAACCCCCGCTATGATTGGCTGCTCCTTCGTGGTGGATCGGGAATACTTCGGGGAGATTGGCCTGCTGGATCCCGGCATGGAGGTCTACGGAGGCGAGAACATAGAGCTGGGCATGAGGGTAAAAAAAAAAAAAAAAAAGATTAAGTGTTTTACTACATGAAACTTTTAAAATATTAAAATTCACTGTGTTTACATGGAAAAAAGGGAATTTCTCAAAGAATTGCCTCAGGAAAATGTTGATTTTAATGAGTATTTGATGTAAGGCGGGATAGTTTTGTGTATTTTCAAGCATGAAGCTGTAATTAGAAATCCAATATTTGTAGGCGTGATGCTTCAGTCACATTTGGACTGTTTATACGCTCATATTTTTAAGCAACTCCTGATGGAGATTTTTCCTGATGCCAGGCTGGATGGAGCTTAAGTTGGAAAACCCACAGGCGTCAACAGAAGCCATGATTAAACCAATTTTTACTTAGAGGTGGAAGAAATTCCCCCCACCATAAAAAAAGTAAAAAATTTTAATCCACAGTCAACCCGAAGGCTCTAAAAACCTGCATTTGGGGAAATGTAAATCACTTTTCTGCTGCTTTGAATTTTACGCATCAGACGAGTGAGGCATTTGCTGAGGAATCGGCCGGCGTTTAAATTCAGAAAATGTTTCTCTCCAGTGGAGTGGAACCGTTCGGAATTCGGACACACTCCTCGAGCTCATTGGAATGAGAAATGCTTGAAAAATCACGTCTTTCTTTCATTTAATGCCATCTCCACGTACATTGCGAAATTCGAAGTTTACTCTGACGGCACCTCTGAAGTGTTGGCTGCCTTTGAAAAAAAACAAACTGGAGAACGGATCTTGGTTTACAAATTGCCTTAGTGCTTTATTGAAGTCAGAGACATTTATGGTTGTTGATGGCCATTTTAAAGCACTCAATTGCTATGGAATGTTTTTGTTGCCAACATTTTTGTATTAAGAGCCTCCACTGAGGTGATGTTTTGTTGGTCCGTGTTGCTTTAGATGCCAAAGAAGACTTTTCCTGGGAAATATCTACCGACCTAACACACCAAAAAAGCCCAAAAATCAGCTGTCAAAAAAGTCCCATGTATCGCCGCTCATTTTTTTGCATAAATACATGAGCATTTTACTTCTCACTCAGGCGGTTTTCACTTTTGGGTGCTTGAATAGACGAGAATGTCCTGTCCTGTCTGACGCAGTGTCATTGGAAAAGCAATTACTCCCCTCCTGTTTTGCCTGTCTCTGTGGAAATGAAACACATGCCACGAGGAAGGGAGAGAAAAAGTGGGGTTTGCAACACAAGCTCGAATACGTCCAGTCAAACAACCAGCTTTAACCATTTATAATATATAGCCACTCATGGAATGAAGTCAGGCTTCTGGCAAGTGAGCTGCAATTACTCCTTTAAGTCTCCGAGGCAGCTCATTGTGGTAAACGGAGGAGTTTCCTTTTCTGATAGGTCTGATTGACAGGAGCATATATACCAATTAGCCGGGGCACTTGACAATAGCAGAGTTACCCGTATCATCTGGCTGCAGGCATCAAATGAAAGGTTTTGGCTTGTTCAGTGATGAGCTGCTGTCTTTCCTAGTTTGTGGAGAATAAGAAGCGTTCTGTAGAATGCAAAGACTCGGTCTGCTGTGGAGGTGAGGAGAGCTGGAGGAGAGAATTAAGCAAATGCTTGGGCTGCTGTTGTTTTGGAGAAAGAGTTCAGAAAAAATCCAATAAAAGAAAAACTATCAAAGACGTGAACGATGTTCTGCTGGTTTCAGTGTGAACCACTGCTACAAACCACAATTATGTTGACCAATATACATAAAAACGTCTTTATTTTGGATGATTCACAAGTATTTGTGACTCAAACAGCTGTCAGGATGATAGTATTTATTTACTTACGGTATGCATTCAGGCCCCGATTTAACCTGCCCTCAGGGGGGAGAGTCTAGGCGGGTTGAGAGTTTGGGGAGTCAAATTCCTCCAAAATTATTATTATTATTATTATTATTATTATTATTATTATCAGTAGTAGTTGTAGGAGTAGTATTAGTATTTTGCTGGATATTGTGTGTTTTTCGTTGATTAATTTTTTTTTCTTCAGTTAATTATAGATTTTTGCAGACCATCACATTTGGGGAATGAGTCACGACATTTAGGGGGCATTAACCCCCCTCTGACCCATGCCTATATCTGGCCTTGGATGCAGACAATCAGTCTTAGCAACACAAGGCAAATGTTTTATTGTATCATTACATGTCATCAATGAATACACTTTTTTCTTTTAATAATTTTGGAACCAAAGATATTGCAGTTCAACAAAAATGTGTCTGCTCTCATTCCGTGTATTTTCTCAGAGTCCAACAGCAAAACAGTCGGTAGAGTATGCTGTGCATATTCCAATGCATATTTGAACATAAGAGATTTTGATTATAGGATGGTAACCACATCCACAAAAAGTTTGCTTATAATGGAAATGCATTTTCTTGATATTCTTAAACATATGTTTCAGAATATAAAGAAAGCAGGTACCACCTAATCGTTGTATACAATCTTAATGTTTCTGCTCTACTATGAGTCTTCATGAAAATGAATGTTCAGGAGCATTCAAGACAAAGAATGCTGGATATGAGTCACAAAGTTTTGCACTGATCATATGTAGTTCCTGTTGATGATTTGCTGTGTTGATTGAATGCTCAGCAGCCATGAGCATCATAGATGTTGTTTAACATTACCTTTTTTATTATTATCATTTTATATGCAAATAAATGTAACTTCCTGTTTGTATTTTAGTTTAGATTCTGCTGAAACACATATGTTTCAATTCAATTCTAACAATTTCTTATGTCGCCTGATTTTTTTTTTTTTTTTAAAGTGATATGTAAGCTGATCCAGTGTTGAAAATGTTGAGATTCCAGCTCTATTTTGGGCATGAGAAACAGCAGCACAAATGACATGTTAAGAGCTGCCAACATAATGAAGGGATTGAAGCATAATTACAGTTTACACAAACACAATATCTTCTACAAAATGTAATAAGTAACCCCTCTGCTTCAGAGCGCCATCTCTGTTTCCCAACACTCCAACGATCAGTGTTTGATCTCAAGGACCGCTGCTCCAGTCGTGACATTTAATAAACTCGTATGAAATTATCCCAGACATAATGAAAGTTTTTTGTAACCACCTGGGTTGGCTTTAGGGGTATGTGGTCTTAATATGAGAGGAGAAAAGAACTAATAAAAGTCTTGGAGTTGCAGCAACAACACAAGAGCGACACAAAATGACACCTGACTATCTGACCCTTTTCACTCCAACAGTTATTAGAATGATGACAGTCAGCTGTGACATTCCATTTCTACTATTGGTCCGAAGCACATGTATGATCCACATGTATTTTTGTGTAGTATTCTTCTTTTTTATGCCTTTTTGTTGATAGACTTTTCTTGTTTTCCATCCTCCTATGTTCTAAAATCTCCTTTGGGGTCATGGGTTGCTGGAGCCTATCCCAGCTACTGATAAAAAAAAGGTGGTCCATAGAAGAGCTTTCCTTGTGTTCTTAATTTAAGCACATTCTCCCAGCGTAAAAAATGTATTTCTCAAATGTAACAACAATGTTAAAATGTTTGTATATATAATTAAAAAAAACATCTAATTAATACTGTAAATATGCTTTTAGTCAATTTTTTTTTTATGTTTTTCATGAATCTTAAAAGATTCTCTTATATAGTGATTTGACCATAAACATTTCACCAACTATCTTGTCTGAAATTTGTTTTCAAAATCTGACCCGTCCCATGGAAGAATGGACTCAGACACACGCAGGATTCATTTGGTGGTTTAACCTCACAATCCAGCCCCTTCATGCTTAGTGTCCAGCAGGGAGGCACTGGATTCGCTTTTCAGAGTTTTTCGACTGTGGATTTGATCCCATTACCCACCAATATCAGGGGGACACCTCTCAACAAGGGCACTTCTCTATTTTTGTTTTTTTTTTTTTTTTTTTTTTTTTATTTTGAGCAAACGTTCACATTTGATTTTTAAATTAGAAACGAACCCAGCGAAATGAAATGTCACACTTCTTTAAATGACCACTAGAGGCTGATTTCAAAACGATTTACAGTAAATAAATAAAAAGTAAAACGGAAAAAGAAGTTTGAATAGTTTAACTTTACATCAAAGCAAAACCCATACAGACTAGATTGGTTAACATGCTGTTTATCCAGCACAGGCAGAGCGCATACAGACACATACATCAAGCAGCTAAAATGTGTCAGTATCTTTCAATAAAAAACAGAAATTGTCATTCACTGGGATCTCCCTGCTGGTTTGATCAGCATAACACAAGGAAGTTACGTTAGTCTACTGTGACTTCAACTTCCTTGCTCCAGTTACCTTTTGCAACTGCAGTTAGTCTCCAAAGTGTGAATGCCTTCATGGAGATAATCATAATGTGTGTTTTGCAGCTAAAAGGTTTCAGTGCAAAATGAAAACAAAGTGAAATCAGATTTTCAGGGTAGAAAAAATATTGCAAAGTTCTACCTAAATATGTGATGCAAATATTTTTAGATTTAAGTATGATTTCACCATGATTTTTTTTATTTTTATTTTTTTCATGATGTCTGTAATACCAAGATAAATGATCAAACGCGTAGTAAATTACAGGTCTTCTCAGATGTTTTAACAGAAACTGTACTGGATAAAAAGACAGAGATGAACCATAGATAAGACTGGCTTTTGTTCCACACAGATCTTACCAATGATGTCCTTTGAAGTCCCACACCAATCATCTTTTGATCTATTCACCAGATTCTCCCGGTGGTCTTTTATTATGCTGTTTTAAGCCAAAATCAAGCAACCTGTCATTTTTTACGATGTAGTTTATGTGAAGCGGCAAGAATTCATTGAAAATTTGCCTTTAAATTGTGGGCGGGACCTTTGGTGGAGTCACCCCCTAGCTTCCAGCCCCTCGCTGCCTCAACCTAATATTACAAAGTGACGAGCAATAAGAAGCTATCCAGTCGTACAGTTTGGAGCCGGATTCCAGCGTGGATGAGCATAGATGGATGCAGAGCTAGTGAGCAGCCCAGCGTATTTTTATTTCCTACATCACAGATTAGCTCACTTTCCAATACTTTTATTTTTGTGTGCTCTCGGCTCACAATTTGAATGACAGATTGTAATGTTGAGTTATTTTAGTCTTCAATCCTCAGAAAAATGCAACAAAAAAAAGTTGAAAACAGTTTTCATCAGAGTGGGTTTTTAATTATTGTAAAATCCTGAAATAAAGTTGCCCAGCTTGGCATTCATTTTAGAGTTTCATATGAATCCAAAAACTTTACCCAAGAGCTTCCTGTGTTTTTGAGCTCTGCTTTTATACTTCAAGAATCTTGCACTAGCGCCCACACACTCCTGTTTATTCATTTATATTTCAAACTTAGCTAATCAATACCTCCTTAAAAATTGTAAATCCTATAACACTGATTGTTGTTGCTTTTTATTTTTAGATAGAGGAAAACAGACACACAGCTATCTGAACACCAACATTTCTGACAGAATACTCAGACTAACAGATGAAACATGTTGTCTAGTTATGATTTTTTTTTTTTTTTTTTTTTGCCTTTAGTTTTTTGTTTTTCAACCAAAACTGAATGAAATATATTTTTGTTCTTGATGAAACAATCCTTGCTGGACTTAAAAATCAATAATCATTTCTTGTACAGAAAAGTGTTTTAATTGAACAGACAGTTTTGAGGCAATCACAGTGTTATTAATGAGCCCTTTTTAAAAATTTTTATTTAACCAAACAAAAGAGAAAAAAAGTTTACTTTTCTTTATTTTGTTGACTTTTTGTTTTTTAAACTGCTCTTTCTTTGAGTCCTCCTGAAAAGTTGTTTGTTGCTCAGAGAGAACACAATGCGGTGGAGAAAATCCTTTCCTAATAGCTGTATTTCCAGCCGTATCACACAGATTTCTTTGGCACATCTTTGTTTGCAGTTTTTCTCTTTGGCGTCTGTGTTTTCAACACAAAGAAACCCTCGCTTCCCATCGCATTATGGCTGCGACGACGCGCGCCGTTCAGAGAGTGGCAGTCGGGCTGGAATTAGATTCCTCCTGCAGGCTGCAGCGCTCTGCAGTGACAACAGTCACCTTGAAAAAGGACGTGAGCCTCGTTATGAGTGGCAGCCATCTGTGGACAGCAGCCATTCTGGCTCTTCCCAAATCGACAGCATGTCCAAGTCTGTCAAACTGCAAATGACAGTCGGCGCTCGCCAAATGCGAGTCCTTTCCAGCAAACAGAGTCCCTACAAAGATGAGACGCAGTCTAAACCCCCCCAAAGGACCCTAATTTTACACCCTTGCAACAGTAAGAGGATAACTGTGGAGAATTACCATCACAGAGATACCATAATGCCTCACATGGCAGCTTTCACACAGACCAGATTTCTTTCTGTAAAGATAAACTGCTAAATTTAAAGACCCAATCCCATGAAAATGATGTTTTTAGCGTGATATTGTAGCATTGATGATGAGGACATATATAATAAAATGTAAGCTTAAATGAGTTTTTCTGAGTAGTTCTTTATTCAAATGAATTTGGAGTGAATCCATAAAATGCAGCCGAAAAAATGCTAGTATGTAAAATCTACAATGGGCAGATCACAAACTCCTGCTCTGCTCCATTCTGATGCCTAGACGTTTAGATCCATACCGTAGAAGGCGTTAATTCCAAAACTGTGTCAGCCGTCCCACCGTTTATTGGAGACAGTCGCCTATTGGAGACTGGCGTTAATTCCATCACAGACAGAATAGTGATGGGTAATGGATTCCTTTTGCAGTGAAATTTGATCAAGAAATCCAGACAACAACGCCAGAAGAATCACTGCCTGTGAATCTTTCTGTTCTCATATTAAAAATCCTCTTTGCTTTCATTCCGATCATTAATCCATGTTCAAACCAATTCTTCTAAACTATCACTTGCAGTCAGTTTGCCCCTCCGGCCCAAACACCTAAAAACATTTGTGAAGTCTTCACTTAAGACAGACTCCCCCTACTGGGAGTAAAGTGAACTACTTTCACACAAATTGCTCTTATAATCTGTTCAGAATCAAAAACATGATCGCAAAAAATTGGTTATATTTTGAAAACTTTCCACATTTTCTCGTGTGTCTTGTGTCACATCCTGCCAGAACTGACGCGGGTCACTTGTGGCTCGAGCAAAAAATAGACCGGACGCAGAAATGATCGCTGCGCGGCGAGAGCGGCCGCAAAGGACCGCGCTGCTTTGCATAGTGCGAGCTACACTATGAATTAACAAGGGCGCCGAATAGTAGTGTGCAATGTGAACCAGATGTTAATCAACCAACACCCATTAGACCCGGCGTTCATTGGAGATCGTGTTTGTTACAACTTCTCTCTACATTTTTCTTTTTTTTTGGACTAAAATCCTCATAATCATAATTAAAAGACCACTGGGAGCACATAAGGGGATAGAAAGTAGCTGCAGCTTTCTTCGTCTTATCCTAGTCTCGAACTGCTTTTAAACTTTTGCTTTTCTTGTTGTCTTCTCTAATCTTTATCCCAGCTGCAGGACCGATCATTTCTAGCTATACAACACCCATGGAGCTATCTAGTCCTCCATCAATAAAGAGTGCATCACAGTTACAACAGCAATGAAAATTGATCAGGCGATCGTCCTTTAAGTGCATTCATTATTTAGTCACTGAATCTGTCTATTCAGGCTTAATGTGCTCAGCTTTACTTACTGTACATCCCAATCTGAGTGTCTGCTCAGAGGAAGAGACACACAGGAAAACAAACGAGTGCTAAAAGACTGTTCAGGTGTCGCAGGAGGATTTAGCAGCAGCGCTAACTTCCAATGAACATATGGGACATTAGAGCAGCTCTGCATGTGCTTTGTGGTCTGTTGGGATTTATCTTGGGTGTGCAATCGACTTCTAAAACATGCTCATGATTTGCATTTATGCATCACTGTGTTCAGTTCATAAATAATTCATAACTCATGACGTCTTGTTGTCTCTTCAGGTCTATCTGATTGAGGCGATATCTATGATTTACAGCGACACAGACTGAGAGTGGGAAGCATACTTCATGTTTACTGTTTAGCAGTAACAGGCAGCATACTGCATAGGAAAAATGACATCCTGACTGGAAGCACACACCAAAGCGCTCGGTGCCACTTAAAGCTTCAGTACCGCAGGGATTCATAAATAGACCGGCCTTGTCATTTCACATTATTGATGGGAACTTACTTAAAACAATTCCTCTTTCAGGATTGATTGAAGATACTTTCTACTTTATTTGAGGAAATTATGACAAGATGATTAACAGCGTTTCGTACGAATTCTGCTTTCCACATCAGAACAATTGAATCAAGCAAAGATGCCGTCTTTGAGGACGGCAACATTACCAGGAAACGTACTGAGACTTGACAAGAAGACGGGCTTAACCTATTCATTATCCGAGCATTAGTTAACCCGATCACGTCACTCTCTCCGCTGAATGTCCAAGACTGTGGCTAAAATCTAGAAATGATCTGACGAGGCCAAAGTGTTTGAAGAGTGCCGTGTTGCACTGCACCACCACATTGGCAGGCATATCAAAGATGAAGAGCAGAGACTGGAATTAGCTTTAGAAAGGAAGTTAAAAGAGCCTCGGCTTCAATCTCTCACTAAACATCCAGCATTCCATAGATGTCTGAGCAGCAGAGGCATGAAGAAAACGTGTGAGGTGAAGGTGGACGCCACACGCTCAGAGTCAGAGGACAGAGACCTAACTCACCTCATTGCACTGGACTTAAGAGAATGAGGAAGGAAGGCAGTGTTGTACTTCCCGATAGATCTCGATTGTTCATCAACTGGTCAGAAAACTTAACATTTGTAAATATAACAGATATGAAATGGGATAAAACATCTCACCCCCACCTGACCCCCAATCCTATCTGGGTAAACTCAATTCAAAGACATAATTGTACAGTTGGATAAGCTAATTCTTCTTTTATAGTCCTGGTAAAACGCCTGTCTGTCATTTTTTTTTTTTTTTTTTTTGTTTTCCTACCGGGAAGGAGGGTCTGAGATCAGGGGGCTGCAACCTTCAACTTGTAAAGAGTCATTTGGGTTGATTTCTCACTAAGACTCCGCAATAGGAACCACAAAGTATTTCTTTATCCAGGAATTTACAAAATAAGACTCTGATTTACATTTATGCAATTGTTACAACTATGATAAACATACATGAACTGTTGTTCATTTTGCATGAAAAAATCCCACAAACATTAGAAGAAAATAGTGTTTATCTAACTTTTGAAAGAAGTTCCTTTGAAAATAAAAGACACCCTCTCACATCTGATCATCTCAACGCAGCAAAAGTAGTAATATTAGTATTAAATTAAATATCGGCAGTGACTAAACAAAAATAGTTAGATTTTTTTATAGAACAGGATAGAACGCACAAAAATCTGGTAAAATCTTGTAATTGGACTTGTGTTACACACCGTCCTTCAACTGTTTGCTACTTTCATTTTTAACATATAGAAACTTTTCCTTATTTTTTGTTAATAAAAGAGCACAATGGAGGGGCAAAAAAGCCCCATGTGGCTCTGGACCGCAGGCTGCAGACCCCTGAACTAAGGGAAGGGATAACCAGTTTATTTAATCTGCTTTGTTAGATTAACAATAAGCTATTGTTTATGTTTTATGACCGACCTTCTGCATCTGTACAATTATCAGTATGAAGCCCAATGATGCCATTCTTTTGGGGATATTCGGCTATGTAAATAAAATTGAATTGAATCTTAGTTCCAAGCTACTTTGTAACTATTTAGAATTTGACAGATGAACCAAATCATTTTCTGGCAGAAAGATGGATGTCAAAGGTCCGAGGGCCAGATGTATGTATGCTAGGTCAGTATCTGTTTTTTTTTCATTATTTTAATTGTTGAAACAGTCAGTTAGGGCAGAACCAATCAGGTCAACGTCCAGTCCAAACCCCTTTGCAACCAAGAAATGGTTTTTGAAGAAGACAAAGCGATAGTGCAGAGAAAGAAGCAAGAAGGGCATGGTTTCATGTTTTTCCAGATTTTCCAGCTTCCTCTCACAATCTAAAACCATGCGATATTGGTTATTGTTGCCTCACTTACTAAACCATACCTCTTGGCGGCCCCATCGGTTGTAGGTTCATTGAAAAGAGGAAGCAGGTGAAAACCTGTTTCTATTATTCTGTAACTTCATGACAAACTGTAAAACATTTACAAGAAAGTTTGCATTTGGCTAAATTAAACCCTTTTTTTCACTTTGCCATCGTAATGGTCACAAATATAATTAAATTCTAAAATTTTTTAACAGCTCTGACAGCATTTGGTGGCCCACTAAACTTATTAAAATTGATTTTTTTTTTTTTTTTTTCCACTGCCAACAAAGAGCCGAGACCTTTTGGCACATTATCTTACACAAAGCCTGCCCTGGAGTATAGAAAGTGCAGGAGGGGGAGTTTTTCAATTAAAAACTGGCGTGAAAAATTCCCATGATGCAACTGAGTGAACACAACTTCTTATCTCATGAGGGCACAGCAAAAGAGTGTTCGACTTTCTTTCTCTAAGGCAGTTGAGAAAATGTTCCACATTTCGTCAAAGACAGTCCTGTAGCTCTATTGTTACCGGTTACTTTAATAGACCCTCATGTAAAATCGTTAAAAATCCACTTCTGTGAAACAAACGAAAGTAAATGTATAGCTTTGGTTTTTGTTTGATGATCAACTTGCACATATGATGATGTTTAAGGCGTTGTTATGTCTGATGACTGGTGTTTCAAATGAACTGTTGAACAAAGTCCTCGGCATGTGTCCTCAAGCAGAGCTTCAGAATGAATGCATGAGCACAGCCCATTCCAAATCCATCAGTCACACTTCTTGATTTGTTCCAGCTTTGAAATGTTGTTTACCAGCAAATTGAGTCAGTTATGGAATATCAGCAGGATGAAACGCTGTGCTTACTGGGATTTCATCTTGATGTTATGAAACAAAATCAGTCTTTTTTTTGGTTTTTTTTGCCCCTTTTTTAGACTATCGGGATTGTCATAAATCATCTCATGAGTCATAAATGTGATTTGGCAGAGGCCTATCCTGACCCAACCCTCTGAATTCAACAGTCCCTAGTGGTCTCCCATCTGACTGAGGAGGACCTGGTATCAGACAAGATGGCGGCTAAAAGGAACTGGAATTTTCCCTCCCACACAATTTGGGTCAATAAATACTTTTGTTTTTGGTCAATAATGACTAATATAACTGGAGATCCCAACAGTGTTTTGCATTTTAAGCTTTGAACTTTTAACACCTGAGTTGTCTCTGTCAAAACCTGCAATGCTCTTTAAAATGCTGTAAAGTGCAGCACTTTAAAGTGGCTTTTCACAGATATTCAACACATTACTATATGAAGTGTTATAATCCGGTATGAAGCCGCTTTTCTCCGCGACAGAATAATCTGATCCCCGTTGATTTTGTAAAGGGTTGTAGCTCACTGTGGTCAAACGTCAATACTAGTCTCGAGCTAAAGCTCCTATGTAAAAATCTTAACAGTTTTACAAATCTGAACAGTTTTGTTTTTATCATTTTTGAAATTATTAAAGTGTTTACTCTCATTTTAAGATAATTCTGAACACTAAAGTGTTTATTCACATTAAAAAGTTTGGATTAAAGTGGCTATAACTCTGAAATCTTGTGGCTTTTGATTTTCAGCCGCCATCTTGTCTGCAAACAGGTCGTCTCTGTCTGACTCACATTCCAATATCAGGGCTGTTCAGGGTCTCATAATTGCATATAATTAAATCAAGTTTTATTAAATATCTAACGCCTCGTTTCCACTGAGCGGTCTGGACCGGCCGGTTTAGAAAGGTCCGGGAAATTCAAGTGAGTGTTGGAGCATCAAGGTGCATGCGAGGTGTTGACGATGACGTAGCTGTGCGTCAGAACGGTTAAGAGCTGAATGCAAAGACTCTAATATTCTCTGCAAAAAAATTGCATTTGACAAAGAAGAACACAGCCGAAAAGAGGATGATGATACTTTTCCACCAATCAATGGATTTTATTGTGTGTCAACAGAAGCTCCGCCCTAACTGGTCTGCTCCATTTTTCTGTGAACCCGCAACCAACAGGGAAACAAAAATCGGTCCGGCCTAATTGGTGCATTTTGTAATGGAAATGCTTGAAATATTTTAGTCTGGTCTGGACCACTCAGTGGAAATGAGGTGGAACCCTTGTGCATGTGTATGTTGACTTTGGGAGTGGGGTCATCTGGACCTCACAAGACAGCGTGCTGAACTTTTTTTTTTTTTTTTACATTATTATAACCTTTATTTATACAGGTTGGTCGATTGAGAACAACTTCTCATTTACAACGACGACCTGATTAGGCATCAACAGTAAAAATAGAACATGGTAAAAAGTTACACACAGATTAAAAATATAAACTTCTGACAGCAATATTTTAAATATTTTTACATGATTTTTGACTTTGACTTGGTGTCCATGGCAGACATGAAATCCTGTCCACCTTCATCCACATTTGTTATAGGATGGATAACTCGTCAATGTAAGGCTGGGGTCATTTGGACCCCATAAGATAGCACAAGAGAACTTGAAGAATAAGTGACAAAGTTCCAACACTCCTAACAACTTCAGTCCTTATTGGAAGAAACAAACAAGGATTTGGTCATTCAAAATAAATTTTGCTATGAACATAAAGTCCCTCTTAAGGATTTGCTTGTTTATTCCTGGTTTGAAAACAGGAAACAACAATAGTTGCAAATAAAAACTTTAAGGAACACAAAAACTCCAACAACTGAACCATGTTGTTCTTCAGAGAAAATGTTTCAGCCTCTGCATCCAGATCACTGCCTTCTTGGATTCTCCGGCTTGTCATAGAAAGATTTGCTGCATCAGTCACACACTGGGAGTCTAACGAAGGACAGCAGGGATGAACTCTGGCCGACCTCAGACTGCTGCAATACTCATCTGGGTAAATCCGGAGTTTTTGTTTGTCACTCAAGTATGGTTTCTATCTGTCCGTCAGTGATGTCAGCTGTCATGTCAGCAAAGCGGCGGCGTGAATGATCTCAGCACAACCTCCAATCATCCCGGCCTGAGCTTCACCTCCCTGTGCCCTCCTTTACATTCCTGCCACAATTTGAAGAATTTTTAGCAAGTAAAATCATTCTCAGTTGGTTTTTTTTCTGTCTGAGCATGGCTTTTGTATACTAGTGAAGAGGACTGCTGTGATGCTTTATGGATGATTGAACACCATCCAACGTCTTTGAGATCTTTCACTCTCGCTTAATGTATGCCGAGTCAGGTGTGTGCAGATTAGAAACAGACGGGGGATTTTCTGTGGACACATCTTGTCCAGATTCACTGGATGTTTTTCCTTTTTGGAAATGAAACATTTTCTACCTCAGACTGTCTGAGAGTGTAAAAACAAGAATTCCTTTTTCCTGATAAAATTTTAAAATGTTTTGTTTTTCAAAAAGTTGTTGTTTAATTCAACAAGTCAGGGAAGCGGGTGGATACAGACTGTCTGCAGGCAAAAAGTGGATGAACTTGTGGGAGATACGCAGGTGGTCCACATGAAATGTCAAGGTCGTAGAGCGCTCAGTGAGCCCGTAGAGGGAAAATATTCATGCACTCTGTTTTTTTTATTTTTTATTTTTTTTTATGGGGATGCTGTGGAAGACAGGTTGTAGTGAACAGTTAAACAAAACATAAGGGTGAAGTAGGAGTGTTTTGTTCAGATTTTTCATCCCTCTCCCCAAAAAAAAGTCCAGTGGATAACAAAGGGGGCCAGTTTGTGTTATTGAAGTAATAAGCGTACACTATATATGTGCAGCTGACTGGTAGAACATCAAACAATCTGAGCGTAGTTTGTGTGAGCGTCCTACTGTCACGTGCACACCACGCGTTTGCAGCATTTGTTGTGCGACACTAACACTCACACACTGATACAAGCGCAGATTTGAGTTAACTCAATAGAAATGTTGATCTAGTTTTTCAAAACAAAAGACTGGACTTAAATGAAAGAAAGCAGCGGCCCGTAGGGGGTCCATAGCGGCTAGATCAGGGGTCTGCAACCTTCAACACTTACAGAGCAAATCCAGTCCATTTTTTACAGACCAAACCCCAGCAGGAGCCACAAAGTCTCACTTCATCCTCCAGAAAAATATCACACACGTTTGTATTTATGTCATGGTTACCATTATGATGAATGCATTAAAAATATATAATTTTTTTTCCAGTTTGGTTGTAAAGGGTTATATAGGGGGAACTGGGTTGGTTGAGGGAGGAACCAGAGAAGGGAGGGGTGCTTATTTTGTGTAAAAATCCTCTTTTTTTGTATTTGTTTTAACACTCCGCATTTTTAATGTCTAATTCTTTGCTTATAAGTGCTTTGATTTTCATAAGAATCAAAGAAACAAATAAAGTTTGAAGTTTGAAAATGACTAGTTGGGGTTACCCAAAACTTTCAAAAAGTGACATGGAGGAGGGTCCTTAACCAAACGTCAATATGTGACAACTCGGGAATGAGAATGGGTTGTTTTTTTTAAACATATTGATAGATAGAGCAGTGGAAGTGTTATGTGTAACTTGAGAGTGTGTTGTGAGGATGTTAGCAGTGCTCCCATAAAGCAGCACATGCAAACGCTGCGCGTTTCCAGACAGAGCTGCTGATGGGAGCCTGTTTATTGCAGCTAATAGCTGTTGTGCTGATGTTTCCTGCTGCCTTATGGAGCTTATTAGGCAAATGGTGCAGCTGCAGTTAACTAACTGCATGTATAGAGATAATTAAATTAGATTAGCTATTACATTACCACTACATCAAAGATCTCTGTTTAAGTGTTTCCACTTAATGATGGAGGCGGCAATTTCCTGAAGGGTCAGTTCCTAATGGATTGCTCCAAAATGCCGTCCTAAGGACCTGTGTGTGGGATGTCAGAGGAGAGGCTGTGCTAAAGTGTTTCTATTTGTTTTTGTCTTTTTTTTGTCATGAGAAAGTGTTAGGCACATTATTTCACACAGTCAAATAAAATCTGTGAGATCCGTTTAATTATAAAGTAAAAATATCACATTAGTTTTCGATGTTCCTGTCATTTTAAATAATATTTACATGCAGAATGTAGTAGTACAGTTCATGTGTTATAAAAGAGAAATGACAGGATGAAATTAATGAATTCAAGATAAATATTTAGCAAAAGTGCTTCAATGCAGGTTTGTTTTATTTTCCTTGTTTATTTTTAGTGACAACTTAATGTTCTTTTATTATTTTTATAGGATTTAGATAAAGTGATCAGTCTTTTACATCTTCTTTTTCCGAAATAATCCAACATCAATTTATGAATATTTCTATTTATTTAAAGGTAAAAAAGAGAGGTAGAATAAAGACAAATATTTGTACTTTTTGAGTTTTCAGATGTATTACTCATCTTATTTTCATGTTTTTATTCAACTGTTTAGTAATAACTCCAGCTTAAAGGAAACAGTAAAAAAAAAGTATTGCCTCACTTGTTCCAGGAGGACCTTATCTCCTGTAGAGAGTTCTGGTTTAGCAGCCAGAAACCCTTTGTATGTAAACCTTAAGGCATAATATCTGTGACTGACTAACAATGTACATATAAGCAGATTTGCAACTTTTCTTGTATCTTATAATGACTTTTTTTGTGTTATTTTAAAGAAGTGACTTATTTAGATTGATAAAATGTATCAATGATCAAATAGACAAAATTACTTTAAACCCTGTGAAATCATGTGTTTCATATTCGATTCACACATTATTGAGACTCTTATCTCACTAGTATGTTCCAAACTATTCTTAAAAAGCTTATTATATATCGCTCCATGTTTTCTCCCCTGCAGTTCTTTATCATTCCACTAGAGGCAGTAGAAGGACTTTTCCTGCTCACTTCAAAATGGCTGCTTCATGAAATCTCAAAAACACTTTTGGCGGGAAGAAGTTTAGCTAAATTTCTAAACTTTAGGATGACATTAACTCATCTATTGTTATATATATTTTTAAATGGCTTCTCTGTGTTAAGAAAATACTAAATTAGTTGATAATTAATTATTTATAATACAGATGCCACAGTGGTAAAAATGTGTGGATAAAATTTGAGATAGTGGCTAAATGAGGAACTTTTTTCATTAACACTCATCTTGATTTATTAAACTAATGTTACAGTTAACAAAAATGTATCAAATCACCCATCGGGTCATAACTGATACTTTCTATATCTCATAAAAAAGCATTTCATATTTTCTGTGGATTTTTTCAAACGGTTCAAAAAACACCTCAATTTCAGAAAATGTGTAGCCTATTGTTTTTCAAATATTTGATGTAGTGGGCTTTAGGGTTAAGATATATTTATAGCGCTTTTTAACTGTAGTTGACCAAAGTGCTTTAAAATGCATATTTTTTTTTACTCTATCTATGTGACATCATCAAGGAGGTCCACATTTTAAAGACCCACTGACAAAAAAACAAAAACAACAAAAGAAAATGGCTTTTGAGTCTTGAGTGAACATTGAGAGTAAAGTGAAGCCAACAGAGAGGTCAAATCTCAACCTTAACTTTCCAGAAAGGATTTAACACAACATAGTTTATATGATAGATACATCTTAACTTAAAAAAATAACAAAAAGAAAAAGATGGCAAAATACTGTCACTTTCAAATCTGGATTACGCAATCGGCTTCTGTCCTCCTGATGATGGAGGAGGGAATTTTTGTTTTACCACCTGTTTTTCAATCACTGTAAATACAAAACTGCACATTGCTGCAATCCATCAGGTCTCCAAGTACAGTCTCATCGATTTGACGCTAAAAAGATGGAGAAAGAAACCAGAGAGAGACAGCGTTGTGAAGAGGAATCCATGTTTCCTAAAGGTGATCTGAGAGATCTGACTGGAGGGAATAAAGATTTAGACATTTATGTTGTACTCACACCCACACAAAAGCACTAATCCTGTAGGCTGTTAGGAAAAAGAACACTTTTGTCACGAACATTTTTAATGCAGGTCAGGCTAAGTCGGAGGAATAAAAGTGTTTTTTCAGACGGGGTTATTAAAGCTGATCGGCAAAAAAAGACGAGGGTTAATCTGTCAGTGTTCAGGTCAAATATTTTATTTTATTTTTTTCATACTGCTTATACAGCAGAGGCTTTTAGGATAAGAGCAAAGAGAACGATTGCATTAAATGTGTTTATTAACACAAAATTAGACTCAAGTTATGATTCCCCCTCGAGCATCACAAAAACATGTAAATTAACTGAGACTTAATCGTATCTCATTTATGCAGATTTGGCAACGCGGCTCAAGGCAATTTGATTCCAGCATGTTGTCTGCTTACAATTGATACAATTCACGTTACTGTCTTTACAAGAGTGCGGCTTATCGGAACAATACAGGTCACCAAGTGGAGACGACTTCAAATCTATTCATGTTTCGAAATGTTCTTCTGTGTGGCCGTCGCAAAATAAATTATTATTTTGTTGGAATTTAACACAGATTTTGTCATAAAATTGTGGTTTTTCGAAATGTAAAGTAGAGAAAACTGAAATGCTTTATGGAAGGCTAAAATATTGTAATAAGTACATCTTAACACGAGTTACCATAAACACGAGTAAAATAAACTATTCTGAAGAAAAAATTTGCAGTTACGATTCCTCTCAGAATGACATTTAAATAAAAAAACATTTCAGTAATTCAGTTTTCCCTAACTATATATATATATTATATGTGTATGTGTATATTAATACATATATATATTATATTTATATTAATTTTTTACACTATTCTGCGTCGTGATTGGCTTTAGACAATTACCAATATCCTCCACGCCGTTTCTCCTGTTCAGAATGCAGACATCTATGCAAATCTTTGATTGCAATCAGATCTTTTTGTTTTCCATTCTATAACTCTGTAGAATGTATTTCTATGAAGGCTTGAACTTTGTGACATTAATCAAGAAGGAAGATATAAGTATATGTTTACAGCTTTTAAACAGAAACAGTCTATTTCACAGATTTCGCCTGCTTTATCGTGGGTTATTTTTCAAATTCAACCTCTGCGATGAATGAGGGATCACTGTATTGCAAGAAGTACATCATTAAATAGAAGTACATTAAGTACAACTTTAAGTAGTTATGACATTTTTTGTTACCTTTATTTTTCCTATATTTTTTCTTCATAAAATAAGAAGTATTTCATCTTAATCTTAAAGTTTAGTCTTTTATTTTTTAGTGTGATAAACAATTCGATCACCTTCACATTGCACTTTCTAGGATATCCATTTTAAGCACCGATTCAAAACAAAAGTTATTACAAGATGCCAAAATAAAACCAGAAAAATCAAACCAAGGAAAGTCCAAATTATTCTGTGGAATGCTTAACTGTTAATACTGTTTGATTATAGTTTAAATAAGTGGCTAACAAAATGATGTGGAAGTTTTCAGAGTATTTCCCCATATTAAACAGGCACTAAGAGACTCTTTTTTTGTTTTTAAAATGATTGTTCCCGTCAGGATTTTGAGCATGCCAACAAACACAGGATGGGGAATAACTTCCATATGTCAAACGCCACATTTCACCTCTGCTCTTCATACTTGTTTTGTTTTTTCCAGTTTTATGTGCTTTCTGTGCAACCCAACATTGAAACTTCAAGTTCAGGACGAAGTTAATGGATGGTGATGTTGGAGAGGCATTGTGGCAGTTGTCATTAGGAGACTGTGGGTGGCAGTTTGAGCAGCTCAAAGAACATTAGCGTCAGCTGTAGCATTCTGGTGACATTCGTCTAGGACTGCTGCTCCATTTTTCCACATTGAAGCATAGACTTGATTTTTTTTTTGCCATGAAGATTCTGTGACAAAAGAAAATGTAGATTTTGAAGCCTGTGGGAGAAGGATGGTTTTTTTACAGCCTCCATTGACTGATGGCCAAGTTATTGTTGCGCTTTTCCTTTTCAAAGTCTTAAAAAGTGAAATCAATCAGTCCATCAGCCAAATCAAGTCAAGTCAAGTCAAGTCAAGTCAAGTCAAGTCAAGTCAAGTCAAATCAAATCAAAGCAAATCAATACCCAACCATCAAAACCAGACCACATAAAATCAAACCAAACCAAACAAATCTAATTAAATCAAATCCAATCAAATCCAACCCTGATAACATCAAATCCAATCCAGATAAACCAATCCAATTCAAAGTAAATCAAACCAAATCAAATCCAATCAAACAAAATTAAACCAAATAAAACCAATCCTAAACAAATCTAATCAAACCCAACCCAAGCAAACAAGCCCAATCCAACCCAATTCAAACCAAACCAAACCAAACCAATCCAATTCAAACCAAACCAATCCTTTCATTTGAAAAGTATCTTTCATTAACGTGCCCCAGAACCCAAGAGTATTGACATAAACTTTAGTTAAAATATTAAAAGTCATAAAACACAAAAGAAAATCAAATATTTTTCATTTAAGCTCCACCCCCTCAAACCAGTGATGTCTTTATTATTTAACCACAGTCTTCATTTTATTTGACAGAACCATTTTCTCTCTCTGTCTGCTGTGTAGGTGTGGCAGTGTGGAGGGAGCATGGAGGTCCTGCCGTGTGCCAGAGTTGCCCACATCGAGCGCACCAAGAAACCCTACAACAACGACATCGATTACTATGCCAAGCGCAATGCTCTGCGGGCCGCCGAGGTGTGGATGGATGAATACAAATCCCACGTCTACATGGCCTGGAACATTCCCATCAATGTAAGATTCTCCCCTGTCATAGATCGCTCCCTCGTTCAATCCCAGAGCTCTTTTTACTCCCACGTCTCGCTTGCTCATTCAGACTCCCGGCCCGGGTCTGCAGAGACACCAGTTGAAATGAATTCAAAATTCCGATTTCATTTCACTTGACCTTCACAACGAGAACAGGCGGAGCGAGGCAGAGCTACATTCCGAGTACGACAGATGAGGGACGTGATAGAAGCTGCCCTTCTGTCTAATCAAAATTTCCATCCACATCAGTTTAAATTAATTGCTTTCAAGGGTCTTTTGAGATGGGATGCAAAATAGTAAACAGCTGCTTTCATTATTAGAGAGTTTAATATTGATCCTAATTGCCTCCTCAGTCATGCAGATTGAAATGATTATCAATGAAGGGTATCAATAAATGCCTCAAAAGGGTTTCTTTAAGTGCACTGATACGACCTGCAAGATATTAATCGAGGCGCTGATGTTCTGCGACCGAGATGGAACCCAAACGGACAGAACTCCTCTATAGATCCCTGCTTGAGTGTTATTACTAACACAGCAGCACGTTGTGTTATTACCTCAGATGTCCTGCAGCACAGAGGTATTTTCTGTACAGTTAGGACCAAACAGCACTAATCCCGTCTAAACCCACACGTACACACACAGACTCGTCCCCGGTATTGTCTATGGCACCTGCTGAGAGCACAATTGCTCTGGATTGAGACGGCTTTATGATTCACCGTGGCGGGCAGCAGCGCCCAACACGGACGCAAAACAACGTCTCCGCAAAATTAGACGTGTTTTTCTGCCTGTTCTATGTGAGTCAAACAAAAGAAATGGATTTGTCTGTCTTCGATGTGTGCATACACCTTTTGTGTATTGACAAGGAAAGAAATGCTTTTTTGATCTGCACGCGGTGTGTTGGAGCTCGGACTGCATGGGACGATTTGCATGTTTGCAGATTTCTCTCACCACACACCGCTATGGCTACAACCAGTGTGAAAGCTGTTTGTTTTTGTGTTTCTGCTGTACACAATTATGAAGTTCTATTTTCTGTTGGACATCAAATTTTTTTTTTTGTCTTTCACTATTTATACATTAGCTGCGTTTCCATTGACTATGAACTTGTGCGAATTGGATTTGGGATAATACATTTGGCTAATAGAAACATGACAATTTTGAAAAAACTCACTTTCATTAAAAGAAAAAATTGGCACTTGGAGTAGTTGCTGGTGCAGTCCGCTATTTTGAGCATTTCCCATTGTAAAATGAACCAATTAAACAGTTCCGACCCGTACCTCTTGAGCGCCCTCATTGGTTGTTGGTCCATAGAACAACAGAACCGGATGGTTTGGGAGGAGCTGTTACGTTTCCATTTTTTCTTTATGGCGGTATTCTTCTTAGCTGCCTGCAATCTTCTTCTAACCAACAAGAAATCCTGTTATATGCAATAGACAAGAAAAAACAAAGCAATAAAAAGACGAGCTGCTGGATGGCCTCCATTATTGTTGCTTTTTAGTCAACGTGAAAACGTGAAAACCAACCACTCAATGGAAGCAACGCTTACATAATTGGAAACACTCACCAGAATTAACTGGTCGGTCCCGTAGTACTCCTCCTGTCCCGGACCGCTCAGTGTAAACGAGGCTTTAGCTGCCTTGTTTGGTGCCTTTGGCCACAAGAGGTTCAACAAGATCACAGTTCATGCAGAATTGTTTGATCTACTTCTCCTCTGTAAAATCACCAGTCACTGTTTCCCATAATCTCTTCATCCGTAGCCGCTCCCATTCAGCTCGCCGCTCCATGGCCTGGATGAACGCCAACGTCTCCTTTGATAGATGATGATTAGCACTGCTGCCGTTGCAGAAATTTGAATGTATTTGCTGTAAATCAAAGTATCGTTCACTTCTGTCACTGTGTTTTGAGTGATTTATAGAGTCAGTCGATTTTTGTTTATTTGCATAATTATGATATAATCCAGGGGTCCCCAAACTACGTTCGGCGGGCCGGATTCCTCCACATTTGGTCCGGCCTTCCAAACACTATCACAGATGCATATTTTTAATCTGGTCGATCAAGACTCTCATAGAATGTGACTTTTTATTCCACCCTTCTGCAGTCTGAACTGAAATGGGAGAGGATGGACTTTTTATTGGTTTAGTCTTTTTAAAATGTTTTGTATTATTTTTTTCTGTGAAGATTACAGAAATTAATTATTTAAAATTTTTTCATATTTCTATCTTTCTGGAAAACCATAAATGTTTACGTTTAGGCTGTGATTGTTACACTTTTTCACAGTTATGTGGCCTTCACAGGGAAAAGTTTGGGGACCTCTGAATTAATGGAAACACTATAATTACGAAATTGTGTGTTTGTTTTTTTTTTTACATTTGTGTGTAATGGAAACACAGATATTGTCAGAGTAGACCTTAGGTCAGGCATGTCTAAAGGCCGACCCATGGGTCAAATGCACCCCAGCCTTTTCTAAAAACTGTAGGTACAACTTGGCTGGCTACATTTGAAGACGTTGTAAACCTGTAGCATTACTGTTGTGTGAATCATCCGTGACCCTTTCTTGCTCATTTCTAAAATCTCAACTGTAAATAAAAAAAGAAGAGTTGACAGTCAGGGCTGCTGATTTCAGGATAAATAGAAATTTTAATCTTTTTTTTAGTGACACCATCTTACACTGTGTCCCCGCCTTACCAAAGCAACAAGTAAAAAGTCTTGTACTTGACCTTGATGCAGACATTCAAAACTGCTCAGCAAAATATGAAGTTGAATTCAGTGAACCATTTTTCTCTTGTTGCTTTTGCCTTGTAGTTCCTGGCCAATGACTGAACAGATCTTTAGTCATGTGCTTTAGTTTACAAGCTTTGTTTCAAAACAGAAATGTCCCATTGATAGCGGTCTAATACAGACCAAATGTAAGATTCGAGTCTCAATCTGGACTTTTCCAGTCTGAGTACACTAAATACTTCAAGGAATGTCAAGCCAAATGGTTTTTACTTTATCTAATCTGGCCGTCTCTGCAAAAAGTTTGGACATCCCTGCCTTAGGCAGTTTGGCTGTCAGACATTCCCAACTCAATCTGGTAAACCTTCCATTTGTATCAGCAACACGTGTGTCTGCTCTCCATATATTTCCAGAGTAAATGCAAAACTTTCCTCCATTTGTTTCCTCTCCCTCTCTCTTTTTCTTCTTTATTTTGTTCTCTTTGCAAACAGAACCCAGGTGTTGATTTTGGAGATGTCTCTGAGCGCCTGGCCCTGAGGAAAAGACTGCAGTGCCGCAGCTTCCGTTGGTACCTCGAACACGTCTACCCGGAGATGCGAGTCTACAACAACACCATCACCTACGGCGAGGTGAGACATGCTGAGATTTGAAAGAAATTGCAAATTGCCTTACCGCATACTGTTTGATGGAAACAGCAAAATGGATGACTTTTTTTAAGTGGAAGTATATTGATTCAGAGAAAAATAAATACAAATTCTAACTTGTTGATTTATTATTGTGTGAATTCTTAGTAAGTATTCACACTACAGTGATCCTGTTTCTCTTTATTATTCCTTAGTTATTCTTCCGTATATTTTTGATTTGTCAAAAGTCAATCACACTTTCAGAGAATTTCTGTAATCTTGGTATGAAAATTTAGCCTGTTTAGGATATTCCTTCCTGTACTTTAAGTATTCGTACATTTTATAGTTTTTCAGATTTTATGTCATTTGTGCGATTATTTTTTCAGCCCCATAAAAAAAAGGGTATTTTTCAAACGTATGTAATTTAAAAAATTTGGCATGCTAAAGACGTTCATGCATTTATCTTGCTGGCTGGGTACGTAAAAAATGTTTGGATTTTTATGCAATTATTGAAATTTTACACAAATTTTGCGACTATTTTTCACTTAATTCTTCCCATTTTGTGCACTTTCTGCAAGTTATGCAAGTTTGGTATGAAAGTGTTCAGTAAGGATGTTAATGCTACTGATGTTTTTAAGTCTAATTTTGAGTTTAAATACTATTTTAGCAACATGCTAACATTTTTGGCTAATTTGGCATATTGAGGTTTTTTTGGGGAAAATTCTGAATTGAGCTAGTGTTTTAGCAATGTGTTTGCTTTTTTAGCTAATTTGGCAACTACTGAGGTTTTTTAGGCTAATTTTGAGTTAAGCTAATATATCAGTAACATGTTAGCTTTTTTGGCCAATTTTGCATCTACTGATGATTTTTAAGCTACTAGGAGTTAAGATAATATTATAACAAAATGCTCACTTTTTTGCTAATTTGGCATGCACTGATGTTTTGGGCTAATCCTGAGTTCTTACCTTCTATAAACTTTTACATTTTTTTTTATTTTTCAAGAAATTCCTTACATTCTTTGTACACTTGCGTACTTTAACAACGAGCATTATGCAAATAGCTTTAGCATTTTCAGCAAATCCCTTCAGCAATTACTGTAATTTTTTTCAGCATCTTCAGCAAAAAGCTTTTGTATATTCAGCAACCACGTTTAACAAAAGCATTTAAATTAGCGTTACGGCAGGTATTGCAACTTTTCTAATTACTAACATTTTGATAGCAATCATGTGTATAATGCAATAAAAGCCATGTTACTCTTATGTATATTAAACAATGATCCAAAAAACTTATAAAATACACAATTTTTGAAATTCCACACTATGTAGTTCCTATGTCAATGTAACGTCATTATAGAAAATGATGCAAATAATTGAACCAGGACTATTATTATATTTTTATCTTGATTGCTTTGAGTTTGTCTCCAACGCTCCAACGCCCCACAGCAGGGGAGACAAACATGCGTCTGGTAGCTTGAGGGATTGAGCCCACTCCTGACTCATAAACTATATGTAGAGCTGCTGGAATCTTCCTTTTTTTCCACTTATACATTTTCAAAAATGGAAAGCTCAGGAACATTGGTATGCCTTACATGTCAGCAGACATCAGGATTAGCAGCGAGATTCATCAAAGCTATGTAAATTTGCGCCGCATGTGTTCTCCTCGTCTCTTGTTTTGGCCGTGGCACCCAGCTAATGGATTCCTCAGAGCGGCACCCACTTAAGTGGCACTATTTCAGATCTGTCGACAAGCCGGGAAGCCGTTACCTCGCGTTGCCTTACAGCTGCCGCGGCAGAAGTCAGTCTCATCTGTCACCGAGCATCAGCTCGGCGCTCAGCCGCGGCTGACCAGACCAGACCAGCCGAGTGGAACCTTCCCTGACAACAGCACATGATAAATATGTCACAACCTGGAAAGGGAGCCATATGCATTCAAATCACACAGAAATGACGCCTGCGCTCCATGCTGGCTGCCATGTGGCTTAGAGGGAAGGCAGAGCTGGAACTGCAGTGCATGATGATATTCTATCATGGCACATGTTTAAATTCTGTTCAGGCTATCGTCCGGAAGAAAAAACAAAAAAAGAACAGCAGATTTGTGATAAAATGCAAAGCACCATAAAAAGCTGGATGAATAACTTAAAAATCAGCCTCCAGAAACAAATTACAATCAACACTTGTTAGTTGATTTGGTGCAAAACTGATTTGTATCTTACATGTTGTTGTGGCATTTTCTCATGATGGAGGACATATATAGAGAAAATTAAACCTAAAATTTCATTTCTGAGTATTTATTGATTCAAATTGTGAATCAGAAGCAGATGAGAAGACTAAGAACGACATTATCATGATCAAAATGCTTTTACAATAGATGAAAAGATGATCAGAGTGGGACTGTTAGAAAAACGTATAGTTTAGAAAACCTTTACAGCGGGACCTCGTCTGTGTTTGTCTTCCAGGTGAGGAATGGAAAGGCCAGCGGATACTGCCTGGACCAAGGCTCAGAGGACGATGACAAAGCCATTCTCTATCCCTGTCACGGCATGTCCTCGCAGGTCAGATCAAGTTCAGCCGACATCCATCCCTGCACTGCTGTCACTCTTTAGCAGCTTATTGTGCAATAAGATAATCAATGCCGGAATATATTATCTTCAATCCTTTTCTGTTTTTTATAAGCTTTCAGAAAAACCTTTTACATTTTCATTTTTGACGAATTACGATTGTTTTGAATAGTAACTGGAGAAATCACACAAGTGTTCATTTTAGTAAGGTTAAACCCAACTACAAGGTTTTCACTTTTTTACTTCTTTTTTTTGTGTGTTGAAGGACAAAGTTTACACAATAGTCACAGATGTCTCAAAAATCATCATGGTCGGTTTTCCCAACTTTAAATTCTTTTTGGTTTTATAAAATTCCTAGAAGTCTTTTATGCAGACTGTCATATAATCTATGCCTTCTTTGGCTGTAGGACATCTTGAAAACAGTTTTATTAAGCAGCTCACTTGCAGGAGGAGTTTGGCACATTTTGATCCACACTCATCCGACTGCTTGAATCCAAGAGCACAGAAGGATAAGAGTCAGGGATTCTTCATCATCTCCATCTGTCTGAAATGCTACCATTAGTGTAAAAACGCTGTTACAAATCGCCGCTGCGCTCGTCTCCTCTTCACTGGCTTTTGCATTGATTTTAAAACCGCTCACCTTTATGGTCATAATATGCTGTTTCTGCTGAATAAATCTATTGATTTTGATGTCAAATCTCATAACTAATGAAATCTGAATAAAAATCCCACCAATAATCCCACATTTTTTTCCCCTTTCTGTCAAAACAGCTTGTCACGAGCCTTGATGAACAAAAATGGAGACCAAATAAAGTTGCATGAGATTAATTGTTTATTGAGTGTGTAAGTCTCTATAGTGGGAAGGTGTGTGCGTGATTTAGAAGAAATGGAAGGATTGCAGAAATGAATGTAGTGAAGAGATGGCATTTGGCTGAGATGTCAGCCAGTGGAGGAGAGAGCTTCACACGGTTGGCCAGGTCAACACAGCAGGTTTAAGCTCCGCCCATTGATTGTATATGAGAACTGGACAAAGGCCCGATCCGAATACTCCCCTTCTCACTTCCCCTTAGTCCTTCCCCTTGATTTGAAGTGGCAGTTGAAGTCAAAGTTGTGTCCGGAATTATTATTTTTTACGCTACACACTCCAAACAGAGGGTCCAAAGTCCGCTATCGCCGAGAGAAAACCGCCGCGCCTACGAAGCGCTTTTCTTCACTTTGGTCTCTCTGAACCACAGATGTTTACATTTAAACGTAGTAATAACTTTATGTTGCAGTGTGACCTCTTTACATTTATAAAATTGCTGTTGTAATGTATATACGAGCGCTGGAAGCTCCGCGCTAACGCTAGCTTACCGGTGATTTTGTTGACGTCACTGAACAAAACTCACGTCGGAAATATTTTTTACCACCCTCCGTTTGGAGCAAACACGCAGGGATAAACAAAGGCGGAGGGCTAAGGGGAAGTGAGAAGGGATAGTATTCAGATCGGGCCTTAATGAGTGCGACACCCAAAGAAAATGGCTACAACTAAACAAAGTCAGTTCAGTCACCATTTGTTCACGATACGGACATTTTGGAAGCAGATGACATCAGTGGGCAGTGATCGTCGTCAGTTCTATGATTGTTAGTAGCCACGCCCCTCCCACTTAACTTCATTGTCACTCTCAATCTGTCACTCAGAGATTTCGAATGCTCGATGGGAGTCCACATCCTGTTATGTAGGCAACTGAAAATATCAGTTTAAAATTGAATAACATGTTTAAAAAAGATGCAGAGCAAGAATGACTGTTCTAACAGATATAATGACTGAATAATTGGCTGCTTGTTTCTCAAAAGAAGTCTGTGGGATTTTGGCTTCTTGCAGCCTGAAGGTACTTTCTACTTGGAACGCAAGGAGGAAGGGGTCAGTTAGTCCAGTTTTCATATGCAGCCAATGTCTCAACCCCCAGAAGAGAACACATGAAGAGAGGTCGTAAGCTACGTTCACACCGCCCTCAGCAACGTGCATTCGAGCAACCAATTCCAATGAAAAGTGTAAATGCTTATTTTAGGCTTCTGTGTTCAAAACTCATGTTCGCACATTTCTACCCAAGTTTCTCTTAGACTGGGACTTAGATTTGATAGCGATGCAACTCAAGGAAGTGCCAATCATTTGAAGATCGAGGAGGAAAAATTAAAAATTGCTGTTCGTGCCCAGCTGGAATTATATGACACTGTCTTGGGAATAGAGCTGTAAAAAAGGAAAAGGTTGGAGCAAGATTTGCATAGCTTCAAAATTTCACAAGCCTGTAGATGGCGTACATGCACTACTAAACAATAGAAGAAAAAAAAAATCAAGAAGAAGCCCCTCCCTGCTTGTTCCAGTGCACGATACTATGCTAACCAACATGCATGTTGATTGAGATTGATCGGTATTATCAAGCATCGATACTGTTAAAAATACAGAAAAAAACACACAAATACTTGAAAAACTCATTACAGAAATAATGAAATGCATTGATTAGAAAATAGAAAATATACACTAAAACAAAAACACACTTATATTACATTTAGGTCATTAATTTTTGTAGATATTAACTAAAGTCAGTAGGGTTTGTTGATTAATTGCTTAAAAAAAGTGGGTAGGTGCATGTATCCATAATATAATCTACCCAGTTACCTCATTTACAGTTTGCATTGTTACGTAATGTTCTGATCAGATAAATCAAATTCATTATTATTTTTTTTTTCCAATAGCAAAGTAAAGTGCTTGTTTATTATTGATTAATCTCATAAAACATTATTTCATGATTTCATTAAACAGTTACATCAAACATACATCACGCCATAGATATGTAATACTCACTGATTGTTATCAGAGAACACACCTTTAGTCAGCTCTTGAACATGCATCACATCCTTGAGTGAATTATTCAAAATGAGCAATTTTTCAACCCATTTCGTTACAAACAATTTTTGCAATATTTGTAAAAACATGTCAATCAAACCTTTCAAAAAATGGGATCATCGAGGTATTGATTAAATATTAAAGAAGAAGTTGAATAAAAGAAACCAAAAGTGTATGTAAACTGACCTCAGTATCTTCTTCGCGTTGCAGTTATAAAACTATTCAAAGGCTTGCCAAGTGCATATAAATTTCCTTTCAAAGCAATTTTGATTAGATAAGAGAAAATCCATAACAAAATTAACTCATTGACGAGTATTATCAAGTGAAGTTAAAAATACCGACTTTACATTTCACGTTAATACTTACTTAACATGAGCTTGTGAATAGGTACATGAACTTTGAAAAAACTAACTCCAGCTTTAAAGTAGTGAAACATCTGAAGGTAATGAGTTTGGCACTATCTGCCTTGTTTTAATTAGTTGTTAGAGACTTATTTTAAATATATTAGCATATAAAAGGAGGACTGACTGAGATGTAAACAGGCATTAATATGGATTATACGGGGTTTGTCATCTGCTCAAACACAGTGAACACCTTGGTTTAATCTGCTTAGTACATTATAACCCTGGAGGAAACAACAACGCCGAACGAAATCCTGTCAAGAATTCCAAAGGAAACTGGAGCTGATTACAACCTTTAGAATGTAATAGGAAGACTCATAATGGCAGAATGATGAGTGACGAGCAAAAATGAGTTTAAAAATGTTAATGGACGTTATTTGTTCAAGGAATGCATCTTCTTGAGGAAAACCCAACAATTCCTGTAAGGCTCAAGTGAAATGAATTGCTCTCATTATTTTCCTGTTGAATTGTGGTTTTATAAAGCAAAAAAAGGGGAAAATATCCTTATTATATATAAATTTGGTTGAAAAGTGTTGTCTAAAAAAATTAAAATAGCACCTATTTTATTCCACACTCATCTTTGGGTATACCGTTCGGATGTATGAAAATAAACCTGCAAAGTCACAGATTGACCAAATAAAAGTTTTCATTTGACCTTCAAATACACCCACTGCTACCAGATATTAGTGTTCTTTAAGAATGAGATGAGTATCTGCTGTCCTTCACAGCCCAGAAACATACAGAATACCAGCTTTCTATGGTACTGGTATCGTAAATGGTAGCAGCAAAACTCTTTCCAAGAAGCACAGCAGACGCATTTACCAATTTAAGGCCTAAACTGTCTTCCTATGGTCTGGGAGCTAAAGACAAAAAGGACGTGAGACTTTCTTTAAGAAGAAATGTCTAAACCTAAGACGAGGTCATTTTCCCAGGTTGGGAAGACACCAACTGATTCAAATTCATTTCGGGACAAAATAGGATTTAAATGAATTAACCTGAAAGTCTCTCATTTTCTTTCATCTCTTTTGTTTGATTTAAAATTCTTGAGGCCAAATCATAAACTCACTTCAAGTGAACCAGAGTTCATTTCCCCCGATAATCTAGAACAAAGTTTCAGTCTAAATAGATGGAAGCAAACTTTGGGTTCAGGACCAGAATCTGTTCTTTCCAGGGGGTCTTGATTACTTTTCAATCAGACTGAAGTTTGGTTTGCTTTGAAATTCCTGTCTGAATACAAAGTGGTCCTAGAGCAAAATAGCTGAACCAAAACAGCCACCTTAGCTGGAGCATCTATGCAACAGAAACGCATTAAAATGTGGTCATGAAACAACTTTTTAACGTGATACGCATTGCTTCTTACGTATTCTCAACAATACTTAGTAGCAGTTGCTTCCCCAGTATTTGCCTTGCAGAATGCCTTTGTCCGTCGTTCCAAAGCAGCAGTAAAAAAAATTGTTTAAATGTCCTTATTACAGACGTTTAAAATTGGTCAGCGAAATAAAAATTTGAATAAATGAACAATCCTGGCAAAGGGTAGCACTGAAGCGCCTCTATCTTTTTTTGTTTTGGCCCGCCCCCAAAACAGCTGGCCAATGACTGAAGAGACCTTTTGTCACGTGGTTTTGTTTACAAGTTTTGGTCTGCAACAGCAATCTCTGGTAGACCCCAGTCTGAATACAGACCAAACGCAAGGTTTAGGACTCGATCCAGGACAAATTAAGCAGACCCAGTCAGGAACAAATCATTTTTCTAGTGAGAATACACCCTCAGTATGGAAGCCTTTATAACTCGTAATTTAAAACAAAAATTGATACTGGAAATACTTTTTCATTTTCACAATTTTAACTGCATTAATTGTCTATTAAATGAAAAAAAAAAAAAAAAAAAAATCTCTGAACGTCTTTTTCTCTTCAACACCGCTCATTTTGTAGCTTAAATAAAATGATAAAGAAAGGGAAATGTGATATTTCATTTTCAAAAAGTTCTTTAGTAAAATTTGTCCAAAATTAATTAGAAATGTCAAATTTAAAAATTAAAATGCATAAGCAGAAATGCTTTTTCATTTCACAATTACATTACTTGTCTTCTCCAAATGGCTCATCAGAAAGCTCCATCAAAGCGGTTTATTTTTTTGGAAATGATGGTTTCTAGTACAGCAGGCACAGCCGTGTGACCCTTCCATTTATTTTGTTCCAGCTCGCCCGATACTCTACAGATGGCCTGCTCCAGCTTGGACCCCTGGGGTCAACCACCTTTCTGCCCGACACAAAATGCCTCATTGACGACGGCAGAGGTCGAACGCCCAGTCTGAAAAAATGTGACGCCGTCTCAAGGGTTTCCCAAAGGCTCTGGGACTTCACGCAGGTCTGAGATCCTGTTATCTGCAAAAATGAGTGTCAGGAATAAATTGAGATATTTTTTTGGTAACTATCATAAATTGCATTGTTGTAATTGCTTTTTCTGTTGAGCTACAGCCTGATTTGTACTTGTTTGAATGCAGAATGGACCAATAATCAACAGAGACACCGGCCGATGCTTGGAGGTGGAGATGTCTAAAGACGCTAACTTTGGCCTTCGTTTGGTGGTGCAGAGATGTTCTGGTCAGAAGTGGCTGATCCGAAACTGGATTAAGCATCCAAGGCACTGAAGAAGAAAACAATGAAACTTTGAGAAACAATTTTTGACAACGTCGAGTAGCAGTTGGCTTTCAAAAATGTGAGCCATTCGGGGACAAGCGGGGACTGATGGTGCTTCAGTTGCATGTGTGATATTTCACACTGCAGACCACACACGGCACACTTGGCTGCCCTCCGGCATCAGCGCTTTCCTAAGAATACGATCAATTGTTTTATTTCACCGAGCTGCGCTTTCACACACGACCATAGGGTAAGCTGCACTCTCTGAAATAGCCTGTTTTTGACATTCTGTAAATCTATAGAGCACATCAACTTAGTGCAGCAAATAACATTTTTCTGTTATTTCTACGATAAAACTCTCCAATCTTTGGGCGTTGTTTGTTTCTACTGAACTTTTTTCTTTTTTTCCGGCTGGACAAATCCCGATGCAGTGCCCCAGCAAGAGATGTAATGGGCTTTGAAAGGACTCGTCATTATTGAATGAAGAGGCATTTGACCTCCACTCACACAAGCCACTTCACTTCTTTGTTTCTTTGGGAGTGCTCACTGAGGACTAGAGCAACCATGTGCCTTTTTCTTTACATCTTTATTTTCTTTTCTTTTTTTTAAGCTTCATCTGACCAGGGAATGTCAGCCCGAAAGCATGTACAAATTTACAATTATTTGAAGTTTAAATTATAAAACTGTGTAATAATAGTAATATATTGAGAAAAAAAAAGGTGGACCATCCATACCTGTCCTCTGTTAACAATTAGGAAATTAAAATAATTTCTATGAGGAGTGTGTCTGCTTTTTGTCCTTGTCAAAACTTTTGTTCTTGCAGAAATTACAAAGACAAAATAAAGCTTTTGTTTACACAATTGCAGGATCATCTGCCATCAGCAGGAGCACAATTGCTCATCTTTTGTTGTATCTTCTCTTACAAACGAGTCATCAAGTTACTGGCCTTGTGTGCTGTGATTGTTCCAACCCTCCAGAACAAAACATCCAAAACGTTTTTCATTGATTTTGCTCACAAAGAGCTTTTTTTTTTTTTTTTTTTTATCTATTTTTCTTTTCCCTAGGTTCTTTTCTTTGTTTGTTTGTTTAAACCAGGAATCTGCAACCTGTGGCTTCAGAGCCATGTCTGGCTCTTCTATCCCTCCATTCTGTCTCTGGTTAAAAAAAACACATTGCTTTTAATTTTAAAAAAGTAACTGAAGTAAAGACAAAAAAGGTAAAATAACTTTTCACTCTGTGAGCCTCCAAAACACAATAGTGGTTTAATAATCGAGAACTAAACATTTTGACAAATTCCAGTGTTTTAAGTGTGCTTCGTGGTTAAAAAATACATTTAACTGGCTCTGTTTTAATTTTAGAAAGTTAGGTTTATGAATTTTGTATTTATATTTTTCGTAAAAAATAACATACTTAGTAGTGTCTTATTTTCATGAAGGATGTGTGGCTCCTACTGGGCTGTGATCAGTGAGAAATTGATCCAATTGGCTCTTTAAGAGTTAAAAGTTGCTGACTCAGAAAATGTAAAAGGGTAAAATGACTTGAGCATCTTTTGAAATAAAAGACAAAACAGCATGAGAAACCCCTGAGCTCAAAGTCCCATGAAAACTGCTTATGGAGGAATTTGTAAGGGCATCATGAGATACATGACCCCAAGTAATCAGAACCAATGCCTGATCAGAACAGAAATGCGTCATTAAACATGCCATTCGAAATACTCTGGCCCGATCAGACTCATTTGGATTCAAATTTCTTCCCGATCAAGACAGGTGGATTATACCGATTGTTGATCTGATCAAGTTGCATGTAAACATTCTTATCGTGTGTTGTTACTGCGCTGGATTTTACGTCATGCATAGAGGGTACGGCAGTCTTTGGAGCACGAACAGAACCAATCAGCTGCTCTCCTCGAGCGAACTCTTTTCTTTGAGTACAAAAAGCCGTATTCAAGGCTTTCATGTGTGAGCGCACGCACGTGCATGTGCGGTGCTTTGTAACGGCATTTGGGTGTGTATTGGCAAGAGTCTAGAGATAAGAAGTGTATCACAAAACAATATATATCCCAAGACATTGGGGAATGTCCCAAGACATTCCCACAATTTTCTTAGAGTACGACTTTGAAAAACTTTGTCCGAATATTATAACACTCATCCATCTTCTTAGCCACTTGTCCCTTCCAGGGTCACGGGGCCTGATGAGCGAAGGCAGGATACACCCTGGACAGGCAAGTTGCAGAGCCTCAATCATACACGCATACACACTCTCATCCACACTTGAAAATTAAGAGTAACCAATTAACCTATCAAGGATGTTTTTGGATGTCGGGAGGAAGCCGGAGTCCCCGGAGAAAACCCATACATGCACGGGGAGAACGTGCAAACTCCACAACGAAAGGTCCCCCATTTGTGATTCTGTTTTGAGGTAACAAGTGTCCATTAAACAAATATCAAAAAACAACTAAATTGATCTGGATGGATTTCAGATCCCGGACGAGCCCCCCAATTTATGTTACGCCCCATTTTTGTCTAGGGGTCCAGGACGCAGCATAAAGGAAAATAAAGAAAAATGTGTAACAAAAACACAACGAACATCTCCTTAAAAAGTATAACACATTAATTTTTACAAGAAAAAACAACCAACTGAAAATGAAGCAAAAGACTTCAGGGTGAACCATGGCCAAAATAAACAAAATCACAACTAACTCAACCCAGAGAGCTTACCTGCAAAAGAAAAGAAAAGAATGACAAACACTAACCTCCCTGGACTAACATAAACAGGAGAAAACATTTACTAAAGAAAATGGCAGTTCATCCACTGCTTAACAAAACTAACTCATTACACCAAGTAACAGAGCGCTAACCATTGCACCACCATGCAGCCCTGAATATTAAAACACCTTTCACATTAATGAAAATGGTGAAGTGTTTAATGATTATAACATTAAATCTTGGTACTGTATCTCACTTACAAGTATCTTTTACCGTAGCAAATTCATGGTGCTTTTATTTGGGTAATTAAAAAAAAAAAAAACATTGTGTGGTTGCTGTAACAACATTTTTCAGTATAAAACGCATCACTGGTTGAATATATAGGTATACCACAACAATGAGAGACAAAATGAGAAAAAAAAATTACAGAAAAATTACACTTTCTAATTTTTATAGAATTTAATTGCAAATTCTGGTGGAAAATAGGTATTTGGTCACTTTTGAAACAAGCAAGATTTCTCTCTCTCACAGACCTGTAACTTCTGTAAGAGGATCCTCTGTCCTGCACTCGTTACCTGTATTTAAGGCACCTGTTTGAACTCGTTATCTTTATAAAAGACACCTGTCCACAACCTCAAACAGTTGAGGTTTACATATGATGGAAGTTGCAGCTGTCTCTTGGCTCTTTAAGTGGGAAAACTTGCAGAATGGTGGCTGACTAAATACATATTTGCCCCCTCTGTGTAGTCAAGAGATTAAAGTGCTATTTATTTCCAACACCGCTAAATGTAGCCAAACATGTACTGTTAAACTGGTTCAGGTGTCAGAACGGTGCTTCAAAAATGGGGGAGGGGGTCGATTTTTTTTTTCTAGAAACATTTAAGTCTTAAAAAAAGCACCTTGCCAGGTGAGAGTCTTAATGTGCCTAAGATGCTTTATTTCCTTGACAGTGCACTGCGCTGGGATTTCACCCCTTATTGTCCTTTTTCTTTCCAGAGCACTGTACATATTACTCTGATCCATCAAATGGCTAAATAATGATCATTTTCAGTCAAGTACAGAGTAATTTTTGCTTGCTTTGCCTTCAGAATTTCGACTGAACCTACTGTACGTACAATTTGGGCGTCTTCACAGCCTTACTCCCTCTTTTATGAGGTAAAAGAATTGCCTAGGATTGTACTGCAAAACTACATAGTGACAGACATATCAGTAATGGAGCACTAAAGCCAACATTTTTATTTAGTACCGTTACCAACTTGGCACAGAGTTTCAGATCCCATCGGATGGAGTCTTGTATCCATGTTTGATTTAACTCTGTAAGAATAACAACTGCGAGGTAATGAGTTAGTGTTCCGACTAGGTCTAGACCACGTGTCAAAGTCAAGGTCCGGGGGCCGGTTCCAGAAAGTAGAATATTGAAAATAAAGTTGATTTATTCTGGAATAATATTCCTGTTTGTTTTTATTTATAGTTATGTTAAAAAGTTAAATTATTAAAGTTTTAAAAATGTATTTTTACTGTGACCTGAGGCTGTGTTTTGGATTATGGCCCCCTGTACGATTTAGTTTGACATCCCTGGTTCAACAAATAAACAGGGAGACAAACTGGTTTTATCACTAGAATTACTTTAATGGACTTAAAGACAAGTAGGGAGACAAGACTTGAGAGCAGGGAAGCCGCAGAGAAGAAACAGTGATGGTGCTGAACCTGACATCAAGTCCCAGAAGAAGCCCCTGTCTGAGGTCATAAGGTGGAGCTTTTACCTGGAGCTCCCAGAGGCTTTAGAAGAAGGGAACACGGGCCGGTGACAGAAAAATCAAAAACAACTAAGGACCGTAATAGTTAGCAATAGCATCTTTGTTCTGGTGTACAGCAGCTGAAAGAGGCTGTGCTGCCAAATAGTGGTCGGGGGTTAAAAAATCATTGTGGCAGCCTTTTAAATCAATACAAGTATTACCAAATTAAATATTGTCATATTTTACATAATTTTTTTCTACACTCCTATTACCTTACATGTGTCCTACAAATATGGATTCGTATTCCTCATTTGCAAAAACAAAAACTTTCTGATGTAGCAAGTTTTATCAAGTTTTTGGTTTTCTGCTGGATATTCAGAAGTCAAGTGTATAAAACCGTAGAGAGATTTTTTTCTTTTTAGTATTTACTGTAAGCTAAATGCAGTACTCATCATGACTGACAGAAATGCGATCAATGCGATTAAGTGTTCTTTAAACATAGACGTCTTATAGACGGCAAAAATTAGTTCCACTTGTGAGCTACTTCTTTGCATTACCAGTCTTGCTCTCCAATACTGTATTTTTCCACAGAAGATGCACTGAACAGTTTAAGCTGTAATTGAAAGTAAAAAGTCCTTTTTTATAGAGGTTTAGGTAAGCTCTTCAACCTGAACGTTCAGTTCCAAAGGCCCATATTAATTTGGTTTCCAGCTGGTTTACCATGAGAGATTGCCTCCACTTGCGACTGCGTCATGCTTCTTTGGATCTAATCATTTCTTATAAGCAATGCATCATCTGTGCATCCACTTAACAAAACGCGCTCCTTGGCCTCCCAACATAATATTTTATTCTGTTCTCTGACAAGCTCTACACAAATGCTGCCAACCCAGAGCTTCCAAGCCCTATTGTCAAGAAATTGCCTGAACCTTGAAATGATTCCAGGAATATGAGTTTCCCTGGACTTAACACCTGCGAAATAACTTCGCCACACATGACTGAAAGAGCGGACTCAGTCGTTTACTGCTCTATACCAAACAGGATTGGCTTCTGTGTCGATTTGCATGCAAAAATTGATGGTGAACTAACTCGGAACTAAAGAAGTGCCCGCGCCTTTATTAAGAGATTAGTATGCAGCTATAGAAATGTACTTATAAAAAGATGTCTAGGACACTTTAAGATGGAATAAAGAAAAAGTTCTGTACTTCAACTCTTGCTTGAAATTAGAGAATATCTTAATCTTTTCTCAGCTGTGTGACCAACTTTAAGTGCCTTACATTAGTTTTCTTTGTTCTTTGAACTTTGTTAGAGAAAAAGTTCTTCTTTTTAAGCAAGAAAATGAAAAGTTTCTGCTATTATATATATATATATATATATAATATATATATATATATATATATATGGCTGTTTTCTTCTGAGCAGAGATGGATTGTTAATTTAACATTAGTTTGAATATTAATACTTTAATTTTATTAATACTTATTTAATACTGTTACTGTTTGTCAGATTAGTACTTCCGGGAGTATTTATACAACACCGTACTTCATACTTTTTCTTGAGTAATCTAATGATTTAAGTCAATTACCGTTTCTTAAACACAATGGGATGCATTTGTAAAATTTCTTTATGTTCTTTCTTTCATGAACAATAATAACAACGAGATATTAAAACCTGTAAATAAGTTCATATATAGGCGTATCACTTGGTCTAGGTGAAGCCAATTTAGCTAATCTTTGACTGAACAACCATTAAGAAACCATTAGTGTCTTTGCTGTTTGCAATGTTTGTGGAGCTGAGTCACAGTGGGGAAAACCATCATTTATCAACCATTCTATATTCATTTTTTCATCAAAAGTATATGTAACTTGATGTAAACTATATACTCCTTGTATCATATTTGATACATGTATTTCTGACACTCCTATCTCATTAGAATGACCCTAATTTAAAAAAAAAAAAATTGTATTTAACTTAGTCCATGTTTTCTGCCCTGTCATCACTGCAGTAACGGTTATTATGGTAATTTTAAAATGGATGCCTCCATGAAATCTCTAAAACACTTTTGGCAGGAAAGAGTTTTCCTAATGTCCAAACTACATGGTAATTTATCTATTTTTTTGCAAAATTTGTTGATAAATAAGTTTAAAAAAACAGTAACATTATGTTAAAAATGTATGGATCAAATTTGACAAAGTGGATAAATAAGGTGTTTTTTTTCCTCATGTGAATATTATTGCATCTTGAACTAACATCATTAACAAAAACTTGCCAAATGACTAAACGTTTTATAATTGAAACTATCAATATCTCATGAAAAATATATATTATAAACATTTTTGTAGATTTATCAAAAAAGTAAAAGACATCTTCCTTTTAAAAAAAGTATTTTCTGTCAATTCTGTAGAGTAGTGGGAAGACAAATGATTCATAAAAACATACATCAGATCATTTTGAAAGCCAAAATGTGTTAAAAATGTTGGCTTTTGGTGTTATTTAATGAAGTGAAAACCTACAGTATCCTTCACGTTTTTGTAGGTTTTAACTATACATTAGGTTTTAGACGAATCAGTTTCAACAGTTTTGTACATTTAACTTTTTTACTTACTTAATTAATTATTTAGATGAGATTACTGCTTTTACACATTGTATTAAAGTAACTCTACTCGTACTTTGGTACAATCTTTGAAAACTCACCTCCCGAGTTTGTGACAGCAGATGTAAAGGAGATTCATCCTGCGGTGGGGGTTTCATTTTCATTCAGAGTGAATGACAGGCTGACAGTGAGTGATGGCTGATGGGGGATTAGACGGGGCAGGGTTTGTGTGACACCGGGCTGGGAGCAGGGAGAGCGGTGGCTGCTGTGGATTGGGTTGACTGAACAAGGACACCGGATCTGTATCTTGAGCTCTTGACCCTCATTTTGTCTCATTGTAATGGTGACAGTCCTTTTTTTTTTTTTTAATGCCTGGACTGCAGCCAAGAGGTGACTTCATTATTGATAAAGCTATATACCCTGGCAGGGAGACATGGGCTCCTGTTTCTTTCTTTTTTTAAACCGCATCCAGCACAAACGTTCCCATAGTGGGACCGACAAAAATTCTCTTAATGGATGCTGTACCCATATGTATTCATAATTATCAAAGACCTGTTTGGCCTTTTTATCCGTAGAGAAACTGACAGCAATTAGTGCCGTGCAAAGCATGGAAATCGGGACAGATAACCACCTCAAAAGACTAAAAAATAAATAAAAAAACAGAGTTTAACTTTTAATGAGCAAACTTTGAGAGTTCGAAATACATGTCTGTTTAATCATGTCATCTTTTTAACTTAACAAAGTGAAGATATCTTCCAAGGTGTATAGATCTCTTATTTTAAATAGTCATTGTGATTTAGAAATTGAAAATACACTTATCATAATAAATAAGCACAGTTATTATAATACTTAAAAGGATTACCTGACTTGATAAGCTTAAATCCAACTGTAGAATTACCGGTATTTGTATTCAAGTCTGATATGATTCTACATTCTGAACACCAGCCAGACCTAACAACTGTGAGGTCATTCCAGTTCAGATTAATGTCATCTCATTTGAGTGACCTTTGTAAAAACTAATTTTTACCTCATTATGAATTTTATCTGCAGCAGTCAATCTTAAATGCATTCTGGGTGTAGACAGCTGTCAGTGCTAATCATATTAAACTGTTATTGCATTTGTTGTGTTCGATACCTTGGTCACAAAAGTCATGAATGTAGAAAAACAATCAATTCTGATGTTTTTTTTTTTCTAAGTGTTTTGTTATATCTTTACAGGTCAAAGTGCATAAGATGTTTTCATTTCCGTTATTTTTTAAACTTCAATAAAGGCTGCCTAAGTTAAACGGTACATGCCAATTCTGTATTTATTAAGAAAAAGTGAAAAAACATTGGAAATGTGGTTAGTTTCTTCTAAAGAAAAAAGCAGCTAATAATAGAAGCACAGGTTTTAAAATGCAAAAAAAAGATTTTTTTTAGTTTTAATATAACAAGATTAAAAATGGCAGATTATTTAAACCTGTTTGTTTTAGCTGATGTTGAGCCTAAGATATTAACTTTTGCTTTTCAACTTTTTTTTAATTAAAAAAATAAATATTAATATCCATATATGTTATATTACAAGATCAAACTAAAATATGTGCTTATCTTTGTAATTGAAAAAAGTAATTTTAGTTCTCATACATGTATAGATTTTCCGTTGCATTTTTTAAATTTAGGTTTTGTTGTAGCTGCGCCACATATATTTCCAGTTGGAAGTTGTTGTTCAAGACTGACAAATATCACGGAGTTCTATAATTAACTTGTGATTGTTATGCTGTAACTTCTAGGACTTATTTTTAATTGTCCTTCAGGTCAGAACAGACCTTAATATTTCTTAACCCATGGATGCCTGAATGTATTCACAGCTATGAAAAAATAACTAAATCCACTAATGGGTGGTTCTCTCAAACAGATGCTAAATTAAGGTAACTTTTTTGAGTGAGAATAGTATAACGAGCTTATGAGTTAGTTTTATTTAAAGCAAGGGACAATGCACTTTTGATGTGTTGTGCCAGGTTATAGCACAATTATTATTTTCTATCACACTTTCAATCAGAATTATTCAACCATATAAACAGCACTACCATATGGAGAGAAAATAGACTTTTTAACCATATGGAGAGAAAATAGACTTTTTGGATATGTCCGAGGGAAATCTTGATTTGTAACTCATACAATAACTGCGTGTATTTGCAAATGCATTTTCACATGCACAAAAATTACAATATCAGGAAGAATACAAAATATGAATCACACATACACACAGCTTTAAATTGCAGCATCTTAAAACTAATCACACAGACAAACCTTTAAAACCTTTAAAAAGAGTTCTTACGTATCTAAAATTTGATAGATTATATTTCAGTGTGTTAACTAACTTTTTAACATGGCATTTGAAACTGTCTGATATAGTGTTACCCATAGGTATTTAAATTCCCCTATAGATTTAATTTTTTGACCATCACCTACAATTTTAGGATAAGTTTTGAGTTTACACCTATTAGTGAGAAACGGTTTTCTTAAGATTTAAAGTAAGACATGAATTATATAACCAGCCACCAACCTTGTTCTTGACTCAATTTTGTAGCGCCCTTCATTTTTTCTTATGTGTGTATAGAACAGTCTCATCGGCGTACATTATAATATTATCATCCTAAATACATTGATAAGTATTTGGATGAATATGTATCAAGAGGTTAAAACTTTTAGCAGTTTTAGACACTTGGAGGAAGAAGCATAAACTGTTTGGTTAAAAAAAAAAAAAAAAAAAAAAGACTTTGAAAGAACCAAAACTTTGAGGTTTGACCCCAAACAAAGAAATAGTTTTTTTGTGCCTCCAGATGCTTCTGACAGCCAGAACCCAGATGATGCTGTACGGAGCGCCTGGTTATCTCTTCATTTCCATGTGTCTCACTTTAGGTGCATGGTGCAATTTTCAAATCAACAATAATTGCTTTATGCTGTCAATAGAGCAAAGAGGCGGCGGGGACTTTAAACAGTTATGCTGTACAAGCTGTTAGAATGGCAGAGTGAGGAGAGCGGATACGTGCTTGAACAGCTTGAGGATCTTATAATGAGATCTCCAGAGATGAACACCGCAGCAGCTCCAAGACACAATTAGACCCAGTGTTGCTATTCGTCGAAGTTCGAACAGTATGGCCGGCGCTGAGGAAATATGCGCGCCCGTCTTTGCTGCTGATTCTCGTACTGGCATCTTTGATATATGAGAAATGAGCCAAATAATATCCTTTTTGTTTAAGCAGTAGTATCACATCCACACAAAACATACAGTCAGAAGAGAGTGGATTCACTGATGATTCTACAGCTTGTTATGCGCCGATCAGGCATAACATTATCACAGCTGACAGGGAAAGTGCATAATACCGATTGTATCTCCACCATTTCACCTGTTACCTGTGAAGGGAACATGTTAGACAGCAAGTAAACAATTCTGAAAGTAGCATGAGGATGTACTGTGAATGACTTGGAGCCAAAGATCAACAGCTGTGGTACTGGGTCAAAGTACTTCATACGGTTCATGTAAGAAAGGTATTTAATGGGTAACAGTGTCAAAGCAGAGCTTTGGCTCATTGATGCAGGTTGGGATTAAACAGACAAGTTGCTGTAGCTCATGTTGCTGAAGTTAATTCTGGTTTTCATGTAGCCCTCTCCAACAGGTGGCTCTAGTACTTGGTCATTATCGAGTTTGGCTAAGCTCCAGGTCTTTCATTTCCATAGCCTTGAGGCCAACTTCTGGCTTTCTGCCCCAGGGCTTAATCAGACATTACCTCTTTGCTGGCCTAGAACAAAAATCCACTGCATGAATACAAGGCTAGGGGAGCGGTTAGGTGTCAAATGAGAGAAGGTGTATGCAAATACTTTGCATACGAGTGTTTGATTAAATAATTTTCACATCTTTAAAAATTCATATTGGGATGTGGCAGCAGACAGCTTACAGCTGTTGACCAGCAAACAAGCTGAAGAAGTTAGAAAAATATTTCTGCGACTCAGAGTGGTGGATACAGTCACCCCCACTAGACTTTAAGATTTTAAATTTAATATTTAAATTAAAGTGTGTTTGAAGTGTGTTTCTGGCTGTGAAACATGAAAGAGTTGTTTTTCATTCAAAGAAGTTTGTGTTACCCAGGTAGCGGTGGATGCAGTTTATTTTTTCAACCAAGGTTATATGTTTTGATTTTGATTTTGTTGCTCTTTCTCAGAGAGTGTCTTGACTAGGGGTGTAAGAAAATAGCAATCCAGTGAAATATCACAAAATTTTATTTGGTGATTCTTGAATTGATTTTTAAAATACTGCCAATGGGATAATTAATTATTATTTAAAAGCAAACATGTAGTTCAGCCTTACCTTTGTTTTTCACTTAAATGGTAAATTACCAAAAGAAAAGCACCATGAATTAATTGGGTAAAAACAAATTGTTTATGAGATATAGTTGCCACACTTACTGTTCAGATGATTAAATTACATGTATTTTACAATTTTACTTTTGTGAAAAATGTACATCTTCCTCTGTTTATTCGTATTTCTTTACTTGCAGTTTCACATATTTGTAGATTTTTTTGTTGGTCACGTGACTCTTTAGGTTCTTCACTAGAACAGAAACTCCCACAACTCAAGACACTTGTATGAATTTTTTGCATCCGACTGAGGTGCTGGCCTGCGGAGGTGTGTCTCTGCTCAGGGGCGGAGGAGTGGTGTCCTGGCTATACCCGGTGCCTCCGGAGAGCCCCCTCCTCTCCCCACCCCCGCATGGACAAATGTCATCAGCTGGCTCAGAAACTGTTAAAAAAAAATCTTAAAATGCTGAAGAAGATAATGGAGGGTGATCTGTGCGCTCCTGATTTTAACGCACAGAATGAGAGACACTCCTTATCGGTGTCATAAAGTACGCTGTCGCTGCGGGTGCGGTGCATTTTTTTGTTCAGAATTTTTTTTATTATTATTTGTTTTGCGCAATACTCAGATATTCTTTAATAATTTTTTTTACAAAGTATGATCAGAATTGATGAGTATGGATTGCAAACAGACATTCTCGGGGGGTGGGGGGTTCTCGGCATTTGCAGATGTGGCATTTTCGCGGATGACTCCAGTCTCTTGCCCCTGCGAATAAGGGGGGAATACTGTATAATATTTTAATTAATAATATTTTAATCAAATAATATTTTAATCAAACAATTATTTAATTTTTAAGAATGGTAAATATTGCCTAGTACTGTTTTGGGATATATCGAGTTATATATTGTATCATGATGTGTAGGCCTATTGTGATATGTCTCGTATTATCAGACTCTTGCCAATACACACCCCTAGTCTTGGCAAGCCAGGAGTCCACTTGAAAAGAAAACAAAAAAATCTGTGCTACAGTTAAGATAAAGATTACAATTACTTTATAAATGTACTTTTTAGAGAAATTGTATGTACCCGTGCACCTCGACAGGCTGGCGACCTGCCCAGCGTGTTCCAGGCTCCGGCAATCGCTAAAACAGATTTAGCGGTTTAAGAAGCTGGATGGATGCATGTACCTATCATTTTACCGTATGTCTTCTTTCTTTTTTTTTAACTGTTCAAGATCAATTTCTGTTTCCACATAAAGCACCAGGGAAATATGTAAACCTTGCAGAAAATCAGCCTCTCAGTACGGTCTCTGGTCTGATGGTTTGGACTGCGGGAGTCCCTGGTGTTCAGACTAATGCACTTGAGGCATAAACGGCTTTAGGGTTCGAACATAACTCCAATAACATCAGAAGATGCCTTCAGGCTTTCAGCTGGTAAATGAACATAGAAACAGGTTTGGTCTCTTCAGTAAAACTACATTTTATATTGGAAGGAATAAAGGCAGAGTGATTAAATATGAAGGAGAAGGATCTGTTTTGATGTAGTTCCAGGAATTAATTAAGTACTAAAAGAGCATAAGATACCGTAGACATCAATAAACAACAGCAAACCTTATTGACCATAAAACAGTACAAAATTTATCACTAATATTATGTTTTTCCCAACAGAGGTCATTAGTATGAAGGTCTTTTTGATAAGTTTTATTACAGCTCAAATAATTAGCTTAAATAAACTATAATTATTGTATGACTCATGTGGTTTAAAATGTGAACTCAATGCAGAATGCATAATAAATACATCATTGTCTCGAACCAAAACACATAAAGGTTTTCTTTGTTTTTATTAGAGCTGGTAATTGATTAAGAAAAAAATAATAATAATCGAAAACCTTGGAAAAAAATGAATCGCGATTAACTTTTTTCGGTAACATAATATGCAGACCACTTATTATCTATGAATAATCACGATGTAAAATCACACTCAAACTGTAAATCTAGAACATTTATTTTTAATTAAGGCTGTCAATCCATCAAAAAAATCAGATTAATCGCTCTTTTGTATAGTGATTAATCACTATTGATTGCAATGTTTTACTAGTTAAATTGTATTACAGCATTAACGCTGTTGAAGCCTAAATCAGTGAGACAAAGCAATGGACTGCTTCTTCTTGAGGTTAAATTAATGTGTGCAAATGAATATTAACGCGTTAATTCTGTTTGATCAATCGTGTGCTTAACGCAGTACTGTTCACTGCTCCAATTATTATACATTTACAGTCATTTTGTCAGGCACCTGTAAAGCTCTGTCACTGATTTTAATGTTTTCTTTTTTTTAAAAGAAGTATTTAGAGCAGAATATTGTTTTTTCAAAGAGAAATTAATAAGTGGTACTGACTTAAAATTAATATTTGTGAAAACCTGCTGCTGATAACAAATGATGTAAATTAGATAAGAAAGAGTGGACCTTTGGTGACTTACAATATATGTTACACTTTCATGGTTTTAATGAATACTTTGTCATGAATATTTACTGAATAAATGGTTTATTAAGTACTACACAAATCCACATGCAGTGCATCATTAGTTGATGATGGGCCCTGGGAACTCTTGAAATAATCATTATGCAATGAATTTAGTTACAGCATCAGTCACCATGGAAACATTCCCAGCAATATTCCCATCTGATCCCAAATAAGGCATCACCATTTAAACAAGCTTTTTCAATTAAATTAGTCAGAATAAGATCATACTCTAGATAAAATATGTGAAATATGAGGATTTTCATCTTAATGCTCTTCATTTGCTAATCACAATGCAAGGGCTGCTGCAATGCACTTCATTTTTTCTCTTACTCTCAACTGTCACCATTTGCTGAGGTAAAATAAAAAAGAAAGCATATCATTGACTTTAATCTAAACTCCCCCAGGTGATCTAAGCAGTAAAGATGTGGCTCCAGCCCAACGGTTCAGTTGCAAGGCCACATGGGCCTGGGGGCACAAGACGTTTGGAGGGCCCTGAACCATATGTTTAGATTTAGTCTTCGGCGCAACCCTGAGTGTTGCCTCTGCTGCTGTAAACAGAACCCATTCCATTCAATAACTGTGTTCACAGCAGACAACTTCCAGCCACAGTAGGGAGGCAGGGCAGTTTATTGTGTGTACCTTACCACCAATGAAGGAATAAGTACTCTAGTGCTATGTTTATTTGGTTTATAAGAAAAAAAAAAAGAAAAGATCTGTTTACTGCAAGGTAAGCAGCGAGCGACAGACACCTAGGAGGGTTTTGGTTTTATTTTATTCCATTTGGGTATTGCAAAAAAAAGATGTTTCCTGTTATTTCACTTATGTTTCTATGTGAATTGTTATTTATATTTGTGTGTTTGAATTGCTTTTTGGCTAACACCATGAATTGAGAGTCCACCTGTGCACAGATAAAAAAACACAGACACTGTGACTATGATTTGAACCCTTTTACACAAGGGAAGCTTTAATGTTGACATTCTTTCAAACATAACTCTTCAACTGTTTACGCAATTAACGTGAATCAGCTGATATTGTTGACTTTACGCTACTAAGGTGATGTTAGTAAAGCTTCCAACTTTGTTAGTCATGTCTTGCATATTGGTGCCAAGTCAATATTAAAAGACGTTTTCTCCTGCGTCAAAATCAGCTGAATAACATTAATTCTGTAAATGGTTGTAGAGTTCCGATTGAACAAAGAGTGTATGTTGATTATGTATGGAGATGAAAGAGTCACCCTGATATGTGTGTGCGTAATTCTTGATTTGTGACCCATACAATACATAAGTACAATCACACATACTTGTACATTCACACTCACATTCCAATAAGGAAAATTTATAACCATTAATTAACCTATGAGAATGATTTTTTGCACATAGTGGTGTAGGGGTTAACACTCACCTAACAATTAAAATCCCAGCTGGGACCTTTGTATTAGGAATTTGTAAGTTCTCCTGGTTTTCTCCAACACTCCAGCTTCCTCCAAACATACATATTTATCATTATTTATGTACATATACACTGCTCACAAAAATTAAAGGAGGACCTAAAAGAAAGACATTACATACATCAGATCTCTGATGTATGTAATGTCTTGAGAAACTGTCTGTTTCTCAATGTAAGTCAATGGGACTTTGGCCTTTTTGCACTTTTTAGTCACCTTTACAATCATGCTTAACACAATAATTTCAGAGCCCTAGTCACAATTGCCTTTATTTGCCTGAAACAAGAAATTATTACTTAAAAAATACAGTTGTGTACCATGATGTTACTGTTATAACTATTGAGATTCTAGTTTCAAGTGTGTTTTTACTCAGAATAGGTAATAAAATCTTATTAACAAGCTTTAATATCTTATTGAGATAAATAAGTGCAAAAACTCTTAAAATAAGGGAAATTATCTGGCACAAAATCAACTAAGTGAAAAAATTAATCTTACCATTAAAAAAATAAGCATGTATATACTTGTTTTAAGATATTTAATCTCACTTAGATTTCACTTTTTGCAGTGTGAATGAGACCAAACGTTTTTTTTTCTTTGCAATTCAATGGTAAATGACTCCTTTCTGACATCAATCTCCAGTAGGTAATTAAAGTTCTGTTACAAATCATATCAGTTAGATTTAAGTTTTGAATATGCAGGATGGTGCCTTGGCCTTTACCCATCTCTTAGCTATTTAACAGTGTTTACATTCTTTTGACTGTGGTAAATCTTCCCCCATTTACGATTTTCAGCAGATTCTGAAGTAGATTAAAACAGCCTTGATCTGATATTTAGGACTTTACAGTAGTCAAGTGCTTACACTAACTACATAAATCTGCTGATTCTGTCACACTGACAGTTTCTATGAACTGGACAAAACAAGGTGTTGGTGTCACCCATAGGAAAATGCCTTACTTCTGGCCCTCGCGATATCAGGCAGGAGCCTTCGCCATCTGATCCATCTATTTTAGCAACACGTCAACAGCGATTGGTCCAAGTCAGTCTGAGTGACGTTTTTAGAAGAACTACTTTCTTCCCACTGAAAGCGGACTTGTAGTTTTTGAAATATTAAACAAAATATGCCCCATAGGAAGTGATTGAGAAATTCCTTAAATTGTTAAAAAAAAAAACTTTGTACATTTTGAATCCATTGTTTACAGTAATTTTCAAATAATTTGGCATTTATCTCTTCTGTAAGCATTAAGCTATAGCTCATTTGGTTAGTTTGGCTCATACTAAGGTTTATCATGCTAATTAGGAATTAGAATCTAATATTTTAGCAATATGAACGTTGTTGGCTAGTTTGTTATGTACTGAGGCTTGTTGAGCTACTTTTAAATTTACCTATTATTTTAGCAACAGGCTAATGTTTTTGACTAATTTAGCATTTACTGAGGATTTTAAGGCTATGATGGAGTTTAAGCTAATATTTCAGCAATTAACTATCTTTTTTGGGAAATTTGGCATCTACTAAGGTTTTTATGCTATTTGGAATTTATCTAATATTTTAGCAATATGCTAATATTATTGGGAGTTATTGGCTAATTTGCTATCTATTGAGGCAAGTTAGGCTACTTTTGAGTTTGCCAAATATTTTAGCAACAGGCTAACATTGTTGACGAATTTAGCATTTGATGAGGATTTCTAGGCTATGTTGTTTAGCTAATATTTCAGCAATGTACTAACTTTTTAGGAAAGTTTAGTATCTACTAAGGTTTTTATGCTAGTTTGGAGTTTAGCTCATATTTAAGCAATACACAAAATGTTAGCAAAATTGGCATGTATTGAGAATTTATGAAGCAAACTTACTATCATTTTTTTTTTTTATTTAGGCCAATTTCAGTGGTCTTTCATGGTTCTTTAATGAAATTTCGAGTCTTAGCAAATTTAGCAAACAGCTTTTGCATTTTCAGCAAATCCCTAAAGCAATTAAAGTAAATTACCCCAGCCTTTTCAGCAATCAGATTCAGCAATAAGCATTCACGCCAGCATTATTGCAGTTGGTGCATCTTTTCTTGTTGTGATTGTTCTGTTCATGTAGAAATGTTTCACTTACTGTCTAAATTTTGAATATATTTATGTTATGTTTTCCTGTTTCTTACTTGTTACGCTCAAATGTATTGCTTTCTTTGGTCGCCTGTTTGTTTCTTAAACTTTCTTTTTTTTATTTTGTTAGATTTTGAAAAAAATATCTCAGTCCTTTAAATGTGTGGAATTCAATTTAAAAGGGTTAAACTTTTGATAGAAGTGTCATTTTTTATTTACTGTTTGTAAATGTTTATTTTAAATAGCTGAAGAGATGTCAAATGACGCTTTTGCACCTTCAGCAACCGTCTACATGTAGGAGCTTTAATATTTGTACTTTATGGATTATAGTTGTTGTTTAACCTCAATTTGACTGTGGTGTACAACCTCACACTTACTGAAAGCTGCATGTTATTTTCGTTTATTCTAATATTTTACTCCTAAAATCTTGCAATCCCTGCAATATTTACCTGTAAAACACAGACTCAGAGAGTAAGGTGTTTGTCAAAGAATGACCCGTCCACCGCATTGGTTTGCGGACAGCTTTTCTAAGCCCAGGCAGATGTGATACATACGGGACCGGCCCTATTGAAAGTCCAAGCACACAGTCTCATCTCAGCTCAGAGTTGCCCTGATCTTAATAATGCAGAACTGTAAGCTTTAATACAGTCGGACTTGGTCAGTTATGAAAAGCCCGCCTAAAACTGTCAAGCACAATGAAGGAAGCAAAAAATAGATGAAGGCTGCAAATATTCATCGTTTGGAGAGAACATGTTTTGACAATGGATGCTTTAAAAAGCTTTATTTCCTTAAACATAGGAAGGTCAAATGTAAATCATCATAGTAGCATCCACAGCTTATACACATTTTTTTGAAGTACAAAATTCTGTTTTAATTATATATTTTAAAAACTAGTAGAAAGCACAAATAAGATCCTAATCTTTTTATTCTACGTGTTTATGCTATACAAGGTTACTCGGATGCAGAACTGTCCCCATTTCAACACACATCAACTCTCCTTACTGTGTGATGCCCACAGGGCTGCTTTATGTTAATATGTCCATCAAGGTCAGAGAGTGTTTTATTCACTGCTTCCACATGCCCATAATCTGTCCATGCTGCGGATGATGATGAAGCAATCCTTTTTTAAAACCATATAGTGACTTTTGCTTGAAGAAGGAAAGGGGGCCGTGCATTACACAACAGCAGTTTTCAGTCCAGATTAACTCCAGGATATCTAATGTTTCTGACAACCACGACATGCTAGCTAATCATTTGGTGCCTCTGTGCTTTTCAGTCAATTGGATTTAAAAATAGCGGATTATAAAAGGCATTGAGTTCATATGAAAGCAGAAAAGTAAGTTGAGGCACTCCTAATTGGTTGGTGTGCTCCGCTGCAAAGGGATGAAAGTTATCATTTAGTTGAACATTCTGAAGTTAGAATCTCATAGTCTGTGACTTTTTTGAAAACTGCATATTTTATATGGAATGAAGTGTGTGCAAATGAGAGGGACTCAAGTGGAACGGGGAGGTTACAGAGAGCAGAGGTGAAGAAAGTAGAGGATTGTAAGGGCTTAGGGTCACAGAGAGAGAGGAAAGAGGTGAGGAGGTGTGTTCACGCAGGTTGGAACGAGTGAAGGAAGGTTTCAGGTGTGATGTGTGACAAAGACTTGTCAGCAAGAATAAAAAAAGTGTATAAAATTGTGGGGAGAGGGGCCATGTTGTTGGTTTATGAACTGAAGAGGAGACAGAAGGCAGAGATGGAAGAAGAAGTAGAGCTAAAGATGTTTGAGCTTCTCTGTCTGAGTGATGAGGATAGGATCAGGAATGAGTTCATCAGAAGTAAAGCTTAGGGCAGATGTTTAGATGATAATTTTAGGGAGGGCAGATCGAGATGCTTTTGACATGTTGACAAGAGGAACAGAACTTGTGTTATCTCAGAGCTGACAGAAAGGAGGTATAGAGGAAGACTAAAGTTCTAAAACTAAAATGGACTAAAACTCAATTTTTGGAGTTTTCCAATGGTCATGGGTGTTAAAGGTAGAGCTTTTTTAGGGGGGAGTGTCTAATTAAGGTTAAGGTCAGCCAAGGCCCCTAGGGTTAAGATTAGGAAAAGGGGGCCCTGGGGGGTGAAGCCAGTGGTCCAGCATTGAGGAGGCTGCAGGTGGACCAATGGGTCTGTCCTTCAACATTTTAAAGTCATATTTAAGTAGGGTGGATAAAAAGTCCGCTTAGGATACCATTTCTGTCCACGTCTCTTTACCGGACCACTACCGGTTTGCTGGCCAGAGGTTGGGGAACCTTGATTTAATTGAAACAGACAGCATGTCAAAAAAAGTTGGGGACACACAAAACGTCAAATGTTGACGTGGAGGAGACTGTAACCATGCGTCCATGCGTCCAAATGTGACAACTTGGAAATGGGAATAAGTTGGGTGAGCTCCAATATTACTCATCATTTTATTGCATTTATGTTTTTGTATTTTAATAAGCTTAATAAAGCTATTTGAATCTGCAGAGGCCATTTTTTTTTGCTCCTGTGAAATTCTTTTGTCAGATTTATGAAACACTATTTGTTTAAGAGACGCCCAGCAATAAAGATGTGTAATGAAGAAGACCACAATCAAAAAAAGAGATTACCAGGATAAGTTTTGGCCTCTTTCCTAAACCCTCTTTTAAAGGCACAAATATTGTTGTCTGTGGAGAGTTCTGGTAATTCCAGAGACTTTAAAGGCTTAACGACAGCTACTCACAGTTTCCGTCAGCTACTTTGACTTTGGTATGATCCTCTCAGTGAGTGTTGACGTGTCTTTCATGGTGTTATGAATTTCTATAATCCAAAGCACAATCGTATTGGAAGCTGTGTAGGCAGCCTGAAACCTCACCAGATATATGAGTCCCACTGGTGGATGAACCCCTGCTGTTCACTGCTGCTTTTTAACGCTTCTCCCGACAATCCCCACCTTCTATTTTTGGCTGCTGCATCTCATCTTGTTTCATGGTTTGTGTAACGTCTGCACTGGATTTCTCCTATTAAACATATAGCTTTCATATATCTTTGTTATTTGACAAATGCAGTCGACTCACTCTAAAACATGGATTTGTAGTTTTTTGTGGGAAAGAAAAAAAGCGTCTAAATCTTTAAAAAGAAATTAAAAACAACAAACCAAGGACATTTTTTACAAATCCAAGAACATGTTTAGAATTCTTCAAACAGATCAAGCCAGACAGCTTCACATCTAGCAGGAGTTTTTTCAAGGTGATGGAGCAGAGTGAAAGCAGATCTTTTTATCATCTTCACCATGTTCAAGTGGAATACAAGAGTCCAACAAATGCAGGCTACGACTCTGATGCTAACATGACATATAGGAGGACAAACAAATGGCAGGACTCCAAGAATGGATTTGGAAATAAAGTTTTACTGGAGCATGTTAGGTAATGTCTTAGTAATGAAGAGCAATTATAAATAAAATACAGAGTGTAGTCAAGTATGAAGTGCACAAGCAGTTAGAAATCCCTGTACACCACAATAAATCAAATTCATCTTTTGCAGCTAACTGACACTAATACGTGTATGTATATGGCAATTGTGGCGCATTCAAGAACATGTTGAACACGGGTTTTTGAACACACTTTTGGCATTTGGTGTTCACATAGGTCTATCGCTATGAATTTATGATTGCAGGGTATACATTTTTAATATTATGTTCTGAACCGGATGTTTATAATTCATGTTCTTTGTGCGAAGAAGTGATACAAATCTCACAAATCTTGCTCCCGGCTTTTCCTTTCACAGTTATATACTAATATAAGGAAGAAGTGTTTCATTTAACCTTCGTGCTCTCTCTCATGGGGTCCAGATGACCCCACCCTTATATTGATGGGTGATCCCTCCCAAGGTGGACAAAAGTAGACAGGATTTTATGTCTGCCAACGACACCAATGAAGATAAACAGTCCTTGAAAAAGGAGTTTAGCATGCTGTCTTTTGGGGTCCAGATGACCCCACTTTTAATGAAAACATGCCTGGGACAGCACAAGGAATAATTCCAGCCAAGCACAAACTCTTCATGGATTTTCCAGCGATTATCACTTCCTTGTTTTTGCTACCAACGTGTCACTACCAAATCTGAATCCATGATTGGTCAAAGTTCAACTGGTTTTACTGTTAGCGGGTGTCCAGTGACTGAAAAGCCTTGCGTTGTGAATGCAAGAGTTTTGAATGTGGGACCCGAAATGCATTCATATAGACATTTCATTGGAAGCAGTCACATGTGTTTCTCAGTCTGGTGTAAACACAGCATCAGACTTTTAACCAAAGTAAAGCTCCATTCATCCATCTTCTGAACCTGCTGAGTCATTTTTTATGTCACAAAGTTGCTGGAGCCTGTCCCAACTACTTCTGGTCAAAGGCAGCTTACACCCTGGGAAGGTCACCAGTGCAACACAATCACATGTACTCACATGCACATGTAGCGACAATTCAGCATCACCAATCAACCTGCGAAGCATGTCTTTGGACTGTGAGAGAAAACTGGAGTACCTGAAGAAAACCCACACATGAAAGAAGAGAACATGCACAGAGTACAAGGTCCCAGGTGGGATTTGAACCAAGGCCTTTCTTGATGCGAGGCAAGAGTTCCAACCACTACACCACCATACAGCCTATAACTAAGATTAAATACATTTTATTAACCACTGACTAGCAATCATTTGATATTTTGTAATAGATTTGTTTTTTCCTTGGTAACTCATCCCATAAAGGATTTTTGAGAAAGTGTCATTCTATTTTTGGATCCTGTCACTGCGACAAAAAAGACGTTTGATTCACCCTGACAAAAAATACATACATGTTGACATTAAAGCCACTTTATAGACTTGATAATAGGAGTACAATTGATCATCAATCTTTACCACAAATTTAGTTACAATACAAAGTGTGGATATGGAGGGAAAAATGGTTTAGTTTCAAAATGATCATCTTCTGAGAACTAGAACAAATGCTGTTTTCTGATAAGAGATTAAAAACTGAAGCATGTAGATCATATAAAATCTTTTCCATCAAGTTTGTCAGGACTTGGAGACATAAAGATGAAGATTTGTCCATCTTGGCCAGTCAATGTTTTTTTTTTCTTTTCCTCCAACTTCCTCCAACAACATGCAAGATTTCAAGCATGGCATATTCACACCAATGCCAGTACAGTTTATTAAGAACAAGTTGAGATATCTTCTTAATAAAACTAGCAAGGTTTCACTTTATTATGAAGTTCAAAAATAAACACTGGGATCCATACATTAGGGTCTGTAATATGCAGAGGTATAGGATTACTCTAGAGATTCATTGGTTTCTAAATAAAGGAGCATGTTTTTTCTGCAGCTTCAGCATTCTGCAAAGTTGAAGCAGAGGAAAAGAATCAATGACTCCGACAAGAACAGCAGCAGGTAGGAAGAACCGAACTTCACCCACTGAAGCCCCCTATCCCAGACTCTTACCCTTGTGCTTCCACACACATTGCTGCACTGCTGTCCATCTCGTGTTTCATTTGCATTTGCGTTACAGTGGTGAAGTGAGGAAACCTGCACACCCGTAAGGATGCGGCAGTCTGTGTAGTGCCAGAACAATACCCTCATCTTAAAAGCCCACTCTGATGAAATCATGTTTTTGGTGTTTTTAATATGTTCTTGTGGCATTTTTCTGATGATAGAGGTAATAATTTTAGAAAATCTTTCTCAAAATTACGTTTCTGATTTTATCCTTTTTTAAATCTTCAAAAGGGAGATGACAAAAAAGGCAGTTTGAAAGATAGCTGTTTTGAGGAGTATATAAAATACGGTGGGTGGGCCACAAGCTCCTTGCTCAAAGATTTGAGCTAAGGGGAAGTGGGGGCGGGGTTGCTCTATTCAAGGGGTCACCAACATGGTGCCCACGGGTGCCAGGTCGCCCTCAAGCACCACATAAGTCGACTGCAGGTCTCTTCTAAAAATGGCACAACTCACTTGTGAGCTGCTCAAAAACAAAATTTTATTGTGATGAAGTTTTTGAAATCACACTTGCCTTTACAAAGAATTAACAATTAAAACATCTTAAAATATATATTCATTATTGATGAAGGCAAAAACAACCTACGCCACTCTCATTTTCTCGCTTTCTCGTTATAAAGAGCTAATATCTAAACCATTTATGGCTTCCGTACATTATACATGAACTGCAGATACGTATAGGTGACCTCGAACCTACTGTAGTTCAATGGTCAGTAAAGCACGCGGACAAAACCAGTGTGAGAGGAGAGTAAGCTAGCGGGCGCAGTGCAGATGGACGCGGAATCCAGTTCTTTACCCCCAAAACACGACAGAAAAAAGAAAGAAAACACATCACTTTCATAACGAATGGGAGGAGGAGTTCTTTTTTACAACTGTTAAAGAAACCTGCGTTTGTTTCATTTGCGGGGGGGAGTGTGGCTACGTCAAAGCGGCACAATGTGGAGAGACACTACATTACATGTCATGAGAGCTACCATGCTAACTACCAGGAAGCGCACTATGGGCAGAAAAATCCCTTGAGCTAAAGGCAGCTTTGGGTAGGTAACAGTCTTTTTTCACGAAGCCTGTGAAAAAGTCACAAAAAGCAACAGAAGCCTTGTTCAGAGCCACACATTTTCTGATGAAGAAGAAGAAGGCATTTTTAAATGGAGAAGTTGTAAAAGAAGCAATGATGATGATTGTTAACACTGTACTTAAAGACATTGAACCAATCTAACTGCCATTCTCCCCGACGTCCAACTGGGGGCATCTACAGTCACTAGACGCGTGTCGGCTATGTCTGGTGACTTGGCCGATCAGCTGGACCGGGATCTGATAAAGTCCAGGTGGTTTATTATACAGTGAGATGAGTCTGTGGACAACAGCAGGACAACACAGATGTTGGTTTTTATCCAGATAGTGTTTGAAGATTTCTCCACAAGAATAGAACTACTGCCCTACTGCCCTTAAAGACAACTACGAGGGGAGTTGAAATTTATAACCCGGTAAAGGAGTTTTTAATGCAGAAAAAGGTGCCACTGGAAAAGCTGCTAGCGGTGACTAAAGACGAAGTTCCTGCTTTGATCGTCCGACAAGCAATTTTCATCGCTCACTGTAAAGCTGATCCAGACTTCCCAAAGTTTCCGCATTACCACTGTATCATTCACCAGCAAGCCTCACGTGCGAAAGTGATCGGCTTTGGCACTCCTGTTGTGCAAATCGTGAACAACATCTGCTCCAAAGCAAAACAGTACAGGATTTTCAAGGTGCTGTTAGAGGAGATGTCACCTGAATATGGTGACCTGCTGCTACACACAGAAACCCGATGGCTCAGCAGAGGACGAGTTTTACATCATTTTTGGTGAACTCAAAGAGTTCATGCAGTCCAAAGGTGAAGACGTCTCACTGCTGGAGGACACAGAGTGGAGACTTGACCTTGCATTTTTCATGGATATTACAGGGAAACTAAACCACTTGAACAGTGAGCTGCAAGGCAAAGGGAAGACTATTGTTGATATGATAAGTACTTTAAATACATTTAAGGCCAAGATGAACATTTTCTCAGTGGATATACAGAGAAAAAAGTTCCCTCCATGCAACCGGTGCTGAAAGAGAATGCTTTTGCATCCCAGGCATTTGACAGAAATGTACTGTGATATCATCAACAGACTTGGGCAACAGTTGGAGAATGGTTGATCAGCTCGAGCCATGTGTGGCATTCATTTCCAATCCTTTCATGAATGTAAACACAACATGCTTTTCCAAGCAACTAAGTTCAATGTTCGACTTGGATGTTAGACAGGTGGAGATTAAAATCATAACACTGCAAAATGACCTCCACCTCAAAGCCCACCAGGGAAGAAGAAGAAGTACAGCGGAGTACGCACAGCAGCTATGAAGACTACTAGCCTGTTAGGTTCAAGCTATCTCTGTGAATCAGCGTTTTCTGATATGAACTTATTAAGAACAAACACAGAACACACCTCACCGATGCACATCTGAAAAGCTCGCTCGCAGTTGCAGTACCAAGTCACACACCAGATTACACTAAACTGGTGAACAGCATGCAATGTCAGTCTTCCCACTAACAAAGAAACAGATACCAGACGCTGTATGTGGCAACATGGCAGTGCCATGGCAAAGTTGAATTAAAATATTGAATTCTGTTAAATTCAAAAGTGTGTTCATAACATGTAGCAGTTATAACTTTGTTAAAAACATTGCATTTGGTCATTACCTCGAAATGTGACAAGATCTGATGAGATTAATAAAGCTCTGAATATTGATATTTGTTTCCTAGCTTGTTGTTATTATTGATAATTATGGTGAGAAATCAGTGTCTTCACATCGAGGAGTGTCATTATTCATTATTAATAATGTATAACTAAAGACAAACTAAGCAGATTTGTTATTTCGAACTAGTAGCCCTTCATATGACTCAGTACCCATGAAGTAGCTCTCAGTTTCAAAAAGGTTGGTGACCCCTGATTTATACCAACAGTCCACAAGTCTGCAGAAACTGTTGTGGAAGTTTTTTTTTTTTTTTTTTTTAACCATTGGGAACGCTTTTAAAATAGCTCAAAAAAAGATCAGACTGAGTTGTTTGGTTGACTAGCTAGCTGGCTGACTGGTTATTGGTTGCTTATGTCATGATTTAGTGCTTAGGTTTTGTCATGTTCTGTTTTCCCTGTCAGTTTCAATGTTCAGGTTAATCATCCACAGCTGTCTTCATTTAGTTAATTGCCCTCAGTGTATTTAAGTGTCTGGTTTTCAGTTTCTCATTGTCAGGTCATCTGCTCATTTACGTTCTTTTGCGGCACTGGTTTGTTCTCCTGGTTTTGTCATGTTTAAGATACTTTAGTAAATGTTTATGTTTCTGCCACCAAGTCTTGTCTCCTGCATTTGGGTCCTCCACCACCATCCCTGACAGTATGACCTGACCACCTTGGACCCAGCAGGAGAACCTTCTCCACGCCACGCCACACATCGCCACGCCATGCCGGAAGGGGTTCCTGTCGCCATCTGCACATTCGTCATCTTCCACCCGTTCCGTTCCTGAGGGGGGGACTGTTGGGGCCATCCGTTCCTGTTCCTGTTCTTGTGGAGGGTCGCCGGGGCCGCTCTTTCCTGCCTGTCCCCGAGGATGGTCGCCGCTCATCCCCCTGGTCTGTTTCCGGTTCTGGAGGAGGGTTGCTGGGACTGCTCCCCTTCATGTCTCCTGTCCCTGGGGAGAGTCACCAGAACCGCTCCTCTCCATGTCTGTTCCTGGAGGGGTTTCAATACCCCTCATGTCCGTCTGGCTGAAGGATCCCTGTTTTCTGGACTTGTTTTTGTTCCAGGTCCCCTCCTCACAGGTGTTGGGGCATCTGGGATCTGCCCTTTTGGGGAGGGGTACTGTCATGATTTAGTGCTTAGGTTTTGTCATCTTCTGTTTTCCCTGTCAGTTTCAATGTTCAGGTTAATCATCCACAGCTGTCTTCATTTAGTTAATTGCCCTCAGTGTATTTAAGTGTCTGGTTTTCAGTTTCTCATTGTCAGGTCATCTGCTCATTTACGTTCTGTTGCAACACTGGTTTGTTCTCCTGGTTTTGTCATGTTTAAGTTACTTTAGTAAATGGTTATGTTTCTGCCACCAAGTCTTGTCTCCTGCATTTGGGTCCTCCACCACCATCCCTGACAGCTTAGTTGGTTGATGGTTGGTTGGTATTATTTTACTTGTGAACACAAAATAAATTAATTAAACAAAAATAAAAAGCATCACAGATGCAGTGCTCAAAAAAAGAATGGATAGAAAAAAGTATTTTTTATTCCCTCCCCCAATGTTACGATATTTTGTGCATACATTGATGAAGAGTTATATTTGGATCGGAAAAGAACAATATAAAAATAAAAAGATGGATTTTTTTTTTTGTTTTATATATATATATATTTTCAAATCAAATTCTAATTAGGCTCCAGGAAGTTTTTTTTAAATTGCAGTTATCATCACATTTTACCAACAATTACAAAAGAATTGTACCATTTTAAGATTGGAGGACTTATTTTTCTTTTTTCATGAAGAGTGAATCAAAGCCATAATGTGTTTCCTCGTAATGAACTGAAGTCCATCAAGTTCATAAAATACACACAATTATCTCTGCAGTGAACTGTAGAAAATGAGCTTTTGGCTAACCATGCAACACAAACCTAGAAATAAAATGACATGTTATAAATAAAGCGGAGCAGCTGGCAAGATTTAATAAACATGTTCAGTGATGGCTCCCTCTGTCACAGCCTGATAGAACATAGGAGAGAGCTGTCACTTTTTGAGACTCCTTTTCTGTTTTCTAAAATGGAACCATGACTGATTTCCTGCAGCCTTGTTGCCAAAATCAATCTCAGCCCTGAAAATAACAGAGGAAGCCACCCCGCACCCGTTCCATTACCCCGTAATCCTGTTACCCAATCAGCATGTCTGCTGCTGCACAAAAAAGCACAAGAAACGGATGGCATCACTTCACACAGGTTGGTCGTCAGCAAAACCCACTGATGCAGGTCATGTGGAGGTGGCGCGAAGACGGAGGCAGCTAATTGAATTGTCACTGGTGGCGTGCCGCGCAAGGCCGTGCTGCGTGTTCATTGGCTGCCCTCCAGGCGTCTAATAACACGGATGAATGAAATCAATCTCGCCGTACAGTGAAGTCGTAATGGGACATTCAGAGATTCACACAGAAGAGTGCGATTTGGGTTGAGAGGTGTTAAAAGACAGCCCAGCGGAGTGAACGCCTCCGAACGAGGGATTTGACCAACCATGTATTTCCTCTTCAAACAAGCAAGGCTTAAGTTTTTCTGTTTTTTTCCTTGAAGCGGTTCCCATCCAAAAAAGCATTTTCTATGTAGATCTCTGCTAAGGGCCTCCTGCCATCAACAAAACATATCAGTTCACAGAAGTGAAGAGGATGAGGGTTTTCTCAGATCCAGGGACTCGAGCAAACATGGTGAAAATCCTGTCTCCTGACTTCAGCTGGTTTTTAATGATTTAAAGACTCCTCTTTCTGGAAGGCTGCCGCCTTCACCTCAAGCTCCTCCAACATAAGGCACTGTGTCAACATTTATGTGAGGTTTTGAGGGGGTTTAAATATTTTATTTTTAAAAAAGCCTATGCAGAAGGAATTCTGGTGTTCTGCCCAGACGGTGTTGTTAAATGTTACACTCTCAGTTTCTGGAATGGGAGTTTTCTCAAATACAGGACTGTTCTTGGAAAACAAGCCCACTCCTCCATTGTGTCAATTGTTGTAGTTCTTTAAAGACCACTGGAGGCTGGTTTCAGGAGAAGGTAGCTTCCTGTATTTTATTTGTATTTTTTGCTTTTTTTTAACTTTTTTACTTTCAGTTCTTAAATTTAATCAGAGTTCAAACTTAAAATATTGAGTTTGTGCATCCACTGTCAGGACTGTATACACATTATTTAACTTTTTCTTTGTTGAGGTTGGTGGAGTAATAATAGTCAATATCCCACAATGCAACAAAATGCAAATTTTTAACATGTTCACGCAACATTTTCCGCTCATGGCCGACACATATAAAGAAAATTAAGCTTGAAATTGAATTTCTAAGTATTTTGAACCAGGAACAGACAAAGGAAGGGCAGTTTGACATAGAACTCAGGCAACAAGCTCCGCTCCATTCTGATGCATTCACTTGCAAACGCATAGATCCATGTACGTCTTTGTTTTCCTCATCTAAGCTGGCATCTGTCTCACAACTGTATAGCTGAATAGCTCAAACATTATTGCTACCTATTGTTTTTTTACCTGTAATGTTAAATTGTTAAATTGAGGGGCTATAATATAGCATTTTACAGGGTTGCTAGCTTACAGCTAGCATGCTAAAATGCTAGCTGTAAGCTAAAATGCTGGCCGGCTTTTAACTTACAGCTAGCAGCTCTGCTAGCAGCGGAGGCAAATCTCTAATAAAACCTGCTGTTCTGCAGAAACTACGTCTGAGAAAACCACTTTTTTTCTGGTTATCATTTAAAAGCCACAGGGAACACTTAAAAAAAAGATGATCAGAGTTGAACTTTAACTCTTTTGAATCTTTTGGGGGCTTCAGAGATTTTCAGTTCATTGTGTTTATTTTTTTGAAAGAAAAAAACCTAAGGAATCAGAATAAACCAATATTGGCCACATAGCTAAATTGGTGGAATATTTTTCATGTGCAGCATGTCATAGCTCATATCTTCTTTGTCAGATACAATAAAAACAACAATTAGAGTAATATACATGCAGATGTCACAGACAATAGAGATAGCATCTGTCAGGGATTCATGACTCACTTTTTAGCCCTGATCTCAAATAGAGAGAAGCTTTCCTTGAGCTTTGGCGTTTAGAGTTTGAACCTGTAAATGCCTCCCTCAGGGCACAGACTCAAAAAGTAATGGTTCTGGATGAGGGAAAGGGTCGGAGGAGACTTTTGTCTTGTTGCTGTTGTATTTTGTTAGTAGTAGTTTGTCTATGATGCGATGTGACAATCCAGATTTTACCAGGAGGAGGTAAGAAGGCTTTTAAGCAGAACTCTGTATCACTGTATGATAGATAGATAGATAGATAGATAGATAGATAGATAGATAGATAGATAGATAGTAAAATGTCCTTACATTTATTGAGTTACTTAAAGACATTTAACAGGAATTTTGTTATTAACAATAAAGTAAAATGTTTTTCTTTTCAGTCATGTGTGCACATATACATTTAAAGGATCTCATTAATGTTCAAAGGAAAGGTAGGGAAAAAAGTTGTGGAAGAAAACAAATTAATCTATTTTGCATTGTGGGAACAGTTTTTATGGAAAAACAAAACTCCTCTTTTTTCATGATAATCAGTGGTACAGACTGTCCCATTGTTTAAGTTTGATTAACTTGTCTCTCAAACTATCGTTTAACATTTGAATTAACTTTTAATCTACCTTTCGAGTATGTGAGTACAAATGTTGTGCTTTTTGTCACTACATTTGCCGCAGAGAAAGTGAAGTGGTAACGCTGGATGACATTCATGGGTAGAAATGAAACTGTTTTTGTCCTGCCAGTGGATGACTGAAACAGTATGCAACAAATGACACAAAGTAGTCTGTAAGCATACAATTGGAATGGGACGAATGCAGGACAACTTTCCTCTTTGGCTATTTTCCATGAGACTTAACCAATTAACAGCAAATTGAGACGTTTTAGCCTCATACTAAATTAACTGAAAATGTTTCCAAAATATCGTCTGTATTCCTTCACTTTTGGTTGATTCACTTCCAATACATGCTGTACCTAGAAACCTTTTTCAAGCATTAGTTTCTTGTAGGAAGGCTCAGAGACAGAGCACCATCCAGTTCTTGTTTACATTGATCACCTTGCGCTGGATTGCCGTTTTCAGATGCCAATCTCACTAAAATTGTCCAATCTAGGGTAAGTTTTGCAAAGAAAAAAAAGTATACATCCTTATTAATTACTTATAATACCACCATGAAACTGTGGAGTACTTCTGATGAGTATTTTTGAAGATATTTGACAGTTTTGTTTATGGGCTTTAATTGTCCATAATTGAAACTTAACACCATATTTTTTTTGGAAACTGCTATTCTACTGGTAATTTGTAGTAATATTGTGGTGGAATATACATGGGATTATATCTGTTCTGAAAATAAACGTAGCTTCATTCCTTCAGGACCTAGGCCCTATCTCAACCTAGTTTAAGCAGCACACAGAGCCTCACTCAGTGCAAAGTGTTGTTTGTGCTACCCAGCCTGCATTACAGTGTTTCTATCTGGACCTAATCTTCTGTTTCTGGTTGCCTGCTGCCTGCCCTGACCCTCGCTTGGACTCTGCCATCTCTAGTCTCTTCTTGGATGATCCTACGGCCGTGATTGCCCTCTCCCTGTCTGACTCTGATTTGGCTTTGTAGACTTTTAGCTGTGCTTTGTTCATGTCTGAACGTAAAACCAGCTGTCTCCCTATTTGTTTCACAAAAACATGAGAAAAAACCTTTTTTTTTTTCATAATTTGAAATAAATTCGAGTGTCAAGGGGTTATATACATTGCAATGGAAAGTAAAGAGGCTCTTTGTTTAAATTCAAAACAAGGTGATAACTATTGGACTGCACAGTGGTGTGGTGCTAAGAGCTTTCGCTTCACAGCAAGAAGGCCTTGGTTCAAATCCCAGTTGGGACCCTTCTGTGTGAACTTATCATGTTCTCCTTATGTGAATGGAGCAGGTTGCAATGGGCTGCACCTGCTGCACAGGTGATGGCAATTAAGGAGATTGCCAAAAGGGTGTGGTGGAGCCTATAAAAGGCAGTGGCAGTTGCCACTGCACTAAAAAGAGAGGATGCCACCCTGTGCTACAGGTTCCAGGCCCAGTCAGTGGGCACCTGAAACGGTGTGTGTGGGGACCTGTGGCACAAGGGTCCCCTCTCCACTGCCTCAGAGGGGCATGTGATCCATCAGGACACAGACGGGTCTGACTGACTGTGAGCCCCTGCTGTTTTGCCTGTCTTGCCTTTGTAGCCTTGTGGGGCTTTGGTCATTTTATGATTTTATAATTCCTTTTTATACCCTGGTTGTGGACTGGCCTCTGCGTGGACCCAAGTGCTGGTACCCTCTTCACTCCACCATTGGCCAGCTGCCTTGGCGTGGACAGCAGGATGCTTGGGGGGGTGTGACTACCTTGGCTCCTCACTGGACGAGGAGCTGGCTGCCACTTCACTCCATTGGACCTTGGGTGTGCTGACTTTATAATTGCACCACCTCAGACGGACCACTGCAGTGTTCGGGAGCATGCAGTGCTGAAAGTTGCCCTGAGGCGAGAAGTCAGCCACCACCCAGGACTCTGAGGACAACCAGCATTTTAACTGCTTTTAGTCTTTTGTGACTGTGTATTTTATCATTTTTATTTTATCTTTTAATCTATTTTAGAGCCAGCCCCCTGCAAGAACCGGGTTTCAGGTGGTGGAGTGGACCTACGTGTGCTGTGCTCCCTGGGTTGGATTCCCCTGTCCCTTCACTATTGTATGGCGTGGTGCACGTGTGTGGAGTGATTTTGTTATTTTGGGTATCCCTCCCCACCTGTTGACCCGGTCTGGTAGGTGCAGGAAGGCTGAGCACATTTTAATTATAATAAATTATATATTTTAAAAATTCCCAGAACTGCGTCCGTGCCCTGTGTGATCCTGCGCTCATAAATTTTAATGTGTCCAATACCCCTTGGTGCCCAAACCGCTCGTGTTGCCACATATACATGGGTTTCCTCCTACATCTTGAAAACATGCTTCATCGGTGGATATCCCTAAATTGCTCCTGGGTGGGGATGTGAGTGAGCACGTTGCCCTGCAACAAACCAGCAACCTGCTCATAGGCTCTGAAAATGATTGGATGAATGGTTATAATATATACAATTATGGTGTGACAAATGTTTTGGTTTAATGAAAGTATTACACCAAGTACAAATATCAAGGATCTAAAGACTACAGCTTAAAGTATTCTCCTATTTTTTTTCTCTACTGTAGTAAATCTTACACTAGAGGAGTCATAAACAAGCCACAATCCTGATTACAGTTCACTTTACTTTATACTTTGTACTGCTATACAGATGTTACACAAGATGTTTAAAGCAAAGATGAAAGCAAGACAAGTGGGCGTTGTTCATAAAACACAAATTTGGAGTTAAAGCCATCACATGTAGGAATTAGGTGTGACTCAGGTCTATGATGATCACTGGAGTCTATTATTAGTCATGTTTACGAAGCAGGCAGGACAGTAAATCACAAAATAAGGCATAAACAAAATACACAAACACTCTTGCAAAACAAAGGTTGGATGTCAGCCTACTGTAGAATATTAAAATTTTGGAAAATTAAAGTCCTGTTTCTCTATTTAGATAATTCACTTTAATACTATTTTAATATACAGTGAAATAAAATGTAAATGAGCCATATGTGTTGGCAAAAAACAAGACAGAATAAGCATATAAATAGGAGTGTAAGTTATTTAAGCAAATCCGAGGTATGAAACAATCCTTTTTATCCTAAAGTCTGTGCAACAAAACTTGAAAAATGTTTAATTTAAGAATGGCGACACAGGAGTGCATAAATCCAATATGTTTAATGTCTAGGGATTATAATCATCAAAATATGCAAAGAGGCAAAGAAAGGCAATGCAAATGTCAGTCCTCTCCAGGATAACTGAAGCTTTGTTTAAATGCCAGTCAGAGATTAGCGGTGATGAAAATGAAAATGAAATCTCAGGAAGCAATTCTCACCAGATGGGACTCATTTCTGAAACAAATTCAGTATGTCTATTCAAATATGTATGCTGACAGACTTCCCTTTGTTTTCCTGCTTTTATCTTGATGAAAAGCATTTAACCGAAGCAGTAAATTGTACAGGAGCATGCAAGTTCTCCAGCTTCCATTGAACATTTGTTAGGGGAGTGGTTAATGTGATTGAGAGAAGAAGCGTTCTTTGTTTATCATCACAAAGTGTTACTCTGCACCTTTAGATGCTTTATTTGCAGGTACCTGGACATCAGGGATTTTGCACTCTTAGCGGCCACTTCATTAAACACACCTGTCCAACTGCTCATTAATGCAATTTTCTAATCAACCTAATGCATTCAGACATATGGACATGATCAAGACGATCTGCTAGTTCAAACTGAGCATCAGAATTAGGAAGAAAGGTGATTGAAGTGACTTTGAACGTGGTATGGTTGTTGATGCCAGACTGGCTAGTTCAGAAACTGGTAATCTATTGGATTTTCACCCACAACTATATCTAGGGTTTACAGAGAAAAAGAGAAAATATCCAGTGAGTAGCAGTTCTGTGGATGGAAATTACTTGTTGATGCCAGAGGTTAAAGGAAAATGGCCAGACTGGTTCCAGTGAAAAGAAAGACAACAGTAACTCAAATAACCAACCGAGGTCTGCTGAAGAGCATCTCTGAACACACAACACGTCCAGCCTTGAAGCACATGGACTAAAGAACAATTGTATCAATGGTTCAGGCTGGTTGTGCTGGTGTAATAGTATGGGGGATAGTTTCTTGGCACACTTTAGGCCCCTTAAAACCAACTGATCATAGATAAAACATCACAGCCTACCTGAGTACTGCTGGTGACCATGTCCGTCACTTTATGACCACAGTGGACCATCTTCTGATGCTACTTTCAGCAGGATAACACACCATGTCATAAAGCTGGAATCATCTCCGACTGGTTTCTTGAACAAAAAAATTAGTTCACTGGACTCAAATGAGTCACCAAATCCTCAGACGAATGTTTCCAGTACAACCATGAATCTGTGCCACCAAGGATTAAGACAGTTCTGAAGACTAAAGGGGATCCAACCTGGTTCCTTCAAGGTATACCTATTACAGTGGCTGGTGAGTGTATATTAATATACTTTATGTCTTAATGTTTTTATTTACTAATGTCTACAAAAAACAAGTATTTTCCTCCACAATGAAAGACTTTGAGTCTATAATCCTATGAAAGTTAATCTAGTTCCAAGTTTTCTTGCAAATTGAAGGATAACCGTTCCAAGGTTGCTCATAAAAGAAAGTTGGAATCCTATTTTTTTTTCTCAGCTTAGCAATCAGTCTGGGAGACCCTGTGATTGTAGAAAGTAGGATAGAATTTGCTCATCATCAAAGAGATGAATATTACTAAAGACTGTTCCTCTTTTTTCTCCAGAGATTTATTTAGAAATGCTTTTCAAGTACATAATGTACCAGGATAATCAGACCACTCCGCGGTCTAAAATAGGCCATGAGAGCAAAAAGAAAAAATGACTTTATAATGGTTTAAAAGCATCTACTTTGTGTGTTTCCTGAAACTCCCGGTCCTCAAAATCAAAAAGGCTTTTTGAAAAAATTAGCAGCATGTCTGCTAAATTAATAGAAGCCTACCATTTAAGCACTAATTTAGTAATTGTAGCATACACCGATTTTTGAGTTAATAATTGAACTCTCTCTTCAAATATTAAAATAAAAGGTTTTAAAAGCTTTAGATAAGTATAACCTCAGATCTGTTGACAAATTGATATTCAGCAGGATTTGTTCTTTAAATGTCAAACACAAGATTTATTTGCTTCAACAACAAGACCTAGTGTTTTGGTCTGAATTTGTTAGTCTTGTGTTTAAACATCAGCTATCTCCTGTTCAGTGTAACTCTTTATGAAATTTTTCCTGCTGTTTTACGTCTGGACTTTGATTCTGTCAAAGATTCATGAATCGGATTTAACATCTAACTCTGTTTCCTGTGTCTCTATCGCCTCGTTTCCACTGAGCTGTCCAGACCGGACTGGACCGGGCCAGACTGGACTTTTGAGAATCTCCCTAAGAAAATAGACCGTTAAGCAGGACAGACTGGTACCATTTCTGGTCCCCCGTTGGTCCATAGAAAAATGAAAAGGACTTGTTAGGGCAGAGCTTCTGTCATCACAAGATGTAACCCATTGATAGGCGGAAACAGCACGCATCCGACGAGTGATTTTCCTGACTCGAGATCCAAGCCAATAATTTTGTCCTCTTCCTGACTCCATTCTTCTTCACGCCCCGCAATCTTCTTACAAAGAATAATAAATTCTTTACATGTAGTATTCCCCCTTATTCGTGGGAGTTGGGGACCGGAGACACGCCCAATCCACACCACCCTCACTTCCGACCCCTGCTGCAGAAGAATGTCCATTTCTAATTCATACTCATCAAAAACACTTCCGATCCTGCTATGTAAAACATTTATTGAAGAACATTAGAGTATTGCTCAACATGAAGAGTTTTATTTAACAATAGACAGTTCCACAGTTGAGAGGCCAGCTTCGTGGATAATAAACACTTGCTTCGGATTATAATTATCCTCCGTGGTTATCCTTTAAATTTCCCGTCCATTTCTGAGTCAGCTGATACTTTTTGGCTTTAGTCACAGTTAGTTAGTTTTGATGTCATCGTTCTACACCCCGCATGCGCTTTAATGGTCCAACATTCAGTGGAAACACTTGAATTGTCTGGACCAAACCGGCCAAGAGGGGACTGGTCTGGTCCGTACCGCTCAGTGGAAACGAGGGATAAGGGACTGTCATGTATGGAACCAGAAGTTGTTTTCAGATCTTTTTCATTTCAAACTGACATAGGCAGATCAGTATTGAGTAGAAATACATTTCTAGACTGTGGTGTGATCTGACCATTGAACCTACAACCTCACTCTCCCGGTCTCCCACCACATCACCAGGATAGATCAACGGGTTTGTCTGCTGTTGTCGTTGGTACAAGCTGTTATGGCCTACAATAACCACAAAATAAAGAGACCTTAAACAGATTATGTCTGTGTGCAGGAAATGGATGTATGTAGTGCAGGAAAGAGGCTTTACATATCCACCAAGTATTGTTACGGTTCAACACAGCCCTTCACCTTTTAATCTTTCAAATAATCAGGTAATCAATGAATATCAACACCTGCTTGACTCCTGGCTTTTTCATTCCAAGCTTCATTTGGTTCCATGTTTACCTCACTAATACATCCTCTCATCTGGTTGTCTGGACTGCGCTAAAGTTTGTATCAGCCTCTGGGCCCATCCGGCAGTGATTTATGGTTTGTTTGTTTGAAGCGACAGAAGAGGGCAGCTTTTGATGGCCACAAACTACTGTGGCGCCTGGTGCCTCTGCCTGAAATTGATTCTCTTCTGTATCTGCTTTGGAAAATGCATTCACACAACCTTAGAGATCATTTGTCTATCAGCACCACAATCTCTGGACAAAAAGAAAACACAAAGGCATCCAGAACAATGGAAAATACATACAAACTAAAAAAAAAACAAAAAACAATTACTTAAACCGAGGTTAGGACAGATTGGTGCTTTTTATCAGACATAATTTATTGCTCAGCATCCTCTTCAGGAAAACTGTTGAGGTAATTTGAAGTTGCAAATAGCAACACATCCAACAACAAAACAAATCTTTTATAACCTCACGGCTAATAAATACAAATGTTTGAAGGTTGGGAGGAGCTAAATATTTAAAATACTGTGAAGTAATAGAAAAAAAACAGAACAGAAGACATTGCACAGCCTCTCTTTAATCCTTTTCAATCCCAATGAGGTACAAATAAAATCTTTGGCTCAGATAATTTATGATCCAACTTTTTTTTTTTTTGATCTTGTGAAAAAATGGTTGAATTCAACACCTTATTATATAAACTCAGAACCTCTATTGCACAAACTGGAGAAAAGAATCAGTAGATGTTAAATATTTTTTTAAAAATGGCTTCTGAAGAAAGACAAAAGCTTTTTATGGACAGGTTCAGTCCCGTTTGTCTTCAAAGTAAATGACATGATTATATCATGTTGTTTTTTAAGAAGATTTTCCTTCTCAGACATGAATCAGATTGACTTTATTTTCATTATATGCATAGAAAAATTATGATGCTCCCAAGGTGTTGAAATATAAAGTCTGGATTAAAAATAAAAAAATGAATTTTAAATATTAAACATAAAAAATAAAAAATATATCAAATCTAAACTTTGTGAATCCAGAATCGACAGATTACACTAGTAATCATATTGTGATGTAGGATTACACTTGTAAATTATCAATAATTGCACTTATATAACCATATCAACATAATGTGCATGTGTGTAATTGAATGATGGATATAAAGATCAAACAAAACACAATGCTCGAGATCCAACAGCCATGCGTTTCTATAGCAACCACTGAATGTTCTGCAGTTTAAAAACAAAAACAAGCATAAACAGCAATTCTGAGTTCCAACCTCTCTGTCAGTACCTTCCAAGTAAAACAAAATAATACACATCAGTATAAGCTCCAATGACCATTGCAACTTGCTTAATCTTTTAAAGCTGCAACTATTCTAACAATTGTTGCATTTTTGCTAACAGCTATGCAATTTGAGAAATTTTCTTCAAGAAAAAGGAAAAAAGTTCATTTTCTCTATTTGAAAGTATTGCTGCTTATGAGTTTTTTATCAGCTTTTCCCCGGGGTATTTAACAGCAAAACTTGAATTTTTATTTTGGCAAATAGATCAAGTCCCGGTTTTCTCAAATGAAAGCGTATGAAGCCCCACTTCCTCATTTAGAGGTGCACAACAACTATATATTTTCAGCAAATCTTGCCAGGCAGTGAGGCAAGATATAGGATGACGTCCAGCAGCTGCAATCTGCCTTGAAGTGTCTGCCTGAATCTTGGCTCCCTTCCCGCCCTCCCCTCACCGCAGAAAGCCCCCGCTGCTATTCGCCGTCCGGAATCGACAGCCTTTAGACTCACCACTCAGGTCCAGATCTTTAAGCACTACTGCACAATCATCAGGGGAGAAGGCTTGCATGACAGCTGGTGAATTGGAAACAAACTTATGGAGTCGCAGATTGGACTCTGCAAGTGAGGCTTGAGTTCTGTGTAACAAGTCGATCGCTTCGGCGGGAGAAGGCACAGAAATCAACCCATCATCGACGTAGAAATGCCTCTCCACGAACTTGACAGTATCAGCCCCATAGTTTTTTGCTCCGGCTTCAATGGCCTTATGCAGACCGTAGACAGCTACAGCAGGAGATGGTGAGTTACCGAACACGTGCACTTTCATTCGGTAATCAATGACCTCTTTTGCAATGTCATTGTCCCTGTGCCACAGAAAGCGGAGATAGTTTCGATGATCTTCACGCACCATGAAACAGTGGAACATCTGCTGTATGTCGGCCATGATAGCAATGCTTTCTTTTCGAAACCGTAGGAGCACTCCAATGAGTGTGTTGTTTAAGTCAGGTCCGGTGAGGAGCACGCTATTGAGTGAGACACCGTTCTCCTGGGCACTGGAATCAAAAACTACCCTGATCTTGTTGGGCTTTTGAGGGTGATAAACCCCGAATGTTGGGAGGTACCAGCATTCTTCTTCAGGCTTAAGTTCGGGTGCCACCTCAGCGTGACCGTTGGAGAAAATGCCTTCCATAAACTCCACGTAATGTAACTGCATGTGGGGCTTCTTTTGCATGCTTCGTTTGAGGGACAAAAAACGCTTGACTGCTAGCTCTCTGTTGTTTGGCAATTTCTGGCGAGGCTCTTTAAAGGGAAGTGGGGCGACCCAACTATCATCTTCATTTCGATACATCTCTTTGTCCATGATTTTTAAGAAGACTGTGTCCTCTATGGAGGGAGCTAGCTTGTTATCGTCTTCACTGCGGTGGAAAACTGACTGTCCCAGAGTTTGCTCTGGTGCTTTGGTTGGAATTTTGCCCCATGGTGTTTCTTTGAGTTGTCGGAAGTTATCACACTGTCCGAAAACTGTGGGGCGGCCATTTTCAAGTATAACTGTCTTAAATGACTTAACTGTGGGCTTGTGGATGTTACCAACACACACCTCTCCGACAACAACCCACCCTAAATCTAGCCGTTGGGCAAAAGGTGCATGATGAGGGCCGTTAACTTGTTCTCTAACTTTGTGTGCACGTAAAACATCCCGCCCGATCAGTAGGAGTATTTGCGCCTTTGGGTCTAGCTCTGGAATGTACTTTGCTATCGACTGCAGGTGTGGCTGATGAAGCACAGCACTTGGTGTTGGGATTTCACTCCTATTGTTAGGAATGTCCTGACATTCAATGAGAGGAGGGAGTGGGATTACCACGGACCCATCTAAAGACTCAATCTGGAAGCCTTCAGCCATTTTCCCCCATGCTTCAACGAGCCCAGAACATGTTCTTAGATTGTAACTGACTGGTTCATTCTTAACATTGAAAAGTTCAAAGAACTCTGGCCCAGCTAAGGAACGATTGCTCTGGTCATCGAGTATGACGTAAGTTTTAACTGCACTGTCTCTATGACCCTCAGGATACACCTTGGCGAGACATATTTTAGAACAGGAACGACCCCACTGACCGGGACCGCACACTTTGGTGCATGTTGTAGTTACTGCAACGTTGTCCGAGTAGCTTTCTCCCTCCCCGCCATCCTCTTGAGCAGGGGCAGGAGCCTTGGTTTGCTGTGGTGGACCAGGATGCATGATGGTTTCATGCCTTGTGCTGTCACATTCAGAGCACTTCACTGTAGATCTGCAGTCCTTAGCGAGATGAGTGTCTGAGGAACAGCACTTGAAACAGATTCCTCTCTCTTTAAGAAAGGCCTTTCTTTCTTCGAGCAGTTTGTTCCTGAATGTCCTGCATTTCTTAAGTGAATGGGGTTTGTTGTGCAGTGGGCAGTTCTTGTTGATGTCCTTATTGGGGGATGTGACATTTGTTTTGTACGTCAAAATGGGTTTGGCAGAGCTGAAGTTCTTTAGACTGGGTCTTTCTGATTTTGTTATTGTATGGATGTACTGCTGGTTGAAACTTGGATCATTACGTTTCTTAGCCTCTTTGCATATAAACGTGCAGAAGTAACTAAAAGGTGGGAAACGGCCATGATTGTCCTCTTTGTATTGTGAGCCTTGCGACATCCATTTCTCTTGAATTCCAAATGGAAGTTTGTCCACAATTGGCGCAATTCCACGAGACGTGTCCAGATAGAGTAGACCAGGTAGATATCCATCCTCTTTTGCTCCTTGGATCTCCTGTAACAGATCTCCTAGCTCCCTCAGTCTCACATTATCTTTTGTTGTTATTTTGGGAAAACAGTCTAATCTCTGTAATAGGGATTTTTCAATAATTTCAGGAGCAGCGTAACACTCATGAAGTCGCTCCCATGCTTTCTGTAGAGCCACAGAGGGGTTGTTGACATACACAGAGCGAATGCGCTTGACTTGGCTGTTTGACTCTATTCCCAACCATTTTGTCATCAAATCGAGCTCTTGAGTTGGAGTGAGGTGTACTTCGGCTGTAGCACCAGTAAATGAGGAGTACCACGCCCTGAAATTCTCTGGTTTGTCATCATATTGGTAAAGACCAGAAATGATGAGGTCACGACGCGCCATATACTGTGCAAATGGCTCTGCTGGATGTGGAATGCCTGCAGGCATGTTGTGTTGAGGTGTAAAAGGGCTGGAGAATGGACTGAGAGCGATCTTTGCTGGCTGAACTTTTGGTTCAATCTCAACCCTTTGCATGGATGGTGAGTTCTGGAGAGACAGAGTTGTATGGTGGTTGTTGATCTTTGGCCTAGTGCTGATAAGCGGTGGTTGTGCGTCCGCAGCATCGTTTTTTGGAGGACTCCAAGTTATTAACGTGTCCTCTAAATCAATGGTTTGATTTTGGGTATCTGGCACTGGCTCTGGGTCTTTAGGTTTACTCATACTCATTTGTGATTGAACATATTCCTTTGTTCTTTCTCTTTTTACTCTGTCCGATTCTGATCTTCTGCTCTCGTTTCCATCATGTATTGCCTCCGCTTCTTCCAGCACCTCTGCTTCAGCTACCGCAGCGTCTGCCTCTCTTTGTAATGTTAACACTTGCAGTTCTGCATCAATCTTTAATTTTTCCAGTTCACTTAACGCCTTATCCACCTTTAGCTTTGCTTCTTTGCTTGCGTATGAGGCTCTCACCTTAGCTGCTTCTGCTCTGGCTCGAGCACGAGCGGCGCTTGTTGCAGAGGAGGATGTGATCCTGATGCACTTGATGTAGATCTGTTGCTGGCAGCCATCTTGTCCACAATGAAGCTCCGAATGCTGCCTTTTCACTGTTGTCTCCACTTCGACATGTAGTTAAACCATTGGAAAAAGACCAGGACCACAGGGGACGTTTAGATGTTTTAATTTCTTCTCCAAATGGTGAAAACTGAAAACAAATATACAAGATGTTCACTTAAAAACACACCTGAAATATCTGAAAATAAAAGTGTTTTTATCGACCCTTAAACTAATCTTTCTTTACAAATAATACAAAAATATACTGTCCTAAATGTATATGAACAAATATAAAAACTTACGGCATTGCCTTGAAAGAACTCCAACATGGATGGCAACAGATATCCCTGACCTCATGCTGTATTTCGCCCGCTCTGACTCCGTAAAACCGGAAGCCGGAAGTTACGCGGCAAACCGGAAGTTACGTCGGGTAACCGGAAGTTGTCGTTTTCGTTAACTTTACTTATTTTTTATTATTATTTATTCATTTATTTTACTTTTTATCAACATATAAATCAACTATTAAACAACAAATTGCCAGAAGGCAACACAGTGTCCTTTAGAGATTCCATGCTGCTCCTACGAGTGAGTGTGACCTGATGCGCTGTGCTTGATCCTTTGATGAAAAAAGGCAGAAATAATAGAAGGAACATGAAAAAGATGGTGTCAAAAAGTTTTTTGTTTTTTTTTCTGCGAGGTTTAAAAAACCTTTTAGAAAGTAATATCTTTTTTATATCTCGGACCAACGTTTAGTCATCTTTTTACATTATCTTTTTGGCTGCTCTCTGTAGGAGATGGCACAGAAAATCAAACTTTCATCTAATCCTATCCTCCTCAACATTAAGACAATTCAAAAAATATAATTGGGAAAATTCTACCTAATAACGGCCTTCCATTTTCCTTCTAGACAGCAGTAGAGTTTTTATTTTGTGGTAAAATGACTTAGTGATCATGAAAAGATTGCTGTGATTGTGGTGATCAGACACTTCCATCATGGCTGAAGTCTATTGACAGCCTCCAGCCATTTCAGAAAATGTATTTACCCCTGCGTTGTTGATATTTTTCAGCTGGAGTTCTGGCCTTATTGCAGATATTGCTGTTATGCAAACAGCTTTTGTATCTCAGATGTCTGATCAACATTGTGTGGCTACATTAAATGCATGAACTCCCTGCACAACACGTTCTGCCTGTCCTCCTTTTACTTATAACTCCCTGTTTCTACAGAAAACATCCAACCATCTTGAAAACTTAATGTATACTTTTTGGGTCATGAGGTTTTAGTGGAGCCATCCCTGCTATTGTTTGAGGAACCACATTCACACCACAGGGACAATTTAGAGACCAATCAAGAGAAAGAGAGAGAAAACCCGTGCATGTATGAGGAGAACATGCAAGCTTCTCAAAGAAAAACCTTTTTAAAAGTGATATTGCCAAAAAAAACAAGAAAAACCAAACATACAAAGTTGCAGAACATGGAACATCTTGTTAAAGACGTCTTAGTACACCAGTGCAGACAGCTGTTTTAAGAGGACATTTGAGTGAATGTTTTCTTCTTGTTCATCATATTTATTTAAGATTAAACACAAACAAAAAAAGGGGAAAACATTTATTTGACTGAAGAATGAGGCCGTAAGGCCAACTATCCCCTGAAAACCCACATACAATTCAATTACTGCATCCATTTGACATGGAGGAGACCAGCTGATGGCACTATGAAGACATGCAGAAACCTAGGTTATATCCCTTTCGGAATCCTTGCCAAGTTCCAAAACCTGCTGGAAATTAAAATCCGCATCTCCATACGACCTGTCATCAGTGGCCATCAAGAAGGGATCAGTTTCCTGCTAGACAGCTGAATGGACTGTGGACTTCTAAAAGCACAATGGATAAACAGATGTCACCACCAACCATCACTGACTGAGGAAACGACCTATTGAACTTATATGGAACCAGATCGGGACCGTTAAGATTAGAAACCCAAAAAAACAAGTTGAGAAAAAAATATTAGTTTGACTAAAAAAATTGAAGTGTTGGAAACTTTCTGCAATTCTAAAATAAACTTGGATATTTTCAGCTTTCAATTTTCTTCCGTTAGTTTTCAAAACTCAAAATTTGTTCTTTTTTTTTTTTTTTTTTTTTTTTTTTAGTTTTAAATGATTTCACTGTTTTCAACACTATTTTTTTAGGGTGGCTTGAATCTTAAATTTCAGGTTTTAAATTTTTGAAACATTGTGGTGCGTGGGGGCGGGGCTATCACAAAGGGCCAATCAAAATCAATAAGGGTGGTACCCTCAGTCCTGGTGCACTCACTGTCTCTGAGAACTCGGATAATTACAGAATACATCTGTATTTTCTGTACTATTATAGTCTTGTGTTGTCCTAAGACGGGCAGAAAAAGCAGTTTTATCACGTATGAACCGCACAAACACAACACCATCCTAGCCTGTGTAAAGTGCTGTTTTTTTGTGTCTTATACAGTTGTTAAAAATGCCGTATGCTGGAATAGAACAGTTTATAAGGGTGTCAAATAAAAACTGCAGAATGACAAAAATTAATATTGAAAGAATCAAAAAACATATATGTCAAATTTAATGGGTTCAAGATTTCTTTAAGAAATATTACTATAGTTGTTGTAATGCTTTAAGAAGCTAATATTGATGATTTCTTAATCTTTGTCTGTAGTGATACCACTATTGACTCCAAAAATGGGGGGAGCCCCCCAGTAGCTGCGCCCCTGCTTGGAACTTATCAAGCCATAAAACCTCATTAAAATAAGGCAGACTGAAACGTGGGCCAGACTAAAGCAAAGCCAACATATACAAGAAGGAAATCTATGGATTGATGGTCACATAATGGTCAGAAATAAAATAGGAAGCTATACATCAGTTTAAAAGCACATTCTTTTTCCATTATGCAAGAACTGGTTTAATCAGCTGAGCAATAATAAGGGATCTCTCACTATGAGTCCAGTTCTTGACAGTCACCACCTCAACAAAACACTCATAAAACAACCTTACCTAATTTAACGTTTTTAATTCAGAATCCTTTTTGTAAATTGAAGAACACAGTTTTCTCCTTTTCTTTCTTTCTCCATCACTACAGCAACAGGCATTTTGTGAACTGTATGCGAGGCAGCAGCTCATTTTTAGAAATCTGAGTACCTGTAAGAAAAACCTCAAATCTGTGAAAATAAGGTCTTGAGTAGAGAAGTCGCAAAGAAGGGGAAAAGTGAAGATTGAAGCGGCTTTTTTTTTTTTTAAATCTACCACTGTGGGGAATATTTTGAAAAGAAAATAGAGCTCTTGTGAAAACTCAATCACTATTTCAGAAATACAGATTCATGAGGGTTTTTATTGGGGAAAGCTACAAGATTGTGATTGGGAAGAGTTGAGACAAAAAGAAAGGAATTGCAGCAACATTTAAGGATGTGTGAAAATGACTATTTGTTTTGCTAAAGGTTGATGCTGCTGAAATATCAGTCTGAATATATGCAAACCAAGAACCTCTGACCCATCTTTCAAGGTGGTCTCGGTTCGTTTCCAATCAGACTGAGCTTTGGTTCACTCTGAAATTCCGCTCTCGGAGTGAAATAACTGGACAATATCGTCTACAAGAGAAAAAAGTCTGGAGCAAGGTTTAAGAGATGTGCACCACTGTGACGATTCACACCAAGCCTCTTCCAACTCTAGGTGGTGCACATGCGAAACAGTTGAGTGCAGAAGAGAAGCCCCTCCTTGCTTGTCCAATGTGAACGCCATACGTTAAGAGTGTTCAAGAACGTGAGTCACATACCCAGTAAATTAAACCCTAAAGCTGTTCCCTTACACACATGTGCATACATTTGCATGACTAGACTTGAAGTAAAGTCCAGTTAAGTCATGATCCAAAAGAGCTCAAGACTTTTAAGATGTAGAGAAGAAAGTTTGGTTGAAAACAAGTTTTCTCTGAGCCAAAGGAAGATGTGTGATTTTTCCGTCTTCTCATTTGTTATTGTGTCATACTGTATTTTAAAGTTATTGCACAGGGAGCTCTCTCTTTTCTGTAGTTGGAGAAAGGGGGCTGGAAGTTGGGAAGCTGATCTGGGCTGTCAGCCATCATCCTCCAGGCTACATGAAAAGCTGATCAACTTCCTACTCTTGGTTTAGGCACTCAGAGATTTAGACTGAGCATTGCTGAACAGGCTCCAGCCATGTAAGGAAAAATAAACCCGGTGACTCCAGCCAAGCGAGATGTACTCCACCGAGAGCCTCCAACCTGCACATCCTGGCTAAACAACCCGAAAATCAAACATTAGACCACACTTGAGATTTTGTGTTGTGGGAGCCGCCTGAAGGTGGATCCTTTTACAAGGAATTATTCAAAGACGTTTTTATTGGTTTTGGACTACATTAGCCTCAAAAGTGCACTGCAGTGTTCCAGATCTTAAACTTTACTTTCTGCTTGAGATACATGCACGGTGCAGGTGTTTGATTAACAAGTACACAGTAAAAGAAACACAGTTTCACCTGTCAGCATTCTGGACCCCAAGTGTTTGGCAGGCACTTTAATCAGCCAAAGTAAATGTTGTCTCTGGATCCCCAAGGAAAAATGGGTTCGGATGGGGGTGTTGCAGCCACTGACAGTGATAAGTCTCTTCTTTTTTTTTTTTTTTTTTTTTTTTTTTTTTTTGGCAGTTCCTGGTGGAGATGCAGTCATCGCTAAATTTCCTAAAGGAGTCTCTGCAGTGCCACAGATAAGCTCCTGACACGCGGCCAGCCGTCTCACTCATCCATCTTCTCAAATAAAATCTACAGGGAAAAACGGGCAATAGGTGATGGAGATTGATTCAAAAGCAACACGAGCGGTAATCAATATGCTTCCCTGTGCAGCCAACTGATGTAAGGCTCCTCCAGCCACCCACTGCCAAAACCCAGGTTAAATTTGGGTGCCATCAGGCTGCCTGTAATTTATGATGAAGGTGTCATTCTCAGAGTTATACGGCTGAGGGAGCCCGGCTCACCAGGAAAATAAGAACCTTTTCTACACAGAGGAAGACCTGCTTTCAATATCCAGTTTATTTCTATCATGAAGTAATAGATTCATTCAAGGTTTCCTCATGGCGTGCAATTGAAGGCTTATGGAGGTTAATTGCCAAATAATTTATTTCTTTAAGAAGGAAAATCTTGAAAGTCTTATGCTAAATGTTTTTACTTGCCAGCGGTTAGATGAGGAAGGGTTATAAATAGCTATCTGGTTCAGCATCGGCTCAGGGGTGAGTCTTAAAAGCAAAAGTACAGAGGTGTCAATCTTGTTTTGTTTGGCCAAAGCAGGTTCCTGAGATGACACGGCGGTTAACTGTAACAATCGCTTAGAAAGATGGGCATTGTTCAGTATTCTCAGGGGATCTGTGCCCTTTGCCAAGAGCAAAAAAAGAAAAAAAAAAGGTTGTTTATTCAGGTCTGCTGAAGGGCAGAGCGGACTCCCAAAGGCACCGCAGCGCTCACTTTGTGTGTCAGAGTCCAAAACTCTGATCAGCTGTCACAAAACCTTATCTCCTTTGCTGCAGAGATCATATTCTTATTTGCTTTTGGGTTCCCAATGACATTCATACCTCAGAACGTGAAAAGGATATTTTAAAATGTCAAATTAATATATATATATATATATATATATATATATATATATATATATATATATATATATATATATATATATGTTCGTGTGTGTGTGTGTACTCTCACTGGCAACATTATTGGGAACACCTGTCCATCTGCTCAGTAATACAAAGTTCTAATCAGGCAATCTCAGCAACTCAATGCATTTAGGCTTGTAGACAGGCGGTGGTGGTGGTATAATAGTGTGGGGGATATTTTCTTGGCACATTCAAGGCCCCTTAGTGCCAACTGATCATGGTTACAATGAACTGCCTACCTGAATATTGTTGCTGACCATGTCCATCCCTTTATGACCACAGTGTACCATCTTCTGATGGATACTTCCAGCAGGATATGGAACCAAAGCACAACTAACAACTTCTCCCTTCAAATGTGTCAGCCAAGCACTAAAATATTTAGAGACTACATTCCCTTTTATTTCCTACCAGCTAACTGGTGTGTAATGGGTGAATCATTCTGTGATGGAGCCTTTAGCCTTTCAGCAAAGTAGAAAAGCTCTACAAGCCGTTTACCATATCATCCATGTACATCCATCCATCCATCTATTCATCCATCCATGTACATCCATCCATCCATCCATCTATTCATCCATCCATGTACATCCATCCATCCATCTATTCATCCATCCATGTACATTCATCCATCCATGTACATCCATCCATCTATCCATCCATGTCTATCTATCCATCCATCTATTCATCCATCCATCCATGTACATCCATCCATGCATATCTATCTATACTTTCATCCATCCATGTACATCCATGCATGTACATCCATCCATGTACATCCATCCATCTATTCATCCATCCATGTACATCCATCCATGGATATCTATCTATCCCTATATCCATCCATCCATCCATGAACATCCATCCCTCCATGCATATCTATCTATACTTTCATCCATTCATCCATCCATCCATCCATCCATGTATTCGTATCCATCCATCCATCCATCCATGCATGCATACACATCCATCCATCCATCCATCCATCCATCCATCTATCCATCCATCCAGCCATTCATGCATGCATACACATCCATCCATCCATGTACATCTATCCATACATCCTTATATACACATCCATCTACACAAAAAGGTCTAAGCTAGGATTAAACCAGGACCTTCTTGCTGTTAAGTGAGAGCACTGCCTGAGCTGCACACACATTTTTGTGTGGATATGTTATCCATTGTATCCACTTGTAACTTGCTACCCATTCAGTCAAATGACCAGATTAGAATTCTTACAACATTTATAACACCATCAATATGTATCTTCAGCTTGAAATAGTTACTATTTAACAAAAAAAATCATTTTAAAATGTAATTTAATTTCTGTTCCATCTTAAAAGGATTACAGCTTGTGATTCCATGACCTCATCAAGCTCTTAAAATCAATAATCCTCCCCAAGTCATATCATTAGTGTTACTCATTGCCACGTTTGAATTTTGAACAGACATCAAATTGTTTTGGCATATGCAAATTCCAAAAGGTTTTGAAGGTTTTTCTTCTATTTTCATCAGCAGCTGCAGCACTGTGGGTGGGAGGTGAAAGAGGGCATTGTCAAAAGAAAAAAAAAGGGCCGAATTTGTTCTTTTCAAGTGTTCCAGTCTTTGAATGTAATTTTGTCAGCACACTGAATGGAACTCAAACTGAGGGTTTTTTTTTTCCTGACCAGCAGCCTTCTCTTTATCTCGGCCCTTAATGTGTTTCCTTTCATGTGTTCATTTCCATGTGGCCAAGCACTGTCACTGTGATGAATTGGTGCTGGGACTTCCCAATTGTTTTCCCTCGTCCGGGCAGTTTTCACCAGCTCTCAACTTGGAGATCCCTCCTGTCAGAGGAGCGATGGCGTTCCAGCGCTCTTCAGAAGCCCGACTGAAGGCTTTTGTCATTCTCATTGACTTGTAACCACCTGATTTCCCCGGAGCTTTTCTAATGAGAAACCCAAGAAATTGGAGCTGTTCACTTGAATTTTATTTAGGCACTCAGAAAGCTTCAATGCTAGAGGAAATGATGGGACCATGTCCAGCGTTTGGCGTTATAGTAAGAAAATTCTTATTTTTATAGATGTGTGAATGTGTTCCAGTTTCAACCTTTAAGCTTTGATCAATTATTGAGACTACTGATTCTACAAATCAGCAAAAACAATGTACTGCAATTTGAAGATTTAATATAACATAATGTTCCTCTGTGATAATCTGTTTACTGTTTCCTTCTCTAACTGTTGCTGAATCTTTCAGTGAAGACTTGAATCCCACTTCACTGCGTCAAACCCCACAGATGGTGACACTGCTAACACAACCCCTCTGCAGCCGACAGCATTATCATCCAGCTGTCACATCCCACTTGACAGCGAGAAGAGAAGTAGTGTGTGTGAAAAATACTTCAGATTAAATTCAATTCGTACATCTCCACAACAGTCTTTACAGTAATAGTGTGATATTTCTCTTATTACATTTTCAAACCTATAGAGAAAGGTTGTGCTTTGGGAACACAAAAACACAACAGTAGTGTGCAGATTTTTCCATATTATCCAAGTATTGGATTTTATTTAAATGAGAAGATGTTGTCATGACATGGTAGATAGTAGCTCCATTGTTTAACCACCAGAAGCAATATGGGGTCATTTGATCAAGGGTTGATTGCTCTACCTCTGTACCATGGCTACCCCATAAAGAAATTACAAATAAAAGAACAGGTAATTAATGAAAGAGTTCCAAAAGTAAGAATCTGCATTTCTTGAGTTTTTGTTCAACAAAAATATTTGGGAGTTGCTTTATTTTGCAACCAGTAACAAAAACCTGCGTTGCCGATTTAAATGTATAAAATGAGATCAAATGTTGGAATATTTAACAGGATCATTTGCACTCATTTAAATAAAAGAATTTAAATTGTTTTGCAAGAAATGTTCTAGTTTCTGTTTTTTTTTTTTTTTTCTGTGGACGTCTTGTTCCATTGGGTTTTGTGTTTTGTGTATGTGAATTAAATATTGAAACCTGTGTAGTACTTTCTGTCAGGAAATGCGGGCATGGAGGTCACAACAGCAGAACACCTGAGGCTGACATGACAGGAAAAAAAAGAATCTTGCTGAAGTTGAAGGTGACAAAATGAAGCTTGAATAAACAAAAACATAACATCAAAACATGCAGAAGGAAAGAGTAGCGGATGTGGAGGATTAACAGCCCAAAGTGTGATTGTGAAGCTTTAGTCACAACTGCTTTTTTTAGTTGTCGTGTATTAAGGTGTGTCAAATTTATAATCTGCATTTTCCATATTATAAGATTTGTAATGAGTAATACTGGCCTATAATTGGATAAAAACACGAAATTCAAACTCACCGACAATAAAGCAGAATCAGAAACAAGAGAAAAATAAAAAATATCAAAAGCATCACTTTCTCTGTCAGACTTTGAGAGGTTTTGAAAAAATTTTCTAACATTTGAATGGAGAACAGGAACAGGACTGTTGCTTTGAAGGCTTACATTCACACCCTGGATATTTGAGGCTTAGATTGAAATATATGTAACTTTTTCCAAAATCAGTTTTCACATTTGTTCTTTTACAGTCAAAGCTGTTTGTGAAGCACCTTGTGTCCCTGCTGATGTACTTCACTGTCACTTCCTGTAACACAACGCCCACGTTTTCATCACAAATTGTCATTTATTTTTTTTTATGAGTTTTCTTCCAAATGGCTCGCTTGAGTTTTTTTTTTTTTTTTTTTTTAATAATGTTTAGTGACAATCCTGAAAAAAATAGTAAAATTCTACCTAAAAAAGAAAGAAATGCATGCAAAGGTTTTATATTTTTTCTATACTAAACTCCTTGCACCGTTGTTTTATATAGATGTTGTCCTGGCTGTTCTGTGCAGAAACACAGTCCTCCATCTTCATGTGCAGGGCCACCATCACAGGATCCTGTCTCCTTGGATTCACTGTTGTAGCATAGGAGAATAAAAGCTTTTTATGAATCAGTGGTAAACAGATAAGGTGTTAGGCTCTGTTTTTTTTTTTTTTTTTTTTTTTTGACAATCCCTATAAGGCAGTTTTAAATAAAAATAGATCCTAAATTTAGGATGTACTAAAAAGAACTAAAAGATAAAATAAAAAAAATAGAATAGGATTTATGTTGATGTGTGTACACTGCTTTCCCCCTTTGACTTATGACATAGGATCCAACATAGTGACTTCACTATTTATTAAAGAGGCACTCCAAATAAAATTATGTTTTTAACATGTTTTTGTAGCATTTTTGTCATTATGGTGGAGCTATTTAAACATAATTAAGATTAAATTTCTGACAAAAAAAATGCAGTGTTGTTGCTTATTTGAGAAGTAGAAAAATTCATTGGGCAGGCCACAAGCTTTCATCTATTAGTAAAAATAATTTGATGTATATATTTGCTTTTCTCTTCTGAACTGGCATCTGGGTCAAAACTGTACAGCTGGATAGCTCTAATGTTGCTGGCCATTTTGGTTGCTACGCTACTGTTAGCTTGGGGTTGGGAGAGGATAAGCTGGAAAAAAAGAGAGGATGGGAAGTCATCGACAAAATAGTATCTTTAGCTGCAGACAAAATACTAGCTTTAGCTACGGACAAAGTAATACCTAGCTGCAGACAAAAAGTACCAAGCTATAGACAAAATGAGAGGCACCCAGCTCCAGGCAAACATGGATGTCATACTCTTTCAAAGCAATAATAGTCCTCAGCTTTTTATTCAATGTTAAATTAAGATAATTCCATTGTGCCAAATCAATGTATTATCTTACAGTTTGACCGTTTTTGTGAATACAAATATTATGTCGGCAGCAAAAAAAAAAAAAAAATTACATACATTAGATCCAGTTTAAACACAGCAACCATTAACTTGGCTTGAGCTGAACACTTTTTTTCTTTGTTTATATAATTACTGGCAAAATCTGTATTCTCTTTTGTCCGCAATCTTAATTGCAATTTTGCAAATATTGTAGCACTAAACTGCTAATCCGTGAAGGGCTGCTTTACATTTCCAAGTGCTTCATCGCTCGAGTCTTCGTGGTCGCACGGCCGTCAGAGCTGATTGGGGTCGAGCCGTGACGTCACCAGCCACTGGAATGTTACTCGAATGCAATGGCATGCACATCGGGTCAGTTATTTATTTCAGCGATTAGAGTACGCATCTATGGAGGAAACTGTCCAAATTCCTTTCCAAATTTCAAACACAGAACGTGGACAGAGCAGACAACTAGAACTTAGAAATGCTATTCGCTCATTTTTAAAATGTAATTCATTTATTTTGCCTTAGCATTAAGCTACCTAGCTACAGACAAAATGGCGGATGGAGCTTAATTTCAAGCCTGTGTCCTTTAAATCGAAGGTTGCATTTCTTTCAAAATGAAAGTTTTACTTTTTTTTTTTGCAAGGTAAATAAAATTCAACAAGCTCAAGTAATTGTGACGGCATGTGCTTTTATAGCGCTTATCTGAGCTCCTTGTTTTGGAATGCGACGACATGAGTGGAAATTGTGTGGATCTTGAACTCCTAATGGGCGTAATTGCAGAGTTGGTAACCTGTGACATGAACCTCACAACTCTTCCATTGCTTAGTATGGCCTGAAGCTTGTGAAAAGAAGCAGGCAAATATACTGCTGTTTACTTCAACATTTTTTCAGTTTTTTTTTTTTTTTTCCATGGTTTGCATTTTTACTGCGCTGCCACACTGATTAATAAAAAAGGAAAAAAGAAGAAAGGTTGTGCTTCAGATGCGTCCTCACACTCACGGATCTTCCAATTTAGCTCGCTATCTGTGACAATTAACAGTCCCAGTTTATGTGTGATAAATTGCCTGCAGAAGAGAGTCATTTGTTACAACCTTATCTTTTAGGCTGCTGTTAAAAAGGGTGAATAATTCATTATCAGACAGCGCTGGAATAGAGTGGAAAGCAAACAAAGATTATGGATTCAGATGTGCTATCTCACTCTATTGACCAGAGCCACATAAATTATCGAGAAACTATTCTGGGCCCAAAGATAAGGTGGTTTAATCCAACAGAATTGAGGCATATTCCAAAAGTTTGGCAATTTTGATAAAACCAGAACATTTTAGGAGTTAAAAAGTTTTCTACAAATTTTTGTGAGTGTGTATTTATATTTTATTAGTCACTATTTATATTTTATTAGTTACTATTACTGAACATCCCATAGAGACAAGTGAAAAAAGGAGGAAAACCTTAGGCTACAACTTTAATCTGTGGTTCCTAAAAGATTTTATAAAACAAATAAGTAAAAATAAGCATAGTGCTAAAAATGTATTTTATTCACATTCACTCAACACATTTGAACATATAAAAAACAAAAACCTAAGTCATTGTGCAAAATAAATAATAATATTAAGTGCTACAAAACACCACTTAGATTCCTAATCCTTTCAAAAAATAACCAAAACATACCACATACCATCTTGCTATAGGGCAGGGGTCTCAAACTCAATTCAGCCGGGGGCCGCTGGAGGCAGAGTCTGGGTGAGGCCGGGCCGCATCAGGATTTCACAGAAAATCGCTGATAAAACATTCCAATGTTCTCAAATATCTTTATTTTTAACACGAAATAATGAATGAATGAATGAATTAATTATAAAAAATGAATCAGAAAATCAATCGTTAAAAATTAAAATAATAACAGTGACAATACAGCAGACACAGACGACTGCAGAAACCACATATTGACTGACTGACTAGCAGTGTTTCTCAAATGGTGGGGCGCGCCCCCCTGGGGGAATGCGAATAAAAACATGTTTACATTATTGAGGGATATTGTGCATAATCCTACATAGTAGTTGATAATAAATTAAATATAACAAAAACAACCTAAAACTCTATTTGGTAGCAGAAAGAGCTGCTGTTTACAGTGAACCAATGCAAAAGAACTGAATCTCTGAGAAAAGACAAAATTCCATCACTACTGTGAAGGGAAAAAGGGAAAGATTGTTTTTACTTTTTCTGGAGGTTTTGGAAGTATTCTAAAAAAAAGAAAAAGAACTATTAATAAAACAGATTATGTAGAAGTTTATTTTTTATTATTCTTTAATGATAACAAAAGTACAATATTTTGAGGAGATATACGCTTCACTTGAGCAAATTAACTGATAATGATGATGCTTGCAGCTGGAAGTTGTGTGTGTGTGTGTGTGTGGGGGGGGGTGTCTAAGAGAAAATACCTGACAAACACTGGACAAGAGAAAACTATTTTCATTCCGTTTCAAACGTCTGTATTTACAGAACCTCCTTCATTTCTGAGCTGAGAGCAGCGCGCTCACTGAAAGGTTGGAGCGCGCGTTGCTACGCAAGTTTTTAAATCTGGTCTCAAGCTCTGCGCGCAAATCGTGCACGCACTGAGCGCACGCTGAGTCTTCAACCCGGTTCCATATTTCACGCACAGTCGCAGCAGCGCTAATGAACGGTAAAAGCACCATAGAAGAAGAATCTCCACTATACTGCGTGCGTGACCGCGCTGCTCAACCCGCGCAGACATGCGGCCGGTGTGGAAGCACCTTTGAAGATTCTGCTCGCTCGCGGGCATCACTCACGCACGCGGAAGTGGTCAGTCTCTCTCGCGAGGACTTTCTCTGATCGTGGAGGAGGAAAAAACGCTCGCAAGGGTCTGATTTGTCCGCGCGGAATATTTGATGCGTGCGCGGAATTGTCGCGCGGCGTCAGGAACACGCTTTTTGACAAGCGGCAGGCTGTATATCACGTGTTCTCACGTGGCGAAAGAGGAGCGGGGCCCGCGAATCCCGTTCAGTTAGAAAGCACTTCCAGCAGCTTCATGGCTCCTCCTCCGCCCAGCTGATTGGAGGAATGAATTAAAGAGTGAGGAGGCTCTGACAGCCCACCGATGTCCCGCCCTCCAGAGCCATATACCTTACCGTGATTGGTTCGTTCAGCTCAGCACACAACAACTGTCATTCATATCAGGCTTGCGGGCCGCACTAACAGTAATCTTTCATATGAAGGCGGGGGCCGCAAATTATCATCCCGCGGGCCGCAGATTGCCCGCGGGCCGCGAGTTTGAGACCCCTGCTATAGGGGCAAGATGGTTGGCGTCCAATACGTTTGTGCATCATAAATTAAAATATTTGAATGAACCAAACGCTTATCAATTTTGAAAGATCCGATTTGATTCACTGACCTAAAATTGATCTTTAAACAAAATTTCAACCAGTGTGGCTCAGTGATAAATACCTGGTACTGAACAGTGAAGAACAAGTGTAAATTAAGTGTGTAAACACACAAACAAGTAAACAAGAATGAATATCAAATCAGTTCACATTTAGTTTCATAAAGTTAAGACCACTTTTGCTTTTCTACATCAAAGTAATACAAACAGAACATTATTACAACCTTCAACCACACTGTATAGTCACGTCTTTGCAAGGTGATGTATAAAAATGAAAAGAGTGAGGAGAAGTAACACGTTAAGTCTAATTTCCCAGAAGGATACAGAATCTGTGTCAATGAGTGTGATGTGCTTATATTAATGGGCGTTAAGTAAGGTGACAGCTTTTCCTCAGTCTGGTGGGGTTTTTTTCCGGATGGCGAGCAGTAAGTTGAACAGAGCGTGGGCTGGATGAGTGCAGTCTTTGGTGATGCTGGTCGCACTGTTGAGGCAGCATGACCGGTACACGTCTGGCAAGGAGGGGAGGGGAGGGGGTGGTCGATGGTTCTTTCTGCTGACCTCACCACCCTGTTGAGCCTCTGCTGTTCTGCTTCAGTGCAGAAGGGGAACCTCACCGGGATGCAGTATGACATTATGGGCTCGATGGCTGAGTGCTAGAAGGTCCTCAGCAGCTCCTCACTGAGGTTGTTTCTCCTGAGTGTCCTCAGGAAATGCAGTTACGTCTGATGATGGTTTTGGTGTTAGAGGACCAGGCGAGGTCAGCTGATACGGTGATGCCCAGCAAGGTGAAGTTCCCTATCCACACTCAAACAATGGATGTGGAAACGTGGAATGTTCCCACTGTGATTCCTGAAGCCAAAGATAACTTATTTTGTAGTATTTAGGATGCTGTTGGCCTGGTAACATAGAGACATTCTGGTCACCTCATCCCACTATGCAGCCTTATCCTGCTCCATGATCAGCCCTACTATGGTTGTGCCATCTGCAAATTATGTTGTTTGTGTTGTGGGCTGGTCTGCAGTCAGCACGGTGGAGGCTGTGCAGCAGCATCTGTCAAAGAGTGTTTCCATACATTGGACTGTAATCCCAGTTGATCATTTTTTGCTGCCATTATGTGTGTTGTCTGCTGTGATGGCACTTGGCCATTTTCAAGTTATAAAATAAACCCTACCATACTCAATCCAAATAGTATTTTCCTATACAGATTATTGATTTATCTCATATTGAAATGGTTTTGTCTCAGACAGATTGATCCTGTTGGATTGTAGGAATTTAAATCGATTCCTCAATTAATCGTTACACCTCTATTGAGAAATTTTTAAGAAGTATTTATATATATATAGATAGATAGATAGATAGATAGATAGATAGATAGATAGATAGATAGATAGATAGATAGATAGATAGATAGATAGATAGATAGATAGATAGATAGATAGATAGATAGATAGATAGATAGATAGATAGATAGATAGATAGATAGATAGATAGATAGATAGATAGATAGATAGATAGATGTATATGAAGTCCTACATCCCATATGAAGTCCTACATCCCATATCAAGCTGACATCTAACAAAGATGGCAGTATATTTTATTCAAGCAATTATTATTATTATTATTATTATTATTATTATTATTATTATTATTATTATTATTTGATCCGTTTTCTGACGTTGCTCTGCTGCTGTTGTAAGGACGCGCTGCCATCTAGTGGCCGTCAGTAGTTTGGTAACCAGTGAATTTGTTTCCACCCGAACCACAAAACATGTTACACCTCAAATGTAGTTCCGATACGTTGATTTCAAGATATTTCTCATTCTAGTAAGTACAGTTTTCCATTATATATTGTTAAAATTTGCCCGAATAAACGTAACAAAGTGCCTGACTCTATAGATAATATTCAAAATGATATTTTAGGTTAAACTGCCGCTTAATTCGTTGTGGTTTGGCGGAGCTTTAGCTCGGAAACAAATGCTAACGTCCTTCCTGACTGACAACAGATATAAAATAATATATGAAACAACTGGTTCTTCAACCTATTTAAATATTTGTTATGGATATGAAGAGAATACTCATATTTATGACGTGTTGACTGTTTGTGCCACAGCTTTATTAATAGAGAAAATAAATAATGGCGTGCTGTTTTTTTTTTTTTTTTTTTTTTTTGTATTTTTATTTTATTTTTTTTCCTTTTCTGAATCTTACAATCTGCACTTTATTATGGTAATATTAAACATTATGACTGTGATTGACAATGACAATAGCATTCTTGATTGTTATTTTGTGTGCATGACTCCACATTTAGTAGAGATTCTATATATCAAATGTGATTTTTAAGCTGCTTTTCTTTTGTTTCATCCAGTTGATGGATTAACACCCACAGGCCGACATGCTGCTCCCCGCTGAGGCCCTGATGCGGCCCCTATCCAGGAATGAGGTGCTGGGCATGTTGATCAGGTTGACCGTCTTCGGTGCGGCCACATACTACAGCATCAAGTGGGTGGTTGACGCTATGGACCCCACCTCCAAACAGAAAAGTCAGTCCAAGAAAAGGGTAAGTTCATAGCCGAACTTGAGTTTTGTTAAAGATAAAATGATGTTCTCTAAAAATGTCTTCAATCTGTTTTCAGGCAGAGCAGCTTATGAAGAGGATAGGCGTTGAGGGGATAAAACTAACAGATTACGAACTGAACATAGCGTCTCATTTAGTTGATCCACAAAGTATAAAGGTAACTTTAAGGTTAAGATTCTGAGAATCATCAGGACCTTTCATTTCATTTTACTTTTATTCTTTAATTCATGATGCCCATCTTGCAGGTTTCATGGAAGGATGTTGCCGGTCTTGAAGATATTATCAACGAACTACAAGACACAGTTATCCTACCTTTTCAGAAAAGACACCTTTTACCTGGATCCAAACTCTTTCAGCCTCCTAAAGGTATGAAGTGTGTAATGTACTAGAATCCTAAACAGAAAATGATTGGAGTTACAATTTGAAATGTTTCTAGAATTATAACATTTATTTAAAAATAATTTCATTTAGTTAAAATATAAAAATTTGTATCAGTTTGTGGGAATGTTTAAATTACAGGAAGGACGTATTTCCTTCTAGCATCACTTTGTTTGTTTTATTCTTACAGCAGGCAGAAACTATTTGCTACTTGAAATGACTTTCTGTGTGTTGTGAAAATGTAAAATGGCCTTAAAGTTGAGTTTTTTTTTTTTTTTTTTTTTTTTTTTGCGTTTTTCCAGCTAACAAAGTACAATCCAGATCATTATTAATGCTGAATAAAGAAAGAATGACAGAAAGTAATCCTTTTAAGAAGCTATCTAATCTCATGGGATTTCCTGGTAAAATAAAGATTAATTAAAATAGAAAAAAATTGCATATTAATTAAAATGGTAAAAATTTGGGGACGAGACAAAATTAAAAACTTAAAAAAGGAAAATGATTGAAATAGGGAAAAAAATGGCCAATTTCTTGAAATATAAATCAATGAGTTGAAACGTTCCAAACTTTTTTTGTTGTTGTTGACTTGGTTAATTTTTTGACTTCCTAAACTTTGACCATGACTGGTACAAGAAAGATTTATGGGATAAATTCTGTAAAATGAATGCAATTTCTTGAGGATCATCAACTAGCTTGATACTCATTTAAAAAACCTCTTTTATCTTACCTGAATGCATTGTAAGTTTAGAATTCAAGTGTTAGCAGTGTCAGTCTGCAATATTGAAAACAAACATATACGTGGGTCTATCAGATGGGGGCGGGGCTGAGAGCTTGTGGCCCCACCCAGTATATTTTTTATGTGACAAATACAATCTTTTTAAAAAGGTTTTCCACTCTTCTCCCACAGATTTACTGCTATTTGAGCTAATAAATACTCAGAAATGCAATTTTAAGCTTAATTTTCTGTGTGAATATCAGAATATCCTTTTTGCTCAGACTCAACTAAAAAAAAATAAAATGTAAACCTCCTCTTTTTGTCCTACAGGAGTCTTATTATTCGGTCCTCCTGGTTGTGGGAAGACAATGATCGCCAAGGCAACCGCCAAAGCCTCAGGATGCAAGTTCATCAACCTGCAGGCGTCCACTCTGACAGACATGTGGTACGGGGAGTCCCAGAAGCTGACTGCTGCCGTCTTCTCTCTAGCCGTCAAAATCCAGCCGTGCATCATTTTCATTGATGAGATCGGTGAGTGTCCCAGCAGGATATGGTTCCGGGGACTTCCTGTTTGATTTCAGTTAATTACTCTACAGGGCTTAATTCTTTTGAAAACATGACAGTAAAAGCAGACGGGCAGTTTGCGTTTCAAGAAATCCTCAGAGGTTTTAATCAAAGTCAGAGTAATAGAATAGTATCTGAGACTCTCTTTTTTTTTTATTTTCATGTGGTTTTTGTTCTTATGTCTCTTACTTTAGAGTCCTTTCTAAGGAATCGCTCCAGCCTGGATCACGAAGCCACAGCCATGATGAAGGCCCAGTTCATGAGCCTGTGGGACGGACTCCACACTTCTCCGACCACACAGGTTCAATTCTTTTGTCAAATAAGAAAAAAAAAAACAGTTAGTCAAAGAGCTTTTCTGTTTGTTTGTGGGGGATTTAGGTGATGGTGATGGGAGCCACGAACCGACCGCAGGATGTGGATCCAGCGATTCTGCGCAGGATGCCTGCTGCCTTTCACGTCGGCCTGCCTGTAAGAACGCAGCAAGGGAATCTTATTTTGGAAAAAACTGACAGACTAAAGAGTTTTGAGGGCAACAGAAGGAAAATCTGTGGTACAAATTCTAAATAAACCTCAAAACTTTTGAAAAAATGTCAAAAAACAAAATATTTCTCATTTTGTTCTTCGTTTAGGACGTGAGGCAGAGAGAGGACATCCTGAGGCTGATTCTCACAGGAGAAAATGTGAGCGGCTGTTCCTTTTCATGCTGCACCGTCACTCCATATATTCTCTGTCAAATCCTAACAAACGGAATCTCCTGGAGGCCGTTTGTTCTGACGGATGCGTCCTCTCACCTGGGGATGAACGAGTTCTGTCCGGTTGTCTCATGTTGCCGTTTCGTCTCTTCCTCTGCAGCTCAGTAATGCCATTAATCTGAAGCAGATTGCCGAAAGGACACAGGGCTACTCCGGCAGCGACCTGAGGGAGCTGTGCCGGGACGCGGCTCTGTACCGTGTCCGGGACTACATACGCAAGGAGGAGATGAGGCAGATCGGGCGGCTGCTGCAGGACAGTGAGGAAGAGGAGCTGTAGGTCTCATTTACATACCATAAACGGTTCCATGTTGACGGATGAGCTGCTTTGAGCCATTTCTGATTTCCCACATTTCAGTTCTGGTCTGAATAGTTTAGAGCGGTCAGATCTGGTTTCTCAGGACATGTCAGCTTAACTTTAATGCATCAGGCAGGTACAATTTAAGGATGGGTCAATAAAAATCTGTGCAGGATCCCTTTAATCCAGAATGATGTGGGGTCAAATCAGGATCCACTTCAAGGGAATAAAAATATTCATTGTAGTTTTTAAGCTCAAAATTAATCATTTTAAGCTTAAAAAAGCTTGAAAAATATTTTGAAATTTAAAGAAAAATAGTAAATTTAAGAATTATACAAAAAATTTGAATTAAAAAATAACTACAAACTTAAAACTGACAAAATTATGTATATTTGTAACATTTAAAGTTTTTCATTTTAATCTTTTTTTTGGTCAGATTTTTTTTTGTTTTTCTCCGTCTTCACTTTCAATCCTACAATTCAACATTTTTTTGTAATTGAAGTTAATTGTACATGGAGGCGTGGCTTTATTGACATTAGCTGATGTAATTTCTACTCCAGAACAGTGTCTGTCGTTGGCGCCGCCTGTCATCTCTCCTCTTACATGACGTTCAGCAGTGATATGTAACAGTCGACCAAAGTTTGGTACATCACCACTGTAGTCATGAAGGGTTAGAATAATTCTAAAGCTAATTGTAAACCTGATGCTATTCTAGGGATGTTTACATTAAAACCAGTGTCATCTGGACCCCAGTAGAGAGCATGAGGGTTAAGTTAAAGTTGATTCACCTCTTATCTGAGAAGCTTAGTCAAGTTAATTTATTACATTTTGTAATTTCCTTAAAAACAACATTTAATTTTGTTTAGGCAGCTCTTTTAGATTTTTTTAAATATAGTGTCATCCTCATTAAAAAAAACAACTTTTTATTAATTTGACAGCCATGAATGTTTTAGTGATAATATAAATGAACTAAATTTAGCTGTATTCAACAAAACTGCTTAATGATTCTTCATTTTTATAGCAACTCACAAAAAATGCAACAGAAGAAGAAAAAAAAGTACTGTCTTTAAAAGAACTGAACTTTTATTTTATGTAATTTTTGCTTATATACACTCAGGTGATTGTAAAATGTTATAGGAAACTGATATTTGTATCTAATACAGCGTAATTTGAGCCGGTTTCACAGAATATATGTGAAATAGTTTGTAAGCAACAAATAAGAGAATATAGAAAGAGATGCAAACAACAAAAACAAAAAAATCTGCTTGAAATAAGAAATGTTTGGACACTTGGAAGTTTTTTTTGTCAAGTAAAAGTTTTTATTTCAGGTTTCAGAGAGAAACTCAGTAAATCAAGGCCTTGCAAGAAAAAATAACTCAAACAGACGAGTGTCAGAAAGAATACTCTGAAAGACTGAGAACCTCATCGAAATGAATATTTGAAAAAAAAAAACCAAACAGGATTTCTTAATAGAAACGAGGAGTAAAATGTTTGAAAAAACTAGCTATGCAACACACCATTCCTCCCCTTAAGTCACATCACACACTTTAAAGACTCACGCCGATAAAAAATTGTATTGTTGTTTTTCTTATAATCAAAGAGGCCATGTAAAAAAATGAAAAATTGTATGTCTGTATTAAAATTGATGTGAATCGGGATGAAAGAATGAAGTTTGAAAAACTAAAAGAAAGTATTTGTGACCTAGAAAATACACTGGGTGGGCCATAGGCCATCTGATCCAATGGCCCCGCCCACAACTCAGAAGCAAACTATTGACACTCAGCAGCAGCTTAGAAAACGACACAGGTTTCTTTGATTTTGAAACCAGGAACACTTTTACAACAGAGCAAAAGGTGATCAGAGTGGAACTTTAAGACTGTAGATCTCACTGTGTGATGTGTAAAAATGTCTACACATTAGGAGGATGATGAAAGATTGAACATTTTTGTCAAAAAAGTTTGAAGAAATTGCAGGAGTGGAAACAGAGGGAAGTCTTGTCACTTCTGGTTCCTGACATCCATTCGTTTGAAAGATTTTCACAATAATTCTTAAACTAAAAAAACATTTCATGCTTTTTTTTTTTTTTTCCTAATTAGTTTCAATCTAAAAGTTACTTGTTTTGCTACATATTGCCCTGAAAGTGTTTATGGTTTTGTATGATTGCCAATAGTTTTTTCATCCTCCGCTAGCCAGGAGCAGCAATAAAAAACCCCAAACGATATGAATGAAAGTAATAAAGCAAACGCAGCTGTCACCACGCGGCTCTGTGCGCCATCAAAACAGACAGGATCTGGTTTTGACTTTAAAGCACTGACAGTTTATGAAAGGCGTACAGTAAGCCTTTCAGAAAGCTATAAAAAGCTTTCGTACAAAGATCTGATCTCTAACCCGTTCCTGTGCTGTTGCTAAGCAACTGCTGAAGCCCCTGTTGGGGCAAGCCATTACTGCCAGAAGAAAATAAAGACTTTTTAGCATTTTCTTTTCAGAACTCCACGCAGGGAAAAAAAGTTCCATAATGGCAGGAATCAGTAGCAAGTGGCATCAGAATGAGCATTTAGACAGAAGCTAATGCTCGCCGCAGATGTGCAGCCTTTATACGGTTTCCCAGTGAGATAGGGAAAGCTGCTTTCCTTCACAGTCAATTAAAGGAAATTGTACTTTAATGGAGATTCAAGCTCAGAGTGTTCTAAAAACTCACATAAAAAAAAAAAAGTCAAAATTCAAATATTGGAAAACTGTGCAAAAATATGCAGCATGTTTAAGTCGTAACTAACCTACTTCCTTATAATGGCGGTCAGTGTGGCTCACGATCTGACCTCCCTGTTTCCAGCCCCGTGGACAAAGAGCAGCTGCGACCGGTCACCCAGCTGGACCTTCTCTTCGGCCTGGATAAGATGAAGGAGTCCAAACGGGCCACATCCACCATGCTGGGCAGCCCATCAGAGGTTCCTCTGGACTGAACACTCTCAGAAACTGGGTTTGATCCATTTCATCCAGCAGAGACTTTTATTTTAAAAAAAAAGAAGTGCGAATACCAGCAGGCAGCTACATGGCTCCAAATAAAAAAAAAAAAATACATTTTTGCATGGCTGTTATCAGGACAACTTGTGTTTATGGGAAGGCAGTTTTAAAGAGCCTGTCAGTGTTTATAGCTGGAGGGCTGCTTTGGTTTTAATTACTTATCTTTGTCCATCATCAGCTTCTGAACTTTTTTTGTTCAGCAGGAACTCATCAAATCTACCTGTTTAATGTTTTTGGCATCAGAAAAAATGGAAGGTTTGTTGCACAGACTGTATATCAGTGGACATAGCAACCCCTCAGCTGTCGTGTTCCAAACAGGAAGTACCCGCGGGTTGCAATAAGGCCAAAATCCCTTTGACTTCCATTGAGAAATAGACAGTTTTATTTATCAGAATAACCATTCTTGCTCTGATAAAACTTCTTGATACCTTCTTTCGAATCCTAATTTTTTCTTCAGGCCATGCCTCCAACGTTTGATTGACAGCTTCTCCTGCGCCACTTTCAGTAACAGCGGTGTGGACTTGAAACAAGCCTAAACAAGCTCACTCATGATTGGTGACAGTGGATCCTCTAAAAACGAGACTCAGACAAACTTGCACTAAATTCTGTTAATGGGTTCCAATGTGGCGGTAGACGTATCGGAAAGTGACGGTGAATCCCCTGGCTTGATTTTGCAAAGGGCGGGGAGGTAAGGCATTTCCTATGGATGACATCAACACCTCGCTTTGTGCAGTTCATACAAACAGTCTATGGTTTGTTATGACGTAAACACTCAAAGGCTATGTCCGAACTCCTTCCCTGCTCACTACATAGTGCACTATAAAGCGCGTTTGCCATTTTCTCGTGCTGTCTGAATCTGGTTTACTCAATTTCAAAATCGAGTGCTGTAGAAATTTACCAGAAGTCTTTCCAAAATATTTGCGATGCTCACTACATTACGAAGATAGACCACAATGCATTGCGGTCGAAACATTTTTGGGAAAAGAAACGTGTTTAAATGTAATTTTTAACAAACCATCCACATTTTCATCATCAGGACACAACGGAATCATAAATAGATGTCCATAAAGGTTCATATTGATTAGATTTTCACTTTGTGAAATCGGTGGCGTCATATCCGACATTTAGCAAGACAAAAGTAGTGAGCATGGTGTACGAATTGCTTTTAAAATCCAAAATATAGAGTTGGAATTCAGACATAGCCATAAACTGCAGTTGAAAATACCATTAAATAGTTCTCTTTTTTCGTAACACTTCATGTCATGAGTATTTTTTATTTTCTAGAGTTCCTGCTTAACTGATAGCATCCTTGCTTTTAATTTGTACTTCAATTATTTTTACTCCCAAGGAGCATTTATGTAAAAATATTTCTTTTGAAAAGACAAATTAGATCACATTTATGTGTTATCAATTCCAAAAAAGCCTGTGAGCAGCGACTTGTTGAGGGTGTCCTTTTATTTTCTCCACACATGCACTCCGTTTGACCTCTTGATGGCGCTGTAGCTTCACCCCTCTTGTTATCTGAGGCAGATGTTACAAAATGCTCCTATTTGGAGCTTCTGGTGTGTTTTTTTTAAAAGACATTATGCTGAGAAAAAAGCTCTTTAATGTGAATGTGTTCTCTTTATTAGTTTATCCTGTGGTGTTCAAACTCATGTGAGTCTTCATTAGACCACCTCAGGTGACAGTTTGAAGGTCAAACCGTTGCCATGTCAACCAGCTCTGCTTCCAAACACACGTGGCCCTGCTTTCCTTTTTCAGTATCATTATGGGAACCTTCAGCTTGATGCTATCAATGGATTATAGAAAGCTGGTATTGCTGTCAAAAATGTGATGAATGTGAGATGTTTGTGCACTTCATATTGTATTTATTAAAACAAATTAAGATATGTATCTTTATTTAACCTCTGAAAGAAAACTTGTCCATGAATAAATCCTGGAAAAATTGAAGTCTTGCTGCCAATTTTAATGTCTTTTTTAAGCCTTATAAACTTTAATGAAAGTACAATTATTGATATTACAATAAAGTAAAAGGGGAAATATTACAGGTAATTATAGGGCTCATATTCTTGTAATTTAGTTGGAAATAATCTATAGCAGATATTAAGTCACACTTCAAAAACTGAAACAATAAATCAGTGAACACAATTTCTGTAATGTAAATTACAATTTTGAGTTGATGGTTTACTCAATTTAAAAATTTCATTTGACAAAAACTCATATTTTTAAATGTAACAGACAGCACATTTTTGTTAAATGATCTAACATTTCACTTTTTACTTTGAAAACTATGTCAATTTAGTGTCATTTATTTTGTAATGAACTACATTCAAGTTTTTTCTTAATTTAAAATCAATTCAGTTTTAATTTAAATAATAAAAGTCTAAGATAAACTGAAAAGTAAAACATTGGATAAGTTAACAAGAGTTCTGTAATTTGTTACATTTAAAATTATTAATTTTCATTAAATAAAAATTTGGAGTTTACTCAACTAAACATTTTAATTAGATAAAAACTAATATTTTTAAATGTAACAAATTACAGAACTTTGTTCATTGATTCAATGTTTCACTTTTTACAGCCTAGTTTTACTTTTTTATGAATTCAATTAAAAAATACTCTACTAAAAAAGCTTTGTTATCTGGTGATGAACTTGTGGATGCTGTTATGTCACACGGTTGCCATGGAGATAAAAAGCCACGCCCAGGAGAGAAGCCAGGAAGAGGACATCAACATTAAGACTTATCTTTCGCTGAGCTGCAATAATTACTAGGCTCCAAATTACAAAATCAAATCATCTGTGGAAATCAGAAACAGCAATTTCATGTAATCTCATTTTTCGTTATTTTTTGGAACCAAAATAAGCAGAGATGGAGAGGTAGTGTGTTTAACACAAACAGCATGGTTAATTAGTAGCAACGTAAAGAGAAAAAATGGGATAACTTTAGCCACCCATCCTGAACATGATGAGTAAAAAAAAACTGGCTCAGGAAGGATCCATGAGGCCTAACATCTGCCATGCGTGCTATACGAGCTGACTCCTAATCATTGTGCTGATTACATTACCTAATATCATTACATCTGTTACACAACTAGATCAGCACTCGTTATTATATCAGTAATTACTTCTAAATGTTTATTGAGCTGTTTTCATTTATTTTTAGTTTGTAGACCTTTAGCTATCCAATCGGAAGTCTCAATTTGTACTAAGTCAATTACTGCCGGTTCCCTCCCTTGTTCCCTGAGCAGATCTTTCGATGCTCATTTCGTTTACTGGATTGATCAGTTTCACCCCAGTCGCAGTAAAAGGAAGTAAAATAAAGAAAAATAGATCAAATGCCCAAACGACTCAAAAACTCTAACAAAAACCCCAGGAATGAATGTCATCCAGGATTTATTTACAGAAAAAATTGACAAAAATAGCCAAATTACCAATTACATTTTCCTTTAGCTGGGGAAGATTTGTTCATGAGATATACAGTTTATTAAATGTTGCCCTAAAGATCCTCGTGCAATCAGCCGTTCCTAATAATTAGGCACAAATCTGCAAACAAAGATGGCAAAAAAAAACTCTCACTCCTACAGAAATTAAGAGGAAATAAAGACATTTACAACATTTTTCCAGAGAAATTCATTAATAGCGGCTACATGCCAACACAGGAAGTTCTCTTCACCCTAAATTTGAAAATTTTTAAATATTTTATTTTCTATTGAGTGTCAAATCTGTCAGCTGATAAAGAATTTGTCATTCTTTCTTGTGAAAGTACACCAGATTTACTGCGATAATAGTCCAACACGTGCCTTTCCTAGTTGTTGCTCATATCAAGCCTGAACCCTTCATTATTTAAATCTTTTCTTCTTTCATACTGATTTTTAGAAACCTGCTAAATGTATTTTTCTTTTGTCGCACTTTCATGTTAGAATGAGGCAAAAGTCATTGTCCACAAACGGGTATGAGGCATAAATATCCTCAGACAAACAAGAACATTCTGTTTTCGTATCCATGATGAAATAGTGGGAAAACACAGTGAAAGTCTGGGAGTTTGTGTTGGGTGTTTGCAGCAAAATCTCTGGATTAGGAAAGATGTTCCTCAAGAGAAGCAAAAGGCTGCACTGTTCTATACGCCATATGTATACACTGTCATTTTTATGTTTGGAGTTTTTTTCTTGCTGACTATAGGGTTTTCTAAAGCTCATTGCAAACATACACAGGGTCTTGATAAGGTTTTGCTCCTGAATGTGTTCCTGTCAGGTCTGACTCACCTCCTGCTGCTCTCCTGTTACACCTTAAGGTGCCAAAATTCTTTAACATCTGCTGTCAAAAATGTATTTAATTTACAATGTATATTTTTAAGATAAAATCAGATGTCTAGCCCATTCTGAAAAATTGAGAGTTATGTCTTTCCCCCTAAAAACTGTTAATTTCTGCAGAAGAATGCATCAAATGACAATGATATGCGTTATATATCACTATCAATTAATTAAATTTTAACAGACAAAATGAAAAATGGACAGAAAATGAACATGAAGCATTTTTAAATAAAAGTTTATTTTAAAAAAATGAAGAAAAAGCTATAATTCTGAAAAATAAAAATTCACAATAACTGAAATTACTTGAAAATGGCTAAAAGAATAATGCTAAATAAAACTCAACCTACTAAAATCCTTGAATAACTTGGATCCAGGGAAGTTTCTTTCTTTTATAATAATAGTCCTGAGGTTTCATTGTACCTGCGCTCTTTCAGAAACACGTCATGCAAGATCAAAAGCCAGCTTCCTCCATGTTTCACAGTAGGAACACTCCTCTTTTCTTGAAGTTCTTCATTTTTGACACAGAACATAGAGCAGGTGTTGCTATAAAAAGATCTAGTTTCGTCTTTGTTGAAATTATATTCTTTCTGAAACTAAAAGAAAAAAACTCTAAACTCACTTCATAAATGTTGGTTTTTTATAGTGGTGTCCTCATCATTCCTGTCGTTCATTTTGGCTTGATACTGTAAACTGATGCTGAAGATTTTGACAGAAACATAAAGCTGATTGTAGATGCTTTTATGATCTTTTAATCTGCTCCTTTTTTATCTCAACTCCCCACAGGAAGTCTCATTATTGTTACCGCGGTTCATATTCAGTGGTTATTGTCACCACAGAAAGAGACAGGCTGATTACAAGATTGAAGACACCTGTGATGCTAATTAGCGGTCACAAAACGTCTGTAAGGGTCAACATCTCAATTTGTATTCAAACTAACAGTTATTTAGGCCTATCAAACAATTCTCATCATATTTACAATCATTTCTGAGACTCCCATTTCATTAGCATGATCCAAACTTTCCTTGAAAATAATTTGCCTGTAGAGCTTGGGCTGAATCCCAATTCTTCCCCTACCCTCCTGCTCACTACCCCTCCAACTGCAGGGGCATTTGAAGCAGCAATAGTGTCTGAACTTTTTTTATGGTGGACAAACAGTTGAGATTTAAAGCTGTACATCCCTTTGCCACTTTCTTCAGGGTGAATGTAGGTAATGACCTTTTGTTTTAGCATGACTTTTTAAAGTTATAAACCAATGTTGTCATGTATTTTTCGAGCACAGGCAGCTCCGCGCTAACGTAGATGACCAGCGACTGATAATGACATCACTGAGTGATAGCAACACCCAAATTTGAAGACCCTTTTTTTATATCTCTCAATTTGGAGGGCTATAGAGGTAGTGTAGAGAGAAGTCAAAAGAGTATTTGGATTTGGCCTTTGTCATTGACTGTATATATGATCTGGTCTGAGTGACCCCTCCCCCCTTGTGATCCAAACAGGAAGTACCTACTCATTCCAAAAAGCTAAAATCCTATAGACTTCTATTGAGAAATAAACAGTTATTCATTTTATTTGTCAGAATAATAATTTTTGCTCTGATACCTTTCTCTAACAAATAATCATATTTTTAAAGGATATTTTTCTATAGCTCAAGTTATTCAAGTTAAAAACTGGCCAATCAGATGCCTCAATAGGTCTCAAGTTGAACATTCAAAATGTTTGATTGACAGATTCTCCCGACCTCTTTTTGGATGGAAAGGGTGTGGCCTTCTGACATGCTCGCTCCTGATTGAGTCAGAGCACCATTTCCTAGGCAGTAGAGGTCTGTGCGTCCCTCCATGGATATGCCTCCCCAGACCATCACTGACCCACCACCAAACCTGTCATGTTGAACCACGTTGCAGGCAGCAGAACGTTCTCCTTGTCTTCTCCAGACTCTTTCACGTCTATCACAGGTGCTCAGGGTGAATCTGCTCTCGTCTGTGAAAAGTACAGGGCGCCCGTGGCGGACTTGCCAATTCTGGTGTTCTTGAGCAAATGCCAGTGGAGCTCCACGGTGCTGGGCAGTGAGCACAGGGCCCACCACAGGACGTGGGGCCCTCAGGCCACCTTCATGAATGTTCCTGATTGTTTGGGTAGAGACATTCACACCAGTGGCCCTCTGGAGGTCATTCTGTAGGACACGAGCAGTGCTCAGCCTGTTCCTCCTTGCACAAAGGAGCAGGTATGGGTCCTGCTGAGGGGTTGAGGACCTTCTACAGCCCTGTCCAGCTCTCCCAGAATAACCACCAGTCTCCTGAAATCTCCTCCATGTTCTGGAGATTGTGCTGGGAGACACATTAAACCTTCTTGCTGCAGCACGTGTGGATGTGCCATCCTGGAGAAGTTGGACAACCTGTGCAGCTTCTGTAGGGTTAAGGAATCTCCTCATACTGCCAGTAGAGATAATTACACAAGCCAAAATCAGCACGAGTGGAAAACCAGCCAAAAAAGATCAAGAGGGAGAAACTTGAAATGACCTCCACATGTAACATCAGTCCTGTTTTGAGGGTTCTCTAATTGTTGCCACTGAAGTGCACCTGTTGTTAATTCCATCAACACCAATACAGATGAAATTGATTAACGAGGCCCTCAGCTGCTTAACCAACAAGAAAATGATCAGACAGGTTTCATTCAATTCATGCCAGGCCCAAAAAAAAGTGTTCCTTTAATTTTTGTGAGCAGTATATATATCCAATTAAAAATTATATTGTCAAATTTTTCTCGTGCATTTAATCAAAAACACCAAAAAAGTGATGTGATCATTTTTATAACAATTCTTTGATGTAGTGGGCTCTATTTTTTTTTAGATGACTTAAGTGAACATTTTTCATTCAACAGGAGCAACAACAATTTTCTACACATATAATTTCCTGTTTGGTGACTCTCTCCCTGCTTGATATTCAGTATGAAGTGTCCCGCCGGGGAAATGCTTTGTAAAAGTCCCAGAGAGGCCGAGGCGTGTTCAGCCTGAAAGGCACTGCGGTGCATTCAGGAACCATTTGCTCACAGGAAAAGTTTTGTTTCCTAAACATAATGCTGGCTTTCCAGCGCTGACCTTTCTCCTCTGCTAATGCCAGAAAGGCTTGCTCACCTGCATGTAATGCGACTTTCACAGCAGTGTTCAGCACAAGGACATTTCATGCATCTCATCTGAGCCTGACTTAAATCAATAAAGGTTTGCACTGTAAAGAAAAAAAAAAAACAGCTCTAGAGTGCTGATAAATGCTAGAATATTTGCTTTGTGTCCTGAACAGCAGGTGCCGTGATATTTACACTTCAATGAGAGAAATCTGATGGTTTAACTATTAAATACTGATGGAGCTTTGTTAATCCTCTATAAAACCATCAATAAGTCATTCTCAAAGTCTCTCTTTTAAATTGCAAGACAGCTCCCAGTCAATAAGTATGATGGGAAAAATCCCCACCACCTCCACGATCACGAATGAATGAATGTCAAAGACTTCCCACGGTGCACGGAGCTCAAATAGATTCACTTTATCCATCGGTGCAGTAGCTTTTAGAGTTACTCTGATGGTCCCAACCCTTTTTTCTCCATTAGAAAGGAGCAGTGGAAGGGGAATATCATGCACCCCCCTCAGTAACTATCCTCTAAAAGCTTCACAACCATTGGACACGATCGAGCGAGCTTGCAGAAATCAGTGGCAGCTGCTATCCCTGTCACATTTCTCGGCAGGATATCCTGCTGCCTGCTGATGCTCAGGATTTCATAGCTGGAGTGGATTACCCTGAAAAGCCATATTGCATAAGCAGAGGGTCTGAATGGCAAAAGCGCAGCCCCTCCTGCAGAAAAGGCTAAATGGATCCTAACACACAGTTATTGTACCATTCCTCATGCATGCACTTTAATATGAAGCTGTCTTTTAGTGCAATCGATCCAATCTGGTGCACCGTAGTACACTGCTAATATTGGAGTGTAATAAAAGACTGAAACTGTGTGGCATAGTTAACCATATAAATTCACGCCAGCAATTATGATTCAGGAATTATATCTGCATCTTCTAACAAATGGCACACTATTTTCACCAGTTTTAAGAAAACTCTCCAAATAAACATGATGGTGAAGCCATTAAAATAAATGGTCCGCATGCCCTCTCTCACTGCCGACCTGATCAGAGCTGCAGTGAAAATAACGTTAAAAAAAACTTTTTCAAAATGGTGGGTTCTTTTAGGTTTAACTTGCATAGTAGCCATTTTATGTTTTGGTTACCTGAGGATGACGATAAGTCTATGTAATATTTAGACAAATTGCCAGAGGCAAAAAAAAAAATGTTTTAACCACGCCCACACCAGAAAAGGTAGGTAGTATGTATGGGACGTCACTGATTGGATGGTGATATCCAGTAGGGGTGGATGGGGTGTGCCAAAATATCAATATTGCGACATGTAGTCTTACAGTTGATTCTTGATGGGTTCTCCTCTTTTATTTTCGTTTGTGGGTTATTAGTGATGATTTTTACTAATTATCGCAGTATCGCGATTTCATCGATATCATGAGCCATGTGTTGCGTATTGCATCGTGACGTACATAGTGATTCACAGCTCTAATATCCATTTCACTTCATTTCAAATAACTTTTAGTTAAAATGATCGACAAACGTCATCATTCAGTCAGCGATGTCCCATAGTGCCTACCTTTTTTGGTTTTCTTAGCATTTTTTTAATTACTTCTCTTTATTTTCATTTTTGTTTTTTTAATTCAGAAATTTCATTTTATTTTCTAAAATCTAAAGCTGTTTGTTGAATATTTGTTTTGATTTTTTTAATTGTTGTCGTGATCTTTAAAATTCTTTTTGCGTGGAGTGATATGTTGATGTCATTTGGACTTCAGGGCCTCCGTAGATTTTGGCCCCATTCATTATTTTAGACAATTTTGCCACCTCTACCACTTGGTAAAAATAGGAATGTTTACCAAGTGGCACAGTGAACATTTTTAGTGCCATTATTAAGCCATGTATTTTCAGCTTTCAAAATAAGAGCAGCCAAGACAAAAGTTCAGCACTGGCCGTACGCATTTCGAAAATAACGTGCGAATAATCATTTCCATAAATATATTTTCGACGTTTTCAAATGATTCTTTTTTTTATTTTTGTTTACTTTTATTTTCCTGCAGGATTGGACATGGTTATTAGCAAAAGCAAAGGGGAGCTACGTCAAAAAAATCACACAACAGTAATTTGTTTTTCTTCATTGTAAGACGTGCTGAAATTGTCTTTCTTTTGCTCTGTTTTCAGTGATTGTGTGAATACGGAAATGTAAGTAACTTGAACTGGGCAGAAAAGATCTTTTGTAGCTCTACGTCACATCTCTATTAGAAGAAGAAAATCTTAAATACCTCCATAATAAAAGTAGTAGCATTTAATGAAGTATTTGTAACATTTGTCTCACCTGATGGGGTCGTTCACTATGCCCCAAATTTTTGAGAAAGTTTTGAGTATGTGATGTGGCAAAGGTTTTTGCTCAAAAGCACCAAAAGAATTGCAAGAACAAGATGGTCCTTGCAGCTCTTGTCTTCTACAGATTTGTTTTGTATTTATATTTGAGACAAATACAGATTAGAACATGAACTTTAATTATGTTGTTTCAGCTCAGTTATAAAAGCTGTGGGAAATATCAAATGTGGGATAAAAAATAAGTAATCCAGCTGAGAAGCTGGAAAAAGGAAACCTTTACAATGAAAAAATATGCTTCAAAATTAGGTCAGAACAGCCAGAATACACTGTTTTTTTCCCTCAGATTTTGCCATTTTCTATTAAAAGTTCAACACACTCCTCCCCCATCACTTAGTGGTCACATGATATGCAAATTGGGTCCCAGTTGTTGTATTTATGCAAATACATTCATAACATTTGTGCAAATAGAGTACCTGACCTTCAAATAATTACTTTAATGCTCAGGGATTAGTTTACATTGAGGTGGTTGACATGAAAAGCTTTCTTTGGCACTCAGAGCTGTAGCCGCTTAAAATGAGAAAATCTGAGTGCTTAACTAGGAGTAATAAAGTACTTGAAAATTGATGATTGGATTAAGATGCTGCTGACACTTCAGAGATGAGTGCGGTTAGAGTTTCATCACTCTCTGCAGGAAATAAAAGGAGTAAAAAGCTCTATTATTTTATGAGAGATTACCTTTTCAATTATGCAAAGATTGAAAATTAATGTTTTTTTGTGAAGTCTGGTAGCAGTTCATTCTGTTTATATTTTTATATTCGGGAAAAATAAGTATAATTACCATAAAATGAAATAAAATTCCCTCATGTTTTGGGGGGGGGCATCCATCTGATCCGAGTGTCTTGTCTCTGCCCCCGCTGCATGTTGAGGTTCAGATCTACTTTAATCTCCCAGGGTGATCTCTGCAGGAGCTGCCATGGAGCGGGAACATGTTGATGGTGCTCATGTTTGATCATTTTTAACTGCCAACAAGATGCAGTTGGGGGAGACCCAGAAGCAGGGTAAAACGAAGAGTGAAGTGTAACTTTCATTACAAGAACAGACACAGAAATAAAAAAGTAAAACGAGGATGTTTAGGTTTGAACTTGACAGACGGTTTTATCTAAAGCGACTTACAAGTGAGATGCAAAGTGAGCAAAACCAAAGTCAGAGAAAACATGTTTGCAGATAAATGTTTTAAAGAAAAGGCTTTACAAGGATAAGGAACAACAGTAACTTTTAATTTTTAACAGCAAATTCAAGAATAGTTTGGAGGCTTCATCATCTTTAAAAAATCCAGTATGAAGAATAGAAACAAAGAAAACAAAGGAAAGTAATGACAAAAGCGATGTACTAACAATAAATTTTATCCCGGACAGGAAGTTATTGTATCTTTCAAAATATGAGGCACTCTTAAAAAGTTTTTTTTTTAAACATAATGGGCCTTAACATCCAGAGCACCTTATATATGGATTAATTTTTGTTGTGCTTACTGATGTTGAAGTAATATTTAGAGGTAGCCTATATGGTGCTCTGTCAAACTGCTTGGTAGTGTGTTATTGTGAATCTACTAAAACTGCTACTGGTGGTGGAGTCAAACTGTTGTTTTTTTAATGTGTTACTAACAAGGTTGGAAGTTAGCATAGTCACAGTAACATTTGTTCTTTAGTCTTATCAGTTTTTTTTTATGGGTTACAAGCAAGGTCAGCAGTTGCAAGTATTGTGAATATGCTAAACTCTAATGTGGCTAACATGTAGCAGTGTAGGACTGTGTGTGTGTTTTTTTTTACATGTTACCTACGAGGTTTGGAGTTAGCATAGTCACAGAAACATTTGTTTTAACACTATCAGTCTCTTTTTATGGGTTACAAGCAAGGTCGGAAGCTACAGGTGTCATGTTATATGCTAACACTTCTAATGTGGCTAAAGTTTAGCCGTGTAGGACTGTTTTTTGGTTTTTTTTTACGGGTTGCAAACAAGGTTGGGAATAACACATATTATGACAATACTAACGCTTCTAACACGATTAACATACAGCGGAGTCAGACTGTTTTTTTTAACGTTTTATTAAAAAGGGTTGGAAGTTAGCATAATCACAGTTTTTTTTACATGTTCCAAACAAGGTTGTGAATTACAAAAATATCCTAACTCAACTCATTTATTCTGGCTATCATAAAGCATGTCACAAGTTCTAGAGTTACTGTGAACGCAGTTCATAAAGCCTGACTGATGTTTCTGATTTTTGTCTCGCCTAATACTAGTTCGATGCACCTTATGCTTGATACACATTTGAAAATAGACCATTCATTGATGGTGCACTTCATAATCTGGTGTGCTTTATAGTCCAAAAAATACAGTACTTTAAATTGGGAAGATAGATTATTAAACGGTACCAATAAAAATAATTTGTATCTTAAAAATAATTATTTTACTTTTTTTTTTGTTCTTTCCTATATTGCAATTCCAAAATGATTTGGATGCTCCTCCCTTTGGATTCAGAGAACAGAGCTTGACACTTGTGGCGCTTTTAGCCATGAATTGCACGACATTGCAGCTCATCCCCTTGATGTTTTGTTGGACAGCGCTCTGTGCGCGGAAATACTGAAGCCTGCAAGATTTCTAGTGATCGCTCTTGGTGTTTTAGACTGAAAAACCCACTATAGTCGCTCTGCTTATGATGGAGCCAAAAGTGAATGGTTCTTAAGTAGTTTTCACTCTAGCACTTTTATTCCCAATGATGACAATGATATTTTTTCAATGTTTGAGCTTGAGGAGATTTATGTCACTTTCTTGTTGTTCTTGTGATGCAATATTTTAAAGCAGTAAACAAAGTCCTCTGATAATTTGTTTTTGCTCCTCTTGGGCTCTTGCTTCTCGCTGAACTTGATGTGAGGCCAAGTCAAAGAAAAGGGCCCCTGCATTAGCAGGTGTAATTGGAGCGTCTGAGTGCTGCAGCACCTCAGATGAAAGGTAATCACAAGGTGTGTGGCCTGTTAGAAGAGGTGTTAAGAGAAGGCTCAGATCTCGCATCTTACTGCTCCTGTTATTGCGCATCCGTCCTCAGACTCAAAGCACTCAAAAAGGAGGGCGAGTCCACCATCTTCATCACTGAAACTGCAAAGTCCATGTGCTGAATCCAAGTTTTTCACTTGTCAACATTCAACCAGTACAACTTTGCAAATCCCGTCTTGATTTTCATAAACTACATTTGAAAAGCTGTGGCGTTTTTTTTTTTTAACTTCTCAGAAGAAAAAAAAATAACTACATTAACAACATATTTACTCATATTTTTCGGACAATAGGTCAATAGTAAAAGTCACAGAAGCAAAGGAATTCATAATAAAGGAGAAAAAAAATCATATTTAAGACGCACTGGAGAATAAGTCACACTTTTGGGAGGAAAGTCTGGTAGATCTGAACAACCACCTAGGCTAACAAAATACTGCTTTCACACCTGAGGGATTCTCGCATCAATTTTGTAACCTCCTTACGCCATATTTGCAGCTCATTGTTCCTCCAAAAATGTGCTCATAAACTAGATGCTCCCGACATTTGTGGGAGGAGCTTCTTTTCTGTGTTTAGCTTCATCCTTACATAGAAGCATTGACTGTATGTCTAATTTACAATGCCCAGAAGACATGGATGATGTTAAGAGGTTTATTTATTTTGAAGAGCTCTACAGAAGCATTGGTAAACACGCGTCCATGTCTTAATGAGACCATTCAAATTCACCATCTACTGCAGCAGCGGCATCTGAATGATGGCGCACTCAGCAGTACTTCCTTGTCTCTGTGACCCAGTTTGACCACTTGCTGTATGTATTAGTCAGAGGAGGGAAAAATCAAAGCCAGAATAATATTGTCGCAATTCAAAGAAGTAAAATATCTTAAAGTTTAGATTATTTTTGGACTTCTTCATCTGTGTTGCTGTCTGATACACAAACCTACAGTGCCCTCTAGAGGTTGTTAGTGGGAAAATAAACATGAGCCAATTTTTTTTTTTTTTTTTTATAATTTAAAAGTCACACTTGAGTGAGTATAAGTCAAACTATGCCCAAAAAGATGTGACATATTTTAAGAAAATATGACACTTTTTTTTTTGAAAATAAACTTTATCAATCTTTGAAATAGGAAAAAAAAGAAATCTTACAACATCTTGTAAATACTATATAGCCTGTAAATCATATTTTTGTTAGCTTAATCTACTGTAAATATTTAAACATACAAAATATGTTATGTGATATGATAATATTCTTTTAATACTAAATTAAATACTTTTCATTGTAATACTGCATTTTGACATTAGGGATTTACAGTGTCAATGCAAAATTGCTGACAATATTTACCTGTTTGTTTTGTTTGTTTTTTTACTTTGTCTTATCAGAATATTTTATTGTTAAAAAAAAATATTAACCATTTTCGTACATGGTTTGTGTTTTTGCATATATAAAGAAAACGCCCAACTACTCTCAAAAGAATGTATTAAACACATATGTTGGCAGAGACTTTGATGATAAAAACTTATAGAACATAATTGTTTTATATTTCTCTCATTTCTCTCATGGTGCACCTGTGCTCCTGTGGTTCTGCTTGATTGGACCCAGCTGTCGGCATTCATCTCATCAACCACAGACCACTATTTAGGACGAGCCTTCTCAAGCACTCATTTTCAGTTTGTTACCTTCTCTGGTGAACTACCTTGGTTTTGTGCCTCTGTTAATGAAGTTTTGTCTCAAGCCTTCGTTCATCTTTGCCTTCAGGATCATCTTCACATGTGCCGACCTGGGTCCTACACTCCATTGCTGTCGCTTGGTTCCATCCTGGAACTCTACCACGCCGCCATCAACTTCACTCACCGACTGAATCCCTTTTGAAATTGTGATAATTAGCAGCTGCATTGATTAAAACGACCAACTTGGTCAACTTTTTTTTTTTTTTTACCAATGAGGTAAAAAAAAAGGTCTTACTATGAGTTTTAGGAAAAAAAAAACATTTTTGACAAGAGATTTTTGACACAATCTCTTTATTTGCAATTAAATGGCTTTCTTAATATGGTTATGTTTTAATAAATCATATGTTTTTTGATGGGAACAATAGTCTTTTTACTTTCTTACCATGCAGTTTTTGCAGATCACACATCAGGACTTAAAACATAGTAATGTCTGGTCCTCATTATTTAATATATTGTGTAATATGGTTGGATTAGCATGATAAAAATTCAAGGCAGCTACAAACTGAGTGTTAATGGAGTGTTTAAATTGGAAAAGCAAACTTATATAAATCTAGTCTGATTTTGATCATAGATGTGAACTTTTCAGTGAAGTACTTTTGCCATCATTTAATTCTTTAGAGCAGATTAATATGATGTGCAGTCTGTTTCAGTGTGCTTTAGCTAAATGATTCGGTTAGCAAGGATTTGCATAAAAACTATGGATATTTTTGGGGAAAATGACAAAAATAAATCCTTTATCCTTAACCTATTAGCCTCTGAGCTTTAATTTATTTTCAATTACAAAAAAAAAATCTTCAATGTTTTTCCATTCAAGGTGATGCTAAAGTAAGTGGAGTTATAGATTAAATGGTCAGACATGAAGGGGTTAAAACCCTATCAGTTTTAAGGTAAACATTAAGTTTAAGACATTTTTAGAGATCTCATTAAAAAATATTTTTTGGAAATATCTGGTTTCAAGCTCTCCGCTCATGACTAATAGCTATTTTATTGCTAATGCTTCTTTTTTCCTCTCATCCTCGCCCCTTCATCCTGATTCTGAGAAGGAAAAAGGTAATCAGAGAATCTATCATGTGTCAGCCTCTGTCCCGCCTCCGGGACACACAAGTCCCCGTGTTTCAGAGTCGCATCAAACGGCACCGTGTGGCACAGCCCGCTGTGAAAACAAACGCAAAGGGCAGGAGCTCAGCTCCCACTGAGGGCAGTGGAGATAGGACAATGATCAGTAATTAATTACACACCGGGGTCAACGCTCATCCTTTCACTGGTGACACGGGCGTTTGAGGAGATGACTCGCATCCCGCCGAAGACTTCACACTGAAGGAAAACTGTATAAAAGAGACACTGAAGCTTCACGCAGTTTTATTTTTTTTTCCCTCAAAGTCTCAGCAAGTGATGCAAACGCATGAGCTGCTCTGAGAAAAAGGGACATATTTATGCACGAGCACTCTTTATTAATAGACCTGCATGTATCTAATCATGCAGATGCTGTGTGTGGCACACAAATACCTAACAGGCAGGGAAAATAAATGCACTTTAAATTCAAAGCAAGGAAGAAAGATTTAAATGGCAGAAGCAACAAAAGACTGCTTTGGTCTCCAGTAGGAGCATTTGTTTGTGCAGGAATAATGGAGGCGTAGATGATCTAAAACCAAAACAATGTAGGATCTGAAAATTTTAGGCTTTTAGGAAGCACAAATGACATTTAGGTTCAAAAATCAGTTTGTAGGTATTGACTCACATACTGAAGGGTCCTTCAGGGTTGTACTTATGTTATCCTAAGCTTAGAAAAAGACACAAAGAATCTTTCATCAACATGAAGTGATTAGTTTTTCTGGATTAAGTCTGATGGAATCCTCAAGATTCTTTATTTCTTTGAAAACATGAGATTTATGAGCGACTTTTAGACAATTTTCTATTACTTTCCCCGAAAGTGTTCACCTACATTTGGGTCTTAAACCTTAAATGCTGTTTGATTTAGATTGGATACATCACAATACTGCACTGAAATGTACTGTACTTTAAAGGATTTAAAGAAGAATTTCTGTTTTTTTTTTTTTTTTTTTTTTTACTAATCTTTCTAAAAACAGCTAAGTCCAACTGATCGTCATTTGATCTACTGAAAAAGCTTTCTGAGTGTTTCTTAAATTAGGATCATGACGTTTTTAGCCATAATAAATGTTTTCTAGGACATAGTTTCTGGAGTGCGGCAGGAGTACATCATAAATTTGGCTCTGGTTTGTGGGGGAGACTTTTGGGAGGGAGTAAACCCACCTCCACTTACCATAATTCCTTTCTTTATATGCTCTTAAGATTAATTTCCTTCATAAATGTGCTCCATCATCATAAAAACGAGACAAGAACACGTTAAAAACACAATTTTCATAGGAGTGGGTCCTCAGAGTGTCCATTTCCCTCAGTTGCGTGTGTCTCTGTAGTCTCTGTAGCAGCAGATTCCCGCCACCGTTGTTCTTCAATGGTCGCAGGAATCTGGAACAATTACACTCAGTGACATTGTTTTTTTTTTTTTAACTTTGGTATTTAAAACTTTTTTTTCTTCATTTTGGGAAACTGAGACGATGAAGGAAGCAAATTTGCCAAATATTCTTTATTGATTTGATTTTTCACATAAATGTGCAGACCTCTAAATCCTAAATAGTAGGGCTGGGTTGATAAAATCAATTTTTCAATCTGACGCGATCTAAGCTTACTAGATCAATAATCGATCCCTTAAGTAGAGATCGATCTAACGCATAACGCTAAAGTCTACTGGTTTGATACTAGCGCATAATGGGATTTCCTACAGGACGGCCAATGCTAACGCTCAGTCAACCTAAACATACATTGCTGACTAAATGAACATCTTTATAAACTCACAAGCAGGAATTTTCCAAACTCTTAAGAAAATATCTTTGATCAAAAGCACTGTTTTTTGCTCATACTTTCTTCTTCTTCTGGAATAAGGTGTAATGCTGTAGTACGATCGCCACCTAGTGGCCAAACTGAAACGCCCTTCAGTTTGCATTTTCAGAAAGTTGTTCAGTTGAGCTGTGTATCCTTAGAGTCAACATAACCAGACCACTGTGGAGAGAAAATAGACTCACCCCAATTGCTTAATTTTTGATTTGTGCATATTTTGGATTTGTATGTGTAATTGTTCATTTGTGCATAACTTTGAATTTTTGTGTAACTTTGAATTTCTGTGTGCATAATTCTTGATTTGTGAGTTACTTTAGATGTGTGTTTGTGTAAACGGCAGAACAATTGTTGGATCTTCTCTGTTTGAGAATCCATGTAAAACTGTGTGGTTCTGACAGTTACATCACAATTTCACTAACACATCTTACAGTATATGAATTGTATCAGATTAATATGAATATCTTTAAAACTTTTATAAATTATTAATGTATTTCTAAACAAATGTGTCTAAATGTATGAATTTAAAATCAAATTTAATTGAATTGAGTAGAAAAAAAAATCAGAATCAAATTGATTCCGGAAATTATTTGCAGTACCCAGCCCTAATAAATAATCTCAAATTCACTGGTTTATTTGCTGATTGACATGTGGAGGAGAATTTAGGACGACATGTTAAAAGAACAGAATTTACGTTAATTTATTATTTTGCCCCTTTTAAATTCAACCCTGTAATCGGTAGATGAAAAAAAAAAACTCAGGTTGTGTGAGGAGGTAAGTATTACAGATTTCTGGCATGGAGTGTTTTTACTTTTCCAAAGCAGGGAGAAAAGACATCAGCACTTATCTTAGAGAAGCAATTGTTGGTGGACATCAATCTGGAGAGGGCAATAAAACCGCCTCCAGACAGTTTGGAGTACGTCATTCTACAGTCACAAAGATTGACAATCTTCTCAGAAGTGGACTTCTCTGGCAACTTAACCACAAGCCACAAACATGCAATGCTCCGGGAAATTGAAAAAAAAAAAAAAAACAATTACATATAAAACTCAACAGACGAGCAGCATTCTTGAAGCTCAATGGTGATCTTCTCTGTGAAAGACGCACGGATTGGGTTTGTTTAGTTAACAAGTCACTCTGAGCTACAAAAACAAGAATACAAGATGTTTATAGCAATATAAGAGATATACATTAAAAGGCAGGGATAGATCTTTTTCTTATAAATCTGAATGAAACATTTTTGGAAATATAAAGTAGAACAATTCGGAAAAACTGGACAAACTCAAACGAGGCAGCAGTTCTAGGAAAAGACCCCATGGAGCAGATCATGATGGCTGAGAGGATTGGGACCAAGTCCAACTGGGTCAGGAAGGCTTTACAGGCTGAACATTATGAAATAACAAGTTCACAACAAACTAAGTACAAGTCAGTTTCAGTTTTTGTCGTTCAGAGCTGTGATCAGGTTTCCCTCCTTTGTTCTAAACTGTCATGGTGGTGCTTCTCTGCTGGTGTGCTTCTTTTGATATCTGACAGTCTGACAGGCTCTGAGATCTGCTATGATCCACACCTTCAGGAAGATATTACAAAAACAAGCCAAGAAAAGAGAGCTGGAAGTGACAGGACTGGTCATCATCGCCCATCAAAATATTTTGAGTTGGTGGCACACGCTAAAAGACAAATGATGACAGAAGCTTTCACGTTTCAGTTCCTCGACCGCTTTGTGTCCACGTCTGAAAGGAGCAGCTCTGAATCCCGTCGTGCATATCCGAGCTGTGTGCAGCCTCTTCCATCTTTGGCATTAACTTTCAAAAGTGCAGTTGATTACACTTGTATGCAGTTATATAATCAGATGAGCACACTGCGCCGCATAAGAAGGGGGATTTCTGGAGCAACTTGAAGTGGTGAGGTTCACGGATGAATATTCAAGCAGGCACTTGAAAGAGATTTTGAAGGAATGGTTATAAAAGCAGCTCCAGTTGTTTATGACACTGCTAAATATGTGCTCTATCATTTGCAGATGTTTGCCCTCAAACAGCTATGTAAATATTTAAACATTTTCACGGCACCCTGTGATCGGGCCATCTCCATGGGTCCTCAGAAAGGCTTAGTCTGCTTTACAATAGCGTTTTAACAGCAGTGTCTTTGTAAATTAGCAGGGAGAGAATGTGTAATGCTGCAGTTTACTAAAGTATGTCATAAATTACACCACAGTACCCTCCAGTCTCCTGCTTTTCTTGGGATTATAAAATTATTTTCATTTACAAAGTAACAGAGATAACTTTCCTCAAAAATCTGATTTTTCTAGACCTTCTTCTTCCTTTCCTACAAACTCTTAATGGTAGCCTTGACCTAAAAATGTGGCCACAATGGAATAAAATAATGAGTAACACTAGAACTATTTGTTACAGCTAGTTAATATATAATTAATAAAATGTTGGCTAATGAGTTATGAATGACTTTTTCCTCATACTAACAGTTAATAAAGTAATGAAAACCTTTAAAAAATAACTTATCAGTGATATATAAGCTTTAACTAAATACTTAACAAGTTAGTAAGTAATTTATTAACAGCTTGTTCATGATCTATTATTAATTAAAGTCCCATTTTTAAATTCTCAATTATTTTGGGGTCTTGTTCACGAATGAGGAATATGGTGGGAAACACAGATCACATAAATGCAAAAGACACAAGACAACAACAAAAGCCACAGCTTGAAAGCAAATGAAACTTAATAAAAGATATGCAAGTTGTTCATTTCCATTGTGAATCATTTCTGTTGTATTTGTTGTGGTTTTTGTCAGTGTGCTTCGGCTTTTGTCGTTGTGTTGTCTACTTTTGTCGTCATGTTTTCTGGTTTTGTCGTCGTGCCTTGGTTTTTGTCGTCGTGTTGTGTCTTTTGCATTTATGTGAGCTGTGTCAGCCACCATTGAGGGAAGATCGGATCATGAGATCGACGCGCAGATAGGAGCAATATCCACTATTGATGTCGCTGTATGGGTTCATTGTGGTGAGGAGTGAGCCGAGCCAGAAAGTGAAGCAGCTACGTTGGCTCTAGCAGTTCGTGACCCTGAAATGGATTCATTCATTTAATTTAAAAATTCCTGGTGTGTTGAGACAAAAGTACAAACATGAGGAGTAGATTTTGAATTGACGGGCAATATTGATATTCTCAAGTCAAGAATGGTATCTCCAAGGTGGAGGTGAAAAGAGAGAAGATAGTACCTTCAACTCAAAGAGAAAGACTTAGTCAATACCCATCTGGGTCACAAATCTACTCCTTATGGTTTGGTACTTTTGGTCTCAACACGTTCCAGGTTTTAAATTAAATTGAATGAATCCATTCGGTGCTTATTGCGGTACTTCAGTAATAAAAAATAATGCCTTTATCTTCCTAAATCCAAAAGCAGAACGGCTTCTAAACAAGCGCAGACTCCTCCTCTAGTGCAGCTGTGCGCACGTAATATAAAGCATAATATAAAACTCCGTCTTAAATAAACTTAAACGTCCTTGAAATTTTAGCCTGACATTTTATTAAATTAAATCAGGAATGTGGCATTTATTTGCAGTTGTTTTTGGGCAAAAGCAATATTTTATTTCAATAAAATAAGGCGGAAGATAAATGTCAATCACACGGCTGCAAAGCGCAGCAGATGATGACGACCCGCTGTGGTGGTGGGCGGAGCCGAGCCGAGCTTTCTGGATCATCAGATTCTTTGGAGCATGCGAAGCCGAATAATTACACTTAGCTATTGTAGAGGAACTGAACTTTTATTACTTTAACTTGCAGACAAACTCGAGAACAACTCTCCGCACACTAACGTGCGCCCCTCCCCTTTCCTTTCTCTCTCCTTTTTCTTTCTCTCCGCAGCACGCGCTCTCTCTCTGCGGCACGCTCTCTCTCTCTCGCTCCTCTCAGAGCGCGCTGCTCCTCACATGCACACGCCCCCCCCAGCTTCGTAACAAGCTGAGATGCAGAAGTTGGAGCACACACTCATCTCACAACAACAAGAAAGTAAATAGATAGGCTGAATCGTAAAAAATCAGAAGGGAGTACTACAAGTGATTGACATGTCCACAGACAAATGAAACTTCAATGAAATTTGGAACCGAAATCCGGCACCGTTTGCAGCCGCATCTTTCGGTTTCGGTAGAACCGCGCAAATCATAACGGTTCCTACTTGGAACCGAACTTCGGTGCCCAACCCTAGTCACAGATGGGTTTTCTTAAAGTGCTCTGGCACTTCTTAGCTTAATTGATGACTCCAAAATGTTCCTTAGTTGAGAAAATGTTCACGAGTGGGGTTGTTTGTCTCTGTGTGGAGAGGCTCCAGCATCCTTGAAGAGTAAATAGCAGGTATAAAAACATTTGAATTCTGTTCCACTTCACTTTAACATCTGAAAGTGAAGTGGGTTAATGATGTCAAAGGTGGCCATGATGGACCCCACCATAAAAACTAAACATTTGTTTTACAGTATTCACTACAAACTAATGTTTAACCATGTTTGTTACAGTCCTTACTTTTTATTTTAGGAATTTTCTTATATGGCCAAAATATTCAGCGATGTCCTGAAACTGCAAATGTTTGAGGAATTCCACAATTTCTTGTTGGTTTGCTATTATTTTGTTGTCTTTTCTTTTCCTCATTTGAACCAGATTCAAAGCATTCCTTTTTTCCTGGAATCTTGATGTCATCTGTTTGTGATTTCAAATATAGCTAAACCAGAGTGGCCGCATCTGTGTTTGCTTACACAGCTGCATGACCAGTGAAGCAAATATTTCAGACTTTCTTGTCTTAGCATATTTAATAAAGGTCAAACTCGGGAGCATCCACTTCCAGGATCCGTTGAGTCCGTTAATAATATCCTTATCAGCATTGTGCAGCTTCACACATTTTCTGAACACAAGGAGGTTTTGTTTTTTTTTTTAAGACCAGTCTTGTATCTATCTTTCCATGTGCACATCTGTCCACGACAACACCAGCAGTCATAAGGGCTTAGTAAAGTATGAGACTTCAGAAGAACATGTAATACTATTCAAACTAACAGATTTTATTTGAAGTCTTTCAAAAAAGCGGCCACCGTTTGTGGGAGCAGCTACAGATGAAGTGATTTGGGGAAATCGTGGTTGTTAATTTTACAGAAGAGCTGTGGTTCCAACAAATTTGCATGACAAGCTCAACTTTTGATGAGCAGCGTGACGCTGGGGGACCTCTTGTGGCGCCCGCTGTGCAACGCTCTGGGCAGCCAGTTCCTACCAAGAAGCGTATTTAATTTGAAATAAGTGATTGCATTGCAGTTTTGTGAAATATGTCCATGTACATCAGGGTTCTCAAACTCAATTTACCTTTGGGCCACTGAAGTCTTGCTGAGGCTGGGCTATATGGGGTTCCATTTGTGCAAAAATATGTTTTTGTGTCCACTGTCTTTATCTTTGGTCCATTATCTTTATTTACTGAACAAGTTTATTGAACATTTGTTCATGTCCATGTCCTACCAAGTAATAACTTTTGAGCTAACAGCACTAGGACTTTTCTGATGACCAGAGCCAACGACCATAGCAGATGTAAAGTATAAACATAAAGCACGCTGAAACATCAGAAAGCAAATCTATCATCAAAGAAGTGTAGACATGCAGAAGATATTGCTTAGTAGACATTGAACTTTCATATTAAGGCAGGGTCCGCAAAATATTAACTTGAGGGCCGCAAATGGCCCGCGGGCCGCCAGTTTGAGACCCCTGATTTAGATACACCTCAAAAACTACCTCCTCCACGCGCAAAAACTTTTTTCCGATTAATGCAAGTTTTTCAAAATTGTGTTTTTTCCATTAAGCAAATTTATTATTGCAATTCAAATTTGCAGAATTTCATAATTGGTGGAAAGACAGCTACGAACATACAGTATAGACTATAGTATTAAATACTTTATAACTACATACACTAGAACGCATTTTCTTAGGATTTTAAATGAGTCAGTGTGCTGCAAATTTTGCAAAGACCCTAAATTAAGTCTCAGTTGAAAAGGTTTTGCTTTCAATCAAATCTATCCTTCAAACATATAATCAGAGTTTGCTTCAGTATTTTAATAAATTGAAGTATCCCTGTCAGAGACAAATAATTTTTTGAATACATTTGACTTTTGAAAACTGAACTATATTTGCATGTTTCTTCCTTGTCTATTTTGAAGACATTGTAAAAATGTCTAGAAATGACACCCATAGTAGTAAATTGTGATGGACTATGTTGTCCTGGAGTGCACAGTTTTCAAACCTATGCATTGGAAACAGTATTTTTAGGCAACCAATTTCATGTTTTATTTTTTTATGTGATCGTCAATAAGGATTTTTCCTTCTCACTAAGGTTTCATAATTCTCCCAACATCCCTCCAGAAAAATTCCATGCAAATGCATCTTTTGCAGGCACTAACTGAAACCTTAATATTAAACTGCTGTTATGCTTTTACAAACCTTAGCAAGTTTCTCAGAGCAAGCATTTGACAACATAAATGCTTGGGGTGTCAAGGTAACGCTAAAAGCCATAACGTCATGTCACCATAATGTTTCTTCCATGTTGCGCTGTACTGTTTTGCCCTTTCATGGTGCACCAGTTTCGCCTCTGAGACTATGTGTGGAGGCATTTCAGAGACACAACAAAATATTTAGTCACTTACAAATCGCCCGTTTCAGGCAACTTCAAAAAGACATGCCTCAGTGGTGGAAAGATCTGCATGGGGCAAATGCAAGAATAACTAGACGATGGGCATCGCTACAGACTACCACAGGGGTAGTACTCGGTCCAAAGCACATATTAAAAACCTAGATGAAGGAAAAAGCCTGGAGCAAGATTCACCTCTTTGACATCTCGTACCAACCTTCTTCCAACTGTAGATGGTGGTCATATGCCCTAGTATCAGGTCACGACAATCCACTGCACGTTACATATCCTTTGTAAGTAGCATTATATTTTGGAACACATAAAAAGATCGTTTTTTTTCTGAAAACAGTTGAAGAATAACATTTTTTTATTCAAAGAACATTTTGACATAAATTATTCCCTCAACGCAGATCTTCTGTGAGCTTGTGTCCAGTTCACAGATGTGGTCAGGCATCGATCTGACCGTGTGGGAGGTCAGCAGCAGCTCAATGACTCTCGCTCACCTCTTGGCAGCATTGTCAACAAATTTAGGCTCATTTTCCTCCTGGCTCATGCTCTTCTAGCTGTTTTTGCATTCAACAATACAGAAGCACGATCGATGCGAGCTGAGGATGACTGATGAGATGCTCCGGCCATCAGCTGCGGAGGGACTTACTGCCTTATCACAGGAAAAGAAAAAAACTGCAATAAAAAAAAGGAAAGGTTCCGCGCTCGGGTTCTTTAATGACTGACAATGTTCACACCACCCACAGCAGACGTGCTGCCTGCTGCTAGGCAGCTGATTTGAGCCAGCTGTACTGCCAGTGGCGGTTTCAGCAGCAGCCTGGATATTCGATAGTTTCAGATGGATAATTTGCAGCTACTGGCTGCTTAGCATCCTTCTAAGTTCACCCAACTTCTTTCCTTCAATGAAAATCTTCCATCAATAAATAAGTCAGTATGGGCTGAAATGTGACTCAACAGCCCACTTTTTAATTCAAAGCCTATACAGCTGAATGTGCCACTTTAATCAGCAAAAAACAAACACCTTAAAACAAAATCATTCATTTTTTTTCCATTTTTCTAAAGCTATGTTTATCCCGTCCTTGGCAAGTGACCACTAACAATAAAAAGTCTACGTGAACACACATAAATCTGCGTTTTGGGCTTCTGTCTTTAAAACTCTCAGGTTCACGCGTAGTTACGCAAGTTTTTGTGAGTGCTGTCTTTGAGTCCATTTAATTCACGGAAGCACTAACCATTAATAACCACTGATAATTGTGGTTTGTTATCGGCTATGTCACCAAGTCTTTCATATATCGAAATAGAGCTGTGAAAGAAAAAAACCTAGAGAAAGCTTTGTGAGATTTGCACCACTTCGACATTTCGCGCCAAGCCTCCTCTAACTGTTGGACACGCACAAGTAAAGAGTAGAAAAAGAAGAAGCTCCTTGCCTGTTCAGTGTGAACACAATGAGTTAAATGCGCGCTCAAAAACCCATGTTTTCTTGAATGTGTGCCACATTCCCGGTGTGTTCGTATCTTAAGGTATATCACGCATGTCCTGGAGGGAGGGTATTCAAGCCTCTGACAGTCTGCAGAAAGTAGTGTTTGGTGTTTTGTTCACTGCTTTCAAGTCAGGCATAACTATGGGGTCCTGGGAGTCTTGTGACTTACATTACCCCAGCGCCTGACTTTATTTTCACCTCTGTTTGACATTCTGATGAAGGACCCAGCAGCTGACAAGCTCCACCTCAAGAGAAAAAGTTGTTTATGTCATCATATTATCATTTATGTTAACATTTTGTTTTTGTTACTTTGATTTAATCGGCAACTCTGAAACTTTACTAAGCTGTTGAAGGAAAGTTATCTAGTTTAGTACTGAGCAGGGCAGTGAGAGACGGTCATGTGAAGCGAGGGGTTCAACATGCAGCCCTTACTGTTCATAGCAAATTCAATGAATGCAAACAAGGACAGACCAGCAAGAGAAACTTGAGGAACTCATGTTTGGTAAAACTATTAGAGTCAGTCAAATCACAGAAGAAGAATACATATTTCCTTTTCTGCTAAACTTTTAAAAATACTTGTGGCACATAAAGAAAAACTCATAAATCAGTAGATGTATCCACAAGGGGGCTCAAGCCAGGGTCTTATTGTTCCTCACTGTGGCTCATCTGTGCTCCTGCTCTTGGCAGTAGACCTCACCTCTGGCTCATCTTGGCTGTGGAATTCGCCCCAACCTGTCCCCCAGTTCTATCTGGATCAACACTATTCAAATATGTATTTGCAGAGTCAGATAAGTTAATTCTTCTTTAACAGTCCTGGTCCATCGCCTGTCCATCCTGGGAGAGGATCCCTTCTTCCTGTGAATATCCCTGAGGTTACTTCTTTGTTTTCCCATGTAATCAGGATTTTTTTGGGGGGGAGTTTTTCCTTACAGAGAAGGAAGGGTTTAGGGCAGGGATAACCAGTTTAGTTTAGTATGCTTAGTTTAGACTTAGGCCCCCTTGTGCCCACATGGTTAGGGAGTAACGTTAAGGGTCTTGCCTAAGGACTCACACTAGCTCATTGTGCCTCCTAGGAAACAAACTCTGGTTTCCCATGCCATGTCCTGCATGCACTCGCTTATATTACAGTAAAATATATCATCAAATTTGTACTTTGTCCATTAAGTAAATTATTTTGAACAGCCTAACTAGAGACATAGTTTAGAATCCAACAATGACCTAAAAGATGTCGTATTCTGCATTCTACCATTCAAGCCAATACATTATGCATTTATTCCTAGTAAATAAACAAGAAGCAGAATAATAGAAATATATGATTATAATATTTTTGCTGGAAAATAAAAATATGTAATTTTGATTTTATTCCACAGTTTAAGAGGCAGCATACAAATACAAAAATAAGAGCATGTGTGCTTCGCTTCATCACTCCTAAATGACTCAGAATGACTAATTCCTGAATCAAAGTTACCTGGTCGCATTTAACCACGCAGAATTTTTCTTTGCTGCACAAAAGAGGTCAAACAGTGCATTGCCCCAAAGATGTGGGAGGCAGTGTGTATTTTATAGAGAATGTTGAATCATTTTTCACTAGATCACAGAGCAGCTTTTGTAGAGTATCGTCAGTTCTCTTCAGCATTCACTATCAACATTTCTGTGCTGAGTTTAAAAGATTTTTTTTTTAAATAAACCTTAATTACGTCTGCAATTTATTTTTTTATGAAAGATAAAATGTGCATTCTCTATGAAATCAGTGACTTCACCGAGGACACTATGAGGTTAAAGGTCATGCTCAAAGGCCTTAAATCAAGGATTATAACAAGGCTGCTTAAAGTGCAATGCATGATATTAAAGTGCTATTTTAGACAAAGCAATTTATAGTACGAGTAAATGGGTTTAAAAATCTAAGGATTGCAGAAAAAAAAAACTCAAATAAAATATAAACTATCATCCATCAAAACTTTTTGCAATATTAAACAGAGCTAAACATATTCTAGATAATAAATCATTTCATGTGCTCCAATATTCTCTGCTTTTACCCTCATCACCATACTGTGCAGAGTTTAAGCAAATATTCTAAATCTACATTGTGGCCATTAAATGCTCATAAAAAAGCGATAAGGATCATTCATAATGTAGGAAATCGTGACCACAACTCCTCTTATTTGAATCCAGAGAACTCCAGGATTGAAATTGAAATTCAGCTCAACTGATGTTTGAGTGAAAATCAATCAGGTACCAGGCCATGTTTAGAAAAGAAAAGAAAAGGACTTTCTGGTTTTAAAGCTGACAACCTGGGTTACAGTGTTCCTGAAAGTGAACTATTAGTGGGATCACTGGATTTCAGACAATGTTAAAATATGAAAAGACACAATTTGCATTTCACATCCATGATTCTCAAGAAATATTAAAAGGAAACATTTGCATGAAGGTATTTTGTGACATGAAAAGCAACAATCCATTATTTTTGTAAAATATGTAATTGATTTAAGCTCCTGAAAGGGTCACAATTCATAGCCTTCTTTGTTGTTGGGTTTTTTTTTGGCTTTTCATTTTCATCATTTAATTTGATTTATTGCTTGGAGGGGATATTACTTGAGGTCAAGTGTAACAAGAGATATCAACAGATATGAGAAATTCTGAGAGTCCTCCATTACTCCAGCCACAAGAGGAAAAATAGAAAAAAGGAGAACCCTTAACATCAGAATAACTCACGGAAATAGTCTTTCTAAAAAATAATTGACCGCTCAGGTTGGGAGCAGGTTGGCCATTGTCCCATTCCAGAGGACGTGAGCTGCTAGCTCGACAACACGCCTCACCGGACGGGTGACAGGGAGGACGCACCTGCAGCTTGGAGCAAAGGAAGGGGAGAGTCAACTGGAGAGGCAGAGGAGGGTGATCACGATCCACCCCTCTTTGAGCTTTCTTTGCCCTTCCTCACATTGAGCTCCTAAAGAGCAATGTTTTTAGCTGCTATGGGAGGAGTGCATGTTTTTATCCCAGGACCTAGTTTATATTTTGTGCATGCTCTTTTATTGTTTTTTACAACAGTTTTTGTTCATCTTCCCTTTCTTAATCATTGTTTTTTTCTCAGGCACCTGCTGGTTTTTCTTTCATGGACTCAAACTCCTCCAAATGGACAGCCATGGATTGTAATGGAGGAAGGACTTTTGGGATTCCACCTCTGGACCAAATAAATTGTTTTATTCTCTCTCCTGAACAAGCCTGGTTTGTTGTTTGCCCTGCGCATGGCTGGTCTGAACCCCGGTGGTGAAGGGGGCAGCCGATTAATTGCCCACCTTGGCCCCACCACCCTTGTGACACCTGGACATATTTCAAGTGTGCCCAAAGCTGCATTTTGTTGCTGGTCGTACATATTTAAAGTGAAAGTCTCATTACCTGTCGTGCTCCTAGGTGTGTGAAATGTGCTCTGCATTTGATCCGTCCCCTAAGGGAGCCGTGAGCTTCCCAAATGGTCACTCTCAGGAGCCATGTGGTGGTTTAACCCTAACCCTAATGGTTTTATCCTTACCTCAACCCTTCCTCTGGATCTGTGAGGCCAAGAAAAAAGTTCTGCATTAGCCGTATATATTTAAAAAATTAAGTGTAAATAGTCACTCTCGTGTTAGATAATTCTGTGCATGTCAAAATGATTTACTCCCATTGAAACTGTGACGGATGTAAGCATTAGTTATGGGATACATTTTTTTGGGGTCCATGTACAGAGTTCAATTCTAATCCCATCTTTGATTAGAATAAAGACATTTTGCAAATTTGCATGCAGCTGTGTTCAATTTCTATCCATCAAGGGAATAGATTTTCAATTTAAAAAGATATGAAGGGGTGTGTCTGTGGGGTGGGAGGGGGGCATGTCCCACAGTAGGCCAACTGGTGGCATGTTAAAGACCCACTTAAATTGTGCTTGTGGTGTTTTTTTTACATGTTAACATGTAGCATTTTTCTCATGAAGGAGTGAGGCAAATAAGTATTCAAACACTGTGATTCTGCAAGTTCTCCCACTTAGAATTCATGGAGTGGTCTGAGATATTCATCTTGGATGCATGTCCACTTTAAAAACACAATAAAAAAATCTAGAAATTGCATTGTATGATATATATATATATATATATTTGTATACTACAACTGAAAAATATGTATCTCAGAATTCTGATCCTCAAGGATCTGTTAATCTGCCTTTAAATAGTCCTCCTCCACTCCACTTATCCTAAATTAGAAACACCTGTTTGAGGTCGTTAGCTGCATGAGGACACCTGTCCGCCCCTTACAATCAGTAAGACTCCATCTACTAACATTGACATTGATTGGTAAACGGTCAATTAGCTGCACTCAAAGAGTGTCTTTACTAGGTGTCTCCGGTGAAATCTCACTGTAACTCCTGCTCATTCCTCATCTTCAGAGTTCATGTTCAATACAACAATTCTGAGAAACCGCAAGCATAACCATACACAATGAATCTGCCCTGCTGTGCAAACACTGACAGCAATGTATACTGAACTGATAAAGTCTGATTCTATAACCCTCGCAAAGTTGGTCAACAATGTGAAGTAAGGAGAACATTTAATCATGTGGTGAGCAATGACACCAAAAGCAAGGGTGGACTGACAACCCTACGGTAAAAACATGTAGCGTATGCTGTAGAATTGAGCAGGCACAGGTGAATCACATTAAACTGGTATCAAATGAGAGCCAGGAAGAAGATTAAATAAAGCTCTAACAGTTGAGTAACAATTTACATTCACGGTTGTGTGTTTTTTAAAGGTATGGGAATTCTGCACAGATTTCTGTCTGCCTCTGAATCTCTCCTGTGACTCATGCTATATTAAAAAGGGTCAGTTGAGGAAGAGTGTGTGAAAACGAGGTGGTAGTAGGGATTGTTTTTTTTAGAAACATAGATGCAACCAACGACAAGAAAGACAACAGCTTCTCTTCCTGAGCTCCAGCTGCCACTCATGTATTAAAGATCAGAAAATGTGTCACCTAGAATTGTCATTACTACAGCCCGAATGTGAGTGAGAAAAATAGCACACACAAAGCTGAGTCATAACTCACTTCTTGGTCTGTTCATACCTTTCTATTCCCACTCCACTGTTCATCAATTGTATTGTTACGGAAAGGTGTAACATGTCTGTTATAAAGAAGTACAGCTTGTGAGGTAGTAATATAGTGTGAGCTGGATTTGAGAAACACTCCATTCAGGAAAGCTGTCACACCAGCATGTGAAAATGTGTCAAAGAACTCTGATTCAATGCTGCAACATCTCTATTTGGTCAGCGGGAAGTAGTGAAAGTTTATCAAAGAAACTTGATAGATAGTATATTTTTTTAATAGTTTATCACAACTCATGTCAGACCTAGGTCTATCTGCCATCATACAACAGATTATTTTCTTTGGAAGTCCTTCTCTCATCCGTTTATATTTGACCCAAATATATATACATACATTTTGTTACTTGTCCTATCCAGCCTCTGAGCGAACATAAAAGCTGAACAATAGGGGCCTTTGAATCTTTTTACACACAAGGTGTATACTTGTATAAACTTCTTTTGTATTTGAGATTAAACATTTTTTTAATTAATTAATAATTCTTTGGACTGGATGGCAGAGCCAAGAGCGGTTTTATAGTCAATCAAAAGATGATCAGGGTGGATCTTAAAACAGTTAATTCTCCACTGACATCAACAAAACACTTTCCCTTTCTGAAGTCATGTGATATTCTTTCTTTTGGACCCATCTGTAAACATCCACAAAAGCATGCCTAAATACATTGATCTACAGCCATGAGATGAGTAAATATTTGCTCCGAAGAGCAGACGAACAAGAGTAGTTAATGATGTGGACAGTGAAAGCAGAAGCCGGTAGACGGCAAGAGAGTTTTGTGGTTTGTCGAGGCTAAGTGGCTATCACATTAAATCCATCAACTATTCATTCATTTTTTATGCCTGCTGCGTTCTGTTCAGGCTTACAGGGATTTGCGGCTGTCTACTCCAGCTGTTACTAGGTTAGAGGCAGAGCGAACCAACACATCGACGGGCAGCTTATAGCCATGGACCATGAAATTCAAAAGTAGCTTTATCTTACAAGCACTGCATTTGGTGTCAAGTCACTGATTAGTGGACACGAAGAAATATAGTAAAAGTAGCTGCATGACATTTATTTTATAAATACAGTTTCAGGTTATGAGAGATCACTGGAACAATTCATTCAATTCGTGGACCAATGAACATCCATTTATTATTTTAACCTTAAACCACTCATACAATTTGATTCAACTTCCAAACAATACATTTGTTGACCCACTTAAATCATATTTTCTCATTCAAATTGCAGTATACAAAAGCATTAGGATAGCTTTAAAATATTTAAAGCTAGTCATTCTAATTTCTCACTCTTGTCTCAGTGAATAAGTATCCAGCCTCTCTGTTTAGCTTAGCTGTTGTCATCACTGTTCTGGATCCCTGTGGGAAGGAATCTGTTTGCTCTGTCCTCATTCATGAACAAAACCCAGTGTTAGGAGGCCATTGATATGCTGCATAGAGTTTTGTAAGATCAGATAAACACATAAGCCGCTGTTGAAGTCAAGTTTTTCTTTCAATTGTATCTTAACACATGTTTTGGGGTGTTTTCTTTCATCTCCTCTCTGACCTCCGCACACACAGCCATCTGGGTCCACTCAACACTTTCCTCTAGTCCCTCGTCTCCACTGTTTCTATTTTTATATAGTCAGTATGGATGGTTCATTCATTCATTTTGTGTGGGGGTGCGTGTGTGTGTGTGTGTGATTTAAAGTCCCACTCCAATCACCTTTTGTTCTATTAAAAAATAATTCACAGTTGTCTTTTATTTATGATTCATTATGATCATGTGGCCTTGATGAAATAGTTTCTGCAGTAGTTTATCAGAAATTCCCCTCTGAGTTGTGGACTGTTGGTGAAGTAAAGTAAGCCTGCCCCCACATCCCACCATCTTTTTTTTTAACTTGTCCTGTCCAACAGCTAAGCCTCTTGTGTTGGACAGATTGTACTGTCAAAAAATGGGGTTATTGAGTATAAACCCCTTTTGTATTTTATGCTGTGTTTGTAACTTCTTTTTCTTTTTTTCCTGTTGGACCAGACTGAAAAGAAGAATAGGAAGGTTGGGGGTTAAGGGCACAAAAGAAAGTAAGGATTGCCACCACAAGACCCAACCCCAAATGAGCAGCCCATCACCTAGTAGTATCCCCCCGCCAGGGGCCCCCAAGGGAAACCTACATCCCATTATCCCTTTGTTTACACTCTGTCCTGCTAGCTTACAGCCCCTCATATTTATGGAAAGAAAATAGACTCACCCTGATTTCTGTGTGTGTAATTGTTGATCTGTGTGTGCATAATTCTTGATTTGTAACTCATACAATACATTTTGTGTACAAGCACAAAAATTATGAAACTCAAAATACACAATTTCTAATTACAACCACTTGAAACTAACTATAGGCACATATCTTTAAAAAAATTCGCATGAATCGCTTGTTACTCACACACAAAAACACACTCTTTCACGTCTCCAAGATTCATCCATAAGTGATGCATTTAAATGCTGCTAGAATGCTGGGTCATAAGAATTTCATTTTCTGTTGCTTTGAACTTAGATTGTGAATATTATCTAGTGAAACTTGACATTTTCCTAAACAGATATGCCCAATAGCTAAAGTAAAAAAAAGTCTAAATATGTGTTTTTAAAATACTTAAAACTAAAGTTTGTCTATTCCTTCACCGCAGAACTCTTCTTCGAGCTGGCAGCGTGAAGTCCTCCTCGATACCCAGAGAGTGGACAGAGTAGCCCTACGTCCCGCTCCACTTTCAGGGTGTTTAGAAGGAGCTTGCGCTGTCCTTTCCCGCTGTTTAAGATTAAGGGGAGGTGGTTCCACCGCAAGGAATCGCTGAGTCAATCAGACCTGCACCAGCTCTCTGGGGCAAGCAGGCAGTGGAAGAGTCCGCTTGTGGGTGCTGATCAGCCGTCTCCGCCTGTGAGTATTTAGAATGATGTCGTACAGCTATCGCTGAGTTTTGCTGCCGCGTTCACCGCGGAGAAGCTCTGCGGTCTGCGAAGAGTCTCAGATTTGTGTATAAATGCAGTTTAGTGTGTGCATACCAAGCAATTTGTGCTTGAGTTTAAAAATGTGTGAGCATAGTTAGTTTCAAGCTGTTGTAATTTTAATTTGTGCATGTATAAACTGTATTTGGTATTTTTTTTATTTGAAATTTTTGTACTTATGCACAAAATGTATTGATTTACAAATCAAGAATTACACACGCACAAATCCAAAGTTACGCACAAAAGAAAAATTAAGCATGTGCAAATCAAGGTGAGTTTTTTTCTCTCCATACACATTCCAATCTAACATTATAGGTGCAACAAAAATTGTGAGCAATATTAGAGCTATCAAGCTGTTCTGTTTTGAACTAGATACCAGCTCAGACGAGGAAAACGAAGATGCAGATGGATCTTCTCATCCACAAGGCCATGTCAGTGCTAAATGAGTTTTCCATTTGCATTTTTTCATCTGCTCCTAATTCTGATTTGGACAAAGAATCCAATCTTAAGCTTAGTTTTCTTTCAATATGTCTATCGTTATCAAAAAAATGACAAGAGAGCACAGTATAAACACAATTTTTATCAGAGTTAGTGAGGTTTAGAACTGAATGAGTACCAAATTATTTTACTATTTGCCTTTTAGTGGATGTTTTTTTGTCTTGCATGCTTTAAATTACTACTTTAAATAGCTGGTTGCGAACTGGCACCTTCAAAATGAATTTTGCAAGAAGGTCCTTCGGGTGCTTTAGGGAACACTAACAATGCTGCCTGACAGGCCATGCACACTCATGCCACCCATACTTACCTCCAATTTTTGCTGAACAATAACACAGTGACATACCAATGACCTAAATTAGACAGCAGGGACACCGCTATTATTTCCTTTTATGTTGACAGACAGAGAGGAGTTATAAATAGGAACCAAAGCACTCGGTAAGCACCTTTTATGGAATTATTTTGCATACGACCCCAAACAAGGTCTGATCACAGAAAAAAGCTGGAAATTTGATGATAAAATGGCAGTCTCAAACAACAGCTCTAGACAAAAGGAACAGAAAGGGCAAAAATAAATGGAGGGATTGATGTCACAACAGGGAGTTACTGACTACATTACCATTCAGTTAGTGACTCTTGTTTTCCTTGGAATAATAAAAAAATGAAAGCGAATCTTCACTGTAAGCCAGTTGGAAGTCTTTGGAAGAAGCTTGGCTGCAGTGAGTTTTCTTGCAGCCCACCCTGACAGTAATTACAACCCTCAGTGCGAATGTGTGTGATTGTGCTTGTTTGTACAGATTGTGTGTGAGTGGGCCTGGCAGCTCAGATAAAACCTGAGGCGAGGCCCCTTGCAGAGTTGTGGGTGCAGAGTTATGTCACTATGAAGACTCTTTGAATAGAAGAAGCTGCTCTGTTTGGATTTCAGGTGAACACTATTACTTTTTTGAGACTTATTCTAACTATATATATATATATTTCCATTGTATTTAAGTTTTTTGTGGGTTTCATTCTCATGTGGTGATATGGTACAGTTCATGCTATTCTTGTCCTGGTCTGACTGGCAGGAGGAAACCCAGGAGCAGACAGGATCACAAAGCAGGTCCAATGGGTTTCATGACAAAAAGCTGCTGCATAGAGTGGTGAAAAAATACACAAGCACAACTCAAGAACCCTCAGAGAAATAACAGAACTAGAAACAGTGCTCGACAACAAATCAACAAAAGGCACCAACACCGAGGTCTAGGAAACAGCTCCTCAAGTACAGACACTAATGACTGAGAGCAGGCAGCTGTGACTGATCCACAGAGAGAACCATAGAAGTGGGCGGGATTCATCCTGGAGGAGACATAGCCCACCTGCAAGGAAATCTCACCAGAAATCATGCAAGAACACAAGACAGAAGGAAAAAAAAGACACTTTTGTAGCATTTACTCTCATACATGTAGCAAATTGGTGGTTATAATATTTATGTAATTATATATTTATAAATACTATATATTATTATATAATATATATTTATGTAATATTCTCTGCACTATGAAGCACATTAATGTTATTTTCTAAAACAACAGTGTGCCTTATAATCTAGAGCGCCTTTTACATAAATTAATTCTGGTTGTGCTCACTGATGTTGAAGGTGAAAGATACATGACCCCTGGTCTAAATGTCAATCTGTTTTCTAACTCATTAGATATGATAACAAAGCTCAGACCGTGTCTTATATACATCTTACTAATAAAGTTGAGATTGTTTAATATGGCCCAGTCATGAACAGAACAAAATATAATGGAGTTAAAAAAAAAAAAAAAAGCACGTTTCAAGCCTATTCCCGATGCAAGTTATGGTTCTTTAAAGAAATGATCGCAATGCACAATTCCGCCACTAGAGGAAGCAAAGAAAATGCAAGACTGATATAAAAAGAGATCAAGAAATAATTGTAATAATGTAATAATTAGTGATTAAACTGAGAAAAGCAAAAACAAAGCCACAGATAACAATTTGACCAAAGCTTATTTTGCTTTTCTGTTACTTTTCCGGCCCCACTTGAGATCAGACGGGCTGAACTAAAATGAGTTTGACACCCCTGTTTCAGCGGTTTCAATTTGTTTTTTATGTTCTGAAAAAAAGGTTGAGAGTTACATGTATTGTGAGTACGCTAACGCTTCTAACATGCTAACATGCAGTGTGTCACAAACAAGTTCTAGGCAATTTTCAAATTCCCTCCCTAATCCCGTACTACTAAGAGACTATAGAGGACAGGACTACCTTGCACCCTGGACTTTAAAGTCAATTCAGACACCATGCTCACTACTCCTTCTTTCTCAATTGCAAATATTACATCACCGATTTCATGGAGTAAAAACCTAATAAAGACAAGCATTTTAAGAAGACTATTTATGTAGTCTGACTGACTGACATCTCTATTTTGTCTCGCCTCGTGCGTCTTTTAGTTTGGTGAGCCTTGTATAAGACTTAAATTTAAACATAGATTTTTCACTGATGGTGTACCCTACAGTGCGGAAAACATGCTTTGTGTGTGGGTGGGGTGGGGGGTGTGGGTGCGGGTGTGTGTAATTAAGAAGAGCTATAAGTCTTTCCAAATATTTAATATGGACAGAGCAATTTATCTCAAGTTTAAAAATGTTATTGTATAGCTTTGTGAGTTTTGTTTTTTAATTTTCTTTTGCTTCACTGCGCAAAAGAGGTAGATCACATGACCTGGGCTTTGTACTGAGCTGATTCAAAGTTAGATTTCTTTTTTTCTTTGTTTCACAATCAACCAACTTTTTAAAAATAATTTGACACAGCAGTTCTCATGAGTCGATGGCTTTTATCTTGTTCAGCTCATAGGAGGTGTAACAATAAATCTCAGTGAATCAGGCGGATTCAATTTTGTGCACAGCTGCTTCCTGACGCTTTTAGCAAGCTTGACATCACACCGATTCCTGCTAGAGCAGACCTCCAGCTCAGTCTGACAACATTGATAACATTAAACCACTGATAAAGAATTCAAAGTTTGCAGAATCAAATGGGGAGAGGGGGGGTTTATTCCTCCACTCGCACATTTCTCATGAATCCAACAATTTGTCATTTATTTTTGTCCTTAGATTCTTGTCATGATGTCTTTCAAATTTGCGTAATTTACGTTTAGCAAAGAATTCTTATTTTCATTTATACCCCAGGTTCTTTTAAATTGTTTTCAATCCTCTAAACTAATATTCCAGTAGTAAGAGTGAAACAGTAGATGAGAAAAGTTTCAAATTTGATTTATTTATTCCTGTAGCATTAAATATATTTATCCATCTTCATGTTTATGTTATATTATTGCAGATTTAAAGAAGAAGAAAATGTAGAAGCTATGAAAAATTATATATATATATATTTGTTATTCATGGTGTAAATAATATAAAGATAATTGTTTTTAGTTGTGTTATTGCCAGTGCTCTGATTTAGGCAGTTTGTTCTCTTTTGCAGTTTTTTTCTCTTTTATTGAAGTCCCATCTGTCACACCCAATGAGACTTTTAGTTTATCAAAGTGTTTACCCAAGAGAGGACCAAGAAAACAATCTTTGTCTTTTATTTTGTCCTTTTTTTCTATTCAACTTCTTTGCTGACAGCATCACGAAAGAAGAATCAGTTCTATAGCTTTAAAAACTGTATGTAAAGAAGATTCATGTACACACCAGCCACTTTAAATGGAAAAGTCTATGTAAATGCACTTCAACCCCATTTTTGGGCTTCTTCTTTCAGAACGGCCAAGGACTATACGTAAAAGATGGGCGTTCACTGATCACGCACTGGAAATTTAACTGGTTGAACTTCTTGATGCTTGATTGAGAAAACCCGGAACTTCGTCCCATAAGGGTTTCGGATTTGTTATTGTCATGTGGATGGCATCCCTACTGTTCTGAACATGATCACAGAAGATAAATCAAAATGAGCCTTTTTCTGCCCGTCGGAATTATATGACACCAAGCCTTCCATAGGAATGAGTTGGGGAAGAAAAAACTTGGAATGAGATTTGCATTATTTGCATCCCTTTGACTCTTCTTCAAGCCTCTACCAATTACAGATGGTGGACAAGCACTGTGAAGTGTAAAAACAACAAAAGAAGAATGGTAAATCTAAATTCTTCCCCCCTCCCTATGGCTTCTACCCTTACATTTAGCCCTCCAAATGGAAAGATATGGAGAAAATGCGTCTGAATTCTGAAATTATTCCCACTCGATGACGTCATCAATATTTGCTGGTCAGCTATGTTAGTGCGGAGCTGCTAGCCATCAGAAACATAACAATATTAGTTTCATAAATTTAAAAAACACTCACATTCACCTGTCGCTATGTACATTTTTAAGACCTTTTTTGGGCTCTACATATTAAACATACGGTGGTCGAGAACCGCCATCGCAGCAAAAAAAGTGATGGTAAACAAAAAAGGAAACTGTGAAAAAAAAAGTTTTAAATTCTGCTAACAAAAAAGCGATTACAGCAAGATAACACACTAGCCCTCTTCTGGTTCCCTGTTAAACGACTCCCATTTTAGCTTTCTTGTTTTCATCTCTTTTTTTTTTGTTGGCAGTTACTTTTTTTATGTTTGCTGCGTTCACTTTTTAGTTTAACAGTTACGTTTTATTTTTGCTGGAATTGCTTTTTTGTTTGCAGATCTTTTTTTATTTTTGCAGTTTCTTTTCATGTCTGCTGTCACTTTTTTTTTTTTTTTTTTTTGCTGTGATGGCGGTTCTCAGCTGCCGTATAAATACGTGTTCAATTACAACCATGAAGAAAGTTAAACCAGGCTGAACTTTGACTAATCAGGGTCTTGGATTTGGAAGTGATGTATGGATCAAGGGGCTTTTCGTTCATGGAAGTGCCAATCATTTGAAAATTATTGAGGGAGGAGATTTTGAAAATTGTGGTTTCTGTCGGAATTCTATGACACAGAGTCTTTCATATATAGGAATAGAGCTGTGAACGAAATAGCCTGGGGCCAGATTTGCAAGATTTGTATCGCTTTATCATTTCAGACCTCTACCAACCGTGGGTACATGCGCTCGGATCAGGTAGCGAAAGACCAGCGTGAATTACGTGGGTTAAATGCTTTTAACGCATTCTTGAACCCTTGTCACAAGCCTGGTGTGTCTCTATACTCAGTTTGTAAGGTTTTCTTTTTTGAACCCTTATTTGAGCAAACATGTAAAATAAATATATCTAATTGTAAAAATAAAAATGAATAAATACAAAAACAAAATATGCAACCTCCCTATTTTTTTGACTATATAAAGAGATTTGTCAAATGTATGAAAGCAAGAATAATCCATGCATCAGACTGCATCCTGACATGCTGAACACACTAGCAGAATAATCTTATTTAAATTGTTCATCCAATTTGTCTTTTTACAAATTCAATTTCCTGGCTTTTGGACTTAAAAAGAATTTAAATTAGTAATCCTAATTCTTCACAGTTGTCTTCACATGAGTTACCTGACATGACAGAAGTGTTCTGATCCTACAACAGTAAAATTCTTCATGACATTCTTTTACTTTTTTTTTCATTTCTTCCCATTTTTGCTGGGAGCTGGAATCATAATTTCCTGATAAAGCTTTGGAAGTTAGCTGCTATAGTCGTGTGTAAGTTGAGTATAATTATAGTTTGGGAGTGAAAACAACTGTGGGAAGGATTTGCATATCTGCCACTCAGAAATAAACCCTTATCATGTCAGGAAATGGCATTAATTATTTCCACAAAAGCCTCCTGGCACCCAAAACAGAAGTAACTCTTTGATATGAGATGCTGTTTTGCATTTTAATATTCATGCTCTGTCAGTTGTTCATGCAAACAAAGTGCCACAACTGCTAAAAATGCTTTGGCATTATATCTTCTCAACTTCTGGCTTTGATGAAAGCTTTGGCTGATTGTAATCACAGTTCTTGTCTTCTTTAACTAACTGTGATTATAAAGAGTTGTAAATGACAGGTTGGGGAAAAAAATATATCAAGTGACCTGAAAAGGTCAAAGCTTTTTGTGGCTGTTCTTTACGAGTCCGACATCACAATTTACTGCTAACCACTCATCCAAAGCATCACTATTCAAAACAAAAGAAAACAACTATCAGGTCAAAACACTGTTGCTCTAGCACATGATATGACAAAGACTGAAAACAAAAAGTGAACAAAAAAAACACAGATAACATGGAGCTTTTGTTCAATATTAAAATTTGAAAACAAAGAACTTCTAGAGAGTTCCGTTTTATTCAGTTGTATGATTTAAAGCATTAAAGTTATTAGATATATATAAATGTTGTTTTTCCGTTTTTATGAGTGTTTTGACAAGTCATTAAAGATCCACTCTAATTAAAAATTGTGTTTTTGATTTATATATATATATATGTTTTTGTGAAATTTTTTCTCATTATGGAAATGAATTTAATTATTGTGAATCTGGAGCAGGTGAAAAAAAGAAGCTGTTTGCAAAAGCCTGTTGGTGTGGCGTATAGAAGCAACAAGCTCTCTGCTCAGCTTCATTCTGCTGCTGCACTTTTAGACAAATAAATCCATGAACGTCTTCGTTTTCCCCATATGAGCTGAAACCTGGCTCAACACCGCTGGATAGCTCCAATATTGCTCGCCATTTTTGTTGCAGCGCAACAAGTGGAGGTATCAGAATGGTGCGAGCAGGGAGATTTTAACGTGTCGTTTGTAGCTTCTACCAACAACTACAAGCTTTTTCAAACAGCATTATTTTTCAATTGCTCCTGATTCAAAATTATTTCAATAAAGAAATACTCAGAAATACAATTTTAAACTTAATTTTCAGAGAAATGCCACAAGAACATACTAAAACATTTATAAGTCATGAGGCCAATCGATGTTGCTTTCTCTGGTAAAATAGGTGTGGATCCATGTCACAAGAAACAAGTCAAATAAAAGCTTCTTTTGCCCTCAATTTTGTTAAACAACTTAAGTTTGGGGAGATTTGTACTATAGTGACTTTAAGAAACACATTAACATGAATGCTTCTCTTCACTGTCTACACTAATCCTAACTCTACCAGCTGCGTTCTTTCCATACAGTTTGTTTTAAAGGTGGAATGGTTTAGAGGGATGTAAGCGAGAGAATTAGAATTTGAGTGTACGCTCGCTTTTTAAATACGTTTATGGCACATAACAATATGTTTTGTGTTAATAACCACCATCATTACTATGGAGTCAGAGTTTTTTGTCTGCAGCACATGAGTGGATGGAAATTAAAATAAATCAATGCAAACTGAAGTATTTAGAAGGATTAAAAACATAATCTCAGTTTTAAATCACACAGCATAGATTTCAGAAATTGTTTCTCTAAAAATATCTTGCTTTAAATAGAAAACCTTAATCTAATCCCAAAGAGTCCAAGACTTTTTCAAACAGCTCTTCGTTCTTAGACAGCTTACTAGCTTTATCACAGATTTTTAATACTACAATGGGGGAGGGGAGACAAGGCCTTTAGCTACCAGGCTACTCTTTTGTTTAACAAACTCCTTATTTCAGTTCAACAGGCAGCCACCATCTTTGTCTTTGAAGCTTGTCATACACCTTTCTTTTTAATAAATCTAACAGTTAACTTTGGCTGGATGACCCTAAATCCTCCCTTCAGTTTGCTCCCATTGGCGCCTCAATGTGCTCTTTTCTGTACCCAATTTTCTCACTGTAAGACGGACTTCAAACACGGTGCCATTTTTTTTTTTTTTTTTTTTTTTTTAAAGTGGCATTGAGCCTTATACATGTGAACCACCTTAAATACAGGTATGGATTCATTCTGGTTGTGCTTACTGATGTCAAAGCGACATTTGACATTAGTACACGTCAAAATAATTGATTAGGAGTTATTGTGAATAAAGTTATGAGTTAGCACAGTCACAGTAATGTTAGCTTTAGCAGTATCAGTCTGTTTTGTTTATGTGTTGCAAACAAGGTTTAGACATACAGGTATTGTGTTGTAGTGTAATGTGTAAGGTTCTGTCGTAACACCAGAGCTTTGTAACAGGTCCACCAATATAGTCAAAAAAAATTAGCATTTCATGTTTGAATGTTTATGCTGTAACATAGCTCTCATGATCCAACATAAATATCATTTACTGTACATTTGGCCTGGTAGCCTATTATTTTCTTTTTTTCTTAGAAGTAATATGGGGAAATTTACTATTTTGCTTGTTAAAGTTCCACTCAAAATTTCCTGTTTTGTTCCACTTTGTAAAACAGAACCTCTGTGCACCGTGTGCAAGTGTTGTAAATATAATTCACTTGATCCATGAGTCATATCAGCACCAAAAAATCCACATCTAAACCCTTAAAAGTGAATAATAACCGTTAGCTTCTATTTTTAACATACATTGAACACCTATTGAGTCTTGAAAAATACTTATACACACTTGTTGGGAAGCAAACACTTTATTTCAAAGCATCTGTTCAGTTAGTCTCCAAAACTGAAATTTTTTGAACTGGTGGTGTGTTTCCATCAGGATGATGGTCTCTCCAGTGAGCTCGTGTTCCTGTTTTGTTGTTGCTCTCCAGTCAAGTGTCTCACTGAAGAGACGAATGCAAAGAAGAGTCTCGTTTGCGGCCACGCAAACACCCCGCCTGCACCCCGTCCTCTGAGATTGCATTTGAATAGTCCACTCACCTGGATAAAAGGAGTTGTGCAACAAAGCAGACCTCGTTACTAGTATAAGGTGTGATGGAAAATAAGAAAACGTTACCAGATCCTTACAAGCTCCTAAAAAGATTAGTGTTCTTATCTGTCCTAAAGTTTTAACAGTTTCCTGATTTGTTTATCTTCAGAGTAAGTTCTTTTAATGCATATCTAGTGATGTGGGTGGATCATACTCTCATCACTGTTTTAAGATTTGTATGTAAAATTCATGAGTCTACAGAGTACATCATCTTAACACAAGCCCTAATTGCTACCCTTTCGTTATCATTCTTGATATGTTGTATCTGGTGTTTGAGCTGATCTAATGCCTTTGGTGTTCGTGCTATTTTGCTGAAATACACTCAGGACCACTTTATTAGGTACATTTTGCTTGTGCCGGGTTGGACTCCATATCACCTTCAGAACTGCCTTCATCCACTTGGTGGCATAGATTCAACAAGATACTGGAAACATTCCTTAAAGTTTGCTCCATGCTGACATGATAGCATCTAACAGTTGCTTCAGATTTGTCAGCTGCCCATTCAAGATGCCGATCTCCCGTTCCACCGTACCCTAAAGGTTCTCTAATGCAGGGGTATGAATCCCTACTCATAACCATTACTTGGTTCAGGTGTGTCCAGCCAATAAGAACATGCCAGAGGAGGGTATATTGGAAAACATGCAGGAAGGCGGCTCTCGAGGACCAGGGTTCCCTACCCCTGTACTAATGGGTTAAGATCTGCCGACTGTGGAAGTCATTTGAGTCCAATGAAGTCATTATCATGTCCAAGAAACCAGTCTGAGATGATTCCATTTTATGACATGGAGGCTTATCTTGCTGGAAGTAGCATCAGAAGATGGTACACTGTGGTCTTAAAGGGATGGACATGGTCAACAACAATACTCAGGCAGGCTGTGGACTTGTAACCATGCGCAAATAAGTAATCTCAAGCGTCCCATGAAAATACCCCCCTCTATCCTTCCATGGTGTCCACACCAAACTCTGACCCTACCACCCCAATGTAGCAACAGAAAAGGAGACTCATCTGACCAGAAAATGTTTTTTTATTCTTTTATGGTCCAGTATTGGTGAGTCTGTTTGAATAGTAGCCTCAGTTTTCTGTTCTTAGCTGACAGGAGTGACATCCATGTTCTTCTGCTGCTGTATCCCATCTGCATCATGGTTGGATGTGCTGTGCAGTCAAAGATGTTCCTCTGCAGAGCTCGGTTGTAACCAGTGGTTATTTGAGTTACTGTTACCTTTCTATCAGCTGGAACTACTCTGACCATTCACTTCTGACCTCTGGCATCAGCAATGCCTTTCTGCTTATCAAAACTTCTGCTCACTTGATATATTTTTCTCTTTTTCTGACCATTCTCTGTAAACCCTAGAAGTGGTTATGGGCCACAATCCCAGTAGATCAGTAGTTTCTGATAAAGTCAGCAGCTTGATTCTGCTGTCAGATGAAATGACCTTATCCTCTTGAGACCGCGGTTTTTGTTTTAGCACTTGTTTTTTTCCCTGAAAGGCAAAAATGTCAAGTCCCCATGTGTGCACACAGGGTCTCTGGAGGTTAAAACCCCTCACAAATGGCCACTGATAAGTGTTTCCAGCATGTTTCCTGTCTTCTGTTCTTCTCGGTTTCATGTTAACACATGAATGCTTCAGACTAGGACAGCGGTCTGCAACCTTTAACACTAAAAGAGCCATTTATTCTTGTTTTTTTCCAACTTTCCAACCATTCTTTCCAGAATCTATACATTAAACAAAAGACTCAAAGCATTTAGAATAAACTGAGCTTTTTTTTTAAACTGCATTTGTTCAGAATTTTAACCACTTTAGTGTAATTTAGCAAAATAAAAAAAATAGACTTTTATTTGACTGACCATCTAATAAAACCACAATTTTAGAGAACATTTCTACAGACTTTCTGAAAGTAAATTTAACTTTTTTACTTATTTGTTTGACATGTCAAGAACCTAAGCAGAAATGACAAAACTTAAATAACTAATCTATTATTAATTCAATCGTTAGCATTTTTCATCAAACCTTAAAAGGAACAATAAAAGGTTAAAAGAGCTATTGATTGCAAACCTCTGATTTAGGTCAAGAAAAACTGCTAATCTTCAATGTCTATGTCCCATCAGGTAATCAATATCAGTTGGTTCTCTTCTCTTGCTCTTTTAATTCCTGTGCGTCTGGCATGGGTGCATGATTATTTCACACTGCTTCTGAGTTGTGTCTTTTTTTCTGATGCAATATCTAAGGTTATTTCACTCAAAGTGTAGTCCATGTGAGGACAGCAATAACATCTTGTTTCTGTGGATAAATAAACAAGATTCAGACATTTTCTGGTACGTTTGGTTTCATAGCATCATAGGAATATGGATTGATGCTGATGAAATAGCAGTTAATTGAGATGGATTTCTACTATTCTTGGCGTGATCGCTTGATTTTTTTTTTTCTGCGAACAAAAGTTACATTAATTCTACCCAACTTTTGAAAGAATTTGGGGTATTTTTTTCATTTTGTTTTTTTATAAATCACATTAGTCACATAGCACCAGAAGAAAAAGTCTTTGGATAGCAATCTGTCCTAATATCCTCACTTTTGTTCCTGCCAGTTGCCACAGATTGCAGAGCAGCTCCTCCATTCTCCTGAACCTGATCACCGGTCAGTCTGTCCAAACACCTGGTATCTGTATGCGTTCAGAACAAGATTGTAGGGAAGTAACAGAAGCTCTAATTATAATAATAAGCTACACGTGTATGACAAACTGTGAGCGGCACCAGTGTGGAGTTTTCATGTTCTCCACATGTCTGCTTGGGTTTTATCCACCTACTCTCCATTATCCTTCCATAAAGCAGTGCTGTGCGGCTGATTACTGTGCACATGGATGAGTGCGAGACTGGATGGCTGTTTCTCTTCTATGCTGAAAATGGCTGGATGTCGTTCTTTTTTTTTTTTGTTTTGGGCTTTCAGACATAGAAATTAGAAAGTGGTTGTCATAGAAACAGTACAGACACGTCCTCTGTGAAAGTATGAACTTGGTCCAACACGTCTCAAAACAGAAACATGCAGTCTTGCAGTTGCTGATCATGAATCACGCTGAGAGAACAGACTCTGCTTAAGTGACCGTAATGACTGCCGTGAATCCTCAGATGGTTTTGATGACCTGGAAAAACATTCTATTGCTTTTCAGCTTTATTCTTGGACACTGATCCCTCATAAAATACACTGTGATCTAATAGTTTCACGTCTTCTAAAAGTATTGGAACAGCTCCTGTCCATCATGGAGTCAAACGGTCTGGAAGTAAAGCAGTGGAGTGGAACTTTTATGACGGATGAGGCAACGTCCTGTCATGTTCATCTGGTTATGAGGGCTTCATTGCTTAAATTAGACAGAAACTCAGTCAGAAAAGGAGAAAACCTTTGAATATATTAGTAAATCCCAGAGAAGTGTCAGTTTTCAATTATCATTTATATCTTGTATGATATTGTAGTGATCCTGCCCATGGCAGGGGTGCATTATGGGAGTTCGTTTTTGTTGTGTTGAACCATAAGTGAGGGGGCTGTTTCCATGCAAGACCATTGCAATTTCGTTCAGTGTGTGTGTGCTGTTGAATGTTAAGCTGGTTTATTAAAGTGGTTAATGAGGACTTTGGACTCTGCCATTATTCTATGCCTCTTGACATCTCTGCTGCTCGGGGTCCTGCGGTGTATGAGACACGGGTCAGCTTTAATTGCAGTATAGGCGGTAGATGCTAGCTCCAGGCTAGTTTTAGGACTAGTTGAGTTCTGCTCCATTTCTACCTACGTTACGTCGGCCGCTACATTGGTGTCAGAAGTGGGATAGCTGGGATAGCTGTCAGTAAGACGCTGGGATGGAGCAGATAGCTAGTGACATAGAGCGACTCACCCTGGAAAACAACTTGCTTCGGGAACGCCTGCGACAAGGCACAAGACAAAAAGGCACAGTGCATCGCCAGCCAGATGGTACCAGTGCTCCCCGCCCAACTTATCAGGTGATTCAAGAAGGATCCCAAGAACCCTCAATGGCTGTTTTACATCCTCCAGTTGCAGAGCAGAGGAGCAACATTACTCGAACCCCTGCAAAGCTACCAAGATTTAGCGGCCTGACTCCTCTCGAGCCGTACCTCGCTCAAGTGGATTTGGCAGCCTTGCATGATGGATGGAACAGTAAGGAGACTGCTATCCACCTGGCCCTTGCTCTGGAGGGTCCAGCACTTCAGGTCCTTGTAGACTTGTCTACAGAAGAGCGCTGTGATCTGCAAGCCATTACTGCTGCTCTTAACAGACGGTTTGGACATCGAGTCTCCAGTGAGAAAAGCAGAGAGCAACTGATCAGCAGGCGGCGACATAGTGGAGAGAGCCTTGGAGCTTATGCTGCTGACATTCAACTACACATACGTCATGGCTACCCTAACTTCTCAAATGCTGCAAGGGAAGAGCTAAGTCTTCATGCATTTCTGCGGGGTCTGACACCTGAACCTCTGCGCCGTCATGTCCGTCTTTCCTTTCCCATTACCCTGGTAGAGGCGCTGAGAGGAGCTGAGCAGGCAGAGGAGATATTGTCTGCTGGACCAGCTGAGAGATCCCCACTGGTTAGGGCTGCTGACCAAGAGTTGGAGGACTATGTACAGGAAGAGGTCAACCAAGCTCAAGCTACTCGAACCCCACGGCGCCGGATGACTCACAATCGCTGCCACCGCTGTGGAGAACCAGGACATTTTGCCAGAGACTGCCCAGCACCCAGCCCCCGATCCAGACCCCAGGTTTCTCCGGAAAACTCCAGCGGGGTGAGGCAGTAAGGGGCTCCTCATCCCAAACAACACCACCCCTTGGCACCAACTCTCCAACAGTAGGCCGATGTGGTCCAACACGTGGACTATATTTGGACTGTTTCATTGGGGGCCAGCCCTGCAGTGCGTTGGTGGACACGGGGTCCACTATCTGTCTTGTCAAGAAGGGATTATTGCCAGGGACTACAGGCCCCCTCCCAGGGTTGGATTCCTACTGATACTGCACTTCTCACAGTAACAGGCGAGCGAACCATCATGCCAGGGAAGAAACTGTTGCCAGTGGCAGTTGGAGCTCATGTGTCAGAACATGAGTTTTGGTTGGCCGACATCCGAGATGACTGCATAATAGGGCTTGACCTCCTGGGTCGCTGGGGGCATGTGTTGATGTGCCACAAGCCTCACTCTGCATAGACTCCAAAGTCATCCAACTGCGGTTAGGAAGGGGCAGCAAGAAGGAGCAAGGGAGCACTGCAGCCCACCGAAGAAAACCTGCGCAACAACGACGCCGTCATTGGCGGTACCAGAAACTTCAAAGAAGCCATGGGGTTCAGATTGTTCCACCTGACCCTTCTTTAAGTCCTGCCCCATCCCCTGAAACTGTGGTGGCGATTCAAGAGCTGAAGAATCGCAGCAATGCTCACCTTAGTGGGACACAGAAGGAGCAGCTTGAGTGCTTGTTACGGGAGTTTTGGGACATCTTTGCAGCTCGTGAAGAGGATTGCACCAGAACAGGTCTGGTCCAGCACCATATTGACACTGGGGAGGCTAATCCAATACGCCTTCGCCCTCACCGCCTGCCGCTAGCGAAGCGCCAGGCAGCTGAAGAATTGATCAAAGACATGGCAGCTAATGGCATTATTGAGCCTTCAGAAAGCCCCTGGGCTGCACCTGTGGTCATGGTGCGCAAGAAAGGAGGTGGGTGGCGCCCATGTGTAGATTACAGGCGCCTTAATGCAGTGACTCGCAAAGATTCCTATCCTTTACCTCGCATTGATGATGCATTGGACTATGTGACTGGTTCATGTTGGTTTAGCTCACTGGATTTACGCAGCGGGTACTGGCAGGTGGAGCTGGCACCTGAGGCCCGACCCAAAACAGCATTTACCATCGGCCAAGGACTATGGCAGTTCAAAGTAATGCCATTTGGACTGTGTAACGCCCCGGCTACTTTTGAGAGGCTTATGGAGCGAGTTCTCAAGGACATTCCCCGCACCCGCTGCGTAGTATACCTGGATGACTTGCTAGTCCATGCTCAGAGTTTCACTGAAGCGGTACAAAACCTACGTGAAGTCTTTGTTGCCATTCGACAGGCTGGACTGCGTCTAAACCCAGCCAAGTGCAACCTCCTTGGCCGCCAAACACAGTTCCTAGGTCATGTCATCAGCGAGAGTGGAGTGGCAACTGACCCTGTCAAGGTTACTGCAGTGAGGGATTGGCCCACACCATCAAACGCCTCAGAGCTACGAAGCTTCCTTGGCTTAGCGTCCTACTACCGCCGCTACGTTAAGGATTTTGCCACCATTGCTAACCCTTTGCACCGATTGACAGACAAAGGCAAGCGTTTTGAATGGTCTGAGGGGTGTGCAACAGCCTTTCAGCTGCTGAAGTCTGCTCTAGCTGGTGCTCCTGTACTGGCCTATCCTGACCTCAGTCAGCCGTTCATTTTGGACACTGACGCCAGCAATGTTGGAGTTGGAGCAGTGCTCTCCCAGCTGGACGAAACAGGTGAAAGGGTTGTGGCCTATTACAGCTGCAGCTTAAGTCGGCCGGAGAGAAACTACTGCGTCACCAGGCGGGAGTTGCTGGCTGTAATTTTGGCGGTAAGACATTTCCGGCCTTACATCCTGGGCACAAGGTTCAGGCTACGAACTGATCATGCTAGCCTCACCTGGTTGTTAAACTTCAAACAGCCTGAGGGTCAGGTGGCAAGGTGGTTGGAGATCCTGCAGGAATATGATTTTGAGGTCCAACATCGACCAGGACGCCAACACACTAATGCTGATGCCCTCTCCAGACGCCCCTGCCTCACAGATGAGTGTCGCTATTGCAGTCGGCAAGAAGAACGCGAACTGGGGCCCTTGGCAGCAGCAGCCTGTCCAGCTACCACCTGCCCCGAAAGGGAGCCGTTCTCTTTAGAACAACTCAAGGAGTGTCAAAAGGCTGATCAGGTGCTGGCTGAAGTGAGAGGCTGGCTAGAGGCCCAGAGGCGACCGGACTGGCCAGCTGTGTCTTCCCAAGGACCAGAGCTGAAGATTTTGCACTCCCAGTGGGACAGTCTGGAGCTTCACAACGATGTTCTCTACAGACGATGGCGTGCACCAGGTGCAGGTGTGGACCGTGTTCAACTCCTGGTTCCCCGCAACCTTCGTCAAGAGGTCCTCCATTGGGTTCATGGTTCCGCTGGGGCAGGGCACTTCGGGAACAACAAAACAGTGCGGCGGCTCAGACAAAGGTCTACTGGCCAGGTTGCCGACAAGATGCAGAACTGTACGTCCACTGCTGTGACACCTGCACTGCACAGAAAGGACCCAACCAACGTTCCAGGGGGGCCCTTGCAGCAGTATTTGGTGGGGGCACCCATGGAAAGGGTTGGTGTGGACATTCTAGGCCCTTTTCCCACTTCTGAGTCCGGCAACCGCTACGTCCTTGTGGCCATGGACTACTTCACTAAATGGCCAGAGGCGTATGCGGTCCCAGATCAGAGTGCCACCACCTCTGCACAGAGGTTGGTGGATGAGATGTTCACCCGGTTTGGAGTTCCCGAGGAGCTACATAGCGATCAAGGACGTAACTTTGAGAGTCGGCTGTTCAATGAAGTTTGCCAGCGGATGGGAATTAAAAAGACCAGGACCACACCTCTTCATCCCCAGAGCGATGGGTTGGTGGAGCGGTTTAACCGCACGTTGGCCACTCAACTTGCAATCCTTACCAGCCGTCACCAGAAAGACTGGGACCAGCACTTGCCCTTTGTGCTATGGGCTTACCGCACTGCTGTTCAGGAGTCCAGTCAGTGCACCCCGGCAGCCCTAATGTTTGGAAGGAACTACGAACACCGGTGGATCTGGTATTTGGGTCTCCACCTGAACAGAGATTGTGGGTGGCCCCGAACTGGATTATTTGCGGCGGCTGAGAGGGCGGCTTGATGAGGTCCATCAAGTGGCAAGAGAGACTCTACAGGAAGCTGGAGCTCGTCAGAAGCGGGCGTATGACTCCAGGGCACATGGACTGGCTCTTGCACTTGGGGACCAAGTCTGGGTGTACTGTCCAGAGAGGAAACGTGGGCTTTCCCCAAGTTGACACACCACTGGCAAGGACCTGGGGAGATCATGGGCCAGATCTCTGATGTGGTGTTTCGGGTCCGCCTGCCAGGTCGGGGACGTCAAGTGGTTCTTCACAAAGACCGGTTAGCACCATACCGACCCATGGCCCCTGCAACAAACTGACGAAGTCAGTGAAGGCTTCACGCCCCTGAGCATCAATGTAGAGAGAGCAATGATAATGGACTCAGAACTGAGCCTCGCTCTGGTAACATGCCACAGGAAAGCCAGTGCGTGTTCGGCACCGGCCTGCCTACTTACAGGACTTTGTACTAGAGGACAATTAAGGGTTGTGAGGACACTTAACCCTCTGAGAGGGGGGCTGTGTAGTGATCCTGCCCATGGCAGGGGTGCATTATGGGAGTTCGTTTTTGTTGTGTTGAACCATAAGTGAGGGGGCTGTTTCCATGCAAGACCATTGCAATTTCGTTCAGTGTGTGTGTGCTGTTGAATGTTAAGCTGGTTTATTAAAGTGGTTAATGAGGACTTTGGACTCTGCCATTATTCTATGCCTCTTGACATCTCTGCTGCTCGGGGTCCTGCGGTGTATGAGACACGGGTCAGCTTTAATTGCAGTATAGGCGGTAGATGCTAGCTCCAGGCTAGTTTTAGGACTAGTTGAGTTCTGCTCCATTTCTACCTACGTTACGTCGGCCGCTACAATATGTTCACATTTCAAAAAACTTGCTCCAACGGCTGTATTTTTGGTCTTTTTAACATGTTGTTTTAGACACATATGAAGAAAATTACCCCAAAAAAAATTTTTTGAGTATTTCTTCATTAAAATTGTTGTAAATCAGGAGCAGACAACAAAATGTTGTTTGAAAAAGAACATATTTGAAATAGAAGTACTGAACTAGCTCCTTGTTCTGAGAACTCAACAATAGGAAGGGGAGGGGGGATGCGGTTGCTCCGCCCTAACGGTCCCGCCCACAACTCAGTGAACCGCCCTCTTTCTAGTGATGTTCCAGAAAATACTGTTCTTATTATTGGCTAAAAATGACCTAATCATAACTAAAAGACAACTGGGAATACTATTACTACAGCTCAGAAGATGATCTCTGATAAAATATGTCCTTGGTAAAAATGTCTAAGATATTAAAGGAACACCATGTTTTGTAGCGAAGGTTAGGCTAAAAAGAAGAGAAAACATTAACAACCAAATCCACTTTCCAGCTCTCGGTGGCTACATGCAGACAGGGTCACAAATGGAAATGACTCCTGCCTGAATAAATCCTGACGAATCAGCCGTTTTTCCTTTTTTGTGCTTTAACCTTGTAACCCCGGCTAAAATAGGAGTAGTCATCTCTGACTGACTTGTTCAGATGATGCTTAGAAATGGGACATGGATCCACTCTTTTTTTCAAAATGAAAATGGACATTATGAATCAGTGTGTTGTCTGGGTATCTGGGCACTTTTTCATACGAGAATTTGCATTTGCAGAGACAAATTTATTTATTTTTAACGTGTGATTATTAAATTTAAAAAAAATTAACATGCTTTTCAGTGCAGCGGATAAAAACTGGCCAGTGTGACTTGTTAGGTTGGGATAAAAAACTATAAAGTGATGTGCTTCAGGAAGAGAAATCCCTAAAACCTTCTGTAGACGAGTTGGACAACTGAGTTTAGAAACCATCCGAACCTTTTCTTACTTCATATAGAGAGAATGAGTTATGTTTGTTGTTGCTAATGGATATTTTGTCAGTTAGAAAACACAAAATGGAGGGTTCAATGAGAGTCCATAATAGAAAAAAAGAAAAAAATTGTTCTAAAATCATACACTTACTAGGCTGGAAAGCATACTCAGCCTCTATTTCTGCCCATGAAAAGATATATATTGTGTGAACGAGCAAATTTAAACCAAGGTTGTCTAAAAGCTCGACACCGACTGGAGTCTGAGAAGACGGCAGAGAAACAGATCTCCTGAAACATCTGTAGGAACACCAACAGGTAAGTTTGTACCTGCAGAAATGAGAAAACATCAAGCAGATGGACTACTTCAAAATCTCTAAAACATCTGTTGTTAGACACAAGAAGTAAGTTCGTTATTGCAGCATAAAGAGACCATGAAGCAGATGGGCACAAAGTCACCAAACATCTGTTTCCGAATAAGACAGGAGAGGTATGTGAGGAGCTAACGTATGCAAATAGCTCAAGTAATGTGTTGTCAGCACTAGAAAAAGCTCATTTTATGAGCATGTAAAAATTGAAATGTGACAGGAGTTTGCAAAGTCGTGGTCACCTTCACTCAGATATGTCAAGCTGGACCACTTGTATGACTGATTTTAATAATAGCTGATTTTTTAATCACATTTTTCAGAAGTTTTTCTTGTTTTGTCGTATTCAGTTCATTATCAGCCTTCTTATGACAGAAAATGCTGTCTCTACAGTGCTCCAAGCTTGCCAATATAAAATCATTTGCTAAAATACCAACTGAAGCACTTTTACACTGTTATGAACCACACACGACAACCCAACCAATCTAAATTGTATAGAAAACGAAGTATTTGCTTTTTTCAAGTGGAATCATCTTTTCATATTATCTTGCACTGGTAACATATTGCAGCAGATTCTCATTCCCAAGTCGTCACACATTGACATTTTGTTAAGGACTCGTCCACGTCAAAAATTGACGTTTTGCGTTTCCCCAATGCATCTTTTTTTTAACTTGTTGGCTGTTCTAATTAAATCAGGGATCTCCAACCTGAAGGCCACAAACCGGTATCCTAACCCTAACCTGAACCCGGTACCAGACACGGACCAGTTTAGGTACTGGAACCAGCCACATCCCAAAGTTTGGTCTTCATTATAAAGTTAAGTTTTTAAGTTAAGTTTTAAAAATGCAGTTTTAGTATGTTCAGTAAATGTTTATCATGTTCGGCCCACGACCAAAGGTGTGTTTTGGATTTTGGCCCCCTGTGAGATTGAGTTTGATACCCCTGCTTTAAACTCACAGATCCATGATTTATTTTTAAATCCATTAACTTTATCAGTTGTAGTGGATTTAATATACATATATTGTACATGAATAGACATTGATCAGTTTTGACCAGAAATGGTTTTATTGTGGAAAAATAAAAGATTGTGGAATTAAATGTTAAAACATGATGATTTATTTTGTCTTTTATGTTATTTCTTTTGTTTAAGGTTTTTTTCTGTTTGTATTTTTATTTGTTTTTATAAAAGTCATAGGAATTTTGTTTAAAAATATGCTGTTCAGGCTAGTTTTGCTAAATAAATGTTAAAATGCAGCCAGTTTGATACTGACAGCATGCTATATAACGAATTGAAGAACTTTTTCTAGCTGATTTTCCTTGATTACTGTATTTTCCACCCTATAAATTGAAATTAAAACCCCTTAAGTTATTAAAAAAAAACAACAGTGAGACTTATAATCTGAAGAGCCCTAAATATATATTAATTCTGGTTGTGTTTACTGATGTCAGTGATTTTGAGATAACGATAATCCGGTGCACTTTAGTGGAAAATACAGTAGGGTAAGGTAAATACAATTATTTTTACTTGACTTTTTTTAATAAAGCTAAATGCTAATTTATTTGCTTGTTTGTTTGCCTTGCATTTACATAAGTGCATTTTTTACTGTGCTTCAAATTTAACAACATAAAAGCAGCTGAGGCTTCAGCAAGGACATGTCCCATAATAAAGCATCAGCCAGTGCATGCGTAGCTCCAATAACAAAAGAATCATTCATCTGTGGGATGGTAATGCACAAAAAGCCTTGTCCTTGTGACACGAAAATGAAACATTTCTCGACATGTCAAACATCAGAATAAAAAGTGTTTTGATATCTTTACATTAAAGTGATGTGAGCCAAAGTGCTGCCCCATTTCTTTGTGTGTTATTCTAAGCCTCGGCTGCTCCTTCGCTCTTATCAGTTGACTCCAACTTTCTCTGTGAGGCTTTATTGAAAGGCTTTTGGGTGAAGAATTATATTTGCTTGGCCATCAATGCTGGATTCCTTATGGTTTTACCTTTTAGGGTATTTATTTAAACAAAAAGACGGGGGAAAAAAAGACTATTTAGGTAAGAAAATAAAAAAAAAGAAACTAGAACGGAAATCTGATTTGATAATAGAGATAATGATTGTAACAATGCTAGTTTTAGAAACAGCAGGGACAATTCTACATGGAGAAAAGAAGATTTTTTTTTCACTTTAACAGGCTTTAGCTGTATTGATTTTGGGAAAAATAACACAGCACAAAAACTGCTGTCACCTTGTACATTATGCGATGTGAAGGATCATGAGGAGGCGGTGGGTTATTTTCAGTCGTTGCTGTGAGTCAATAAGCTTCTGTCGTATCTTACAAATGAAGGACAATATCTGCCAGTGTGAGCTTTATATAAAGCTTAGAGTTTGTTTCAATTTATTTATTCATTTCACTTAAAAAAGAAAGTTCTCGAGATGTAAGGAAAGCTTGAATCAGCAATTCCATTCTTTCAAATCAATAAATATGGATCAGCCAACTGCGGGAGATGTCAAATGATGAGAACCAGCCTGGTGTATCACTGCGCACTGAACTCTAAAAATGATAAAAGACACCAGTTCTGCCCTTTGAAGCTTCAGTCTTAAAGGTTATTTGAGCTGCTCGAGTTGCATTTGTCGCTGCAAACTTGCTGCCTACGGAAAGGTCACAAAAATGCGATGTGAACATCACAAAGCCAGTTGTTTTCCAAGCAGGAATTTTGAACTGGCTTAAAAACATTAGGATGTGCGTGAGACAATGTAGAAAACAGCTAAAAAGTATATTTGTTCTGTATTTGTTAGGACTGGCTTACATTGGGACTTGCTTTCTTCAAACATATGCAAACTTTTTTTGTCTGTTGTGAAAATGTAAGTTTTTTTTTGTTCTTTTCGTTTTTTTGTATAATTTAAAGGGTAAGAATTGCTTCCTTTAAAACTCTGGAAAACCCGAGAGCAAATTTCTTCTAGGCTTTTAAAGTTAATTTGACAAAGAGTTGGTTTGTTCATTTTGTGTAGGAGCAATTGACAGTGGCCATAAAAATATAGGCCTATAAATAGGAAAAAAAATTAATAAAATATAAATATATTTTTTAAGTGTGACAGTTTTAATTAAAAGAAATAAGTTTGTGTCACAGTCAGACATTTTTATCTTTTACTTGAGTAGATTCATAACGAAAAGCTGCTTAGCTTCTATGCGCTTTACTGTATGTTGTTAACATAAGCTTTTTACCCTGTTCACAAAGAAATTTAGAATACTACTCAAATCATACATTTTTCATGAAAAAAACCTAATTACTGTGACAGGTAGTTTATCCCAAGATAACACATGGTGACATCACCGTCACAGAAAAACATCAGAAATGCCTTACATGGTCTACTTGCTTTGTGGTGTATTCCATGAAATTTTTTGGGGGGAAAAATAGGTCTGGGTCTTCATAGGTTAAATCCCAAATCCCCCACTTGCGGACGGGTAAAACGAAACGACAAGTTACTTTTGTTCTATTTTATTTATATCTTGATTCTGAAGGAAATTTTATTTCTCCCATTAACTGTAATTTGATAGAGCGAATGAAATGTCACACTTAGAAAATTACTTATAGTTCTTCCGATTCCAAACAAATGAAGTCAATTGAAAATTGAAAAAAATCCTATTTGGAAGGTTCTGAGAAAACAGTCATTGAGGAAACAGAAGAAGAGTCTTCCATTTTAAATGGAAAGAAAGATGCATTTAAAAGACAAAAAACAAGAAGTCTTTACTTTAAATATAGTTTTATTGCAACAACTGTTCCCACACAGCGTTATGATTACACTGAATGTTGGATGCTGAAGATGAGTTTTAGTGACCACCATTTTTTTTTTTTTTTACTTATTACTTAAAAGTTGTATGAAGCTAAAGATAGCGTGCTATTAATTTTCTTCCCTTTGTCGGTTATGGGTTAAAGGAAAATGCGTCAAATTTTGATGGTTTCTACACAAACTAGTGTGCAAATGAAGTTCAAAACAGCTGCAGATATTTCACAGAAGGTAAACTCTACCCTCAAAAGTGAATGGAAGCCACTTCAGTTTCATACAGACCAATCAGTGAAAATATTGTCTGACATTAAAACGGTCCATGGCATGACAGGGAGTGGAGACCACTGGTTTAGATGTTCAGCTAATTTCAAAATGTTTTTTTTTTTTTTTTTTTTTTTGTCACCTCACTTGCCTCTAAACGAGAGAAATATAAAGACCGTTTTTTATAAGACCGTCTTAAATATGCAGTATATCCCTGCACTGTGGATTTGGCTAAATACTTCTAATGATTTCTGTGACCAAATTGTGAATCTGTGTCAAATTTGTCAACTAAAGCAAACATGCCTAAGTTTCTATAGTAACTGGTTAGACTTTAAAGGACAGGAAGTTTGATTTGATGAAGGGCAAGTCCTTCAGGGATAACGGTAATTGTGTTCATCATCATTGACTCTGAGTGAATCTGAGTAAACGGGGGGCAGGACAGCGTGGGAGTTAACAAGAGCGAACACATCCACAGTTTGAGGGCAGTTACACAAGGTGACAGGATGAGAAATTCTTACATGAGGTTGACCTGCAAGATCAGCAGCAATGTGGAGTGACAAGAGGCAGGTGCAAGCTCGGCTGCTGCTGTAACTGACTTCGACAGCCCGGGAACACCTGAGTCTGCTTTGACTTTGTGTGCTCGAAGACCAACTGCTGTCAGTCTTCATTCGGCATCCCGTTTCAGTGCCAGACTCTTAATAAAGTGACAAAGGCAAGCTGTGGAGTTGAGTTCCCACCTCACCCACACTTCACGACTTCGCTCAGATCACACGTTGCTTCCACGCGCAGCCACATGGAGCACCTTTTGACGAGTTTGTGCCGAGATCCAGATTAAAAGAGATGTCCAACAACCGACTCAAAATAAATCCAGTCAATATTTTTAAGAGGATTTCAAATTAAGCATAGACATGAGTTAAAAACAACCACACTAAATATTTCACTTTTATTTGAACTATTCTAGTTAAATTATGTGAATTTGAAGCATTTTAGCAACAAAATAGAAGAAAACATGTTTACAAAAGAAGGTGAAAAGTCAGTGTTTGGCTAGTAAAGGCCTTTGTCACAACTGCCCTTTTGGGTGGATTTAGGTTGTCTGCAGGGGAAATATGGACAAACCTGTACATGTATGGGACAAACAGATGGCCTGCAGGAAATATCAGTCATAGATTGCTAAAGCCTCATTTCCACTGAGTGGTCTGATCCGGTCCTGTAAGGAGTGGTACAGTGCCGACTAGTTAATTCTGGTGAGCGTTTCCTCTCAGTTAAGGTAATTTTTTTGTACATCGTGTATAATGAGAATCTAATGTTGTATGAAAGAAGATTGCCAAGAAGATTATGCTGGTGCTTTCTAATGTCGTCTTCATCGTTCGCTCATCAACGGCCCCAACAGTCCCGTTCCATATTTCTACAATGAAGGGAGGCTCTAAAGAGGTACAGTTCTGTACTGTTTTATGGGTCCATTTTATAATGGAAACGCTCAAAATATCGGACTGGACCGTACCGGTTCGCTCAGTGGAAACGAGGCTTAAGTGAGTTCATAGATTGAAAAGTTTCATGCACATTTTATCTAAAGGCATGCTGCGGGCGACAGGTCGTAGTGAACACTTCGTTGCAGAAATATTATACAAATACACAAATGTTATATTTTATTTTAAAATGACGGGGGGGGGGGTTACTGCTTGAACCTTCATGAGTTCGGAGTTTCGCGAGGTCGGCAGCAGAGCCTGTGGCTGCAGCCATCTAGTAGCCAACATGTGCCATCTGCTGTAACTAGACCACTTCCATGCACCCATAAAGGTCAACCCCCCGGTCAGTCACTTCTGATAAAACCCTGCTTTTTCAGGATAAGATTTGTTTATTTGGGGGATGGAGTTCAGTTTTAGGCTGTAATATCAAGATTAGCCTAAGTCACATGCAGCTAAAAGGGATTGTTGACCTGTACAGGTGTTTAGGTCAGGTTTTTGTGCTGTCAAGGATGAAGAGAGTAGTAGACAGAAGAGGCTGCATCTTAAAGAGAGCACAGGTGTGTCTTATACTTCCCTTGTAGCTGGAGCAACCACCTTATGGGACATAGTGAAAATGAAACCTACGATGTCATGGTTGTGGTAAGTGTATCGTGAAGTATTTGTAAGGATAATGCAAGTTACATGCACTTATGGCAAACAGGGGATGCTGTCGTATGCCACACTCTAGTCGTTAGCAAGGTAATGCACTGGCTGCTTACTGACCACCTACAAAGGTTTATGCACAGGATGTGTATGTGATACGTTATCATATACACATGGACACACAAACTACAATGTGATTGTCTTATTTTCTTATTCCTTGAACATCACTTACAGGCTCTTTCCACCCCAGAATTTGGAGGGGATTGTTTTGTAAGGGAATTAATTTGTAAGACATGCCTGCATCTCACATACTTCCCCCTTGCATGTTGCTTAAGTGTTCATTACAATGTGACGCCTGCAACATGCCCATAGAAAAAAGTAAGTATAACTATACTCCTCACAAAAATTAAAGGAACTCTTTCTTACTGGGCCTGGCATGAACTGAATGAAACCTGTCTGATAATTTTCTGGTTGGTTAATCAGCTGAGGGCCTCGTTAATCAATTTCAGCTGTATTGGTGTTGATGGAATTAACAACAGGTGCACTTCAGTGGCAACAATTAGAAAACCCTCAAACAGGACTGGTGTTACATGTGGAGGTCATTTCAAGTTTCTCCCTCTTGATCTTTTTTGGCTGGTTTTCCTTTTTTCGTGCTGATTTTGGCTTGTGTAATTCTCTCTACTGGCAGCAGAGATGAAATCCTTGAACACATTGTCAGACCCTACGGTGGAGCAGTAGGTCCTGGTTTCCACCTAAGAGTATGCAGGCAGTACCTGGAGGATGAAGGAATTGAAACAATTGAATGGCCTTTACTACCCCCTGACTTAAACCCAATAGAATATCTCTGGGACATTATGTTTGGGTCCATTAGGTGCCGCCAGGTTGCTCCTCAGACTGTACAACAGCTCAGGGATGCCCTCACACAGATCTGGGAGGAAATGCCATAAGACACCATTCGTCGTCTCATTAGGAGCATGCCACGATGTTGTCAAGCATGCATACAAGCTCGTGGGGGCCACACAAGATACTGAAAAGCATTTTTAGTTGCAGAAATGAAGTTTTGGAGAAAATGGACTAGCCTGCCACATCTTCATTTCACTCTGATTTTATGGTGTCTACAAAATTGATCCCTTTATAGGCTGAAAACTTTGATTTCCATTAAAAGACTTTGCATCCTTTTGTTCCTAAGACACTGTCCTGTTGTTATTTGTATAGATATCCAACTTCATATTGAAATCTGATGCATCTCATGTGTTTCTTTAAAGTGCTCCTTTAATTTTTGTGCGCAGTGTACATTAGCCCTAGCAGCTCACCAGGTTGTCTACGATCTTACATCTTTCATCAACCAGTACACTAGTGCATTCCAGTTTCATGGCATCCCTTGAGATGGCCACACAAGCCATAAAAGAACATGTAAGACACTTGTGTACTACTTAATATGCAGGTCAATCCCCCATAAAGTTGCATGTGCTAAAACCTAAGGCTTTTGAGTCATTTTGAGTAGATAAACCAAATAAACTCAAAAAGAGTATGGCAGCATATCAGAAAATCTGCTTTAATAATCTTGTAGGGTTTTGAGGTACATCTGCCAAAATAAAACAATCTTCCTGTTTGTACAGTCTTGAGGCAATAGCAGGCATTTATCAGTCTACAAATTTGTTAGAAAAGAAGAAACACTGCATTTGGCTGCTTTAAGACAAACGCTCCTCATGCATTATTGCTTTTCATGATAGCCTTCTCTCAGATTTCCCCCAGCATGACACAGGCCCAGCATTGCATGCAAAGAACAAGACTGGCACACAATTAATGGCAGAGAATCAAATCACAGCGAGTGATGTTCTGAGGAGGTTGAGCTGTTTACTGTCGTTTCGTGCAAGGCGGTGGCTCGGTGCAGAGGCCAGCCTATTATCGTCAATCTCCCCCGACTGCTGTTTTCTTCCACTCCTCTCAAAAGGCAGAAAGTCAGCAATCAAGGTGGTTGAGAAGGTAACAAGCCGCTGATCGGCTCACAAGCGAAATGATCAGCAAACCATAGACGCTGAAAAGAGTTTACATATTTGACTCGTGAAAATAGCTAATGTTCTGCTGAAGTCATGAACCCAACTGTTCCATTATGTCTTACATGTGCTCATACAGAAGTGAGACGCCATCAGCTGGGAGGTAGTTTCTGTAATGGCTAGAGTTTTTTAAATGATTCAGGCAACTAAGATATGTAAATAGATGATACTTTATTCATCCCCATCAGGAGCAATTCCATTTTCCTGTAACCCATCACTCAGAAAAAATACGCAAAAATAAGACATATGCAAAAATTCTGACTCCAATCGTCTTTTGATCTTTTCTAAAATGTTCTTAGTGGTCTTTTAGTTATGATTGACATTTTTAGCCAAAATCTAAACATTTGTGCTGTTTTCTAGGACAAAGCAGCAGCAGCAGTAGTTTAATAAAAATTACCCTCTGAGTTGTGGGTGGGTGTGTTGGGGCTTAGCAAGTCCACCCACTTCCTGTCATCTATCTGTTTACATGCTCTTGTTAGGAGTCAGCACTCTGTCTCCCCCTCTGGTCACCCGTGAGAGCCATCTCCAGAGTACTGACTGCACTACATCTCCCAAAAACCCCTGCGCACAGTTCCTGGATGTTGCTCAGCTGTCTCTAATTTGCCAATCACCCACAGACACTTAAGCACTTCACAGAGCCTTACTCATTGCGAAGTATTGTTTGTGCCACCGACTGCATTACTGAGCGTTTCACTCTGGACCTGATCTTCTGTGTACCTGACCCTGCTTTGTTTCTGATTGACTGCTGCCTGGCTAGATCCTCACCTGGACTCTGACACCTCTAGTCTCTTATTGGATGCTCCCATGACCTCTGCCTTTCTGAGCCTGATTTAGTTTTGTGGACTTTTAGCTGTGCTTCAGTCCTGTCTGAATTAATAAACCTTCTACACGTGAAACCAGCTGTCTGCCCATTTGTCACAGCTCTCCGGCCACCTTTCAGCCTCTCACACTCTCAGCCTAACATTTGCAGTGCAACAAAAATGGCGAACATAATCTGAGCCGTCCAGCTGTACAGTTTCAAGTCAGATGCCAGCTCAAACGAGGAAAACGAAGAACTACATGGATCTATTTGTGGCCTGCCGACTGTAGCGTCTGTGTTACACCTACAAGTTTTTTCAAGCAGACTTTTTTTGTCTGCTTCTGATTAACAACAATTTGAACAAAGAAATCCTCAGAATAGTCATTTTAAGCCTAGTTTTCTCTGTAAAGGTCCTCCATCGTGAAATAAAAGCCACAATGACATGTCAAAAACACAAAAGACACAATTTTCATTGGAGTGGGTCTTCAAAATGCATCCAAAGAGATATCATATAATCTTATTATAAAATCTTATGGCAACTGAGATAAAAGATCTCAGTCCTGCAATGTTTAGTGAAATAAGCCTGTCACTCTGAGAAGCCAGACTCTCGTGCAGTGGGCTACTCTTCATTCCATCCTCCACCAAAGTCCCGACAGTCAACTCCCTTGACCAGCACCGACACAATTCCTGATCAATTTGTCCGGCGATTATTGTCCCTCACCATGGTGTTGTTGCCCCATCAGACCACAGTATAAAAAACAGCACTGGCTACAAACTCTTGAAAAATGTCATGTTTTACCACAGTTAGTTTTAAAATTGATATGGAGCTCAGTGAAAACCTTAAATCTGATATGGTTAGGAGCTTTTAGAATCTGTACGACAGTCAAGCTGGAGCTAAAAATACAAATGAATAAACAAATGAACATCATTCACTACTACAAAACTTAAAGTCTCAAGTATTTGAGGAGGATACTTATGTCAGGTATCTACATCCAAAGACTCTAAGTTCCTATCTCTGATGAGACAAATCTATGGGATAAATACTGTCAAAAATCTCTCATTTGTGTCAGTTACAGCTCAGAAATGTAAAACAGTTTAAATTTCATTATTTAGTTTATTTTTATGAATAACGTTTACCATATTACACTCCAAGCTGCACAATCATGTAACATTGTGCAAGATAAGATAACCCCAGCCGTGCAGTTTTTCATCACAACTTAATCAGTACTGCAGAGCGCGTTTAAAAAAAAAAGGATAGAAAATAGTGTATAACATAATGGTCTGGTGAGGAAGGTGGCTTTTCAAAACCCTTCCAGACAAATTGCCCATGTGTGATGAGGTGCGAGTGATGACGGTCTCATTAAGCTATGAGTGTCTTTGCATTCACACGCACGCACACGCGTACTTACAACTGGCACCGCTGATGAAGAGCCAAATGCCAGACAGATTTATTCGATACACATCCTGCAGGAGGGCCTCTTGGCAGTCAGCTTCGTGAACAAAAAAGGCTGTGAGTCAACACTCACACTTCTGAGCTCAAGTCAAACGCAATATCCATGGCAGAAGGATACACGGCACACGCAGATCACTTTGAAGGACACTGGGGCGGCGGCCCCTCATGTTTCTTTAATCAAACCTCCTTTTCTTATTTCAGCATCACAATGAAGTAGATTCAATGACTTTATAGGAAAAAAAAGAGGGGGGAAATGTGGGTTTTCACTTTAGCACCATACATAATGTTATTTTGTAAATGTGACACTTAATGGTACAGACTAACTGCAAACTCTGCTTTGATTGGCCGCCTGTGCTGTCTGTGGGAGGAATTCAATATTTCCGGACGCCCAGTATAAATCGGATTATCATATAATTTACATGTTGACTAGTGTATTTTTAGCTTCTGTCAGTTTGGAAAGAGAGTGATAAGGAAACATCCAGTCCAGTGACATTTTAGGGATATAATTGCCGGCTACACAAATGTCCACACTGGCTTGCAAATTAGATTTAGATCGCCGCTTGCTTCAAATTAACTGAAGGTGATTGATGGCTTATCGACAGAGGTGACGTGGGTTGAATGTTAGCGGAGGTTCAGCTAAGAACTGAAGCTTCAGGGTATGTTACAATAAAAGTTTTCCAATGAAAACTCAGTATTACTTGCAAAAAAAAAATTAATAAATAGTCACATTTCCAACAAAGCAGATCATTAAAGAAGGGTTTGGCATTTGTATTTTAGTGTTTATTGTTTTCTTTGATTTTAATATTTTCTGTCATAGATCAATAACAATTTTACAAATTGAGTTTTCATTTCTTTTGTTTTCTCTTCTCCTTGAATCAGCTCTGATACACTTTTTATTCCTTCTATGATTTTATGATTATTGACAGAATGTGACGGCCTTCTGGCATCTTTCAAAGCATTTATTTGAACCAAATCCACCCATATTTCTGCACAACAATGAAGACAAATGAGTCACACTTTCAAGAGCATTTTTTGTCCTCATTCTCAAAGTTTGCTCAGTATTTTGCAACAAAGAGAAGATGCTCAGTTTTGAAACAACAGCTCATAGATTTGATTGGAAGCCAGACCACTGAGGTTGAGTTCATGACTCTGACTTTTGTTGCACTATTTTTGTTGCACCGTTTCTTGATTCAGAAACATTGTCTTTAACCATGTTATATATAAATCAACCTGTAGAGATAGAGGAACCACCATTACAACATGATTTCATATTTCAACTTCTTTACAGTTATACCTACAAATTACCATAAAATGCATTGGGTTTGGTGGACAGATAAATATATCTTTATAGAATTTAAAGACAGATTTTTTTTATCTTTAGTCTGGATCCCTAAAGATTTATAAAATACTTGATGAAAAAAAAAATCAAAACTGATTTTGTTATAATTCATGCATGACAGAGTTAGATATGATATTTTACCTTTGTATGGAGACAGTATTAAAAAAATTATTTGATTAATTCTTGTTTTTAATTTTCCACTCCTCTGACTACCTCCTAAAAGCGGACGTCATTCAGGCCCAATCCGAATTCTTCCCTTCTCCCTTCCCCTCAATTTGAATGGGATTGTGAAGCGCAAGTGGTGTTCGGAATATATCTTTTGATATCCTCCCCTCCAAGCAGAGGGATACAGACCCCCTCCTCGTGGGGGTTACATGTCACACTGGGCTGCAGAAGAGGAGAAGAAAATCTCTTTACAAAAGTTTACATTTAGATGTAAGTAATGACTTTTTGTTGTAGCATGACCTTTTTAAAGTTATACAACTGTTGCTGTTATGTATATTTGAGCACTGGATGCTTTGCGCTAACGCTAGCTAACTGGCAAGTATTATTTATTTATTAATCTTTTTTGTACCAAGAAATCCCATTGAGATTAGATCTCTTTTTCGTTTTGGTGACGTCATCGAATGAAAGTGACGTCCAAAATCGGACACACTATTTTTCCATAACTCTTCGTTTGAGGGCTAAATGTAGGGAAAGGGAGAAGGAAGAATTCGGATTTGGTCTCAGTCTCAGCTCCTGCAGTAGTTGGTGCGTGTTGGGACAATCTGGTAATAATCTCATGAAAACGGGATTACAGACCCTTTTGTAGAGATCCTCAAAATAAATCAATCTGATCTCTCACGTGTCGTCCATGCGCTGCCTGTATAGAAGATACAGATCAATTCACAAGCAGAAGCTCCTCCCACATGCAGCAGGTTGGGCAGGTTTCTGAGTGCAGCTAAGTTGTTGCGCGTGAAAACAGAGGCAGCAGGTTAACACAAATTTACATGTTCAGCATGAACACAGCATTAGAAGTAATTCTGAAGCTGATGATTTAACTGTCAATCAAAGAATCCCCTCATTAGTGCAAGTTTAACCTCAAATGTTAGAAATGATACGATCAAATATATTTACATAACTCCATGAGATGAAAATAGGTTTTATAATCAATGTAAGTAATGTGTGTTACATTGCAATAAACGTGCATTCAGTCGGCAATAGCACCTGTACACACGCCGTAGGCATGTGACCTCGCCTCGACCTTGAATCACAACCAGACCACAAATGAGTAGAACAGTCCAGCCATTTTTGCTGCCCTGTCAACAAAAAATAATTAATGAAATGTTATATTTCATAAACCACCTTCTGTTTTTATTTAATTTAATTACTAGATGTCGAAATCATAAAAGGGCTCTTCATCACTGAGCATTTGGGGAGCAAGGAAAGCATAATTGCGGCTCTTAAATCAGTTGTAATATGCTTAATCAGCGTCCCTACTTAATTACAGGAGCACATTAAAAAATAACAAAGAGAAAGTCCCCCCCCCATCAACCCTCAACACCCTGCCAGAGCAGCTCAGTGAGCCCGTGGGCAGAGTTACCACCTCCTCCACTGATGTGTGTTACAGGAAGAGGGAGAAAGTGCGACACACAAAGCTCACACAAGCTCATCATTGAGAAGAGGACAGCTCACTCTCCAATTTATCCAGGCACCATGCCGATCGTCCCCCCCGACAGCAAGGCCTGTTGGAGGCTGTCTGAGACGCGAGACACGTTTGAGGCGATGCTTGGCTTTGCTGAGGCTGCTTACTCTTCCTTGCATTAAGACAAAGTGACTACAACCTAGTTCAGGGCATTTCCCCACTCGTCACTGCAGGGAGTTCCAAACCTGTTTATATAACTCTGACCTAAATAAATCCATAACAGTCCTCTAAATTCTTTCTAAACACCACATTTTTCCCTGGCAGACGCAGATGAGTATTTCATGTTGTTAAATTAGCAATGAAACATGTAGGAGTGTTCACTAGATTTAGATTTTTTTTTTTCTTTACTGGGAAACTGTCCTGGCAAATCATTTTCATGGCTGCAATATGCACTTAAGGATTCCCACGTAATTTCATGGCGTAGAAAAAAGAAAAAAAAAACACATGTTTTTAGAAAATGAGTATGGGAACAAAATAGCAGAAGAATATGCAGAAACCATGCAGAACTTGTTGATATAAAGTCCAAGGTGTTCCTTTTAAGAAGAACGCGCTACCAAAATATGTTTTCATGAATCTAATTTATTATTGCATTATTTTTAATTAATTTAATGAGCATTCATAAATCTGTTTTTGAAAAGTTCATACATTTAAGATTTGTGGTTTGTTTCAAACAAAGCCATCTTCTTTCACTTATACTGCTGCTCAAACTTTTTTAAAATATCCAGAATGAATTGCTATAATAAACTTACCGGCCACTTTATTAGATACACTTGCTAGTACCGGGTTGGACCTCTTTTGCCTTCAGAACCTCCTTAATCCTTGGTGGCATAGGTTCAACAAGGTACTGGAAACATTCCTTAGAGAATTTAGTTTATATTGACTTGATAGCATCACACAGCTGTTACAGATTTGTCGGCTGCACGTTCACGATGCCTATCTCCCGTTCCACTACATCCCAAATGGGATCTACTTGGTTGAGATCTGGTGACTGTGGAGGCCATCTGAGTCCAGTGAACTCATTGTCATGTTCAAGAAACCAGACAGAGAGGATTCCAGCTTGATGACATGGAGCCTTATCCTGCTGGAAGTAGCATCAGAAGGTGGTACACTGTGATCATTAAAGAATGAACATGGTTAAAAACAACCCTCAGGTGGGCTGTGGGGTTGTAACCATGGTCAATTGGTACTAAGGAGCCTAATGTGTGCCAATAAAATATCCCCACACCATTACACTACCACCACCAGCCTGAACCTTTAATACAGAGCTGGATGGATCCATGCTTTCATGTTGTTGACACCAAATTTTGACTCTTCTATTTCAATGACGCAGCAGAAATGGAGATTCATCAGATCAGATCATTTTTTCCCGCTCTTCTGATGTCCAGTTTTGGTGAGCGTGGGTGAATTGTAGCCTCAGTTTTCCTGTTTTCAGCTGACAGGAGTGACTCCCGGTGTGTTCTTCTGCTGCTGTTGTCCATCTGCCTGAAGGTTGGACGAGTCTTCCGCTCTGAAATGATCTTCTCTGGGTTGTAACTAGTGGATATTTGAGTTACAGTTGCCTTTCTATCAGCTGGAGCCAGTCTGTCCATTCTCCTCTGACCTCTGACACGAACAGAAAATTTCTGCCCATAGAACTGCTGCTCACTGTATATTTTTTCTCTTTTTCTGACCATTCTCTATAAACCCTAGAGATGGTTGTGGTGAGAATCCCAGTAGATCAGCAGTTTCTGAAATATTCAGACCAGCCTTTGTGGTCACTTTGATCCCCTTTCTCTCCAAAAGTTGCTGCCATGTGATTGGCTGATTGGAAAGCATTTAGACAGGTGAAAAAAGTGGGCAGTGAGTGTAGATGCTTTCAATATCATCTGATAATTATGTCAAAGTCAGAGTTCCCATGTGGATTTTTCCTCCTGATTCCACTGATTTAAAAACAAAAGTTTTAGCAAGTCTACTTTTAATATCTGAACGCAACGTTCCTTTCATATCTTAATTTTATCTGCAAATCGACATATCACATCACGCATCAGTGCCACCTGCTCCTTGTTTCTTGGGACAGTTTTTGTCATGACAGCGAGCAGGCAGCTGTCATCCAGCCTCTGAATAAAATATTTTGCTCCCAGCAAACAGAGAATCAAGGTATCTTTTTTGGGTCACTGTCCTGTAACACATCTCCAAAGACAAGGCGAACACAACTCCTGTCAAGAAAAAGTCTATGAGGAATCACTGCTTTGACAATGTTCATTCCGCGCTTTTATTTTTTTAGATAGAAATTCAGACGTGTCACAAAATTGTGTTTTTAACAGCTAAATAGTCTGCTGTTTTTAAACTATGTTCTAGTTTTCTGTCAGGTGAATGGAGTGGACAGTTTAACTGTTACATAAAATGTTTTTTTGTGGTAGGTTTTTGTTGTTAGTGTTGAATAAAGCCTTTGCAGAGTAGTAAATCTGTCTTTAAATGCCACAGTCTGAAGCACAGGAACCACTGAAACAAAGTAAAAGCTTTTATCAGGCCCCAATGTGTGTTTTATTCCCTACAGTCACCCATTATGATTCAAAGTGAGCATAATGCCTCTAAAATAAAAACTGTATCCATCGGCTATTTGATTAAAGAATGCTCCATTAGGACAGAAAACTCTTAACACCTTTAAAACTGTGAGATTTTCAGTGTAAAACTTGCATTCAGTTCCCTGGCAGTGTATCTTGTGAAGCTGTTATCGTGAGCCGCAGTGACGTTTAAGTGCTTCTTTATTTACAAAGTGATGAAATGCCACTTCCTCTGATTGTTTTCTCAGGGTACAAACGATGCAGTCACACAGAGCATTCACGCAGAGACGGCCACAAATCAGCTCACACTATTAAAAAAAGAACGGTCAGTCTAGAAACATTACAGCAGTATGCACATCTTTAAAGAGGACAGTGCTGTCAAAAAATCGAGGTAGAAAAAGTACAGGCTGCTGAGCTGATGACGTTGTCGGGGGTCACTTGTTCAAACGGGCGTGTCATCAGAAGGGAAGTGACCGCATCCTGATCCAAAACTGAGAAAGAGAGGCTTAGAATCGCAGAAAAAAAAACCCAAAGAAGTCATTTTTTTTCAAATGAAACTGGCAAAAAAGAAATGCAGAAAGGTAGAAATATTACTAATCCACAACTAGTTCAGTACCAGAACTGCTGTTTACTCTTAAACTTCTCTTGATTCATGTGAGCAGTGGCATGTAAGACAAACATTTGGGGAACCATCATTCCTCTCTTCTGTGAGCACAAACATTTATAGGAATGTTGCATTTTATCACCACTCCTTCCTATTGTTACCAATGACTTTAAGATTAAATAAACATTTAAGGCGGTCCAATCAATTTTATAGAGCGTGGACCAATGGTAGGATAATGGCAGATGATTAAATTAACATAAAATACATCAAGGTTTTATCCTTCCTGCTGTAGAATTCTTTTTTAGAATGAAGACTTTCAAGAGACGTGGTTTCACAAAACAAACGGTTTTCCTCAGAAAACATCAATTTTGCTAATATACACCAATCCGTTTCCATCGATTTGTGTCTGAAAGCCCTCAGACGATTCCTCGTGTCGTCTCCTTTTGTGGCCGCATTATCACACTGTAAATCCAGAGCTGGGGATGTAATTGTGACATATTCACAAAAAGCGTTGTCGGCTTGAATGGCTATCAAGAATGCTCTATGATTTTCTTTCCCAAAATAGAGGGGGTGAGTCACAGACAAAGCAAAAATAATCGAGCTATCTCGGTGCCTTTGTAGAGGGGCTTCGGAGCCACCAGCGGCGTCTCCGTCAGACGGTCCTATCTACATGCTTGTGGTGTACAAGGTGCCTCGTAGGCACAGAGTGTATCCTATTAACCCAAATATGCTGGAGGTCACACCTTAAGAGCTTCATGCACCCCCACCGCTGAGAGGCGACGGTTAATGTTGCGATAGCGGCAGCGGAGGAGGTCACGGTAGGTGGAGCGCAGGTCTCGATTGAAGAAGGCGTAAATGAATGGGTTCATCAGAGAGTTGGCATATCCCAACCACAGCAGAGTACGCTCCAGCCATATGGGCACGCAGCTACACTCCACTCCACAAATAAAAGGCCTGGCAGTGGACAGAATGAAGAAAGGCAGCCAGCACACGGCGAACACTCCTACGATCACTCCCAGAGTCGTGGCGGCTTTCTGCTCCCGCTTGAAGATGGAGATGTTCTTGCGCTCGCGGTTCAGCAAGCGAGACAAAGTGGCACACTCCTCCGCCACGCCGGGCGGCTTCAGGCCCTGCATTCGCAGCGCCTCATTGGCCACTGTTTCGAGTCGCTCGCGGCGCGACAGGTCAGTGAACCGGTGCTTGGCGCCGCTCTTTCGAGCTGCCCGAAAAATCTTGTAGTACATGACGAGCATCACCAGCATAGGGATGTAGAAGGCTACAGCTGTAGAGTAGATGGTATATCCAAAGTCTTGGCTAATGAGGCACACGCCAGCCGTGTGGACGTTTTTGGCCCAGCCGCAGAAAGGTGGCAGGGTGATGGATGCTGACACGAGCCACACTCCCAGGATCATTTTGGCCATCAGCTGACCATTCTGCCGTGCGGGGTAGGTGAGAGGCCGTGTGATCCCCAGATACCTGCAGGAAGAAAATCAGAAGAATCGTCCAGGTTAGTCTCAGCAGGTTGACTTGAGAACAATTCTAAAACCGTCTTAAAAACACAAGAGGCATGTTCCTATCACCTGCAATCCACCAAAATACATGCATTCTTGTAACACATTGTGGCATTTGACACCTGTTTAAAAAAAGGAAATCTGTATGAAATGTCATGAGCTTTTATTTTTCTTTGCCTAGGGGGTATTTTATTCGTTTTTCCCACACAGACTCTTAAGGCTTAGCAGGTGAAGAAGAAGCCATCAATCAAACAGTCGGCTCATCTCTTTGAAATAGCAGCTGGAGGTGTCAGAAAAGCAAAAATAGGTGTGAAGTCTTGGATTTGTGAAGAACTAGCTAAACGGTGTGTTCACTGAAGGATAAATCTGTGATAGATTTTTGCATATATTCCATTTGGGCTACTAGAATGTTACTTGGCTCACACAGAACGTGTCATTGATGGAGAAACCTACTTTTAGAGCTGTTTCTCTCCCATTAATTTGTTCTTTTGGGAGCATGGTTTGTTATTTTTTTTAGACAACACTTCTCGTAAAGCTTGGGGGGGACAGTCCGCCTTATCCACCCAGTGGCTTCATGAGTTCACAGGGGAAGTCCAGTAATGAACACCAGAGTGGGTGTTTAAAATAAACTTTTGAATCATGTAAGACATCGACAAAAAGTTTAACCCGTTAAAGCAAACACTAAAAGTGAATAAGGAAATGCACAATTTGTAAAGGAAAAAAAAAGATAAATGACTTGTACTTATATAGTGCTTATACCATCTTAGAAGGTGTTTTACAGTCACATTCATCCATGCACAAACCTACACATTTTCACTCCCAACCCATCGTATATGGACATTGGGTTCAGATACCCTCCACTTCACTTGTTTGGGTGTCTCCAAGTTTTTTTTTACATGCTGGCTGTTCCCAATCAAATCACGGGTCCCCAGCCCTCAGGACACGGTAACAGACGCGGTAACGGATGCAGAATTGCTATCGGGTTAGGGCAAAGGTTTCAAACTCAATCGCACAGAGCCAAAATCCAAAGTACACCTTAGGTTGTGGGCAGAACAAACAAACATTTATTGAAAACATTAATAACATTTTTTTTTAAACTTTAAAAATTTAACTTTTTTATAACAATGAATAAAAACAGGAAGGAATATAATTCCACGATAAATCAACTTAGACCTTAAATAACCTTCAATATTTTACTCTCTGTAAAAACGACATATTTTGTCAAAAATATACAAGTTAAAAATAAACTAAGAAAAAACACTCAAATTTCTTTAGTTTGATCTGAAAAAATTTATAAAGAACCCAAAAGATTTTGATCTCCATAAAATATATCCTGGTAAAATTATACAAATATGAACATGCTGCGGATTAATCAAATCAAAGCCTGGAAATAAATATAAAATGTGTGTTTTTTTTAGAAATTTCTAAATGTTTTCCTTGCTGTTTGTTTTGTTACCCTTGTGATGTACGATGCTGGGTGTTCCAAAAAGTAATCCAGAGATCATTATAACTGATCTCTCAGCCTCCTTAATCGAAGTGTTGCTTCAACATGTTACCAGCACAAGATAACATCGGGCCATTAAGAAAATAATCTGGGGGGGTGGATATAATTACCCAGAAGCTCCCGGGCCTTGACTTTAACACATGTGGGTTAGGGTACCAGTGTCTTGCCCAAGGACACTGACAAGGCGAGAACCAAACCTACAATCTTCCAATCTTTTTATTTATTTTTTTCACTTAATTCTTTTTTGGAGTAATTTGGAAATGTATATGTGAAATAAAAAATACCAACAAATGAGTCTGACTGAGCAGAACCAAAACATATTTGTGCTTGACAACTTCTGAAAATTCTTAATAATATTAATAAATCTCATTTAACTGGGTTTCAAACCTATGTTTAGTTCCTCTTATTTGGAGCTTCGGTGGTGTGGGAATACTCTGAGACACATGGAAAACAAAAATGCAATAAAGCTCTTCATCTTCTTAATGCAGTATAGGATGATGGATTACCACTGCGTCTGGATTGTGGATCTTTGATCTCCACTGACATATATAAAGCCCACATGTTCTGTCATATTTTGTCTCTGTTTTTAGCATTTTGGGGTGAGTACAGTGCATGTAAAGAAATCAACAGCGTGCATGTCAAATAACGAGACTCTTGACTCGACTCTGAAGCTGGAGCTTTTTTTTTTTTTCTTTTCCCACAACAAACAAAAAAGCTCTCACTGACCCAGATAAGAACCACTTAGAATGAGCTGTAATTCATCACAGGTGGAAGTACTTCAACATAAACACGCGTACTTGGACACCAAGTACTTCACCCACACAAAAACACCCAAAACAAATCTGTTTGTAATCTGCTTTAACAAGCTTCTTTCCACTTTTTTTTTTTTTTTTTTGTTCTTTGTAGTTCCTGTCGGACACTATGTTCACACCGGGCAAGTGACATGCCGGACAAGTAGGGAGGAGCTTCTTCTTCTTCTTCTTCTACTTCTTCTTTTTTTTTCTAATGTTTCCTAGTGCATGTCCGCCACCTACAGTTGGAAGAGGCTTGGTGCAGGTCCAGGCTTTTTCTTTTACAGTTCTATTCTGAAACCTAAATGGCTTAGTGTCCTATAACATCATCTGAGAACAAATTGACATCATTAATTTCTGCTCTCTTATGGGGTCCAGATGACCCCACCCTTACATTTATGTGTGATCCGTACCATGACAAAGGTGGACAAAGGATGAGAGGTTTTTATGTCTCTCATGGACACAAGTGAAGATAAAAAAAAAGTTCAGCACGCTGTCTTGTGGGGTCCAGATGACCCCATTTTTAATGTAAACACGCCTAAGATAGTGCAAGGGTTACACTGTTGCCATTTCCGGGAATAAAAAAAGGGGATGTCATCCATACGACACTACTTTCAACACACGTTCAAGTGGTTTTCTGCGTAGTGCCTGAAAAAACGTTTGTAGATATGCGTAAATATTAAAGTTTTGAACGCACATGTATGTGTGCTTACATTGACTTTTCAGTGAAAGTGGATGATTGAACCGTATGCATCCTGAATGAGAACCAGTCAGTATCCCCATGAAGAGTGAAGGATTCAACATTTACCCAAGCACCGATTTCTCATTTCTAGCCCCTAGTATCCTCTCATAGTTGTTGGCTGCACAACCGTGGTGTGCATTTGTCAACACATTCAGGTGGGCTCTCACACTATGAGCTTAGACACCACTTCTGCAACCTTCTATTGCAGATAGATATATTTAATCTCATGAGTCACAGAGTCTCACAGTCTCAGATTAGCGTCATTTAAATTGACTTTGTTTTCCAGTTTCATTTCCGTGAAACCTTCAAACACCACACTCACTGGTTCTGAACCTTCACACTAAGAACTGTTTAGATCCGCTAAACAGTCAGGCGTTGAACGTCATCCGACTCTGAAACAGATCCATCGGCGTGATAACACTGCGACCTTCGGAGCTTCTTTAGAACACACAGTGAACACCAGGAATGCAACACTCTGCACAAACTACATTATTCAGTAAAAAAGAGATGTTTTGTGAGTCTGGGTTGGTGGAGTGCATTTCGCCACAAGTTATGACTCATCTGAAGCTTGAACAGCTGCTTTCAGATCATTTTTCCATGGATGTCATAGAAGTAAAATTTTGCAAAGGGGAAAATCAAAATGGCAATATGCATCAAAACTATAAAAAGACCAACAATATCTGTATATGTACAATGAGATATTTATTAGACATAAACCGTTCTTAAACTGGAGGAAATAATATTCCACATTCTAAATGACATCTGCGAGAAAGCAGGGGATGCCACTGAAAAAAAACAAAACAAAAGCAGCTGCATCAGATTGTACAAAGCTCTTAGAGCAGAGAGGGTAACTCTCACATTTTTTTCAAACCTCAGGAGGATTTGAGCGCAGATCTGCAGTTGCAGCAACCAAGGGGGATTACCACTACCGGAAAACGTGCCCAAGCTCAGAGAGAATGCCATTACTTCCGCCACGCTACCAACCAAAGCAAAGTGAACTATTTTCCATGCCACATGACTGGAGGCAGCTCTAAAGTGCAAACATCAATGCCAGGAAAACCTGCATTTATATTAAATCAAAATAGAATAAATAAATGAAAAAGTGGGTTTGTGGGACAACCTTTTTTTATCTTAGCATAATCTTAGCTCAAAACCATTATCGTTTATTTGGAAAGGAATTCAAATAAGGAATCTATGTTTTTCGTCAGGAATTGGCCTTTTTTTCATCTGAATGTAAATGAAGTGGTCACAGAGATGTTTTCAGTCAGCCACTCTAAGGAGTCCAGCAGATGGCTGCAGGTATTTGCTGCTTTCACGCTCGGTTTGTCTTATTTAAAGTGACGAAGAGTGCTGAAAAAGACACAAATTTTGAAAACACAAACCTCATCATTCTGTGCCCAGACGTCAGCAAAACACTTAAAGTTTTAAAAAAGAACTGTGATAGAAAGGAGTTGATAAAAACGGTTGTTAAAGGAGGGTTTTCATTAAATCAACATTGTCTCTTTGCTGCCTTTCACTGGAAAACAAGAAAGCGGTCGGCTCCGGGATTTCTCAGAAATCCGTCAACAAGCTCGGTCCAGAAGGAGGGCTTCATGCTTCTAATTCTATTTGAGGAAACTCCACACAACAGACATTATGCTGCTTCCCTCCCAGGGATCAACACACAACATGGCTTGAGCTGTAATTTCATTCAAAACAAGTCTGCCAAGAAACAATCCCATCTGCTTGATACGTTGCACAGAGTTCAGACACATTATGCGTATCAAGTCTTGGCTGAATTGAGCACTAGGACTCTTCGGAAATATTCTTTCAGCAAAATCTCAGTTACTTGTGGACACATGGACATAAACAACTTCTATGTCAGCTTTGAACCTACATCTTGGCTAGTACATATTTGATACAAATTACAGAGGATCCAGTATGCTGTCGTGCACAATAATATTGTTTGCCAGTCTTCATAGCATCTTCTGGGAAGCCGATGTCAGCTTTGGTGCAAAACTGGAGCACGCCAACTGTTGGATGAAGCTTCACACATAAATCATCAGAACCTTTGGTGATCACTTGATGTAGCACTTGAAGCTGATGATACGTCACACACACGGAAAACAGTCCGTGCTTTTGTTTGAAGCCTGGCTGGCAGAGCTGTGCTGTCTTCACAGATTCTGATTCAGAAGAGAAGAAGAAAGCAGTTGTGGGTGGGAACAGTTTGCACAGTTTTACAGTGGAAGATAAACGAACAATGCAGGAGGAAATACCCAACATGCTGTAGTACAGCTCAGTAAAATGTCAAATACTTTAAAATAACCTTATACCTATTTTTCAAGTTCCATTCCTGTCATCCTTTGATCAATTTTAAGGAAATAATATTCTATTTGATGGTGATCATGTCATTTTAGTGGCATGGTTCTTCAGAAATTCACCTCTGAGTTGTGGATGTTAAGGCTGAGCTTTTTTCCAGCAATATCCGAGCTATCCAGCTTTAAAGCTTTAAGCCAGATGCAGTTTGGACAAGGAGAACAAAAACATACATAGATCTAGTCATCTACAAGTGGATTGGTTCAGAATGGAGCAGAGCAGGGAGCTTGTTGTAGTTTTTACGTAACAGTTACAAGCTTTTTCCAACATTTGTTCTTGATTCACCACAATTTGAAAAAAAAAAAAGTATTTTCCAGAGTATAAATTGTTTCATAGTTAAGCCTGGGGTGCGACTTATACTCAGGAGCAACTAATTATTTGTTTTTTGTTTCTTTTTAGGCATATATAGGCTCATATATTAGTGATTTTCCCGGTAAGCACCTGTTGTCCTTTAGTGGTTGTGTCCTCTAACAACCACTAGAGGGCCCTGCCTCTGAGTATTTGCTACTGACAGCAGCAGAAAAAGTGTCATCGAAAACAAACATGGAAGAGAATTGGATTGTTTTCCTCTGAAACTTTGATTTTTTTTTCTTATTCAGATCAGATTTGTATTCTTGTATTTATTTATTTTTAGCCATGCTTTGTTTGGCAGACGTGTTCTGAAACGTCAGACTTTTCTCCTAAAAGGGCAATGTATACTCCAGAGCGACTTGTGTGTGGTTTTCTTCCTCTTGATTAGACATTTTTTGCTCTTGCAACTCATACTCCAGAAAATACGGTACTCAGAAGTGCATTTTAATCTTAATTTTCTTTACATACGCCCTCCATCATGTCAAAAATGCTACAAGAACATGATATAAAACACCAATTTTATTGGAGTGGTTCTAAAAACTATAGGATTGATGACATTGTTGTTCTTTAAGTTCCAGGGGGTTTTGTGAGGAATATATCTGACCTAAAAAATTATTTATATCCCTTCATTTGATTTAAAGCCTCTGGCCAGCTGTGAGTGTCCAAAATAGCTCTGCATTTGACTCCCTTATGATGGCATTCCTGAGTCCACTTTACAAACCGGTATGCTTTACCTTCTGCAACTTCTCGGTTTTACAATTGCTGGGCTATTTACACAGGCACTTTGTGTACCTACAGACACACCTCATTTCAAACAGAAGTTCACCTCTTTAAGTTGTAAAGGTCTACATGAATGACGGATTCACTTCCTTTTAATTGCTGGAAAGCACTAGAGTGGCTGTTTTATGAGCTTTGCCCGTATATCTCACCACCTGTCAGGTTGGAGTTTACTGGTTCTCACAGCAACAGACATGATGAGCTGCTATTAATGTCGCAGGGATAAATGAATTACCCTCCTGGTAGTTAGCGGGCCCGTCGCTGTCAGAGCAGGCTGTCTTTGGACAAAAACATCATTAACCCCACACGGTCTGCGCTGTGAGAAGAGTTAAGTGGACACAGGGGTAAAACCGCAGAGGAGGATGAATCCACATTTACGCTGACAGACGGTGCCAGGCTGAAGGGGATTCCTGCAGCTTTAGAGATCCGGCAAGTCCTGCACTCGGGATGACAGCACACCATGACACAAAGAGGGAAAATAAAGAGAAAAAGTCCACCGTGTCATCTCTGAAGATGACATGCTGGGAACACTGTCATTTGTAAGATTTGCTGAAGGGCTTTTCTTTGCTTAAAATAAAAGAACTAAATAGAATGCATGGTAGTGTAGTGGTTAGCACGTTCACCTCATAATGAGAAGTTTCTAGTTGGAATTGCATGTTCTCCCCATGTATGAGTGGGTTTTCTTCCTCCACAGTCCAAAACCTTGTTTCATAAGTTCATTATTGACCCTAAACTGTCCCCAGGTGGGATTGTGTGGTCAAACAACAGACTATCAACCTGTCCAGGGGCTAATTCCACCTTTGCCCTAATAGTAGCTAGGATAGGCTCCAGCAACTCCTTGGTCCCAAAAGGGATTCAATCGTTTCTGCCAATGAATGGATGGATTATGGTTTAACTTTAAACCCCAAGGTAAGCAATTTCAAATAGGTCAAATCCCATGTTTTATATGGGAAAAAACAATATTTCCTTTTTTTTCTTTATTAACTCTAGAGCACTGTCGCTAGGTGATTTTCACCTGAGCAAAAGTATTTACAATGTGTCATTTTTCTGAGTGTCATGGGTCCCTGGGTAAAGTCTCACATGTCCCAGGAATGGGTGGACCAAAGGCCAAGTCTCCAGCATCATTTTTTTTTTCTTCAGGAATTTTTTCTTTGGAACTTTTAAATTTTTCAGTAATTTTCAAGCATGTTTTTATGATGTTCCCATGTTTTTATTTTCCATTTTGTTACATAAACCACAGTTGAAAATAAAAGAAAACTACTCTAATATATCATTTTGTTGTCATATTTTGATCTCTCTTTCTTATGAGAAATACTTTTTATGGAGTATAATTTATCAGGAAAAGATTTCCCAGTAAAAGTCATGGTGTAACTTTTTATAGCGAAACAATCATATTGTGATTCATTGTATAGGTGCTCCCAGTGGTCTTTTAATTACAATCATGCAGTTTTTTTTGGCAAAATCAAAAAACCTGAGTCATTTTGCACGTATATGCAATATTGGCGATATCCAGCTGTGAAATTCTGAGCCAGATGCCAGTTAAGACAAGGAAAATGAAGACTTAGTTAGATCTAATTGTCTACAAGTGAATGTATCAAAATGAAGTGGAGCATGGAGCTTGTGGCCCACCGATGGTAGCTTTTACATCACAGCTACAGGCTTTCTTTAACTGTATTTTTTCACCTGCTCCTTATACATGATTTGCATAAACAAATACTCAAAAATGCTATTTTAATTTTAATTTTCTTTATTTGTGTCCTCCATCAGGAGAAAAAAATAGTTCCAGAAAGTCAATGTGGACACAGCAGTTGAGCTGTGAGAAAACAACCTGTGTGGGAGCAACAATAACTTACTGTGTGCTCTGCTTTAACCCCGACTAGAAGAAAAAGAAACCAGGCTTTGTTTGTCTATGTTTAACTCAATGTTTAGAATTTGCCACTAAAGTTACCAAAAAACAAGCCTCAAACCTGAAGTTTAAGTCAATTCTCTTGAGGATGAATCTCAAGTTACTGTTACTCGAGTGCAACTCCAGGTTAAGTCCCCAAACGTCTTTGTAAAGTTACCTGACCATAACTGGTGCACAAAAACAACAAAGGAAATACAGTCAAATTTCTAATTTAATCCCCTATTGTGATCATGTAAAATAGTGAGATAAAAACTGACCATGTTAACGTTTGGATCCAGCTGCACTCAGGAGTAGCATCACTCAGTTGTGGGAACGAAAATTTAAATCACCTTAAGTCCTGAAAGCACGACTGTGCTTCTATTTTAATACTGCTGTGAGTGACAGAGTGAAAAGCAGGACAGTAATCTAACAATTCAACACTTGGAACATATTCAGAAGAGTCTGTTCCCTGAGATGATTTGTAACAATTTTTATCACACCTTGGGGAAATCTGAAACACAACGATAACTGAAAAGCCAGTTTCCATTTGTACGTTTCATTACAGCATCGCTTAAGTCTTGCGGTCACCCGCCTGTTGGCACAGATAAATTAACACCCACTGCTCTGCGTGAAGATGATAATTAGAGGTTGAACTTTTGGAGCCAATTGATGGTGTAGATGAAACTTTTGTTATTAGCGGAACAGATTCTTTTAAAGACATAATCTGCTTCTTTCTCCGTAAATGCTAAGGAAAAGTATAAGCAATTGCAATCCTATTTAGCACTTTCTATTGACGTCAAGACCATTTTTCTGACCTGTGTTCCCTCCGGTCTCTAAGAACATGAAAATCTCATGTCTCCAAGATCTTTTCACATGTCTGGTTTGGTATTGATAGCTAAAGAAAGCTTCCTTCATCTCAACTGGTTATCAAGCTGCTTTGAAAGCACTGAGACAGTTTTCTAGCTGTGGTTCATGGCTTTCCTTCGCTAATTTGAGGCAGACACAGTCTGGAATGGGTCAGAAAAAGCTGAAGTTTGTAATTAATTTCTTTACATCAACACATACAAGCCCCTTACTCTGTTTTGTAACAGCAGCGGGTTATTAAACATTAAATCAGCCCCAGTTTACATGTAAAAAAACAAAAGAAAAAATGCAAGACTGGTGTTTTATCCCAATATTAACACAGCTGTTCTTAAGTTAAGGGTTCATCCATCCGCCCATTAATTTTCCAAAACCTCTTGATACCTTTTGGGGTCATATGGGTGCTGGAGCCCATCCCATCCACTATTGAGTGAAGGAAGGGCACACCCCAGTTAGTTTGTTAGTCCGTTGTAGTACCACACAAAGATAGTGAACCACACACGTTCACATTTTAGAATCACCAATTAACCTATGAAGCAGGAGTTTGGCCTGTAGGAGGAAGCTAGAGGTCCCAGAGAAAACCTACCTGTATCCACAGGGAGAGAAAGATTCTAATTTTAACCAGAATATCACTAATGTAAAACTTGGTTTAATTTATTTGTGAAGGATTAGACTTTAACTTTTTGTTTTACACTGGAGTATAGACCCACTTCAATCATCTTTTAATTTATTTTAAATGAGTGGTCTTTTAACTATGATTATGACGTTTTCAGGCTAAATCAAAACATCTATGACATGGTTTCTGCAGAACAGCAAGAATTCATCAAAAATTCACCTCTGAGAACCCTGCTTCCACTTCCCATCATCCATCTATTAACATGCTCTCCCACTCATAACCCCAACCTAACGTAACAAGTGTAAGACAAATGGCGAGCATTGTTGGAGCCATCCGCTATACAGTCTTGGGCCAGATTCCAGCTCAGACGAGGAAAAAAAAGACGTTATTGGATCTGTTTGTCTATGCATCAGAACGGAGCGGAGCATAATCTAATTCAGATGGCATTTTTTCCATCTGTCCTAATTTACAACTATTTTAATAAGGAAATACTCACTTTCGCTTCACTTTCTTTATATATGTCCTTCATATCTCAAGAACATGTAAAACATAAGGTCCTCAAGATCACTACCTGTTTTCCAGCTCTTCTGACCTTGCTTGCTGCTGATTAGCTGACTCAAGTAATTCCACATCCTGATTAGCTAACACATGATTTAGGTTGTCAGATCTGCAGAGAGAGCTAAAACAGGCAGTTGAGCTCTTGAGGACCAGACTGATGTAAAAACACACACAAAAAAGCAGGAGTGGTTCTTTAAAGTTCAGCTGAGCTTTGATCCAAAATCTTTGAATACCTATGTGTTGTGTTTTAAATATCTTAACCAACTATTGATGTGCCAATATTCAAATTTTTATTATTTTTAAATTTTCTTTCACATTTGACTTTTCAAAATAAAAAGGGGTGTGGTCTCCTGATCAACATGTGATCACAAACCTACTATGAATTTACTATATGTGTTGTAACTGCTCATTTTTTTCTGCCTATTATACTATTTCAGCTTTATAACCAACCATCAAGCTGAAAAAAATGGCTTTAATCGCACCGATAGGCATCAGCGGGTAGCAGCACCTCACCATATATAAATAATAATGAAAATAAATAATGTGGCTATTTCTCTTTATTGGCCATGTCCTGTTGCTTAAGATGCATCATTATCTCCCAAGGAAAATTTACATTTCTTTTGGCCACAATCATTTCACCCTATTTCTATTCGTATGTATTTCTTTTGCTTGATAATAAGATAACGAGAGCCATTCTCGGTTAGTCACGATCTTTGTGCTCCTTCATCAACAAAGGCTTTTAGTCAGATCAGAAATATTTTAATGAGAATATTCTGTCATCATTTGTGAAGCAGGGCACCTCTTCGCACCGTTTACTTTGACTTGGTGAATGTATATTTTTTTGGCGGCGGCGATTATGCATTTAGCCCTTGTTTGGTCCCTGTCAATTTTTAAATGGCCTCCCTTCATGGTGGCAACCATGGTGACCAGATTTGTTATGCAGCTACAAAGCCTTAAGGGGCCTTTCTCTCTTTGAAGGAAAATGCATTTGTAAAAGTGCATGCCTGGCACTGGTGATTCTGACATGTGTGTGTTCAGTGAATGCTGCTCCAGCCCACAAAAAAAGACCCCTTTTTCAGGCTGCTCCTAAATTTGCGAAACCAATTTAGCAAAACACCAAAATGCTCCCTTAAATATTAATAGCTGCAGCCACTCTCCCTTCATTATAGCGTAATGACTCAAGTCTGAAAGTGGGGGGTGAGGGACTATCTTCTTTTTTCTGTCATGATGATGAGTGAGAGTGAAGAATCTCATCATCTTCATCACCTTCCCTTTGGTTCCGCCACCAAACACGTTCCGTCTCAGAGGACAACTCAATAACTAAATAGGCTCAGAGGAAGTCTCTGATGCCAGAGAGGAATCTTTATTTCTGCTTCTTTTCATTCCACATGTGACCTTTTTGGGAAAAAAAAAAATAGTTTGGTTACCTAGGATACCAGCTCGTCTTTGGAATCGACTTGCTTTCCTAGACAGCAGTTAGCTGAGGAAACTAAACAGCCGTCATTTACCATGATTTTGTGGGCTGGTAAATAGGAGAAGACAACAGCTACACTCGATTGTAACAAAATAACACAAAAAAAAAAAGAAAAAACTCTGTTTCTTTATCCTCTTACCCTCACAGTGACCTTTTGTTTGGCAGAACAGGAAAATTTTACATATTTGGGGGATAAAAGGATAAAAGAAGCAATAACTCAAACAAAGCCTGTGTGCATGAAGTCTTACCACCAATATTGATAATAACAATAAATCTCGTTGTCAATAATGGCAGTAAACAATAGAAATTCAAACAATTCCATCATTCATTGACATTAATGTAAAAGTTTGAAACATAATGTATTTATGCTTCATGAAAACATCACAAAAGCCAACTTTTACCATCCATTCTATTGTTTTTGTCTCTGTATTTTTATATTAGACGAGAGCTTGTAAAAAGTTCTGAAAAAAATAAATAAAACTTTCCTTACAGTGACGCTATATCAGGGGAACTGACATTTTCAGACTATAATTGCTTTAAAATCAAACGGAAAATTTGTTTTTATATTTGTCTGAACAGGTCAACGCATAAATATATTTTAACTTTTAGCAGTAACCTTTAAAAAAGAAAATAGAAAAGGCACAGCTAAGCACGGTCTGGCAAATATATGACACACAAATGGTGTTCATTATTTTTTGTCATCCTTACTAACAAACCCATTTTCAAGAAAATGTGATCGTCTGAATGATTAATTGCATCAGCAACATCCTTTTCACATCAAGTTGTTATTTTATTGCAGAAAGTGCAATGAGCTATAAATCAATCACTACCATAAAAAGAAACATTCGGAGAAACCAAATGAGAACAGTTTCTTCGCTTATGGCGGAGAAACTGGAACACAAGTCAAAAACATTTTTTCTTCTGCAAAAAACAGTAAAGGAAAGTAATTTTGCTGTTTTTTACTGATGGCGAGAAGGCAAACCTATGATATGGAAGTGGAATTTTCTGAACTGAGCAAATGTCTGTTTACACAAATATGTGTTCCTGCTGTTAGAGATATGTATTTTTATTTTAAAAATGCTGCAAAGTTGCAGAATTTTTCCAGGGTGTAAATCCATTTAACTTTTGGAATGCACTCATCATCTGTGACAAGATAAACCACATATGACCTTAATGTTGTAGTTCATTCTAAAGACGATAAACAATAGATTTAAGCTTTATTCAGACTGGAAAAGTCCGTTGGTCCGGACTGAGCTTAAGTTAGTCTGGATCGAGTTTTGAATTTTGTGTTTGGACTGTATTCAGAGTGCCGTCTACCGGACATTTCTGTGTCAAACTAAAGCTTGTAAACAAAACCACACGACTAAAGATCTCTACGGTCATTGGCCAGGAATTACGAGGCAACAAAAGAAAAAATAATGGAAATCTTACACTTTGCATTGCTTCTCAACTTTTGTATTTGGCTGACCAATTTTAAACATTTAGATCAACGTCAGGTACAACACTTCTTACTTTTGCATGGCAGAAGCATGCTGCAAGACGGTTACTGAGGAGACGACGGCTAAGAAGGTATGCTGATAAGTGTTTATGACATGTAGATTGTCAAGGAAACAGTGTGAAAAGCGAATCACGTCAACAGTTAATTTAATAAGCTTGCATTTATCCAACTCTCATTGTTGCTCCATGTTTGTCCACAGCTCATTGGTTGCTTCATTCTCTGCTTATGTCCCATAATGCCTAGCTATTTTAGTCCAGTTGTTCCACTCTGAGCGCGGAGACTATTCAGACTGAGGAAACTCAGAGCAAACCGGAGCTTAGTTTGATTGGAAACGAACCAAGACAACCTCTAAAGATGGTTTCATAGAGTGGATGTATTTCCTGTTTTCAGGCTAAAAATTTGTTCCAGATTATCAGGGAAAAAAAAACTCTGGTTCACTTTAAGTAAACCATAGGCGTCCAGTCTGTGAAATTTCTGTGTTTTAGTTTGGATTTTGTTATACTTGGTCATGTTTTAAATTACCCTTATCAGTCACGCCAGTTTCATGTATGTGTGTTGTGAAAATGGCATGAACAATAAACTGTTCATTTCATTAAATGGTAAGAGCCCCCCCAAAAATGAAAAATGAAGTAAAGAGATAAAAATTGCAACAAAAAAAAACACAAAAGAAAAAAAGCAGGCAAAAACAACAAAAAATTAAAATAAAATAAAGACAAAAAATGTAAAGATGGACAGAAAAAAGATAAATGCAGCCTCAACAGGACACAAACCAGCGAGATAGTGGAGCAGGCTAAATCTGGCCTACTTAGAGACAGAACTGAACTTGTATTGAATCCCATTAAACTTCATTGGCAGGGACTTAAGATTTATACTTCACTAATTGTGATTGAGTCATTTGTTCACAGTCAAATCTGATAAAAAAAAAAAAAAACATTTTTCATCTTGTGTTGTTTTTTGCAGAAGCCCCCACATTAGATTTACAAATGTGAAGCCTGTCCAAAAGAACCAAATGTTCCAATTCTTCAAATTACCGTTTTAAGACAGGATTTGAGCATACAGTAATTGGAACCATGTTTGTCCTTTTGGCAGGGAGAGAACCCAAGCCTGGACCCAGCAAAAGGCTCACTTAGTTTTGTCCCACCCAAGTACCCGTCTTCAGAAGGACAGAGTTGGACCAACTAAACTCCAGTCACTTCACATTTCAATTTCACCATTTGAAGATTGAGCTTTGTGCCCAGAAAAAAACAAAATGCCCCGGTGTCCTCACTGCTTGCTTTTAAAGTAGTATTCCAACATTTGGTGTCAAAAGAAAGCTTTTGAGACTTCTGATTTGAGGCTTGAGAGCATCTCTGCTGTTTGGTGACTCGTTATCTTCCTCAGTGAGTTACATACACAACTACATGATGTGACACACCTTTGTTTACTAAAGTCACACCAGATGACTGTTTAAACTGACAGAAACTCTGTCATGTTTTTCACTGCACCACAATCTTTCCAAAAATATATACTATCAAAAGGGCATATTTAAGATCAAATATGGTTTTAAAAGGATGAGATTACTAAAAGTAATCACCATCTCCACAGTTATATATACATATGATCACATTGGCAAAATTAAGTTTTGGAAACAGGTAATAAAATGGAATTTATAATATGATTTTGAATTTCAGTGATAGAGGAGTCACATATGCATAAATAAACCTTCTGATTACTTCGAGAACTGTTCTGGCTCCAAATTTGTTTCCCCTTGGACACAACAGCAAAAATCCATAAACAGCATTTTTAAAACCTAGTTTCCAATCTCTTAAGAATTAAAGGAATGTAACATTTAAGATTTATGAGGGTTTTTGATTTGGCCAAAACCTCCTGAGACGTGATTAATCCAACCTTATGATTGATGTTATGATGAGTGGGGGAGTCACACCAAGGAGCATTTTGATAAAGCAGTGAAATTATTACTTTATTCATATCCTTTCAAAACCATATTCATAAGTTTGAAAATTAATTCCCTCAACGTGGCTGATTAAGGGTCACAAAGCTGTTTTGACTTTGCTGCCCACAGACGCTAATCATGGGGTTGACTTAGACACTGCGTGTGACTGAGGGGGCTAAGAGATAGCAGTAATTGTTTGTGATTGTGATGTCCTTAAAATTGCTCAAACGGTTAAGAATATGTGTTACTTATATTTCAAAAAAGCTAAATATGAAGAATATAGTTTCTTGTTTGTGAACTCGATTTGTGCCTGAACTCACGATAATAATAATTTAAGTCTCTCTTTTAAGTTTTTTTTTTTTTATGTTTGTGATGCTATGTACTGTATGTAGATTTAAAGTTTCCTCTACAAGCAGGTTGAAGTATCCTACTCCATGTCAAAGGAAACAGCCAAAAAAATATATAAATATTGTGTATTTTATAGTTAAATGCTCGAAAATGTAAAAAGAGAAAAAAAAATGTAAAAAAAACAAAAAAAATGGATTAGGACACATTATATATTGAAGAACAAGCTTATTATTGAAACAACATTGACAAAACATCAATTTATATATACTTCTGTGCTACTTTTAAGTTCCTGTTTTCTCTATCAAGTGCGTAAACTGATAACAACATTTAATGGCAGCAACAAGATTATAATTAATTTCCTTTTATGTTTTAAAAGAAAGATGTAACAGAAAGAAATTTTATTTTTTTTCTTACTAATATTACCTTGAATAACTATAAAAATGAACTTTAGTAACTTTTTTCATCTCCACATCCCATCAATCATCAGTTTACAGACTCTCCTGCTAGCTTAGATCCCCTCACACCCCCAACCTAACATCAACGGTGCAACAAAAATGTATGTGGGGGGTTGTGGTCTATAGTCTCTACATCACAGATACAAGCTTTTTCAAATGCCATATTTTTGCCTATTCCTGATTCACAACAGTTTGAATAAAGAAACACTCAGAAACGTCATTTTGAACTTAATTTTTTTTTTCATATTTAGTCCTCCATCATAAGAAAATGGCACAAGAACAAGTTAAAACACAATTTTCATTGGAATGGGTTTCTAATTTAACTTAGCACAGAACAGAGGATGAAACACCACTGCTCCCAAAGCATTTATTATACAGTACATGACTTTCTTGATATCGCTAAGTGAGGAGTCTAAAACTTTCATAACATTTTCTGACCTCTTTAACCCACTGTTCATGGATTTGCTGCTTAAGATCTGTCACCTTTACAAAACGTTCTATAAAAACACTTGGATAAATGAGAACCTTCACTAATAAAAAAAATCTTTTGACAGTTCAGCTGTGTTAATTATTACAGATGCCTATCAAAACATATCCCTGTTAGACATTTTTATCTGTGTCGGTGTGTCCCCTTCTATATCATAGCTCAAAGTCATGAGTGTCAGGTTAATCTGTGATTTTTAGTTGACAATATGAGTGACAGCATGGCTGCTCTTTCTCTGTGTTAACACCCTGTCATGTGTTTACCTCATCAGTCAAAAATGGGAGAATTTTCCACTCTAAAAATTCCCAATAGCATATTTAAAAAACAAATTAGCCATTATATTATTTTTTAAGTAATAGAGCTTCCTTTTATGTTGTACATAAAACAAATGTTTGTGCCTCTCGGTTATGGGCGAGACTGTGGATGCGGAAGTATACCACTGCTCATATCCCATCATGCCTTTGTTTACACTCTCTCCTGCTAGTTTACAACCCCTCACAACCCCGATCTAACATTACAGGTGCAACAAAAAGGGGAAGCGATACAAGGGCTATCCAGTCGAACAGTTTTCATCCAGATTCCAGTTCAGACAAGCAAAGTGTTGTTTTTTTAAGCCATATTTTTCACAGCGCTGCAGGAGCTCAATAAATTCACCCGAGTTGTGAGCAGAACTGCTGGCTCTGAAGTAACTCTACATTGATATCCCAGCATTCCTTTGTTTACAATTTCTTGTTAGCTTACAGACCCTTGCAAGCTAACATTAGCGTAGCTAAAAAAAAAAAAAAAAAAAAAGGCAAGCAATATCATAACCATGCAGCTGTACCGTTTTAGCCAGATGAAAGCTCAGATGAGGAAAACTAGGATGTTAATGGATCTATTTACCAATTTAAAATGGTAGCGGAGCAGGAAGACTTTGGCCCATTGGAGTTGATGCATCTCATACTTGACTCTTGTGAACCAGAAGTTTTTAATCTTAATTTTCTTTATATATGTCATTCATCAAGAGAAAAATACAACAAGAACATGCTAAAAGTACCAAAAAAACACTTTCTCCGTACCAGTGAGTCTTCAGATGACAGTGACGTCCTTAGCTAGTGAGGGGCTAAGTGTGCATGTGCTAACCCACTCTAGCTAGCAGTTAGTTGAGGATTCATTGTTTTGCTCAAGGGCCACTTGGCAGTAATGGGTTTTTCCGTAACATGATTAGAAATTTCCCAGCTGGTTTCGGCACCAGCGTTTCACCGTCTACCAGACCCGCGAGCTTGAGGACTGAAAGAATCACCTGCGCCGCTACATTGAGCCTGATCTAATAAACGTCTTCATCAAACAATACTCTTAGGTAATGAATGAGGAATTAATTATGGAGTGAAACTGAGTGATCCACAGCAATGAGCGAATATGAGGAAGGATGTCTCGGTGACGGGGATATGAAGCGGCTAATTAAAGTCTGTCTTTCTAAGAGGATTGCTGTTTAAAGCTGTTGCCTGGAGCAGCACTTCTGCATATGCTCTCATGCAGATGTTGTGACAGAGCTGTTAAAAAATGGTAAATGCACAAGGGAAAAAAATACAAATAAAACTTTTAGAAAAACTTTTTAAAGAAATTTCCATACTGTGCCACATTTCATTAACTCTACAAATATTCACTTCTTACTCCGAGATAAGCTGAATGCCAAGCTTTACTTGTATAGTTATTCTACAGCTAAATGCTAAACAGCCAGAACATATTATCTGCAGTCCACAGAATAATGATGCGCATACAAGCGTGTGCGTGTGGTTTTGTGTGTGCACGTGCGTTTGTATGTGTGCTGGAGAGATTGTAGTCTCAGAGCTCTGTCAACAGGAAACCCATTATTTCACTGCTTAGTAAATGCTTGTTGGTGCTTTGTTCGATCTTAATGAATAATGGACACCACCTTTATTATACCAAAAACAAAGCACAACTCATGCTGTGTTAAAGCCACCCGGCTCTTTGCCCTTTTCTGCTTCCTGTCTCTTGAGATTTCTGGGTAAACAATGAGGTCGCTTGAAGCACTAAAACAAAACAATGTCAAACTGCACAAGATGTATTCGAAAAACCCAATCTTAAGATATAAAATACATATACGGTTATTCCTTGAAAGTCAAATCAAGATGTGTCTTTCACTGAAATTGAAGCGAAACTGAAACTTTAAAGATCTTTCAAACCAACCGAGGGAACTAGCGAATTATTTATGAAACATGAGAAGAACATCCGCGTGGAACAATATTCTTGTAATATCGTCTCAGACATTGGGTCGGACAATTTCATGGAGTCTCCTGACTCTATCAACACTGACACATGAAGCTACAACTCAATATGGCTCTGTGTTGAAAATATAGGAGCTAAATCTCCATGAAAAAAGGAAAAATATTTAAAGCATTAATAATTATTTTCTGGAAGACAAATGTAAGACTACATGCTGAAATGTTTCTGCAGTTACAACAAATTATTAAATTCTATGTCTGCTTCTGTCCTTAAAAAAAAAAAAATCAGCCATGGACTTGGTCAATTTTTATTTTTGGATGGGTGTACTTACTTAAAGTTGTATAACAACTATATATATATTTTTTATGAAAGTGTTTCTAATTGTCTTTTTAAATTATTATTATTATGCATATTTTAAGCAAAATCCAAAAACTCGTGTTTTTTTTTCTGCAGAGCGACAGGAGTTCATCAGAAATGTGCCTCTCGGTTATGGGCGAGACTGTGGATGCGGAAGTATACCACTGCTCATATCCCATCATGCCTTTGTTTACACTCTCTCCTGCTAGCTTACAACCCCTCACAACCGCGATCTAACATTACAGGTGCAACAAAAATGGGAAGCGATACAAGGGCTATCCAGTCGAACAGTTTTCATCCAGATTCCAGTTCAGACAAGCAAAACAAAGACGTACATGGATCTATTTGACTGCAAGTGGATACATCAGAATGCAGGAAGCTTGTAGCCCGCCCATTGCAGCTTCTACGTCACAGCACCAAGCTTTTTTTACACTTCATTTTTGCATCTCCTCCTGATTCACAAAAAATGTAATAAGAAAATACTTAAATTCAGTCATTTATGTCCTCCATCATGAGAACAATAGAACAAGATATGTTAAAAAGCACACTTTTAATGGAGCTGGTCTTTAAAGACTACTAGTTGGCACAGTGAATTGAGAAAACAAGAACAAAATACAACCAAACCAATCGGTTTGGTTGGAAGGGTTTAAATCCCAAGCTTCACACTCACTCGTCCCTTGGGCAAGACCTCACACGGACTCTTTCTTCGGACAAAAACCTTGACAAATGGCTGTGTAATAATGCAACATCTAATTGATAAAATTGCAGGTAATCAAATTTCCATGAAGAAGAAAAGTTTACTTTCAAACAGAACAGATATCGTGAAATTTGAATTCTTCTATCTAACGTCCAGCATCTGAGAGTCTTCAACCAACAAAAGGATGAAGCAGTTGGAGATTAGTGATTGCCTGGAAGGGGAGTGACCAGATCTATAATTACATCAAAAGGAAAGCCTGCTAATAGCAGCTGATAAGAGACTACTTCAGGCAGGGGGAGACAGAAACGCATGCAGAGAAAGAGGCTGGAAAAATAACTAAGGACAGAAAATGGCTGAAGAACAAAAAAGGAGATTTTGATCAAAACCGTGAGCTCTGGACACTAAATGAGACAAGACGGAGGGCAGGAGCAGCTTTAACAGGCAGGAGGAAAATAAAGGGCTATAAATAAACAATATTGACTGGACAGTAGTTTGAATGTTAAACATAAGACCACATACTTTTATCGAAGCATCTGATTGGCCAGTTTATAATTGAATGAATACACTACATGAAAAAAAATGTTAAAAAATTAGAGTTTTATAAAAAAAAAAATGTTCAGAACAAGAATGGTTCTTCTGACAAATAGAATGACAGAGTGATAGCTGTTTATTTCTCTATAGAAGGCTGAGATTTTTGGTTATTGAACCAAATGATATTTTCTGTTTGGAGGGGGTCAATCAGTCCAGTTCTCTTATTTAGTCAATAGGAACACCCCATTCAAAAAAAAAATTGAGGACAAAAGTTGTTATGTACAACCTCCATTTCAAGATGATCAGCTGTATGGATCTGACTCTATATTGTGTCTCATCATTGAAGAAAGAGGACCACAACTGGCACTCTTGACAATGATTATGACCTGCTTTTTTGTTGAAAGTACTACAACAGGAAAAAGGGTTAAAGGAAGCTTTTCACATTCTCCGACTTCTCTGAAAACTGTGAGGCTGTTCCTCCCAAACTGCTTCAGCATCATTCAAATGGAGAACAGGTAAAACTGCAGAATCCTTCATGAGTCCCACCCCTGAACTGCAGGTGTGATGAGCCGTCATCTCCCTCCTACCTTTGTCTACTTCTTCGGCAACTCGTGAAATTAAAAAACACATCCATTCCCACACACCTTTGCATGTCAGTGGACAATTTGTCTTAGGCCTCATGTTGCTCTGTCATAAAACAAACAGGATGGAAACTGAGTGCAAGCAGCCGTTATCAAAGATTAACTCTCCGCTCCCAGAGCAGTTATTTAATATTTTGTCAGACAACAGTTTTACTCATAACGAAGAGCTTGCTCGCACAATATAAGAAGGAACGAGTTCTTTACCCTTCTGTTACGGACAAGCAGAAAGTCACTTTAAAAGCTTGTGACGTTAAAAGTGCTTTTTGTGGTTTTTAAAACCCACGCAGCCCAGCTCTCTCTGTGGACAGGAAGCGATCACAGGATTTAATTCGAGACCAAAACACATTAGGAGCTTCTTTGTAAGCATGACCTGCCTCTGATCTGATCTCACCGGCCTTGCAGGAAATGTCTTATCCTTCACCTGTCAGTGATCGCCAACAAGTGGGAAAGTGAACAGTTCCTGGAGGAGTGGGGCTCGGGCGTCACATCGCATCACCTCAGGATGCGTCAGCCAGGTCATGTCAGCACTGTCTGCTGCTGTGGGTGGATGTTTCCTTGCTGCACTAAGCCAGGGATGCATCTCCAGGGATAAATCCACACAAAAATACTATCAGATGTGGAGGGTACAGTAGGTCATTGTGGGAGCTGTGTGTGAATTCGGCTCATCAGTGACGCATCAGTTGACTGAAAGGATGCGAATGCAGTGGCTAATCCCACTGCCATCTACAGTAAAAGCCTCAACCATCAGCTGAATTTTTTTTTTTTTTTTTTTACATTTCACATGTCCTGCAGGAGCTTCCAGGTGATTGCACCTGCACTTCCCTTTCATCCATCCTCACCCTCGTAGAAAAACTTTACTTAAATGCAGCCGCGTGACATTTTTCCTCCTGACCCGCATCCCGTCTACCTGTCGTAAGTTCACAGTTGAGCCAAAATAGATTTGCTTTAGCAAATTGAAGTCGGCGGAGCCCCTTCATTCCTTCAGCGACGCCCTTTGTTTCATGTCTGAGTAACTGTGGAGTAAAAAAAACTATCCTTCCTTCCCGCTATCGCCAATGAATCATTCATATTTGACTTATTCATTATTTAAAGTACAACATATTACTCTCACTCAAAAGAAAAGTGACTGTGCCCATATGAGATATGTTTTAGGGGGAAAAAGGGCACAAAAGCAGCAGATATTTTTGCTTAAACTGTGTGGGAATACAAGATTTTATGAAAGATCAGACTCACAGTGATTCAGTCAGGTCTTGAGCACATACAGTACACCCCCTCGCTTTTATTCAAACCCCAAGGTGGACTTGTGAGTGATTGGATAAATGCATCGGTGTCTTTCAAAAAAGGAATTTTCCCCAATGCAGAGTGAGACTGAATAACATAACTTTCATTAAATAAGCAAATAATTCCAGATGACCATGTCCTCACATTTTCGCTTGAACTATCAAGGCATTCCATCTGCTTACAATGTGAATTTATAGTTCTGGAAATTGAGCAGAAGTTGAGCGTTTTCTTCTCAATTACCCATGGGATGCTTCAAGGATACGTATTTGGAATTCTTTGATTTTATTTGTACGTCTTCATATCATAGCTCCAAACACCAAAAAAAAAAAAAAAACACTTTTTTTTTTTAAATTTTATCCTTGTGCTAAATATGATCAATATCCATTGCTATTTCGACTTTGATTTGGATTCGCCTAAAAATTATTTCCATCAAGTCGAATCTGGAACAGACTATGCAATGACAAAAACAGTGCTCATGTGGATTAGTTGCTCCTTGTTTACATGACAAAAATTCTGATACTACTCCCATTCACATCTGTGTACATGAGGGGACTAAAGGGCTCTCTGTGATTATTTTATACTACCATTTAAGGTCCCAAAAGGGGAAACACAAGCTGCTAATCCACTGCAGCCTGTTTAATTAGTTTAACTAAGCTTTAACATCCTGGGAGGGAGGCTTCATTAGGGGAAATTAAAAAAGGATAGGGAATTTGGATCTAAAATTAGCCACAATAGTGTAGTAATGTTTTTTTACTTAAAAAAAGAAAAGCACAAAAAAATAATACTTCAAATTAAAGCAACATTATTGGGGAAGATATGGGTTCCTTTACTTTAAAAATGAAACTGTTTTTCAAAGATATTTTTTGTTGGCTACCGCTGTTCTTGATTGTGACCTTTTTACATGATTCTTTATTTGTTTCACTGCTACTTTAATTTTGAAATGTTTATAGATTCCATCTTAAATTGTGCAATATTTTGGTTTTGTTATATTTTATTGACTTGTTATTTTTAGGTTTTCTGCATTTTTTTTTTCCTGCACATTCAAATGGTGTCTATAGTGACAAAGCCCAAAGGATTTGTTTGGAATTCAGGACTTCATAGTGTCATTCACATTCATTGCCAAAAAGCAGACTTGCAAATTCCCTCAGTTCACCTAAGGAAACAAAAAGGAAGCAGCTGTGCCACTCTGAATAACATAGAAACAATCAGACTTGCCTAGACTTTTCTGAAATAATACGAGTGCTAAGAAAGCAATTTCCAATGAGCTCACAAATAGTCAAATTCTCCATTTACATTTCAGCATGTCATCTTGATTACTGCATGTTCTCGTTTCATCTTAAACACTTGTTTTGCCTTTCTAAATATGTCAAAGCATCACAAGTGCTCTCAGGCGCAGTGATACTTCCTCTTAAAGCTGGCTCACACAGGAAATGTGCCTTTTCTTGTCTAAACACTGTAACCTATTTAGATAAGCTGCTAAAATGTCAAGAGTCTATGCCGGTTTTTCCAAACTATATCAGATATACAAAAGCCATGCTTAACCTGCGTGAGGGTTTCTGTTCAGTTTCTCACCAGGGCTGAGAGGGTTTTGAACTTTAGTGGACATAAACTGTCCTACTGACACAACTGTAGATACACTGTGTGACTGCTGATACACACAACCGTAAATCCAGTATTTACTATATTTTTACTACGTATAAACAAGTTAGGATTCAGGTTTGACATACTCCAATGAAAATTGTTTTTTGGGTGTTTTTAACATGTTTAAGTAGCATTTTTCTCAAGATGTATAAAACAATTAAAAATTGCTTTTCTGGGTATTTATTTAATTCATTTTGAAACAAGAGCACCAAAAAGTTCTTCCTCTCAAAGCAACTGATAAGTCTTTTTCTCTGCCCTATTTTGATGCTTCTACTAGTAGAAAAAGAAATGAATGCCTTAATTCACTAAACTTGAGCTGGCATCCGGCTCAAAATTGTACAGCTGGATAGTTTCAAAATTTTTTTTTTTTTTGCTCCACTAATATCAGTTTGGGGTTGTGGAGCCCTGTAAGCTAGCAGGAGTCAGTGTAAATAAAGGGATGATGGGATATCAGCAGATGGTTCCTTCCACCCCAACAGTCCTGCCCACAGCTCAGAGGTGAATTTCTGATAAACTCCTGTCAGCTTGCATAAAATAAGTCAAGGTCTTTTTTATTTTGGCTAAAAAAAGAACACAATCATGATTAAAAGACCACTGGGAATGCTTTTACAAAAGATCAAAATACAGTTAGAGTTGGATTTTAAAGACCTCTATATTTTCATATTCTTCTATTTCCTCCTTGAGGACTGCATTATGAAGAAAAAAACACTATTTTTAAGATGGGAAGATTATTTTTGGGAACAAATATCCCAAATAAGTTATCTTTTTCTGATAAAAATCATTTTTACAAAGATAACATAGCACAGCATCCCCCCTATGAAGTAGCACATCTGGTCAGTCCTTGGCCTAGTTCACATTGCTCCCTGCTCTTCTGCTTCATTTTACAGATGATGCTCGGGGGACTCCCACATGACACTGAGAGGCCTTTAATTACAACTGATCATGTGTCTAATTGTCATTATCAGGAAGCTACTCTTCCCTTTATGAATTGTATGCCAACCATACTTGTTTCATTAAGAAGAGTCTGTTTCCATGGAAATTAGGGGGTAAAAAAATAACCAAAGTGTCCATGAAGCATGTGTGCAGAGACAATCCAACAATGAACACACTGTTGTTGGGTTATACGGCTGTGACCTGTATTTGCTCTTTTCCCCCCTTCATCCTGTGCACAGTTCACAGTTCCATCTAATCAGCACTAAACGCATCCGTACATCTTCAGCTTTAACACAGCTGACCGGAGCAACCTCAGGATCACAGCAGGCATCTGTGATCCAGTTCATCCCGCAACACCATTAGCCCATGAGACTTGTTTTAAGCCCCTCGTGCTCAGTTCAACCTGAGTCAAACTCATTGACGTAACACAAAACTGGGCAAGCAGGACATAATTAGTCCCTAAAAGCAGTAAAGTAACAAACGTCTTCTCATATTTTATTTTGATGTGTGTGAGAAGGTATTCGCCTGCCTTTTTTCATTTTATTTTTTTCCAAATTGAAACTAGTCTGATTCCAGGTTTCCTCTCTCCTGTTCTGAATAATAGCTGTAAGGCTCTAAGGGAGTCACTTTTTTATAAATAATTTTGGAGAAATCTGTTGACGCAACACATCGGTGTAATAAAATCTCATCTTTATGCATGCAGAGTGACACAGAAGCAGGCTCATTTTTTCCGAGGAGAACTTTGCTCGTCGCTTTGAATGTGATCCCAGCAGCTTTTGCGCCTTTTCATCTCTGCTGAAGTGTAAAAATAGACAGCAGGTACGTGGCCTGCTTAAACCTTTGGGATGAGGGTAAATCATCTGAAAAAGTCAGAGCAGCTGTAAGGTCAAAGGGTCAGTGAGTGGGTCAAACAAAATAATTAAACCTGCTATGCATTATTCACAGTCTGTGTATTCATTTTCTGGTTCAGTGGCTTCAGCAGACAAGTGGAGTTCGTGAGTTCTATTTATTAAACTGTTGATTAATCTACCATCAAAGAGCATTTAATATTTCTATTTATTATTTGCTTTGTCTCTGAGACCAGTGGAGGCTGGGTTCAAAATGCCTCAAAGGTACCTGGTGTGTTCTTTACGCGCGGCGCGCGTCATGCGTAAATTTCTCGCCAACGTGCCATGCTTTTTCTTTTACAATTCCATTACGGCTGCCAACTTTGTAAACTTACCGATCCACGCTGATCACACACAGGGTCATGATAGAAGCAGTGCAGCACATTACATCCATGCCGATGAAGATGTTGCAGAACACCTCCCCAAACAGCCACTTGCCCCCGGTGAGGTCTGTCACGATGACAAACGGCATCACAACTATAGCAACTGACAGGTCTGCCACCGCTAAGGACACCAGTAGGTAGTTTGAAGGCTGTCTCAGCTTCTTCACCACGCACACCGCGATCACCACCAGCGTGTTCCCCATCACGGTGACGGCCGTGATGATCGCCAGCATCACTCCGATGATGATCTTCTCCGGGCGCCCGAAATCCAGCAGCTGTTCCCCGCACGACTTGTTCCACATGGTTGTGGGGCTTTTGACGAGGGTGTTGTAGAGCAACAGCACAGTGCCATTGATATCGGCTCAGTTCTGGAGGTACTGAACATCACGACTGTGCTATCCTGAGAGAAGCGCAAAGGACTCCTCGACACCGCTCTCCATTTACGCGCATATTTGTGCGTCCTCAGCCTTCGTTTGGTTCCAGTCCAGCTATGTTCGGGTCGAAAGCGCGGCACCCTCCGCACATCAGAGCTCCCAGTAAGTCAGTGGCGCTCTTGACGTGTTCCTGTTTCCGAATGATGCGTCCGAGGAGGTGCTACGGCGGCCCGTCCCTCGAGGGAAATGTTCCAAAAGTGCGAATGGCAAAGTTGGATCATGTAAATACAGCTGTTCTGTGGGGGATGCAGACTTTCAGTGCGTCTCTTAGGGGGGGAAATGTGTATTATTTTGGAGAAAGTGCGCTGCGTAAAAAGCGCATCCATGCGACCAATCACAAAAGACGCACAGACTGACTGAAAAGGAGGGAGACATGCAGAAGCAGCTTTTTCTGGAGCTTTTGTTTCAAGTTTACTGAAAACATGTTTTCCTGAAATATTTGAACCCTAATACACGCACACAAAAACGGATGTATGTGAGTTTGACACATTTCTGATTCTTTGTCATTCTGCTTTTTTTTTTGTTTCTTCTTATAATAAATTCAGAGACTTCAAGCTCTGTGACATGGGGGTGGGGGGGACTATAATAAAAATCTTCCCAGGACTCGAGCGGCTCACATCTCTGTCCAAGGAGCAGCAGCTGTGTCTCCTCGCCTCCTTCTGTTTCCCACAGCCTTTTCATAGCTCAGCAGCCCCCTATTCCAGCCACAGCCTCGGCCCTTTATTGACCAGTATGACATGCTGGTGATGGTGACTGTCACATCAAATTAACCCCAATGACCACTGGCACCGTCCAGCAGACTTCCTGCTGTCAGGGAAATTTGGTCCATTTATGCAAAAGATTTGAGCAAGTGTATGGATGTCACAAGAGATCGGTGAGGCTTTCTGAGTGGAAAACCTCTGAGGCAAGCTCCTGGCACTTGTGCAGAGCAACCTGTCTGTCTGCAAGTGCCTTCGATGATCTCAGACTGCCATTGCGTCAATGCACCCATAAGACTCATGCCTGTCTTTTGCATCTCTCGCTTGGGACCACTCCGGTCCTTTTGCACATCTTTGGAGATGCTGCACAACTGTGGAATGACTCTTTAAAAATGGGGATTCTGGTCAGCTGTGCATCCATGCTTATACCAGCTGCAGGCAAGAAGGAAGCTTGCTGCATTTCCAGCACAGCAATCAAGCTGTTCTGATTCCAGGCTATTTGATTTGTTGAGTCAGCTCATTGCAGGACTGAAATATCTAAAAAAAATAAAAACTGCAGCACTGTGCTCTTCCTTTTTAAAGCCACAGCAGGGGTTCTGAGAAGTAAAGTTGCTGTTTGATCCATTTATAGGAAGGGAAATCAAACTTTCAGAAGACGTTTTGATCCAACGTACTGGCAGAAATCCCCAGTGGCATCTCTCAGCCTAACTTCAAGGTGCACATAACTTTCAAAGACTACATCCTTTTCATTTACCAGTATTCATGTAAAGATCTGTTCTAAGGATATACTAAAAAATCGGTCTTGTTGCACCCTGCATGACACCAGATTATTGTAATGTCAAGAGTCTATGAGCTGCAGTCAAGTGTTTGTTCTGCATTTATGGATTATGGCTTAAGGCAACCAAGTGGAGACCACCTCCCTTTGCAGTGATCTGGTTTTCCTTGTAGCAAATTGAGGCTCTACAAGCATGACCTTAATAAAATGACCCAAGCTGGCAACAAAGAGGTAATTTCATCACACGAACAAAATGTAAGCGAAGAAAAGATAATTTGTTTGAGAAGTTCCAGGACATAGAAAAATGTGCTCTGTGCTTATCTTCTCTAGCTGAAAGCAGCTTTTATCCCACATGGACAAATTAGTCTCACTAACACAAGTATGTTCAAAATCATCTTTTAAGCTGGTGGCATTAATGTTTTTGAACATTATTTAAGTTATAGTCTAGATCAGAGTTATCTCCAGAAACTTGGTTCAGAAAACGATTTACTTGTTTCCTGAGATGTGTGGAAAAAAGCAGAGAAACACTTATGAAATTCAAAGGCATCTAAATAAAATCTAAAGCTTGTAGATGTACCTTGTTTGAGCATATAATTAATCAGATTTTGAAGAAAAGTAGATTCATTTTCACCAACAATTATAGAAAAAGTTGTCTACCAGTTGAAAGTCCACTGGATGGAGCCATCCACCCTCACATGAAACTATAAAAAGTTTGATATTCACTAATACACATTTAAATTAAGTGGAATTAAAATACACTTCCTCAAAAGGCAGCAGATATACTTTTGTTGCAGCTTTTAAACTCAAGAATTACTTTACGATTTAGTGCAACTTTGTGTTTTCTTTAGTCGGAAAGGAGTCATGTCTTTTTCAAATTGATCTCAAAAGAAATCATTGAGATGCAGCGTTGCTGTGACTGTGGACTCTCATCCTAAATGCCTCTTCATAAACAACAGCTAATATATCTTCACTTCGAGATTTTAAGTCAGATCTCTGCAATCTTCAGCACTTAAAATGCCATCCGGGTTGATTTCTCTGACTACTACCAGAGCCACAAAGTCTTTGGAAAAATAGAACACTGTGCTGTATGTTACTGTTACTTGTATTATAGATTTAAATGACGTGTTTTTTTTTGGTTTTTTTTTGGCATAAATGAAAACATGATCATAAAGAGAATGTAGCCTTTTTTCAAAATATGACAAAGTTTTAAACTTTTGAGTTAGGTTCACTTCTTGGTTGACTTCTTTTCAAAATAAAAGACTCCCTTTGTCAGTTGAGATTGTCTGAATAAAGCAAATGTAGTAGTGCAGTGTAATGTCAGCAGTGATAAAAACATGGATACACCATTTCGTTTATTATTCGTGATGCATTTTAGCCAGTTGAAATATTAATCTAACTTACTAAAATGAACTTGGAGGTAATGAGGTGATTCGTACCATACTTTTTTTTAAACCATAAGACACACTTAAAATTTTTGAAGTTGTTCAAAGATTTGAAATCTGCTTTATAATCTGGGATGCTTTAGTTCTAGTTGTGCTTAGCGACCTCCAATTGATTTTTGTTACAAGCCACAAAAAAATCTGTTAAAATATTGTAGTTCAACTTGTAACACATAAAATTTGAGATAGTTTACTTTTGTTTTACTTCACTTCTTACTTAGACATTAATGATTTTTACTTTAGCTTTTTAAAACTACAAATATATTTTTATTTAATTAGAGAGCCACAATAGACCCGTGTTGTGGGTGAACATGGCATCTGTCAGAGGTGACATGTCATGAGAGCAATTTGAAAAGCCCCCCAAATAAGTCGACCGTCTGTTTAGGAGTTCCATTGCAATTTACATTGAATGAATTAAAATTTATCATAAACACGATATGTGTATCTTTTGGGTTTTTTTTTCTTTTTTTTTTGCTGCTTAAGCTAGGAAGGAACAATTTTGTAATTGGATCTTAGTTTTTTTAAATTAATATAAATGTATATTTTTCCCCAAAAAATTCACCTCAAAATATACAGCCACAATTTCAGGAATATGCAATAGTACTCAAAAGTCACTGATAAAATATATATATATATATATAATTTTTCTTTTTTTTTCACTGATAAAAAAAAAATATATAATATATATTTTTTTTTTTCACTGATAAAAAATATATATTATATATATATATATATATATATATATATAATATAATATATATATATTCATTTATATATATATTATATAATTAAGATTTATATATATACATATTATATATATATATTATATATATATTATATATATTGTATATATAGATATAGTATTATGTATATATATATATACATTATTAGTATTTCCACTCAATCATTGAGAAATTTTTTTTTGGACATATGAGACATATGTTGTATATATTATGTAATATAGTATATGTCAGATAATATATAAGTATTGTGCAGGAGAAAATGATTGCATTTTATTTTATAGTGCTTCTTTTAGCTTATATAATTATCCAGTGAGTAAATATTAAGTTTAACAACAAAATCACTAGGGCAAAATAAGGAGCAAAATATATGATTGCTTGTCACAAATATTTTAAATGAAGTTACAGGTAGGGTGAAAGATTCCTCTTAGAAATATATATATATTTTTTTGGTCTAAAGAGTTACTACTACTTGAGTAAAAAGAGCTTACTCACCACTTGAGGCAACCAAAGAAACTATGGTTCAGTGAAAAAACACATGCATCACCTGACAGTGACCATTCGAATGCCTGAAATGACAGATCACCGAAAGCAAGATATTGTGCAAATACTGTGTTACTTTTGTTATTTTATAACCTATTTTAGTTTTTATAATAACAACATAGATAATACTGTTAGTTTTGTTACTTTTTTAAAACAAATGTTATGTTCATTTTATCAAATAAAAAAACAGATAACCATAATTACTGAATTTAAACAATTGTTACAAATGTTTTGAAATCTTCAAATCTTTCAAAAATGATAATACTTCCAAACACATCGTACGGTCAAAATTTAATAACCTCACTATTTGATGATTTTTTTTTTCTTTTCTTTTTTTTTCACCATTTGTAAATTTATAACTTATTGTTTACATGTCCCTTCCTGTAATCTTTCTGTCTTGAAATTGTGTGGTCAATGCTACGTTTTGAACGCACGTCTACATGTTCTGTAAATGTGTTTAAATTCAATAACCTTTTTTTCTCCCAAAATAACAAAAAAGGAAAAAGAAAAATGCTTACATAATAGTCTATTACGTAGTTCGGCCAGAAGAGGGCAGCACATTGAATTTAAACCAGTTGCGTCTGGAGAGAAATTGACAGCAGCGATAAACCAATATCTGCACTGAGGCAGTTGAATGTCCAATTAAAACATAGGAGGGCGGAGACTCTTACATCAGAGAGTTCAGCTCGAGAGTTGAACGTTAGAGATTTTATTTCGACGACGGAGCAGGGGTTTTCACAAAACTTTTTCATGTAAGTTTTCTATCTTTTGATTCACGGAAATTTACTGGTTATTAAATTGTTAACATATATATATATGTAACAACTAGAATAACGACATACGTATTTAAGGTTTAATAGGGTTTACGCCATGACTCGACATTTTCCCTCCACGTGCTTCAGTTAGCTAGCAGCACAAATTTGACCGCTCCGCCAGAATATTGAGTATTTGATTGTTCGAATTTTTTTTCATTTTGTCACCTATTTAGACTTTTTTTTTTTTAATATATATATATATATATATATATATATATATATATATATATATATATATATATATATATATAATATATATATATATATATATAAAATGATTTGTTGTGTGTGTTGGTGCCTATTTCCAAATGGAAAGCATGGTTCAGCCGCCATTACAGCAGGTGTGTTATAGTGTCTTATTATTTTGAGCTCAAATTCAAAGAAAGGGGGAAAACGACCAAAGCGGTTTGTGTCTCATAATAATGCTTAAACCAAGTTAATTGATTATCTACAAAAAGAGTAAATGTGTAGGAACCAAAAAAGTGTCTGCCTGGACTGTTTTTTATTTTTTTTCTTTTTTCTCATTTTGACTATGAAAGGGTCTAAAAATGTCATACAATTGTGTGCGTTTGCCACTGTTTCAGGAAGACAGAATTTTCAATATCTATCATCATTTTACAATGTTTTCTACTTCTTAATAGTGTTGGACCAATTCTAATTGTAAAAAAAAAAAAAAACACAAAATTCAAATGTGATTTTTAGCAACATTGCAAATGTACATCAACAACAGATGTTTGTTAAAAGTTTAAATTTGTCCAGTTTAAAACTGTTTACAACAAAATGGTGTATCTTTTTTTCTAAATGTGCAAAAAAAAAAAAAAACAACAAAACAGTGCAGTAAAGTAAAATATCTACAGGCGTTTTTGGTCACACGGCAGCTCTGTCCTCTTTGGCTACTCAAAGATCTTGTTGATGTTTCCAGTAATACAACTTCCACATTTCCAGGGAGAGTTCTTGGTGCAGTTTCTGCAGCACCAGTGGGAAAAGATTTTACCCACTGATGGTTTTCCTGCATTTAGAGGTGTTTGGACACCTTGGATGTGTCTGGGGTTGAACCTCAGCAGATGGGGATCTCCGTTATCGGTTTTTGGCATTTTTGTTGATGTGGTGAGCAGCTTTGGTCCTGACCTCACCAGTCTCCAGCATCCTGACGTTTTCTCCTCTTTGGTCCTCCAGCATCATCAGCTCCAGCTCACAGCCTCTCACAGGAAACTTAAAGAAAAATAGTTTTCGTTTATTGTGATATTTATTTCCTGAACAAAAGTAAATATATACTTATTTTATAAGATAACTTCAAATTTCTGAGTACAAAACATAAGATTCCTTCAGAAAACAACCCTGAAATGCATCTCCACAAACATTACCTTTTCTCACCAAAAATGACTCCTTCGATTGCTCTTTTGATCTTAAAATCTTCTCTGAACCTCCATGAAGGCTATATTTCCCAGGATGGTTGTCTTTCAGACATTTTTCTTTTTTTTCCCCCGCTTGTTATAAAAACTATTTTTGGCTGCTCCACTCTCTGCATCTCTCCATCGCTCCGTCTGTCTCCTCGGTAAACAAAGCAGCTCCGCATGGGCTTCTTGGTAAAATGACCGTAATGTCCAGATATTGAAAAGAGAGTGCAATGTCCCAGCTTTCAGAAAGTGTTGGAATTTTTCAAATAGAGTAAACCATTCATGAATTGCAGTAATTCAAAGAGTGCTTGTCCAAATGTGTTGCGGACAACACGCTCAGTTGCTAAACACACACGGTTTCCACAGCCACACTTGGCGACCAAAAGATAACCCCTGCGGGCCCCACTTTGGGCACCCCTGCTCTAAAACCTCACCGTTCAACTTAAGTTCACCTCATTTGCACAGAGTTTGGTTATTTATTTATTTATTTGCCAAATTTCAATTTAGAACTAAGTCAGTTTTGTTGTGAAAAACAATTTTCACATAACTAGTGTTTTTTTTTTTTTTTTTTTTTAAAGATCAAACTCTTCACACATGGCAGCATGAATTTGGCCCACCCTCAGATTGCTATTCTAACAGATGGATATCTCTTCCCCACTTCGGCTCTTGAAAATCAGTTTTGGGGCTTGTGTAAGGCACACAGCATGTACAGGATGACACTGTTGAGCGAGATCACTCAGCACTCTGTCACTGTCAATCTCTCAGACTCACGTCATGAACCATCTGAACTCCAGTAATGAAATCGTTCTCTCCTAAAAAAGTTATTTGGCTTTGTTTTTCCTCTTTAGCCATTAATTTAGCTGCTTTTTCTGTCATTTCATTACTCGTGTGCTATTTTTAAGAGCAAAGAAGAATAAACCAGATTAAAGCTGGAGGTTGCATCTCTTTATATAACTGAGGTTTTTCTAAAGTCAGTCCTTTGAAATTTATTTGACTTGCCCCTGCTGTAATTGCTTGGGATGCTCTTTGATACGTACAAACAAGTACCATGCTCCAGTTTAACCTTTTGTTGTCGTCAGATTATAGGAGTTGATCACATGGAGCCAAACAAGCCTCCTGACGTCAGTGGGATGAAAGGCGCTGGCCTTCCTGTGCTTGGGAGAGGACTGCAGCTTGAGAAACTGGCTTTGGGACGCAGTAGAGTACTGCCGCTTCCCGCTGAGCAGCCCATTGCAGGACGAGCCAGGGGATTGTTCAACCCAGGTGAAATTGTTCGAGGACCAGGTCTGTCTCTACCCACCACTGCCCCTGTACCTGTGCAAGGTAGAGGAGTGTTGGTGCAGCCTGAGAGTTTGCTATTTGGTCGGGCCAGAGGGATTCTTCCCTCAAGGGTAGAGCCTAAAGTGGGTGTGGCTAGAGGAACTGTTCTGTCAAGTCTACAGCCGCAGTATGAAGACACCACTCCTAAAACCCCACTGGGTCCATCAGGGGACATCCCAGCTTCAACTGCTGGAGTGGTAAGTATGTGGAGTCTTATGTATTTGATGCTCTGCTTTTGTGAGAAAAGCGCTATTGTCTATTTCAGGGCTCTGCAACCTTAAAAGCTAAAATAGCCAATGAGTCCAGTTTTCTTGCAGACCAAACCTCAGAGAGAATCACCAGTCCCTCTTCAGTTTATTTTTCTGTGGCTGTTAAGGCATTTGCCACTAAAACTGAGATATATTTACTATAATTGAATTATAACTGCCATCTTTGTATACACAATTTTAATTCCTTTTACTTTTGATGGCATATACAAGTTCTTTCAACAATGTCATGTAAGATCATCTTGTTGCTGCATCTTGTTAATTAGGCAAAACATTCAAGAAAGTCAAATATGGCATGTCATTTGACCTTAGTACACCTTCATCCTTTTGCTATCAAATACAAACAGCATTGGTGTGGAATCGTTTTTTTTTTTTATCTTTACATATAAATGCAGTTATATCCTTTAGATGTTAGCATTAGATGTTTGTTTTATCTTGCAGATTGGCATGGCAGGTCTTGCTCAAGGGTCCACACTTGTCTCCATGTTTAGAGGAATGGGAATTGAGCCGATGACGCCTCATGGAAGAGGATCTCTAGCAGTTGGTGTGCTTGCTTTAAAAGAAATGTTTCCTTTACCCAGTTTAGAAGCTGCTGAGAGGCAGCTTTATTTTTATAGCAGTGTTCTGCGGCAGGTTTAGTCAGTGTGTGCATAACAATTATTGAGTGATGCTTTACCTTCATTCCAGAAGCAGCTGGAGGCGTGGGGGAGGCAAAACTGCAGGGTGTCCCTGCAGAGACTATCCATGAACTTGGAGACACAATGGAGAGAGGCAGCATGTAAGACACGATTAGCCTGAGCTGAGATTTCACACAGAGCAAAGATCTTTTTGGTGACATAGTAATGTTGTTGGTTTAACTTTGTTTGCTTGAAGTCTGTCTCCCATGGTGGGGCGTGGGAGAGCAGCACTGACACAACTCGGGATGGAAAGGGGTCATTCTGGCCTTCCGAGTTTCCCTCAGGAAAAGTCATTTTCTCCAACACCTGAACCACCAGCAGACGTGATGTCACAGCCTCCTCCAACAGGTAATGAAGGCTTTAATTTTATCAACCATCTGAGCGTCATTAGAATTCCCCCTGCAATGAAAACCATGTTTTTTGAGTTTTTAACATGTATGTATGGCCTTTTCCTTCTGAAAGAAAAAATAAGAAATCATTTTGTGTTTGCATTTTCGAGTATATCTCCGTTTAAGTCGCTGTTAATCAAAGTGCCTGAGAAAAACTGTTTGGATTCCTGAAACTTGCTTGCGTCACAAAAGCTAGCTTGCCCGGATGCAGCTGTCCCACTTCTGTGCTGTAAAGGATTGTAATTCAGTAAAAGGCCACACTGATGTTAGCTTTTATTATTTTCCCAAATAATCTGAGAAAAAAATTGATTGGATTTATTGGTCACAGCAACGTCAATAATTTTTTGAGTATTTGCAGAAAAGGATACATTTTTCAACTGGACGGAGCCGCGAGTGATTGCATTGCCCTGGATGACAGCCTGACAACTGTCTGGATGATGGCCGCTTGTGCTGTGTTTCTGTGACTGAGTTTGAAGGCTGTCCCACATTAACCCGAGAGGAGGATAAAAAAAGGGGCCCCCTTTTTTTTTTAATTATTATTCCCTCAACAAAAATATCACAGTTCTGGAGACCTGAGCGGGCTGCCACCCGCTCCCCACAGGGGCTGTTTGTCTTACGGCATGTTGAGCGAGCGAGCTCCGCAGAAGCCTGGGAGTCTGGCTGCAGCCAGAGGACCACCACGTTGCGACAGGACAAAAACCCTCCCTGTTGTATTAGTATTTTACCTGCTGATCCGGTCACGGAAAACACTGTGTTCCCAAAGCCGATTTCCCAATTGGCTGATGCGACGCAGCGACCTGTCATACTTCTATGACCTACTGTGAAATGCAGCCAAACATTCGAGTGGTGGGCGTGCTCGTGCGCGCCCAGTCAGCGGTCACCGCCCACTATTGCAGGAAAAGCAAAAGGATTGGCTAGTACTTCAAAGTAGAAGTGATTGACGTGTCCTAAGAGAACAAGACCTTTGCTGAAACTTAGCACCAAAATGCACAACCGTTTGCAGCAACTTGTTACGGTTTCGGTAGAACCGCGTAAATCATACTGGTTCCTATTTGGTTTGGTTCAGTTTAAGGGGTTTAAAATGTCTTTCAGGAAAAAATCACAAATGCTCTAAAGAATTTTGTTACTCACCTAAATAAGGTGTGTCTCATAAATCTGAATGAACTGCAAAAGGAAAGTATAATAAAACTTGTCATACACTCAAGGAGTTGCGTCATCCATGCCCAAGACTAAAGAGACCACTGTGACCTCAACTGAGGAACCATTGAAGGCTGAGCAGACAGTGGAACCAGAGTGGTAAGTCTCTGACACAGATACCAGACAGGCCATTAAATATCAATCATCTATTGTTTTGTTGCTCTAGTTGCAGAGTAACTGCAGAACGTCAAGAAACGTCAGATTTTTAGGTGAAATTTGTAAGATTTAATTTCCTAAATAAAAGAATTGGGCATTAAATTTGTTTATCAGAAAAACATTTTCAGCATTTTAAAGAGACAACTTTCCTCAAGCCTCATTTAGAATGGACAAGGCAATTCAGGTGGGCGCTTCCACTCAAAGTTGGACAGTCATGGTGCATGTGGGATGTAGCTAAAAACAACAATGGCGGTAATCCACCAGAAATTTTTCTGCTTGGCTTTTGGTACTCCCTGTTAGAGGTGGGACAAAATATTGGTAACGAACTATCGCGATATTTCAACTAACAATCAATCACCGGTCCTCTCTTTCCCTGAATCGGTGTTTTTAAAATAATACCAAAAAAGTCAACCAGGATGTGCTTCGCACGATAGTGAAATGTGGTAATGTAACATCACAAAACTGTCATCATTTTTTACTTGGCCAATAAGTTTGTAGCTTAAATGTCTAAAAACAAAGTGGCTTGGATACAGTGTGAACATGGAGGGGCTCCTCATGCGCTCTCTTCTCCTGCTCCACAGATGAAAACGCTGCGAAAGGTCCAAGCTGTGTCTGTCTTTCTAGTAGATACAGACAGCACGCTGTTTCTAATGTAACAAACATGGCATAAAAGGGCGGTAACAGCAGTAACCTGTCCAAACACTGCGCTAAAACACATCAGATCCCAGCAGAGAGGTGTGCAGCGTCTGACTGTCCAAATGAGACCTCTTATTTATCCAACAGGTGTTAATGCTTGAGGCACACACGGAGCACATGACTACTGTTGGCACAGAAGTAACCCAACGTTGATATCCCAACATTCCTTTGTTGACACTCTCCCGCTAGCTTAAGAGACCCTCACAAGCCCTAGGCCACAGGTGCAACTCCAGGCCTCGGGGCCGGCTGTCCTATCATGTTTTCCTAATGCAACTGGCTTTTGAAGCTCCTTATTGCCAACACACGCAGAAGATAAGCAGGATTTCTGGAAAACCAGCAGGACGTTGGCCCTCGAGGCCTGGAGTTCGACACCCCTGCCCTAGGCTAACATTAGCAGTGCAACAAAAACGGCATGTCATTTCAGAGTTGTCAATTGTATTTTTCAAGTAATTGTATTTATGCATATTGTATATGTTCTGTATGATTTTATATTTTTACGTATTTATGAGATATACCATCATTTTGGCCAGATACATTTTTTTATGTTGTCTTTTTTTCCTTAGTAAACCACTTAATAAAGCTGGAGTCAAAGGAAATCCCATAACTATTGGGTCCAACCACATTCCAATCAGCTGCAAGAATCAAGCCGTCTATCAGTATCATGTAACATTCATGTAAGTGCTGGGGCTCAATCCATCTTTCAAATGCCAAATATGCAGAGTAATAACCCTGTCTCGATGTCAGCAAGATGGAAGGATCATAACTGTGTATTTATGTTTTTGTTTAAACAACTGAAGCTTGGAGTTGGTTCTTCTCCAGGATTTCTTACATCTGAACATGGTCGAATGCTGTCTCCACAGCAATCACCAACTACTATACACAAATTAACATCTGAACGTCGAGCGGAACTCGCCATCACAAGTAACGGAAGGTCCCATGGCCTGAACGTTACTGTCACATACAACATTGATGTAATTGTGCCCCGTGGCTAGCAGGGCCTTGGACCCTGGTGAATAGAGGTGATGCCTGGCTAGGTGTTGATGCCTTGTTCCAGTCTCCTCGCCCTCTGGTGCTGGCTTGTTTGGACTCCCACTGCACTGTTTTTATGAGTTTCAAAGGAGATGCCTCAGAGCAATCCGAACTGCGCTGTGTTAGAATCTGGGTGATAGGCAGGTTAGCCACAATGCACTTCTAATGAGTTGCTATTAACGCAAAGCTGCTTGTTAGCATTAAAGAAAGCATGCAAAACTGGCTGTGACTAACCTTTGAATGTCTAGATTTTGCAGGAACAAAGCCTCGGCAGTGAATGAAAGTATGTTCAGATCAAGGAGGCTTGAAGGGAGTAAGCCCATAGACACCCCAATCCTGTAAAAGACAGACTAGTTGTCTGTGGGTCCGAAAGAAAACATTTTCTCGGATCTGCGCCAGGTTCAAAAGTATTGTCGACTGCCAGGGCTGTGGCGGTGCTTTTAGAGGCGGGAACTGAGATCCCTCGCACATCCAGTTTATCATCTGAGCCATGCGGTCAGTCATAGACTCTACCCCCTGGCCTTCTGCTCCCTGAGGGCCACCTTGGGGTCCTGGATCCAGTTGTGAATGCTGCCTGGACAAGAAAATCTAGGGCCTTGAGAAGAAGTGACAACTATCTGGAAACAGCTGTGGTTGGATTTTCCCCTTTTCATGTTTTTTTTTTTTTTTAAATGTACTTTCAGCCCGAACATTGAATCGATGGGCATGAGGTTTGGCATGATGAAGGATCACCGCTCCACCACAGGAGAAGTGATGGCTTTTGATGGCTCCATTCTGTACCTGCCAATTAAACTTGGCGACGTAAGTAAAATAATAATTGTAAGGAAAATTCCCAAGAAGTGTGCATTATTAGAACTGTGGAAGCCTGAACTCTCCGACATGTCCGTCTTTAGCAAACCCATACCAAATTATATATATAATATATATATTTTTTTCCATAGATTAGAAAAATAATTCATTCATCCATTTTCTAAACCCATTTTATCCCTTATGGGGATCTCGTGATTGCTGGAGCCTAACCTGACTGCTGTTGGGCGAAGACTGGTACTCTTGGACAGGTCTCCAGTCTGTTGCAGGGCCATAAATCACACAAGAACATTCACATTTAAAATTTAGAGCAATCAGTTTACGTATGAAGCAAGTCTTTGGACTGTGGGAGGAAGATGGAGGCACCAGAGAAAATCCCCACATGCAAGGGAAAAACATGGAAACTCCACATAAAGCTTGGACAGACAGGAATTGAACAGGGCCTTCTTGCTAACTACTGCTCCACCGCGCAGCCCTTAAAAACAAACAAAAAAAATTTAAATACATTTTATCATCACTTGTTTTTAAAGACAATCTTTGAATGACATGCAGGTGGTCAACCTCAAAAGTGTGAGACGGACTGATGATGAGGACATAGAAATCACAATCAAGATGACAAAGGTGTTGCCTCCCAACTCAGATCTTTGCATTCCGTTCTACAATGTGGTTTTGAGGAGGTAAATGCATTTTCCTGTCACTTTTTAAGATTAAAACATTAATGATATGAGTTGAGGATTTTAATTGTGTATTGAGAGTGTATAAAACTTCGCCATCTCCAAGTTCCTTGACTTATCTGACATTATCTTCGTTTTGAGGATAATGAAAATCATTGGCCTGAGGCTGGTGGGACGAAATCATTATGATCCAGAGAATGCAGTCATTCTTGGAAAACAACGGTTTGTGCTTTTTTTTTTAAATTCAGTAGTTAATTATTCGTTAGTTCCTGCTCTTTCTGCATTATTATTATTATTATTTTTTGTTGTTTTGAAGACTTCAAGTGTGGCCTGGCTATTCAACCGCTATTAAGCGTATGGATGGAGGTCTGTACCTGGCTGTGGACGTGTCCCACAAGGTGCTGCGGAATGACTCTGTTCTTGACCTCATGTGAGTTTTTAAATTGCCAAAAACAAGACTTTCAGTCACATCAGTTCTCTGTAAATGGACTCTATTTTTTTTTTTTTTTTTAGAATATTTTTAATTGTGATTTTTCAAAACTTTAACAAAATCATATCAAAACATTTTAAGTCCAGCAAACAAAATAAACAGTGAGTAGCAAAAATATAAATGAAAAATTTTCACCTATTCGCATTAAAAGAAAATAAAGAGAAAGGAAAAATAAGTACAATTTTAAAAATAAAATAAACACAAGTCAGCGGTATGATGTTCTTGCAGAGACATTTACATCATTGTTGAGCATTGAGTGGGTTTGGAAAAAGCGTATATAAGGATTCCACAAGAGTTCAAAGGTTTTTTCTTTTTTTTATCAATATATGTCAACCTCTCCAGAGCCAGACATGTCATTAATTCTTTTGTCCACATTCCTGTTGAGGGTGTGGACTCTATTCTTTGATCTGCAATCTATCATTTTTACTTGTGTTAAAGCAACAGGAATCCTCTGATGTGGAGACCACAAAAAAGGTTCACAAAAATCACAACTTATTGTCTGAAATTTAGTAATGCTGCACTCCACTATTAAGATTTGTGTCTGCACGGTCAGCATTCTTCCTTTGTGTACTTTTATAATTGTACTGGTAATAAGGCTCTACTCATACATTTTCAGTAATTTTGATACTTCTGTCATTTGTAGAAATCCTCTTTGTTTCCAATTTCAAGGCTGACCACTTCTTTAACATCAGCAGTTTGTCTTGGTGTGGAAATTGGAATAGCTGCTGCTGCTCAAGATTGGTAGTTAATGCTTGAACTGAAGCTCAAATATGTTTTCTTTAATTTCTGTAGGCAGGGTTTAAACATTCTAACTAGGGGTGCAATGGATCACAAACTCACGGTTTAGTTCGTTTCATGGTTTTAGCCACGGTGGGGATCATTTTTCGGATCAGTAAAAAGAAAAAAAAAAATTGAAAGATAACAAGATAAATCTACTTTTTTTTAAATGAAAAGCTTCAAAACATATGCCTAATAAAACTTATATAAAGTGGTTAAAAACAACCGTTTTAAATGATGTGGGCTTTGGGAAGGGGGAGAAATCGTCTGTAACGTGTGTGCCGAACTGTGTGATCCGTACAAATCACGGATCACCCATGATCCATTGTACCCCAGTTATAAGTCCTCACTTTTTGTTCTTATTGATATTCCCTTATAGGTTTTCTGATTTGCTGGTCTAAACTCCCTATGAATGTGTGTATTTTCGATAATTTATTTGAATGAATGAATGATGGTAGGATATTGGAGAGAAAAACAACACACGTGTACAAGTTTGTAATTTAAAGGAGACAACTGCATAAGAGCATGAGCTACTCAGTTTTATAATTTTGAAATTTTTGCATTCTTTTGAATTATGCACACATGTTGTTTCTATTCTGAAATTTAGTTTGATGGATGACACTACCTAAGGCAGAGGTGTCAAACTCAATCGCTCAAGGGGCCAAAATCTAAAACACACCTTAGGTAACGGGCCGAACAGGATAAACATTTATTGAACAATCTAAAACTACATTTTCAAAACATTAAAAATGCAACTTTTTAACATCATTATGAACTACATGTATAGCATTACCTGCAATAATGCTGTAAGCTGTGTGAATGCTGTAAGATGAATCTGGAAGATGGTAGTGCTGATAGCTAAAGATGCTGAAATTGATACCGGTAGCTAAAAACACTGAAGCTAATAGCTGAAAGCACAGAAGCTGAAAGCTAGCTAAAATATTAGCTAAATGACAAATTAGCCTAAAAAAAAACTCTATTAGAAAAAATTGAGGTTAGCCAAAACAACTAGCATGTAGCTGAAAAAAAAAGCCAAACCTTAAAATATCAAAACAAAAAACAGAAAAAGCGTAAATTGGCAAAAAAGCTAGCATGTAGCTGCAATATTGCTAAAGTCCAAATTATCCTGAAAAATCTTAGTGAATGCCAAAATAGTCCAAAAAGCTATTAGAATACCAATTTTAAAAACTTTAAAATATGACTGTTTTAACATAATTATGAATAATAAAAATGTAGGAATATTATTCCAGAATAAATCAACTTAAACCTTAAATAACTTTCAATATTTTTCTCTCCATAAAAGTATATTTTGTCAAAATTATACTAGTTAGAAACAAGCACAAGATAATATTAGTCCATTAATAACACTAACATAAAATGATATGGAGGGCCGGATAGAATTACCCAGCGGGCCGGATCTGGCCCCCGGGCCTTGACTTTGACACATGCGACCTGAGGGAGTCTAGTGCTAAACTTCGTAGAGGTGTCAGAATCCAGGCTACATGTTTTCCAATCAATCTGCCATTGAAATTCCTTATTGTCAAAATAGGCTAAGCTAAACATGTAGAAAATCTGCAGAAGATGAGACAGTATTTCAGGGAAACCAGAAGGTTGGCAGCCCTTAAGGCCTGGAGTTTGACACCCCTGTGCTAAAGTGATTGTGTTTTTGGTTCCTAATTGGACTCCACTGAAATTTCTGTTTGAATGGGTTGGAAATGCAGATATCACACCTTGATCTAGTTAAGTTTTCATTTCCACATGACACAGAAATCCAGATAGTCCTCTTGATAATAGTGTGTGCACCTCCTCAGTCCAACACATTTACCCAGCACACATTTTCTAATTTCTCAATTATTTAGATTTGTACAGTTTTTTTATTGCTACACACAATCCACTGCACATACTTTGAGTCATTTTGGTTTCTACTACAGAAAGTTTTATCTGGATTCACACTGATGTGAAACGCTTCAGACAACATTAGCAACTTGACCAAGACTCTCCTTCTGAAGTAGGCCTAGATTTACTGCATTGTTAAAGCAGACTTTCAGTGAAAATAAACCCTTTTATGAATTAACTCTATCCATGTGAATGCACCCTTTAAGTGATGCACACATAGTTTTTGGTTTTGATTGAGCTTGGTTCAGTTTTTCAGTGAACCCACTACATCAACAGCATTAAGGATCTTTGGATTTACTCTAATAATAAAAATAATAATGAGGTCATCAGCAATTTCCTAGTGTACTATTTGTTCGTATGTTTTTTTTTTTTTTTTTTTTTTTTTTTGTTTTAGGAACACCTTGTACCAACAGACAAAAGAGAACTTCAAAGAAGCATGCACTAAAGAGCTCATTGGTAGCATTGTAATCACCCGATACAACAATCGCACCTACCGCATTGATGACATTGAGTGGGACAAGTCACCCAAGGATAGTTTCACATTGATGAACGGCACCAAGACCACTTTTTTGGAGTACTACAGGTGAGAGTGTGATATTTATTCACAAAAAGTTAAGAATGAGAGCATGTTGATTCCAAACTGAAAGTATTATTTTCACAGTAGTAATGAAAGTCCAAACTGTGTTTGTCTTGTCGTCATCATTTGACCTTTCGTATTTGAACAGCAAGAACTATGGAATCACGGTTCAAGAGACAAACCAACCTTTACTCGTACATCGACCAAAGGAGAGATCTAACCTCGGGGGAAAGGTAAAATTTTCTTGCAGTGTGCCTCACCATGATGGTAAAGGTTGCAATCCACAACTAAGACTTTGAAGTTCTGTTTAGTCACAGATGTGCTCCCTTGAATTTTATTTAACCCCAATCACTGATGCCAAGAAGGGAAATATTGACCCTCGTCTTTGGTTTTTCTTAATCGTGGATTCAAATTCACATTTCCTAGCCTCTGGGTGACACTTCACAGCTGAGCTAGTGACCTTTTGTATCAAAAAAGTGAGATGAAGCTTTATAACAGTATCCCTTGGTATTTACAGGTGCCTCCACTGCAATTGTCTTGATTTAAACTGTTGACATTAGGTTATTTTGCTAACTGAAATTTTTTTTTACATTTTCTATCAGTCACATTTAAAGTAATTATTTTCTGGGCAACAAGATAAAACTCTCTGAGGTCATAAATGATGCTTTGAGTGGATTAGTGTTAACCACCAGCCTTCACAGTAATATGATGATTCATTAAAATATTAATATTTGTCATGGTAGCTCTACATTTTCCCCCGTCATTCTAGTCATTTAAATCCCTGTTTTGCAGCAAATCATTACCGGCCAGATCCTCCTAGTGCCGGAGCTGTCCTTCCTGACGGGAATCCCAGAAAAGATGAAAAACGACTTTAGGGCAATGAAAGTAAGTTGGATGTTGAATAACTGAGGATTTGAAAAGACTAGCAACGGGAGCCATCACTGTTTTATCTGCTTTCTCGGTTTAACAAAGACTTGTGTCCATTCTGAATTTAAAAAGGTTATTTTGAACTTCACTTAAAATGAGGGGACATCATGCATTTCAAAACTGGGTTAGTCAAACTGCAGCTATTAAAGAGGAGGCCCATCTGAAGTATGAACTGTTGTACTATCATCTGCTTCTAATGTAAGCAGAGTACATGATGGTGTAAAAGTCTGGTTGCAGAAATAATGTTTGATGTGACATCATGTTGAGTTAGTTTAATTTCTCTTAACTGGGAGTCTCCCTTAAACCTATTAAGTTGTTTTATTCACAAATACAGCTGGTTAAAATCCATGGCAGACCTAGCCTCTGAAGGATTTGTCATTCTGACCCTCTTTCATCTAAACACATCTAAGATATTAAAGAAGAACCAGATTTATTTTAATATTTTTTGTTACAGTGTAACCCTTCCGCTCTCCATGGCTTGTTTACATTAAAAGTGGGGTCATCTGGACCCTACAAGACAGTGCGCTGAACTTTTTTTTTATTTTTGAGTTTCACTATTGTCCATGGCAGACATAAAATCCTGTCCACATTTGTCATGGAAGGAATCACACATTAATGTATGGTTGGAGTCATCTGGACCCCAAAGATAGCGGAAGGGTTAAAAACACCCATTATGACTTTTAAAAACACAATTACAGTTGTGTGAAAAAGCTTTACATCTTGAGCTTCTTCAAATTTAGATTTTAGTTTGTACATGCAGGGCCATTTAAGTTTGAATTGGTTTGATGTGAAACATTTAAGTGTAAGAAACATTTCATTTCGAAAGAACAAAGAGGGCAACACTTCTTCACACTTCTTAACTTCCGCTCTCCTTGGGGTCCAGATGGCGCCAACCACATATTGTTATGCGATTTCTTCCATGACAAATGTGGACGAAGGGGGACAGGATTTTATGTCTGCCATGGACATTAGTGAAACTCCGAAATCAGTGAAAAAAAAAAGTTCAGCGCACTGTCCTGTGGTGTCCAGATGACCCCACTTTTAATGTAAACAAGCTAAGGAGAACGGAAGGGTTACGGTGCATTCACACTAAACGCGATTCGCATGGCAGAGGGGTTCAGCGCCAATGTGAATTCAATGGTACAGGCGTACTCTGAGGTGAATTGAAGCCCTACGGCACAATTTGAGCGGTTGGCACGGCGCGAAGGTCTGCCAGCAGCTTGATTTGAGTGGCGAGGTGTGAATTGGGAAAAATTTCAATACCTCAAGTTTGACAGGTTGCTGCGTCACATCTGCCAAACAAGAACTTTATTAATGACTCAATCAGAATAGTATACCAAAGTGAGTGTTTTTTTTCCAGAACTTTCATATTTTTCCTTTACCCGTTTGAGCTGCAGGTTCTCAGAGCTCATCCAGCTACTTTTGGGCAAAGACGGGATGCCCTTGGCTTGATCGCCGGCTTTCACTCCCGCAATGGAGCTCATCCACTCGATATGCCAGCAGAGAAAGAGACACCATGGTGTTCGGAGGTTGCTGGCTTGGGCCTAATTGAGACATTTAAGAAAAATGGAAAAGGTCTCCTAATTTTATTTATCCCCCTCGGATTAGTACAAAACGGTGAACCTTCAAGCTCAGCCACAGAAAGACACAATCACCACTGAAGCAGATACAATAAAGCCCACACAGCCCCCGGTACCAGAAAATCTTTTAATAATATCGTAACCCAAACATGGACACATGATTACCGATGTTTATTTTAACTCTTCACAATAAATAAAGCTGAGTCCTCAATATCCTATGTGTTTCCCATTCGTCCTAAGTGAGAAATGCACGAGTGGTAGCTCCTCCCACCTGCGGTCGCAGGGTCAGGGACACATTTGTTGACGGGCGGCGAGCAGCGAATTCGCCATGGGGCATGGGAATTTCTTGCGTGAATTGCGTTCTGTGTGAAGGCACCTTGGAAACATCTAAATGTTCTTTAAAAACCTCTGATTAAAATTGTCTTCTTAACATGTTCCTGTGGCAAATTTAGGATTGCATTTCTGAGTCATAAAATTATTGTGAATCAGGAGCAGACGGAAAAATGTCGTTTGAAAAAGATTGTAGGGGTTGACAATAGAAAATACACTGGGTTGTCCATAAGTTTCCTGCTTTGCTCCATTATGAAGCATGCACTTTCTGATAACTAGATCCATTACGGTCTTTGTTTTCCTCATCTGAGCTGGCATCTGGTTCAAAACTGTACAGCTGGATAGCTCCGATATTGCTCACCATTTTTGTTGCACAGGTTATGTTGGGTCGGGGATGTGAGGAACTAAGCTCGTGGGGCAGGGTATAAATGGAGAGCTCTCAACAACGTCAAGGGGGTGGAGTTGCTTTCTATGGACAGTCCCTCCAACATCTTGGAGGCAAATTTCTAAAGTTTTCTTTTTTTTTTCTTTTTTTATTTTAGCTAAAAACATCAAAATCCTTTATTAAAAACCTATTGAGAATGATTTTAAAATAAATTAAAATATGATCGGGGTGTGACTTTAGTGAGTCAAATAGGTGTTTTTATTTGCAGAGTTCTACAGTAACATAATCAGAAACACGTTTTTTGAAGATAAAAATGATTTTGTTTCACAGCAAATCAGTGTTTTCTAAATGTCTTAGAAACATGCTGTCTTCTTAAAAGGTAAAAATATTGGAATTACATTTTGTCGCCACTTTTTTTAAATCTATACTGGGATGTACGGTATTGTTTGGTATTTTCTGTCCAACAAGCCCATTTCTAATTTTAGGACTTGAAAATTCATATCAATGTGAGTGGCGATCAACACAACAACGCCATCAAGCAGCTTCTGAAGAACATTTCCTCCAGGGCTGACTGCACTAAAGAGCTGGACGGATGGGGACTGGAGCTCGGCTCAGATGTTATGATGGTAAGAATCTGTGGCTCCAGGATCATTTGCAGCTTTGAATTGATCAGTCTTTTTCTCTCAGACTGCACCACTTTATATATTTTAAACTAAACTGTAAATGCTAACACCAAATATTTATCAAATAATAAACTGTTTCTGCATTAAATAGCTTTTTTACTACTGTCTGCTGTTTGTTTTGGTTTGAAACTTTGTTTAAAAAAAAAAAAACAGATTTATTTGAAGCTGCTGCCCATCAGTGAGAATAGTCGAATACATTTTGGAGTCCTTAGATGGGTTTTAGGAAAAGCGCTGAAAAATTTTGGCCTCCTCAGATAAAAACTTATATTATATAAAAAATATTGTCACTTTTACTTACGGTGCTCATGCAACTGTGCTGTTCACATGTGTTTTAAAACTAGTTAAAACATTTAAATGGCATATACTATGCTTTACTTAAGCCTTTCAGAGTAGTTTTAAACGAGTCTCGCTTCTAAAGTAACAAATGCCTCTTAAATCAAGTGGTTATTGGAGATGGGACACATTCGAAGATATATGGTTGTTTTATATTGTTAATATAAAATCAGGGTGCTTTTCTGATCATTATCTCTGTGGATAAAGTGTGAAGTGTTTGCTAGTGTTAGCCTTGAGGTGGAGTTGGCAGCAAAGACTTTTCCCGAAAGAAATTGTTCACAATTTGTGGCGTCAGCTCGTGAGAACCCGCTTGTTTTCGTGAGTTGGGAGGGGCTGGTGCTGAGAGCACAGGTTTTCATAGAATTTCTCAGAAATGCATGAATGGATAATAATACCGCTTTAGGGTTGTTTTTAGTGAGGAATGAACATTATAATACAATTAAAAGTTTAAAAGGTTGACTTTGCATGATATGGATCCTTTAACCCTAGAACACTTTTGCTATAAAAAGTTACACCATCACTTTGGCTGGGTAATTTTTGCCTGATATGAAATGCCCAATAAAAAGTGTATCTCACAAAAAGTGTTAAAGATATGCAAACACTTTATAAAGTAGAGTAGTTATTTTTTATTTTCGACAGTGGTTTGTGTAACAAAATAGAAAAAAAATAAATAGGAAGATCATAAAAAGGCCTAAAAATGGCTGAAAAATTAGGCATTTGAGAAGAAAAAAAATCCCTAAAAAAAAAAAAAAAGAATGATACTGCAGACATGGTCTTTGGTCCACCCATTCCTGGGATATGTGAGTCTTTACCCAGGGACCCATGAAACTCAGATACAACTTATTGAACATTATGTGAATACTTTTTCTCGGGTGAAACTCACCCAGCGATGGTGCTCTGAGGTTAATATGGCTAAAACAGAAGATTAAAACTCTGTGCTATTAACCAAATTTAATCACCCAGGATCGATCAAATAATTTCCTTAGTTCTTTACTGGCTTTAGCTAATGTGTTTTAGTCCCATCAGAAAACATAAAATGAAGGCAAGAAGTATTTTACAGAAGTTTTTGATTAGTCTTGCTGCTTGTACAAGTACCTGATAGAAACAAAGTCATCCATTGAGTCTTTTAATAATGCTGATCTGGCTAAAAACGCGAGGCTCCTATGATCTCGGAAACAGATCCATTCAACATGGATCCGGAACTCCAGAATCTTTGTCAAACCACTAGGACCACTGGACCTGACGTAGACTCTGGAAATAAAATCCATGACTGACTTTGAGAACTGTGGGATTACGCATGTTTGAACTTCTAATTCAAGCAAAATGTGAATTGTGGACTCATGAAACCGTTGAAACCGATGAATGTGAACTCTGACCCGATTCTTAACTGCAGAACTTGAGCACAATTCCTTGAAATGAGACCTACACAGTCTCTCAGTCAAAACAATGAAGATCGTTTACGTGGCCGTAAACTTGTTCCTAAACAGAGATGTAGCACTGATTCTGCTCCAATTTTTGATAAAAACAATCTGGTCAAATTATCTTTTTAATTAGATTATTTTGAAGTTTTTTCTCCATTAATTAATTATGATTTTTACTTGGCAGTTTTTTTTCATTATAATAATCATTCTTTGATAAATACAATTTGCCCAAATTGTTTTTTTTAACGAGAGTATTTTGATATTTTTTCTTGCAGTAACAAATTAAGTCGATTTCTACTTAATTTTTGAATTATTATCATTCTTTGATAAATACAATCTGCACGCACAAATTGTCTTAATGAGAATGTTTAGATTATTGTTGATGATTAATATAAATTATTTTTCTATGGATGTTTTTGAAATTCTATTACTCTATCTATCTCTATTCTATCACTGATAGTAATGATCTTTTATAACCTGAAACTATATTTATATTTGATATTAAGTCCTGAACCGGATATTGATAATTCATGTAGAGAAAATGGTATGGTCGAGTTGGGGTGGGATTATATAAATGCACTTCCTTCCACTCCCTTTCAAGCGATCTACTTGTGATTCATTATATGATGTGTTATTTCATGTATTATAATACGATTGCTTGAAATAAACCATTTCATTCATTTATTCATTCTTTTACATTACAGCTTTCCAGCAACAATGCCACTTTTTAATTTTTGCTACAGTTAATAAAGATTTGACATTGTGCTTATGGTATTTGGTTTTAAATGTTACAGACATTAATACTTTATGCAAAAACAATGAAAGGATAATTACTTGATAAAATGGAACTTTGATTAAACCATTTAGTTTGAAATTGTTTATTACGTATTTGTTCCGTCTCCTGCAGATCACAGGTAGAACGCTCCCTTACGAAACCATCTGTCTTAAGTCGTCATCCTTTGCTACTGGTGCCAATGTGTCTTGGTCAAGGGAGGTAGTAAAGGATGCTTCAATCAGCTCCGTAAGTGTGTGAAATATTGGTAAACAATTGTCATAGCTCCCCCAAGTTTCCAGTCTTGAGGTTTTTATTGTTTTTCAATTTCTGAATGTTTTTCTTTAGATCCCTTTGAACATCTGGGCGGTTTTTTACCCTCGTCGCAGTGCGGAACAGGCTGACGAGCTCATGTCTACCTTTCACAAAGTGGCCGGGCCCATCGGACTGCGGCTGCAGCGACCAATACTGGTAGAGTTGCAGGATGCTCGCACTGAGACTTATGTCAAGAGCATCCATTCTCAACTCACCAGTGAGGTACAGTGTCAACCAACTTGTTTTCTGCACTCTAATTTCTTGATGTATTAAATTTTTCAAAAAAGTCAGGATAAAACTTTTAGAGATCTTGCATTTGTTTCAATTTATATTTCAAAAAGGATTCCCAGATGCACAGACTTGTTTGTCATGAATGTTGTGAAACTCAAATCTGCAAGAGTGTAATTTTCCAGTTTTGTGCAGCCCCGAATGCAGCTTGTCGTGTGCATCATTGAAGGCAACAGAGACGATCTCTACAGCGCCATCAAGAAGTTGTGCTGCCTCCAATGCCCCATCCCTTCCCAGGTGTGCAATGTTGAGTTGCAGAAATAAATGATTTGTTACACTATTTTTCAAAATCTATTTATTGTGCATTTCTCTGCAGGTCATCAACGTTCGGACAATATCTCAGCAGCAGAAGTTGAGGGGCATTGCCCAGAAGATCCTCCTCCAAATGAACTCCAAGTTGGGGGGAGAGTTGTGGACCGTCAGCATTCCACTGGTGATGATTATCTTGAACTTTGACAGCACTTTATATTTTTCTGTTGGCATTTTAACGAAAATTGTCACAAAGTGTAACAAAAATATCTGGACTGCAACTAATTTAGCAACTTCTATGATGGTTTTTGAAGCTTAAAGTGATTAGCTTCAACTCCCCTGAAAAGAAAGCAGTGGGCCTGAGTTTCAAAAGTGGACCACTCCTTACCATCTCCCACCTGCAATCACAAAAAATATTTTCTGCTTTGAGTCCATTCTTTGACTGAAACTAATTTTGTTGTATTCCGCCAAGCCCGGCATAAGACTGAGTGGCACTTCTTCTGCATTGAGATCAAAACAAATACACACACCTACAATAGCAACATCTGCCATTTTTTTATAATCACATGCCCAGGCCAGCCTTACATCTTTTGTATTCCAAAAGATACAATAGGTTAAGGAAAAATTGGTGATGAAGGATAATTCGTAGTTTGTGTTTCCAAGTGTCTTCCCTCACAAGCTGTTTGTAGGGAAGGGATGATACTAGTGCTGGGCGATATGACGATATATATCGTGTGGGCGATTAAAAGGCGTCTATTGTAGCATTTCTCCTCTATCATTTATATTGTTACTAAGCTAATTTGATCAATTATTACGCCAAATATATCATTAATCAGACCCTCCAGGATTTCGCGTGATTTGTTGCGCACCCTGAAACTTTTTTTTTCACCGCAACTTTACCCAATCTACCGTGACAACAGTCATAGATGACGACGCAGCTTCGTGAACGTTTCCCTTCTGACTCCTTATAGAGAGTTATCATCGCTCTTTCGTCCTCTCTGAGTTCTTTTCTTTTCAAGACACGCGCGAACGGTCACCCCGCAGGGAGTCGAGGTGTGCTGCGCGCACACGCAGTTGAGTGGACTTGTGCTGCGCACAAACGGGAACCTTTCCACTTTTTATGGAGAACATTGAAATCTGAGGATTAATCTGATTATGCTTTTTTTTTAATTATAATTTTTCACTGGAAAATGTCGTTTTATTCTGAAGTATGTTTAAATTAACACACAAATATTTTTTATATTAAAGCAGCGTGAGGACCAAAAAAGTATGATTTGTAGCTTTGTTTGTTCAAGTTGTTAGTTGACAGTCAGCACAAAACATTGAGGTATATAGTTTGGTGTATGATTAGTGTATTCTCATGTAATTTTTTGAATATGATATTGTAAGGTTTATTTCATAATTAACATTTTTTAGGCGCTTTTCAAAACAAGATTATATTATAAACATCGCAACTTTTGTCGCAACTTTTCATCAAAGCTGCTGAAACATCAGGCATTTTTTCAGAGAATAGCTGAAAATTAGGGCTGGGCGATATGGGATTTTTTATATCACGATATAGCTTTTTACATATTGCGCGATAACGATATTGATCATGATATAACCAATATAAACTAATTTGAAACACTTTGTGCTCAAAAATGAAATGTAACTCATCAGCAGGTTGTTTAAATTTAAATATTTATGTCCTATCACACTAAGCATAACAGATCCAATGGAAATTATGCAACTAGTTTTTTAATAACCAAGAATATATATATAAATGAAGTAAGCTGAAAATTAAAGTAAAAGCTTTCAAGTTTCAAAAGTTTATGAAATAGATACTAAACTGTTTCTTCAGTTCCATTAAAAACAAAGCATAAGTCTACAAATAAATTCTAATGTTTTCAGGTTTCACATAACAAAATGTATTGTCTGGAGACAAGTCTGCAAAAACTGAGAGAAAGGAATGCTTCATATGCTATCCCATCAAATTAAACTGCAATTTTGAAATTAAACTTTCATTATGTGTGGTATTAATTGTTGTATTGAAACTAACTGTGGCAACATTTAAATATGTCAAATAAGTATTATTAACCATAGGACATGTCCAGGTGACGCACTGCCATACTCGCGTTTTTCTGATGATTTTTGACCATAACGGCTTGCCATAGTAGCTTTACTTTCCCCTGTCGGCTCTTGCCAGCTGGGTGCAGGAGTGCGACAGCGGCCGCTCCTCACTGGAAGTCCCTGAACTCCGACACGGAGATGTGTACGTGTTTTTTCAGCTCTTCAAAATGAACAAATCTCTCAGTATCCGCGTTCTTCACGAAGAGTTCCAGAAAAGTTTTGACGGAAGCTTCACCCACACTCAGCGAGGCTTCAGAGCGACAGACTTTCTGATGACCGAAAGCATCAAATCTGACGCTTGTTAAAACTAATACAGTGTACAGTAAATTAACTGGACCCCAAATGCATTCGGCGTGGACAGAGAATTGATTGTAATAAAGCGCGCGGGGCACGAGGTACGCAGCGGCAGCGGGGGTTGCGGCTCGTGCGCGTTTGTTTACCTTCATGCAGACGAAGGACGCGGTGGGAGTCCAAAAAAACCGAAATGAGAAGCTAATAAACAACAATAATCAGATACAAACACTTACTCGCCCTTGAGACTAACTCTCTAACTTTTACTCCTCAATAGGAGAAACTGTTCGCTAGCAAGTGTTTTATTTGAGACCTTCAAATAAAAGTCTAATCGCGATAGACTCATTCTTCTATCGAAAAAATTTCTATCGCAATATCAATAATTATCGTTTTATCGCCCAGCCCTACTGAAAATATACTTTATTGTCCTATATTGTGATCTAAATATTTTATATCGTGATATACTTTTTTTTTCCATATCGCCCAGGACTAGATGATACCCTGTCACCCCTTCAGGCCAGACCCAACTGAGGCCCATAGCAAGTAGGGCTGGGAGTCACTGGTTACCTTACGATGCGATACATGATTCATGGCTCACGATATCGATAAAATCGTGATACTGCGATACTTGGTTAAAAATCATCTCTAATAACTAACATTATATAGAAGGACACATATTTTTTAGGAAAATGTATCCCATTTATTTTTTTTATTTTCTGGGCTTAAGCACACACCAATCAAACAGGAAAAAAGCGATCGCGGTCATTCTAGCGCTCAGTCACTTTTTACCAGCTGCCTCTTCAACAGATGGATGATGATTGCACACAAGTAGGCATGATTTACACATGCGCTACCGAACCTGCATCTTTTTCCCTGAATGAACTGTGTGTCGCCATTAAATTTCCGACGCAGCACACCCAGCTGCTCAACAGTTCCATGTCAGATGACTCAGACGCTGAACGCAACAGCCTCTTCAAATGAAAATATAAGATCGATACTTGGTGAGAACCCATCGAGAATCCTTTAGGGGACTAAATATTGCGATATATCGCAATATCGATATTTTGGCACACCCCTAATAGCAAGGGTCCTGGCCCCCCTAAGCTTTGCCTTCAGGGTGGGATGCTGATGAAGACAATCTGTGGCTACTAAACCTAACTAAACATTACTGTTGCAAACTCTTGGAAATTCCTTGGAGTGGGCTCAGTACTCGCTTAGAGATAGGGTGAGGAGTTGTCACCTTGGGGGAGCTCGGATTAGAGCTGCTGCTCCTCAACATCAAGACAAACCAGCTGAGCTGAGGTGGTTCAAACTGGCGTGTCCCACCAGATGGATAATCAAAAGAAAATTGATAAATGAAGTTTTACTTTCTGTCATTAGTTTAATGTAATCTTTAAATAGAACGATGTTAGCAGATGTAAACACACACCAAATTTCTGCTTTGATCAAAATGTGCATGATTGCATCTGCAACTAACTTGCAACAGCAGAGTTATAGCAGACTGTCAGTTTATTCGCTTCCATTAACTATTTTTACACATTTCTGGAAGCTTTTCCTGCTGCTGATATTCACTAAAATTACCAGCAACAGCTTTTTAAAAGATGACCTTCCACAGTTAATGAGTTCAGGTTTTTTTCCCCCACCACACGAAAAACAAAATATCCTTGTGCAAGTAAGTCTCTGGCTGTCAACTTAATCAACTCTATGAATTCTACTGTTTCAAAGACCAGCTCACAGAGCATTGAACCCTGCGTTTACAGAAACATGTTGTAGTTCTGACATTGGCACACTTTCTGTGGTTATACAGACTTGTGCTTGCCAATAATTATACGCCTTTCACTGCTCTTTTAAACCCCCAAGTCAAAACTAATACAGATTAAATGCCTTTTTTGATCTTTATGTAAGTCAGATGGTTAAACGACATTGAAGTTCAACACACATGTCTAAATACAGACATCAAAAGATATCTCATAGCAATACTTTGATGGGCTCTGGAGCATTTTGGCATTATCCCAGAATTCTGGAGCACTTAAATACAGATGGAGGTCATGAAAGACCTTCCCAAGCTTCAGAGAAAACATCAGTCTTTTCCAACATTTATATCATTTGAACTGTATGTCATCGGTTTTATGCTGTGGGATTTTTATCTATTCATGATACTCAATTCTGTCACTTGCTCTTTTTAGTTTACTTAAGCAATTTAGTTCACCTAAAAGTAATCCTAATCCCTCACTCTTTTACTGATGTAGATGATCTAGTTTGGTCCATAGCAGAGCTCAGGTGAGCTTTCACTTTTGCCAAACAAAGCAGATCATCAGAGAAAACAAAACCTGCTTGGAATCAAACATGCCATTGTCAATGCACTCTCTGATGATGTCTTTTTTTTACCCTCATTCTAGTTACTCTGTTCTCTTTACCGAGAAGTCTAAACAACCAGAAGGAAGCTGGTGACTTTCATTTGAAATGCAGCATTTCAAAGTGTTATTTTTGAAAGCCTTTATTCTGCAAGAGTTTTCTTTGAAAACTGAACTTCTTTAAAATGGAATTTAATTGTCCTCCTTCACCCAAGAGTGGCTGTGACAGGTTCCAGCAATCCTGTAACCCCTGAAAGGGACTAGGCGGGTTCAGAAAATTGATGGATTATTAGGATTTGATTGGTTTTTGTGTATTCATGTTTACTATTTATACCTCTTTAGACAAAAGCCAGAACAGGCAAAAATTATCAGGACATCACACCAAATCTGTTATCAGAATCGGCCAAGAAAATTCCAATCAGTGCATTTCTAATTATCTTTACTGCCCACAGAAAACATGCTCCAATTTGTGGTAATAGTCTGCTCTTTGTACAAATGATTTTATTTACTTGTTTTGTTTAAATGTTTTTATTTTACACATCTTTGCAGTCTGTACATTATTAAAAGAAGTACAATTAATTTCACTGAAATTCTGTTTATATCTTGTAACGGATTGTTTCTTGTCTTATCTCAATAGAAAAGCTTGATGGTGATTGGAGTTGATGTGCACCACGACACCAGCAAAAAGCATCAGTCCGTCATGGGATTTGTTGCAAGTGTGAACAGGTCCAAAAGTTTTTCTTTTTTTTTTTTTTTTTCTCCTAAATCTGTTTCCGGGCTTTTCGTTTTATTCATAATTTACAATCTCTACTTTTAGATTTCTATAGAGAAATAAAGAGATATTGCTCAGTCATTTTATTTGTCAGAATACCATTGCAAGTTGTTCAAGACCAATTGGATACCTCAATAACAGCACGGGTTGGCTGCTGGCTCCACCTCAAACGTTTGAAACGTTTGACAGGCCTTCCAACAAGCTCACTCCTGATTATCAACATTAGTTGCTATAGAAATGTTAATTTAGACCAACTCTGACCAATCATTTCTTACTAACCTTGTCTGGCTCCAAATGGTGACATTCTTATTGCAGAATAATAGCCTCTAAATTCGCCTCATTATGCTGGAGCCGGAAGTAAGCAGTTTTCCCACGACCAGAGGATCACATGTCTGGTTCCCCCTCTGAACATTCATGTGTTCGTGCATGTGGTGTCCTTGGGCAAGACACTAGATGACCCCCAATGGCCTTACATGGCAGCTCTAGCTCCATTTATATATAAAAGCCTGTGAGTGAATGACTAAATGGGACATTGGGACGTGACTGTAAAGTTCTATGTAAATAACACCAACATACATATAAATATTCACATTTAATGTGCACCAATCCTCTTAAGTCCTTCTTGGTGTTTGGTTTTTGCTCCAGGCTATTTTAAATATGAGGGACTGGTTGTCTTATTTGACATAATTTTAAAATGCTTCACATTTGAGTGGATGCAGAGAAACATCTGAAAGAGTGGAGGAAAATGTTTAATGTTTGGAAAGGAACTTGACCAGCAGTAGACACCAGGTTTGTGAACCCTGCAACGGCATTAAAATAAATTCTAAACGTGTAGAAAATTAATGTTGGTAAAAAAAAAATAGTGAGAGCAGCTGTTTGCTGTTTAGAGATGCATTAAGAAAACATGTATTGATTGCCCCATGCATTTTCAACACCATGCAAAGAAAATTTTGTGAGCCCACTGAAAAGATGTTTGAAGTCCTATTTAGCAGTTTGACCTACTTTTGAAATGTCGTACAACCCACTAAACGTGGGATAAAGAATAACCTTACATGGGAAATTGAGTCAGGACAACCTACAATTGTGAAACCTGTTCCTTTCTTCCCTCCACTGTGGTTTCACTTTCATAAGTCTCATTTTTCAACTTTCAAACTTAAAGTTTGCTTTGAATTTTGTGAAATCTGCTATTTTAAAAGTGTTCCTTAAATATATAACAGAAAAAATACCACACTGCTGTTCCACTTCTGAATAAATTTAAACAAAAGATGATCCTTTTGTCAGGAGTTTCATTGCAGAAAAAGGCTCCTTACTGCTGAATTAGCAGACAAAATCCCCTCACAACTCCAAAAAGAGCACTTCTAGTTATCCCAAACACTTTTTACTGCTATCGGTGCCCTGAGCAGTCTGGAGAGGATCCGTTTATGATGCATGGCTTGTGTGTTAATTTTTTTTTAAATACTTAATATAATGAACACCATCATTAAACATTGCATGTATTTTATTTAATTGTATTTAATTGTGTTTGAACTGAAAAATTGATATGAACGAACATTTCTGAATCTGTTTTGTGTGTAGTTCTCTGACCCAATGGCATTCCAGAGTGACCTTCCAGACACCCACTGAGGAACTGATCAGTGGCTTCAGAACCTGCTTCTTGTCCACACTGCAGAAGTATTATGAGGTAAAACCACTATGTATTCCAAATTTTAACCCCAGTCACAGATGGCTCAGAAGCTTCAATTGCATCTTTCTTTCCTTCATGATAGTCCTTAGATGATCTTTATCAGAATGTTCCCCAAATGTTAGTCTAAAAATGTTTTGGATGATAAATCAAATACACAAATCAATGTTTACTGGCTTATGTTGACTTGACTTGTATGTTTTCCTTTGCAGCTGAATCATGACCTGCCACAAAAGATTGTGGTTTACAGAGACGGCGTGTCTGATGGTCAGCTGAAGATGGTGGAGCTGTACGAGATCCCACAGCTGATCAAGTGCTTTGAGACCTTCCCCAACTACGACCCCAAGCTGGTCTTCATTGTGGTCCAAAAGCGCATCAACACCATCCTGTACTCGTGCTCTGCAAATGGCTTCGGCTCTGTCCCACCGGGAACCGTTCTGGATCACACCCTCACTAACAAAAACTGGTCCGTGTCACGACTTATCCTATTTTTCCCTATTGTTAGCAAACACGGAAGTTCATAGTCTTTAAAATGTCTCTTCAGGAATTTCTTTGTAGCTTCTTTTGTTTTTAGACCAGACTCTGGAAAACAGATTTGAGAAGATATTCTCCAAACCCATTCCTCTTAACTGTTCCTCTTAACTATTGCAAACCATGTTTATAAGTTTGTACAGTAAAACAATGACAATGTTATATTTAAAAAAGTTTGCATTTAATTAGTAGTCCCAAGTATGGCCCTGTCCTCTGGAGAAGGGGAAAAAAAACATGACCAACATTTTTTCCCAATTTATTTCTAATCTAATTCTAAAAGTTTTATTTTGGAATTCAACTGGATTCTGTCCAACACCTCCGATTAGTTCTCGACACTTGTCAAATCACTCAGTCAGGTGTTGAAAATCCATCTGGACTTTGTTAAAGCAGGCTGTACCGGCCACTAAATTAAAAGCTCCAAGTTTGCAAAGATAACAAAAACCAAATGTATTAGGGTAATTTCTTTTTGCAAAAGAGTCTGTGATTAAACATATGACCCTTCAGCCTTAAAATAGAAGAATGCAGCATTTGAAAGAAAGAAAGACTGGGAGTCTGTACTCCATTGATTGATTTTTTTGCAGTTATAAAATATTGCATAATAATTAGCATCCGGCTGATGTTGCATTAAAGCTATTAATGAAGCTTATCATATGGCGGACTCACATTTAACATTATTATATTTGGAACATGCCAGTTTTAGTGACCTTAATGGATTATTGGAAAATCCCTATCACATTTTTAATGGTTCATAAAATCCAGTGTACAAATAAAGTTTAAAGCAGCTGCAGACATTTTACAGAGGATGAAGATAAACTTTACCCTCAAAAGTTAAGAGAAACAGAGAAGCAAAAAAAAACTTTTTTTTTTTTTAAATCAAACACCCATTTCAGACCCTTACTGACTGGTCTGTGAGAATCTTGTCTGACATTAATTTGGTCCATGCCTTGAAAAGTTTGGGAGCTACTGTATTCCATAATTAGCAGCTGTTAATATGCACGCTTTGAGCCAAAATAACTGAACACTGCTTACTAATATTTTTGTTTCTCCCCTCTGACTTTAAGGGTGGACTTCTATTTGACGGCACACGACATCAGACAAGGCGTTGGACTCCCCACTCACTATGTCACACTGTACAACACGGCAAACCTCACTCCAGACCACCTGCAAAGGTATGGACCCGCCATTACTCTCACAGCTGATGACCTGCTATTGATTGTTAATTCTCATTTTAGTTTTTGAAATCTGTTGGTATAGTTTAAATGTTCAAAAATTTAACTTTAGGTATCATTTTATCATGTTATCTGATTTCAAACTTCCTGCTTTTAGATTTTTCATAAAAGAGAACCTATATATAAAGCATTATGGATCTTCACTCTGTCATTTTTTTTTCCTTTCATTTCTGAATTTTTTCAAGGTTGACTTTTAAAATGTGCTACCTGTACTGGAACTGGTCCGGCACCATCAGAGTTCCAGCACCATGCAAGTATGCGCACAAACTGGCATACCTGTCGGGTCAGTACCTGCATGCGGAGCCAGCCGTCAAGCTCTCAGACAAGCTCTTTTTCTTGTAAGCTGTTGTGGTTTTATAGGTTTCTTTCTTTATTTTTTGAGCAGTTCATTTAATTTCAGAAGTTTACGCATTTTTAGTGAAAATGACCTTAAATGTTTTTTTCAAACTGTGAATTTGTTCTGAGTTTGGAAAGTATTCTGTATACTGTTTTAAGAAAAAAGTGTTCTTTTGATTATCAGGCAGGAATCTGCTGTTAATAAAATGCCTGTTGTGATACACGAGTGTGAAGCGTAAATACTAAATCTACATCTGCTCCTTTCCCTTTTTATTTTAAAAATGGGATACTGAAATAAAATGCACATTTTGAGGAAAGAAAGAAAATTTGTAAATGTAAAATTAGGAAGAATTTTCTTCCCTAGAGAAAAGAGTAGACAGGTTCACATCAAAGACTTGAGGTGTCAGATGTGCTGGTTGGAGTTTGTGAAGGAACTGATGGACTCGACACTTTTTTTTTTTTAAAAACAGTCTGAGGTGTCTGAATTAAATAGTTGTTTTTTTAGTTTCAAGTTTACTTGGTTTTAAGATTTTAGCATTTCAAAGCAAGTTTTGGTATCTTCTGATCACACATACAGTTGGGTGTCTTCAGCAATTCCATGGAAAGGAACCATAGCTTAGTGCTCTGCAAAAAAAACCCAAAAACTTCAAGATCTGGAATACCAAGGGAAGGGGTTACTTAGTGCTGCCTCTTCACTTTAATGTTGAACAAATCCAGACTAATATTTCTATCTATTTCTGTTTAGCAAGTGCTCTTATTTTCAACAAGTGTTTCTAAGTTCATTCAGGTTCAATCCTGAGGCTTTTCAAACATTGAGCATATTTCCAGATAAAGGGCTGTTAATACATAGTGTAGGTTCTGTCTTTTAAAGAAGTTAACCTGTTGACCAAATAAAAGCTCACAGTTGATATGCACAGAGTTGCATTCATAAATGCAAAAAATAGGTATTTGATTGTGGGATGTTAGATTTTTGTGTTATTGTTAAATTTGAGCTTTTCCGAAATGATTTACATTTTTTAAATGTCTAACTTCAAAATTGTTTAGTTGGTTTCTAAAAGAAAATTTAGTTAAACACAATTCTGTGTTTAGCCAAATGGCAACTATTGAACTATTTTTAATCAAGTAAGACTTCACAAAATGGTCAAGTTGTCACGTTAAATTAAGATTAAATATTGAACACTTTAGGGGACAAACTAACCTGAATTCTTACATTTCTACCTTTAAAATGGTATCTCCCAAGATATACATTCTCACTCAATCATGAGGGTGTACTGAGCATGTAGGTTATTAAATCTGATGACATCGCAAAGAAAATACCTAAAACATATTCAAACAAACAACATCTGGTACATAAACCTTTCATAGAACAATCTGACATGTCATCCATGCATTCAAATTAGCATGTACTTTCAGACTTTAACTAATATAGAATAAACCAGAACTTCATTGTCATATTGAGTTGAAAAAACATTTTGAAATTGTTGTGCAACTTTTTTCAGTATCATGTCCATGAGGATTTCCTGTTTGTAGTAAAACATTAACTGCATGTCCTCTTATCTCGTAACCTTATTGTTTGGGTGGCATCCACAAAAACTACACCTCCCTTGCCCTCTATTGACATCTTGTGGACAAAATAGGTTAATGCATCCATAATGGTCGTTTACGAGGGATGTAACAATCATATTATAATTATCAATTTTGCCCCTTTACCTTCCCTTTCCTTTGTATAAATGATTAAGATAATTTAGCATTAAGTAAATGACTTGTTGATAAATATTTGAGCCTTTTCCTAATACCTAAGTCTGTGAACACATCAGCTTCTTCAGTGACCATGAAGTACTCTTTTCTTACATGTCTTTCCTTTTTTAATTGTTGAAACACATCAGTTCATTTTTCTTTATTTCTTCTGAGAAAAAGAGAGGAAAAAAAGCTCATGGTGCAATGTTACATGAAGGTATTTGTATTATTAGAATATACTCCCTGTAATTATGTGCAAAATGAAGACACTCTTGCTTTGATAGCTATTGAAGAGCGACTTGAATAGTTTGAGCATCCCTAGAGGGGAGGGAGTGATGAAAAGCTGACATAAAATTGATTGAAAAATGTGCAGATATATACTTGTACATATTTAAATTTTTACTCTTATTCATAAATAGACATATTGGCTTTATTTCCTTTCAGTACATGACACAATGAACCTTTAAATGTGAAGTTTGTTAAAAGAAGTTCAAATAAATTGCTTGGAAGAGAGTGGGAGGAAGCTAACTTGTCTAACCCCACCCCTGCTTTTTATTAAACTATTTTATTTACATAAGTTATCATTATTTTGTTCTTCTCTTCTGATCAGTTAATTATACTTTACCAACACAGATTCAAGTGATTAAAATCCATAAGTATCAATAAATCACATGACAAAGATGAACTTCATACTAATTATATAAGTAGACATACCATTAATTCAGAATCTGACATATCTAGATCAAGAAATAGTGATTTAAAGAGCAATACCTTTCCTACTTTACTGCAAGACATTCTCTAATCATTTGCAACCATTCTGTGGAAGACTATCGAAGTATCATGAAGAGGTGGAGTACATACTGAGGTTTGTTTACCACACAGGTCAAACAATAAAGCTGGGTCAAACAATAAAAGAAAGGGAAATCCACTTTTATAAAGCAAAAGTGTCTTCTCCTGTAGTGTCAGTTTGGGAAGAGAAGTAACTGCAGTCTGCAGAACAATATTACTGTACAATGTTTAGAAAATATTAGTGGAAAAAAATATATTATTTGAAGACTTTTTAAAGACCATATGAAATGTTTCAGCTTTTATTTATTTGTGGGACTTCTTTTACTTTCTGCTTTCATCCTTGCTGGAACAATTTTGACTTCCACATCTAAACCAGCATCTTTCAGATTCCCAAAGTACATCAAACTTAAACCTTTGATGTCCTTCAGCTGTGAATAAATTAGGACATACTGTAAAAATCTATATATTTTGAATGTATGTGCACATATGGATACTTAACTATGAACAATACTTAAGGATCTAAGTAATATAATTCAATTTATACAATTTTAAAAGCCTGTTAAAAGCTTTTTGTGAAACTAAATTGAAAAATTATTCTATTTCTGGTAAGGATAAAGTTAGGACACCTAACGTATTTCCCCACTTAAAATGAACATATTCAAACAGGTGTATCACAACAGGTGCACATGATCAGGACATCATAACCAGCAGTTTAAGGAGTCTTTCCTTATTTTAAGCTCAGACATTTAGTTTAGTAGGTTGCTGAATGTTGAAGTGAGAAAAATTCAAAGAGCTGCCCGAGACCCTCAGAAGACTGTAGCTGCATATAAGTCTGGTATGGGATTTTAAAAGTATCTCAAAAGAATTTGACATCAGTCATTCTACCATCTGGAAAATGGTTCACAGGTGGAGGAATTTCTAAGCAGTTGCCACGTTGCCCAAGTTTGGCCGTCCAAGCAAGTGAATGATGCTAAAATAAGTCACTAAAAATCCTAAAATGTCATGACAGGACCCACAGCAGGCCCTTGCCTACTGTTGATGTGAAAATACATGACCACTTTCAGAAACTACACAAGTTTGGTGGGAGGTGTGCAAGGAGGCGAACATCAAGGCTAAACTGAAGTTTGCCAGAGAGTATGTAGACAAAAATAATGTTCTTCTGACAGATGAGACTGAATTATCTGGATACCAGAACAGAAGACGTTTTTGGTGTAAACCAAATACAGCATTCCAAGAAAAGAACCTCATAACTGTGATGCATGAAGGTGGAATTGTCAAGGTTTGGTGTTAGCTTTGCTGCAGCAGAACTTAGCCAGCTCACAATCATAGAATCCAACATGAATTCTCCTGTGTAGCAGAGGGTACTTGAGGAAAATGTCAAACCATCTGTAATAAAATTAAAGCTGAAGTAGAACTGGACCTGAGCTCCAACATAACGATGAAAGCATATCCACAAATCTACTAAGGACTGGGTCAAAATTAAGAAACAGAGTCCTGAGAGTCATGAATGGCCATGTCAGAGCCCAGATCTCAATTCAAATGAGATACTGTGGGCTGACTTGAAATGAGCGGTACATGCAAGAAACTTCAATATCTCATTTGAAAGAGTTATTTTATTGAGGTGTGGAGCAAACTTTCCTGCGATCAGTGTCAGAGACTGACTTTTTGTAAGTTTCTCTTTTTTAAATTTCTTGATAAACATAAAAACAATTAGGATAATAGGGTCAATTAAAGGAAAAATTGTCTTTAAAATAAAAAAAGAATTCTTGAAATTAAATTAGAAAAGTGAAGAAGTGAATGTAAAAACCAAAATTAAAAAGTAACTAGAAAACAAAAATGCGTCTTGGCCTTTAAGTAGGACAATCAAAACAGGTGAAAAATAACAATATAGGCGACAAATAACCAGCATTAAAATAGAGTGGAAAGTAAGTGAACAATGCTTGCAGCCTGCATGATAAACGACTACATTACTACGTTTTATTTTCTACCTGCCTAGTGTATAATCATGTTTTTGGGCAATGTTTTTTTCCAATATGCACCCATCTCATACTCAGTAATTATGTTCACAACCATTCAAAAGCTGAGCACTCTTATTGAGCACTTTGAACAGAACTGAGACGGATTTGGAGAACTTTTGTTTCTTTCCATATATTTGTATTTCCTTTTCATTTGTTTATACATTGATTGAAAATGTAGAATAAATGCCAAATAATTTGCACACGCACACAAACGACCAGAAACGTGACGGCCGAGAGGCGAACAGCTGACAGGAAACGCGAGCACTTTCACCGGAAAGCAGGCGCAGTTCTCATTGACGCCTGAGAGCTGCTTTAATGGCGGCGTCTCGACGGTCTTCGCAGCAACAACAACAGTCCGCGTTACAGTCTCCACCGAGAAGCAGCTCTCTTTCGGGCGCTGCTCCCGCCTCTTCGGCCATGGCTCTGCTGGCTTCCGCGGCAGGGCCGCCGGAGATGGAAAGGGAATGTAGCGGAGGGATAGATATGGCTTTGGCCTCCCCGGACTTGCCAGCACCGGCCCTTGCTAGCAGTTCAGGCTCTACTCCGACAGCCTCTGGCGGGGGCAGCAGCGTTTCGAGCCCCGGGTCGGGAGCTACTAGCCCCACAGACGGCAGCACTAGCAGCAGCAGCGTCGGGGGAGCGTTCAGGGAGTTGTTTGAAGCTTGCCGAAATGGGGATGTATCCCGGGTTAAAAGACTTGTCGACTCGGTTAATGTTAACGCTAAAGACATGGCTGGTCGAAAATCAACACCGCTTCATTTCGCTGCGGGTAAGTGCGAGCTAAGCTAACCTGAGTCTTGCATTATACTAAAATGTTCATTTAACTAAAGCAATTATGATTTCAAACTATAGTCGATACTGCATTTATTATTTTGATGTTTTGTTATTAATGCTATTTAAAAACAAATGTTATCGATAACGCTCGTGCTCGCTACCGAGTAATTTTCTCTACATTTCCTTATTACTTAATTTCTTTCAGTAATTATGTCAACTGTTCAACCCAAAACACAAGTTGATTAAGGATAATCCGAATGTTTTCTACCAATACCAATAAACATATTTCCCCCCGTTTTTTCTTCTACGTTAGCGAATTTTATAACTTCCATGACGTAATGTCATCATGGCGACCACCCGTACCGCATTTGTGATGCTAACAGCTGTGACTCATTTTTTGTTCAATTTTATTTTATTTTATTTTTTTTTTTTTTTTGCTGTTGTTATAATAGTTATTGAATATAGTAAATCTGCTTCAAATTATTTTTTTCTTCTTTTAGGTTTTGGTAGAAAAGATGTAGTGGAACATCTCCTGCAAACGGGTGCCAATGTTCACGCAAGGGATGATGGGGGCCTCATCCCTCTCCATAATGCTTGTTCTTTTGGGCACGCGGAGGTTGTTAGCCTCCTCCTGTGTCAAGGTGCAGATCCAAATGCCAGAGATAACTGGAACTACACGCCACTGCACGAAGCTGCTATCAAAGGAAAAATAGATGTTTGCATCGGTAAGGATGCTTCGTAAAAACACCGGTTTTCTTTTCTAATATAAATTATAAATTACTGGATACCTATATGTTTTATGAGTCCTACTTAGATTTAAACATTCAACTTCTTCAGAAACATGTTTTCTCTCTTCAGATTGTTGTCTGTTACCACGCAGGCAGAAATATTTACAACTTTTTGTGTTTCGTTTGAACTTTGTCATGCAGTGTTACTTCAACACGGAGCTGATCCAAATATTCGCAATACTGATGGCAAATCTGCTCTGGATTTGGCCGACCCTTCAGCCAAAGCAGTTCTCACAGGTCAGTCCTTTTTTAGACAATGTTATACATTTCTCTGCAGCAAGACCTGCATATTAATTGATGAACCTGCTTCTGAAACTGAAATAGAAGCAGGAGGGATTGAGGTTCAAGTAAAAATGGAATCCTTTGCTCTTTCAATTTCTTCCCTAGATAACTATAATAATTGTACTATGTGAATATGCAACATGTATTGTCAAAAGCCTTGAAATTGCTCAGAAATTCAGTATTTTACTCCACAGCAAATGAGCTGTGTTTAAAATTCAAATCAAAATTTTATTTACAACTAAAGGAAACGCACAAAGTTGTTCTTCAAATTGATTGTTTTATAAACCAATGGCTCGGACCTTAAAATAGCTGCTGCTGAATGTAGTTTATGAACATTACAACATATGAGTAAAAGAGTGTGGTTGATTCTATGTTTGGCACCATTTGCACTGTTTACTGCTGGTGGAAATTAAACTTTTGCTGCACTTTGTGCCAATCTTGCATCTAAAATGTCAATGTTTTTGTTGTTTTTGAAGACTCTTCAAATAGGTAGCTGACATCTTTTATTATCCCAAATTTGACTTTTGGTTTATGTTGCAGATCAGAGCTGATGTGAACTATAGAAATTAAAACCACAAGGCAATTTATTAAGATAATATTACTTTGATTCTGATTTATAGCTGCTTTTTTTCTTTGATGTGTTGGAGAGGTTACCCTGGTAAACGTGACCTAAAAGTTGCAGTAAATATTATTAAACAAATTATTTTGTAAAAGGGGGGGAAGACAATTTTGAAAAATTACAAACATTTAATTCACAAATACTCAATCTGGTTTATTTAGAAATCTGTATTTATGCCCTTATTTTTTAAATTTAAGTGTAATCCAGAGACTCATTCTGATGGTTTATCTAAACAGTGTTTTTAAATAATAGCAGAAATAGATTAAGATATTCAAAAAGATGAAGTCGATTGTTGTGGTAAACACTGGCCTACACTGATTTCTGTTGATTTAAATTGATCCCTACAGTGTGATTCATTTATTAAATTAAATTTTATGTTTAAATTGTGTAGTTATAATAATAATAATAATAATATTTAACAATGTTTACCTTAAAATTAAGTCTTACGTTTGTTTTTCCAGGTGAATACAAGAAGGATGAACTTCTAGAAGCTGCAAGGTGAGTTTATCTGTAAAAAATAAATAATTGATTAAATAGTTTGTTGCGCTCAAAGACAAATTGCTTGACAGAAACACAAATTTATATGATTAAATGCAAAAAATTAAAATAAAATGAAATGTAGATAAAAGGATAAAAACTTTGCCTTTTTCCATGAACTTGAATTCTTTTTCTTATGCTCCTACATGATGTCAAACTGTATATGTTGACATGTTTCTTTTCTATGATGGCTTTTATAGAAGTGGAAATGAAGAGAAGCTGATGGCTCTACTGACTCCTCTAAATGTCAACTGTCACGCCAGCGATGGTCGCAAGGTAAATGAACCTGTAGCATCACACCCTCCTTTGTTACAGTCTGTTGTGAAGTCGTGCAGGACGGTCCAGACGAGTTGTTAATACATTCTGAAAAGAAAGTACAGGAAGCACTGACCGTCAGGCTGTTTATCAACTTGGACGGAAACATTATTTATGTTATTGACTATGTAGGCAAGAAAATTGTTGATTAAAGTTTATTTTGAAGATACAACTTGCTGTTCTTGCTGTAAATAGTTTTTTTACTCCTGTAGTTTATTGGTCAGCTTGTGTAGTTGATCCATTTGCATCTTTGAAATCATCTTGGTGCCTAATAGCTTTAAAGAGCCTTCATGTTGTGTATGAGTGTGGCATATCTTTTTTGTCTTTTTTTGTTTGTTTTTTCCCAAAATTTTGAAGCATCTTTTAGAAGATATTTGGCAAATTATTTTATTTAGAGAAATTTGTAATCATATTCCAGCATATAAGCTGGAGACCTGCACCCAAAACACACTTGTTCATTTTATTGTTAAACTGAAACAGACCAGATTTTTTTTTTAAACATTTGCGCATACACAAAAATTTAGTAGAATTTAGTCTAATTTATTTGTGTAGGTTGATTGTTGTCAAAGTTTTTATCTTTGTTGAGGAAAAATCTATTTTAAGATTTTAAATAGTAATTTTACTTTTTTTTTAAATAATAATAGGAAAGCACTTTTTCAGTTTTAAGTATTACTTGTTAGACAAATTATACCACATGTTTATTTCTCCATTTATTGTACTGGAGTATTTTGGTTTTTGTCTGTGTGTGTGTTCATACTTTTACACAGAAGCTGTCATACTTCATCAATTTTTCCTTTTTTTTTCCCCTCATAGTGAATAACTTTAAAATAACTTCAGTTTTATGAAAACACGTTCTCACTAACATGTCAGAACTATATCCATTTTTTTTCCTTAAGCTTCTTCCATATCAGTTTGCCTCCTTAGTTATCTGACCTTTGGTTTAAGGTTTCAGCAGCAGATCTTAACCAGTTCTTCACATCCTCTTTAATCTCCAGTCTTTATTGACAGATCAGGGCTTTGTAACCTTTGCGGTTTGGTTCACTTGCTAGAATGGAGAGGGAAATTTCTGTGAAAACATGCTGTCATTTTGTAATTTGTGTTTCGTTTTGTTTTCCGTGTGACTCTGGCAACATTTGTCGATCAGTCAACCTCACAAAAAATGCTGGTAAGTTGACCTTGATAATGGCCACCTGATTGATTCACTGTTGTGATCTTTTATTTATTTCTTTTTTTTTTATTTTTTTAATCCATTGTTTTTATTTGAACAATAATCTGGATGTCACTTGTTAATTGCACATCATGGACCTGGGTGTTCGGGTCACTCATGTACCTTACTCTGTTGCTCCTCTGGCGTGCTTGTGTGTACGAGAAGCGTGTGAGTGCATCAAGTTGTCGTCATGGCGATGGCCCATCTTTCTGGATGTGCAGAGGAGCTCAAACGTGCACTGCCTGTTTTTCTTTGGCATCTTTCCTTTCTCCTTGCAAACTCACCCACACTTCTCCAACTTTCAGTCACCGGCTCTCAGTCTGCGTCTGATTGAGCCGTTAATAGATCTGAATTTGACGGTCATACTTGCATGAGTCGAGGCCCACCCCTCTGCATTTTGTCTGAATCTTGAGTTTGTGTCGGTTAAGCTCATGTTCGCTTTGGTTGTTGCCTGCTGGATGCGCCGGTGTGCAGTAAAGAATGCTCTGCATTTCCGCCATCATTCGATTGCTATGCTACTCTTTATGGGAATAACTGGATTGCTTATTTCATCCCACATTGAATGATGCCTTTTTAAAATTCATCTCATCTGTTTGTTTTTGTTTTTCTTTTCACTTGGGATTGAGGTTTTACTCTTTACTTTCTGGGCTTTGCCGTCATTTTGCATGGAAGTTGAAATGATGTCCCTTTTTGAATGCAAGTCCTTTCAGCATAAAACAAATGCTAACTCCAATTTGATTTGCTCCTCTTCTTTTTACTAATTTTAAATGCAGTAATTCTCTTGGCTGACTCAAATTGATTTGACCCTTTATTAGTTTGCAGACATGTTTCCTCAAACACTGACTATGCTTTCTGCAGCTTCACTTCCTCTTCTTACAGTTGGAATTCAGTTGCAATAAAAAATATTAAATAAATATATAAATCTTTTACTGAAATTGTTAACTTCTACAAAGTAAAAGAATAAAAGCAGCCAATTATGCGAATTCTAATTATCTTTTATTTTCATTAAACCTTTACTGTGAAAGTACAAAAAAAAAAGTTTGGAATGGAAAATTCTGATCCAAAACATGTATATTTGTACCATAGTCTTCTAGATTTAAACTAAATTGTGAAGTTCCTAAAATTCTCCTGTCCAGTAATGATTACTGTAAAAGAGAGAAATCCCTTTTTTGCCTCATCAGGGATAAATTAAGTAGGAGCAATGCTCAAAAATGAATTCCTTAATTATGTATTCATCAGATGTTATCAAACATTAGTGATGTTTATAATCCTTTATAAGATATTCAGTAGCATTTATAGGTGGCTCACTAATGCATTTTAAAAGACATTTATTAGTATTTGTACGATGTCTTACCACTAATGCCTCATAGGCGTTAATGAAATGCTTATGAAAAATGTATTATTTGTAGATGTGTTACAGATGCGTCATGTATATTTTTAATAATTGCAAAAATAGTTATCATTTATTATTAAAAAACTTTTAAATAAGTTATTACAAATTGTTTTTTTGTTTATGTAAATCTAAAGCAAGACCAATGTGTTCACCAATTGCAAGCAATCAATGAACATACCGAGTATATGCAGCATCTAAATTTAAAGTGTGGTTTATGTCTAACCCCAAAAAACATAAATATCTTATAAAGGCTTTACAAATGCTAATAAATCTCCATATGCATTTTGTTGACATTTATAAATGTTCCACAGAGTTATAAGCACTTTACTAATGCTTGTTAATGTCTTATAACTAGTTTAAGGATTTAGCTCCAAAGTGTTACCCAAATGGGTCTTGAATTCCGACTGTAATTCCCACCCAGACTGTATGCAATACTAATAACATCATAAGTTGCTTCTGTCTTTTATTTGCACAAAGCATATTTTTCTATTTTTAAAGCCTGGGAATACATTTTATTTTGAAAGTCATTACAGGATTACAGGAAACTTCAATAGTGAAGACAAATTGGCAAATTTTCACTTTTTGATGCTAAATTTGCTCCCCCCAAAAAATTCAATGAAACTTGCATTATCAAATGTGCCACTCATCTGCAACTCACCAAGCATAACCTGTCCTAGCACACTGCTTCTGCCTCTAATCAGCTGCTTGCCCCTGACTTTACCAGAGGTAGTTTACTTTAAAGGAGAAACCTTCACGCTCATCATCTGTGCTCCCTTTCAGTCGACTCCGCTCCACCTGGCTGCTGGTTACAACCGGGTCCGCATCGTCCAGCTGCTTCTCCAACACGGAGCCGATGTGCACGCAAAGGATAAAGGGTGAGAGGCTCGTTGTGAGGACACGCCCAGAAATGCGCCTCCATTCTTTATGACCCAAATGTCTTTTGTCTTCCAGCGGTCTGGTTCCTCTTCACAATGCCTGCTCTTATGGTCACTATGAAGTGACAGAGCTTCTGCTTAAAGTAAGCACAGTTCACATCTTTATAATCTTACACTCTTCTTTAATTATTTGTAGATAAAAGTTCCAAAACCCTTTTATTTTCTTATTTAATGATACTGACCTTGTGGTTTCTCAGTTATAAATGTGTCTGATTTAAAAATGAAGCCTAATCCTGACCGTGCCCCTGCAGCACGGAGCCTGCGTGAACGCCATGGACCTGTGGCAGTTCACCCCCCTCCACGAAGCTGCGTCCAAAAACAGAGTGGAGGTTTGTTCTCTGCTGCTGAGCCACGGCGCCGATCCCACCCTGCTCAACTGTCACAGCAAGAGCGCTGTCGACATGGCCCCCACCCCGGAGCTGAAGGAGCGACTCACCTGTGAGTTCTGATCAAATGCATCAATCTGAAAAAGACACCCTTCTTCCTGTACAATTTCTGTATTGATCTCTTTTTTTTTCCATCTAGATGAGTTCAAGGGCCACTCCCTGCTCCAGGCGGCGCGCGAGGCTGACATAGCCAAAGTGAAGAAGACCCTAGCTCTGGAAATCATTGGCTTCAAACATCCTCAAACCAATGAGACAGCTCTGGTCAGAAGAAGTTCTTATATACCACTTCCCTATCTTATATCCGATCATAAGAAATTCAAAAAGGCTGGTGCTACTTTCTAAAAAACAAAAATAGTTTTAATAACTAACCATACAAACCACTCTGGGATTGAATTGTTTCTAATAAAGCTAAATATTTATACGTATATCTTCAATGTGCCTGATAATAGATGTTTTTACAATCTGCTGACCTGCAGGTGAAACTGCCAAAGACAGAATGGACGATTTTATTGTTTTGTTATTGAGACACTCTGTGACACTTATGCAAACTATTAAATCTAAAAAAAAAAAAAGGCTTAAATGAGGAGAACTGATAAATTAAAAAAGGAAAGCATTTTTTACATTTATCAGAAGGCATCCACAAAAGCGCAGTTTATGTTGATCACTTAGGACAGATCTTCCTTTTTACTTTCCTGCTGCTCTTTTCAGTGGTAAACTACAGTCATTATCATTTTATTTTAAGTTCATCTTTATGTAGGATATTCTTAACCATAGATTTACCCAGGCTAGAAACTGACTCATGAAGCACCTCCCCTGGTGATTGCTTTATTTATGACAATAAATTAAAAAGTAAACTTGTAAGAAAGAGAAAAAAAAACTACTAGAAAATAGTTTGAAAACTGATTTGAGATGTAGCTGAAGGGGTTTGTTGAGCTTAAAAATTGTAGTAAAACCACCTTTTATCACCTAATTTATTTGTAATTACATTTCTTATTCTACATTAAGCTAAATCTTTTGACTCTTTTGATTGTTTGTATCTTGATTATGTTGACTGATGTCGAAAATCTTAATCTTTATAGACTTAGTAGAATTGAACATCTTTTTTTGACATGGATGTATTCTTGTCTTTCATAGCACTGTGCTGTGGCTTCACCCCATCCAAAAAGAAAGCAGGTGACAGAATTGTTGCTGCGCAAAGGTGCTAACATCAACGAGAAGAACAAAGAGTATGCAGCAGCTCTCACTCCAACTTATTGAAAGAAAATACATTTTAAAGAATAAACATTGAATTTACTAACAGAAAATCTTGTTTCTTGCAGCTTCATGACTCCGTTGCACGTTGCTGCCGAGCGAGCTCACAACGATGTTCTGGAGGTGTTACAAAAACACGGAGCAAAGGTGTGTTCCTGTGCTTCAGGTTTGTTTCTTTTATGACTTTTATGACTTTTATGACATTTTTGCCTGTTTTCAAATGCAGGTGAATGGGGTGGACACTCTGGGTCAGACTGCTCTCCACAGAGCTGCGCTGGCCGGTCACATCCAGACCTGCAAGCTCCTGCTGAGTTTCGGGGCCGACCCCGCCATCGTGTCTTTGCAGGGTTTCACTGCAGCCCAAATGGGTAACGAGGCCGTGCAGCAGATCCTTAATGGTAAACTTTGACCTTTTCAAGTTATTGACTGCACTTTTTCCCAAATAAAAGTAGGTCTTTGATTTAAAGTTTGTCAGAATTGACCGTGTTCTCAACACTTTTTGTGTCTTCAGAAAATGTTCCTACACGTAATTCAGATGTGGACTACAGATTTCTGGAAGCTGCCAAAGCGGGGGATCTGGACACCGTGCAGGTGTGATCTTTTGTGTCTTTTTGTGTTGACGGTAGCAGTTTACAAAAGACCAAATATTTTTCATATCCAGACTTTAGCAACATGATTGCAATAGTTTTTGTAATTTTTTTTTTAGCAACTTTGCACCCCCCAAAATGTCAACTGCCGGGATTTGGAGGGTCGTCACTCCACCCCGCTCCACTTTGCAGCTGGTTACAACCGGGTTGCTGTTGTTGAATACCTTCTTCACCACGGAGCTGATGTTCATGCAAAGGACAAAGGGTACGCTTTTTGAATTTGAACATTAAGGCCTTAAGATTTAGTTGAGTGACAATTTTGACTTCTTTTTCCACAGCGGCCTGGTTCCCCTCCATAACGCGTGCTCATACGGCCATTACGAAGTGGCTGAGTTGCTGGTCAGACACGGAGCTTCGGTAAATGTGGCAGACCTTGTGGAAGTTCACTCCTCTTCATGAGGCTGCAGCCAAGGGGAAGTATGAGATCTGCAAACTCCTGCTCAAAGTAAGCATCCCTCAACGTCATCACCACAGTTTGACTTTTGGTGGTTACAAGAATGCCACACACTCTTCTTTATAGCACGGAGCAGATCCAACTAAAAAGAACCGGGATGGCAACATTCCACTGGACATGGTGAAAGACGGTGACACGGACATCCAGGACCTCCTGCGAGGTGACGCCGCCCTCCTCGATGCTGCCAAGAAGGGCTGTCTGGCTCGGGTGCAGAAGCTTTGCTCCCAGGAGAACATCAACTGCAGAGACGCACAAGGGCGCAACTCCACGCCACTACATTTGGCAGGTGCGAGAAGCTATGTTCTATTCCAGATTAAAGTTTGTGTAAATTATAGCATTATTGTCAACTTGAAGAATGTGTAGACACTGGTGTTTGATGCTTTTCATTATTCATAGCTGGTTACAACAACCTGGAGGTGGCAGAGTATCTTCTGGAGCATGGGGCTGATGTCAATGCTCAGGACAAAGGAGGCCTTATCCCGCTTCATAATGCAGCTTCTTACGGGGTCAGTTAGCACGAACTCACTGATCTGACTTTCTTAAAAAAATAATGTAACAGACTTCAAAGTTTGACTTGTGCGACTTTTCTTTCTCTTAGCATGTAGATATTGCCGCCCTCCTAATCAAGTACAACACGTGCGTGAATGCGACAGACAAATGGGCTTTCACGCCTCTCCACGAGGCGGCCCAGAAAGGTCGCACTCAGCTCTGTGCTCTGCTGTTGGCCCACGGAGCCGACCCTACTATGAAGAACCAGGAGGGCCAGACTGCTCTGGACCTGGCCACGGTGAGGACATTTCGCTTTACAACTTTGTTATACGTGGAACATTTTTAGTAGAACAAACTTCAATGCAGTGATGTATTGTGGCTGCAGGCTGATGACATCCGAGCTCTACTGATGGACGCCATGCCACCAGACGCCCTGCCCAGCTGCTTCAAGCCTCAGGCCACAGTGGTCAGTGCCTCCGTCATCTCCCCTGCCTCCACTCCGTCCTGCCTGTCAGCCGCCAGCAGCATAGACAACCTGGCCGGGCCCTTAACAGAGCTGGCAGCGGCTGCCGCGGCTGCCGGGACGTCGGGGGTGGCAGACGGCGCCACCGGGTCTGACCGCAAAGAAGGGGAGAGTGAGTCTGTTTCACTTAGCATCACAACAGGCACATGTATTTTTGTTCAAAAAATTGACAAAGCTTCTGCTGTCTAGTCAAGTCTAACACGATGTCCCTCACAGTGGCGGTGCTGGACATGAACATTAGTCAGTTCCTGAAGAGCTTGGGTTTGGAGCACCTGAGGGACATCTTCGAGAGGGAGCAGGTTTGTGATGGAGCTAGACTCTGAGAGCACATCTGCAGCTTCAGAAGACAAAACAAGGCAGCAACATGCAAACTTGTTAGAATAATAGACCTCTCTTCCAGATCACGTTGGACGTACTGGTGGACATGGGCCACGAGGAGCTGAAAGAAATAGGGATTAATGCGTACGGCCACCGGCACAAACTCATCAAAGGTGTCGAGAGGCTGCTCGGGGGACAGCAAGGTGAGGAAACAATCTGGAAATGATTTTTTTATTTTGGACATTGATGAAAATATGTTAATGTGTTCTGCTCTGTGCAGGTTCCAATCCATACTTGACATTCCACTGTGCCAACCAAGGCACCATCTTGATAGACCTCTCACCTGATGACAAAGAGTACCAGTCTGTGGAAGAGGAGGTATGCCACATCTACCCTGATGATCTGGACCTACTCATGAAAAGAGGAATTAGCAGTCACCAATTCAGTGTCACTAAGCAAAAAAATTCAAAATTTCACTGATGAGAAAATATATTATCTTGGAAAAAATAGTGTTGGATTTTTTTTAAACTCTCAAAGAAATAATGCACTCATTTACTTCCTCACGTCTTAAACTCTCCAGTCAGAGTTCATTTCATGTTAATAGTAAATCTGAAATGCTTTGGCTCGTCTTTTAAAAAAGAACCAGAAAACAGGAACACACTGCCCCACCTTAAGAGGGTCCGGTTTAAAATAAGTTTTACTAATTTCTTTTTAAGATTTACTCATGTGGGATCCTTCTGGTCATTCTATCAGATCAAGCTTTTGGTTCCCTAAGAGATTTTAAAGTGGGGAGGGCCAGACTTTTTCCTTTGGGCACCTGTCCTTTATATAACTCACCATAAGCGTTACTGTGGTCTTACTTGTTTCTTTTAATGTTTCATCAATTGTAGTTGAGTTTTTCCATAAGTAACAATATTTTTTTATGTGCAACACTTTGCAAGCAAGTGTGGAAAAAAATACTTAATTGGGATTTGTGGTTAAAAAAAAATACAGAAAGATGCTCAGTCTGTGCGCAGCGATTTACTTTTATTCAATTTTTAAATTTTGATTCCAGTAAAATCTTGTTGTTTCGCACAGATGCAGAGCACCATCAGAGAGCACAGAGATGGAGGCAACGCTGGGGGTGTTTTTAGCAGATACAACATCATCAAGGTATGCTTTTTTTTTTTCTAAAGATAAAAAAGTTCATGAGAATTTACCACCACATTCATTTTACCGTAAAATGTTCACATCTTTTAAAAATGGTGGGTTCCTGGAAATAATGTGGGTTTTTGTGCTGCACAGATTCAGAAGGTTGTGAATAAGAAACTGCGGGAACGGTACGCTCACCGACAGAAGGAGATCGCGGATGAGAACCACAACCATCACAACGAGCGGATGCTGTTTCATGGTAAAGCTCACAGTTGCACTGTTTATTGTGCAAATGTTAAAATAACCACTGATGGTTCTGTATTTATTACCTCCAGGTTCACCGTTCATCAACGCCATCATCCACAAAGGCTTCGATGAGCGCCATGCTTACATCGGAGGGATGTTCGGAGCAGGGATCTACTTTGCAGAGAACTCTTCAAAGAGCAATCAGTACGTCTACGGTATTGGCGGTGGTACCGGATGTCCCACGCACAAAGACAGATCTTGCTACCTTTGCCATAGGTAACTTCAACTCGAGTGATCGGTGCGAGTTTCTACTGCTGTTGCTTTAATATTTGGATTTCTACATTTTCAGACAAATGCTGTTCTGTCGGGTCACTCTGGGAAAATCCTTCCTTCAGTTTAGTGCCATGAAAATGGCCCACGCCCCTCCTGGACATCATTCAGTAATTGGGCGGCCCAGTGTTAATGGTTTAGCTTATGCGGAGTATGTCATCTACAGAGGAGAGCAGGTGAATGCAAAATATGACAGAGTGGTTGATCCAAACATTTGGTACTACATGTAGTAATGCTGTGTTCTTTTATTACAGGCCTACCCAGAGTACCTCATCACCTACCAGATCCTTAAACCAGAGTGTACAGCCCAGTCTGCAGCAGGAGCTGAACAGAAGTCCTAATTACTTTATACTTTGCACATTTTGAAAAGGACTTGATGCCTGATTTTTTTTTTTCTCTCCTTTGTATTGCAAAAGCCTGAACACATTTTTTTCCCCATCACCTGACACACTTCCATCCTTCTGCCCAGTAGAAACCATGGTGATCAGTGCTTCATGAACAAATATACTGTACACTGCTTTTTTAGGCCTGGTTTTATCTTTAACATCCAGCATGCATGTGAATACAGAAGCATGTAAGGTCCAGTAGCTTGTGGTTTATTTCAGTATTGATTCCCCTCTCCCTCTTCTTGTGTCGGGAGGATTCTGTTAAGACTTTAAAGCATGTGCATTTATAGTTTGTGACTTATGGAGGAACACCGAAACTCCTTCTTAGCCTGTGCCATCCTTGAGAGGCCCCCCCCCCCCAACTGTGGGGAAAAAGATGGACTACTTCTACTCCCCACATTGCTGGGGTTTAACTCATGTAGACTGATCTGTGGTAACAGATGTTTATATTTAGTAATAACTATAACACTACCTGACGGGTAACAATACACAATTGTTATACTGTAATGCTTTTGTTTTTTTCCTATCAACCCAAGAACTCTACAAATGGTGAATTGGCGTGTTTTTAATGGTTTTATTCAAGGCTGCTCACACCTTGTTGTGAAAGGGCTCTCTGTAAAATCAAATTTGGGACTATTTTATTGACACAACAATGCTGATTTGCATGAGAGATGTGTGCCAAGCAGTGATGTGTAAGTCATCGTCTGGACGTTCAGTAAAACTTGCATTTCAAAGCATTATGCAGGATCATGCTTCATACAGTGGAAACTGACAGAAATGTGCTTGCGATGCCTTACTGGTTACCACCCTACAGCCAATGAGCTCATCGAAACGCTTGCTCTGTTGCCATGGATTTACAGTTACGCATAAGGATTGCACTTTTACATAGAAAGCTATTTAATTTATTTTCAATCAAAATTCCAAATTTGTGGGGGAAAAAAAAGATTTGTACAGATTGTGTAAATGGTTGTGTATAACTTGCTGTTTAACAGTATCTTTGAGTTCAACTGTAAATGACACAAATTTTCCTTTCATGTCTTTTGGGTTCTACATCGCCTCTTTTTTTTTTTTTTTTTTTTTTTAAATAAATGTCCCATTAACAGCTCCTTGTTGTGTATTGTTTTCACTGTTGTGTTAACTCCAGAGTGAATAAATCATTTTGTTTAAGGTAGCATTTTTCTTATGTGGAAAATTACTTACTATGTTGGGAAAAAAAAAAAAAAAAAAAACAATTTTGGGTGCACGGATTGGATAAAATGAAATTGGATACAATTTTTAAAATTAAAGATGAAAAAAAAAATACCACTTAAATGTACAACCTTCTTAATTTTGTTAAAACAATCTTGCTGTTGCAGATAAATGCAGAGTGGTTTTTATTTCAGAACTCCTAAACCCGGTTTTCTGTGCATCCATGTGCTAAATGCCACCAGTGTAATTTAAAATATTTTTTCATATAATTTTGGTTGTTTGCGAATTTAACGTAAAATTTATTTCGTATTATTCTTTTATTTTATTTGTTTTTTCCGATGCAGTTTCCAAAAGAGCATTGGCGCGTGTCATGACGTCATCACAAGGAGACGACCACTGTCGGGATTTCTTATCAAGTTATGTTTTGGTTGTTTTTTTCTGTGCTTTAAACTTTCCTAACAATGTCCAAAACTCTCAGAGTGCCTCGTCTTTCCTTATATTGTTTTAGTTCTGGCCGTGCAGACTGTCACGACATTTTAAATGCTCATGTCATGTCAGCGTGTCTTTAAAAGATGGAGTTGAGTTATTCCTTTTTTGCTGTGTTTTTCTTGATCTCCAAACCTCCCGTGTCTACCTCAGTTATCACCGTTGACGTGAAAAGACCAGAAAGAGAGCTGAAGCACTTCTGGAAAAGTACGGGGTTCTGGTAAGTCCAAAATAAATCAATTGCCTGGTTTTTCCTCAATACAAAGTTAAAAACTGGAGATGAAAATATGTGATTTTGAAGGGACTCAAATGAAAGATTTTAAACCATGAAAGAAATAAGGGGATTGAAAACTGCACTACTCGTAACATTCTTTTGAATCCGCAGCCCCCCACTTCCTCACACCCAGTCCCACCTGTATGACCTAAGCATTGACCAGCAGCTGAATCTGGCCTATGTGGGCTCAGTCCCTCATGAAGGGATCCAGCAGGTCAGGATCCACTGGATGATGGAGCTGGTCAGCGCACAGTAAGTCTGCTGTCACTTGGAGAATCTTTACAGTCACAGCAAAACTCGTTGGTTTCTAATAAAGTGAAATGATTTACTAACACCATTTCATTTAAATTAAAGCAGCTCTTTTTCTTTTATTATTGTAGAGATATTGGAGGAAGAACCCAGTATAACTTCACAAATTTGGACCATCTTATAGAACTCCTGCATATCAATGGACTTAAGCCAGGTTTTGCGCTACAAACTGTTTTTTCTCAAACCCTTTGATTATTGCTTCAGACTAGAGCAAACTTAACAACAGAACAATGTTTTAAGTGTAAAATACATCAAAGCTGAAGAAAAAAAAACATAGTTCTTGTTTGTTTTTCTCTGTAGGTTTTGAGTTGATGGGCAGCGTTTCTAACTACTTTAATGACTTTGAGAACAAATCACAAGTGGTGGAGTGGAAAAACCTGGTTTATCTTACAGCCAAGAGATACATTGGTGAGTTAACTAAAATTAAGGTAAATTAAATAATAAGACGAATCAGGTCATTTAGATGTTTAAGATAAAATATTTAGCTGTAATGAGATTTTCTCTTGCATTAATATTGGCTGAAAAACAGCGGAGTATTATCATTGTGTACCACAAAAAACTTTCAAAACACCAGTCACATTTTTCAGGAGACTGCATGGAGCTTTCAAAATAAAACTTAAAAAAATGTTTTCAACGTTACAGATTACACTTAAATGAAGCCAGTTTGTATAAAATTATAATAACTGCCTGACTGCATTACTTTAATTTAAATCTAAACATTGTTTATAAGTTCTGTCTAAGTCTTTTATTTCTGTATTTTTAATGTAATTCTGAAGAAAAACAATGAGCATCCAGTTCTTTGTTGGTGTGGGTTTAAACAACGTGTGTCAGAATTCTGAAAAACCTGGAGACGATAAAGCTCCTTTTGGCTTAAAAAAGTAAAATGGTTCTTATGAAAGTCCAGACTTGATCGAGGAAGAAAGGATAGTTTTATATTTAGTTTTTATTTATATTTTCAGACAAATATGGCCTGGAAAGGGTTTCTCAGTGGAACTTTGAAACATGGAATGAACCCAACAACCATGACTTTGACAACGTCACCATGACAATTCAAGGTAGTCATTTCAAACTCTCTTCATAACATATTAGTGTAAATCAATTGGACACATTTCCAGTTTCAGAAAAGTTTTGCTCTCATGCAGTTAAATTGCTAAATGACATTGTGCTTTTTTATTTAGGGTTTTTAAACTACTATGATGCATGTTCGGAGGGGCTGCGAGCTGCGAGCAGCCTCCTCAGGTTTGGAGGTCCTGGAGACTCGTGCCACTCTCCACCTCACTCCATGTACTGCTGGGCCATGCTGCAGCATTGCTACAATGGCAGTAACTTTATCACTGGGGAGACAGGGGTCAGGATTGACTACATCGCCCTGCATAAGAAGGTTGGTTTCCTCAACCTCTGAAAGAACAAAACACATTTTTCTCATCAAATTTTATCAACATGATCAAATAAGTTTATTTTTAAAATGAGACTCATTAAGTAGTCTATAATTAAACACAGATCAGTACATTTCAAATGTTTGATTGTCTTAATTTTATAGTTGTTAATTATAACTTTATTTTAGTCTATTTAAAAAAGAAATACAAATTCTAAAAGAATCCTGACCCTGCACGTAGGCTGAAGCAATTGATTATCAAGACTAGAGACTTGATATTTGTCCAGATGATAAGAAAGATGGTAAGATACAAAAGGTAATTACTAGAAAAGCTAGAAGTTCAGAGTGTTGTATACAGGTAAATAAATATATAGTTTAGTGCTGTCATATTCATTTTTTATGCGCTTAATCAATTGTGATCTGTAATTAATTAATAGAATTAATCAATTTTAATCACAATTTTAAACCTATTTGTTATTAAAAGCCTCATTTTGGGGTATTTTATTTAAGCTTGTGACATTTTGGCACAGCAAAACATGAAATAAAACCAAATATGGTGGCTTTATTAAGTTTTTCTTTTTTTATAAGCAACTTCCTTAACTTGAAACTACCAAGGGGTAACTTGCTTTTCAATCTTAAACAAAGAAATAACAAACAAACAAACAAACAAACAAACATCAGGTCTAGAGTACTCTAATTTACCATATCAAAAAACAGTAGGAACACTTTTCTGAGCAATCCAAAATTGAACACAAATTTTTTGTTGCCACCATAATTCAGATGTTGTTTTACCTTTTCCACAGTTTACCACAGCAGCAAAACAGTAAAAAAAAAGGTGATTTTATAGTTTACTTTAACCTATTTGGGTGAATTTGATCATTTTAAAAACTGGGATAAAGCAGAAAAGAAAGAGAGAAGAGAAATGAAACACCACAGTGGAATTGAACTATTTAGACTTTGTTTCTTTTAAATAAAATTTACTTTACTTTTGCTCTAAGAGCTTTCCCTCAAAAATTATTCTTTTTAAACTTCTCATGACGATCACCAGGGATGTAACAGATCACAAAACTCACAGTTCAGATCGTGTCACGGTTTTAGGGTCACGGTACAAATCATTTTTTTGGATCAGTAAAAAGTAAAAAATACATAAATGAATAACATCAAAAAACAAGATAAAAGCGTAAAATTAATGTTTGGAAAAGCTTCAAAACAAACATTTAATAATGTTAGCTCATTGAGGCCTACTTCTTAAAACAAAACATCTTTAAACTTTGAACACAAGCAAAATACTTAAACATGTAGTTTGTAATTACATTTATATGTATTTAGACAAAATCTACAAAAACTAAGAGAAAAGAATGCTTAAAAGTAGTTTACAAAGTACCAAATCTATCTGGAATATCAGTAATTTATAGTCTTACTCACACATGAGTCCTACTCATACTTAATACATAATTCATACTTTTCAGTATTTTTGAGATTTTTGTTTCAGTTTTTTTTATTAGTTCCTAACTATAATTATCAAAAGTAAAAATAAATTATTAAACATATATTGTAACTATTCACTTTGATACAAAAGAAAAGATAAAATAACATATTATGGGATGTTTATGAATTTGTTTGTACTCTGCAGGGTGGCGGGCACTCCTTCCCCATCCTCCAGCAGGAGATCCAGACAGTGGAAGAGATCCACAAGCGTTTTCCCAGGTTCCGCACTGTCCCCGTTTACAACGACGAGGCCGATCCCCTGGTGGGGTGGTCCAAACCCCAGGAGTGGAGGGCCGATGTGACGTATGCTGCAATGGTGGTGAAGGTAATCTGCAGAAATGCCGCAAGCAAACTGCTGAGCTGTGCTACTGTTGCATCAGTGTTGTCTGTCCTGCTGCATCCAACAGGTGATAAGCCAGCACCAGGATTGGCTACAGACAAATCCAAACAGCAGCTTTAATTTGACCATGCTGAGCAACGACAATGCCTTCCTCAGCTACCACCCACACCCCTTCACCCAGCGCACACTGACCGCCCGCTTCCAGGTGAACAACACCCAGACACCCCACGTCCAACTCATCAGGAAGCCTGTCCTCACTGTCATGGGCTTGTTGGCTTTGCTCGGTAATATCCTCTTTACACTAAAATCTACCATGAAACACAGTCAGGAAAAGTACTCAAGCTGTTGTTTTGTGTGTGTTTCGACTTTAAGGAGAGACCCAGGTCCTGGCTCAGCTTCTGAACTCAACAGTCGACCAGAATGGCACCCTGGGGGTTCTTGCCAGCATTCACAAACCAGCAATACCAGGCGGGTCAGACAGCTGGCAGGCAGCAGTTCTGGTCTACAGGAGTGATGACAACAGCACCTCCAACACCACTGAGGATGTTTCTGTTGTGCTGGAAGGATTGGCAGGACAAAACAGTACGTTTACATACCCACTGCTGAATCCATGCTGTTAGGTTTATTATTCCAGAGCAATTCACCATTTCTCTTTTTATTTAGGTCTGTGTATGTCACATACTACATGGGCAATGATGCAACCAATCCTTACCAAGTGTGGCAGAGCATGGGCAGTCCAAATTACCCGACAACAGAGCAGTTTAAACACATCAGAAGTACAGAGGTAAATTCATTGATTTCAATCAATTTTGTGCTTTAAAACTTTATAATTCTTAGAGTAAAACTCAATTTAGACTTTACTTGTTCCCCTGTCCAGTGCAGAACTAGTCTAACTAATGTGTTGTTGTGTCAGGGTCCCCACATCACTGGACCATGGGAAATTCCTCTAGCTGACACCTTGACGTTGAAAGCCAAATTACCCATGCCTTCAGTTCTCCTGATCCATGTGTGCGCCAAACAAAAAAACCACCAGACCAAGTAAATATTGTTTTCTATAACAAGGTTTCTCAATTCCAGTCCTCAGGATGTGCCAACCTGTAAGAGATATGCTGTCATTAAGAATTTTCATTTTAAGAAAAAAAAATCTTGTCACTCTCTCAATGTTTTCTTTGTTTTGAACAGAGATTCATTTTTTTGCGATGCAGGCCCCAGGAGGGTGTGGCCTCTGGCAACAACCAAGATGGCGCCAGAATCAATCTCTAGCCGAAAGTGGAAATTTTGCAATTTTAGCCGGTTGCATAAACGAAAATTTCCTAAACTTTAGGAAACCCTTTCAAAACGATTTTTAAAAAGTTTTCAGAGCGATCAGCTTTAAGCTCTTTAATGTGAATAAACTGTAACTATCAAGCAGTTTAGTGTGCAAGAGGAGCTTCAAATGGGACAGAGAGAGTTAATTGATTTATTTCTTTCATGTCAACATGAACAATTGTTCAAATTTGTGTAGCTGCACCCGATTACCTCTGGAGGAAAGGCCGGCGAAATGCCTCTTTTTTTTACTGTGAATCAACTGAATGCTGATCAGAGCCGGCGGAACACAGTTTCTTTCCTCCTTGAATCAGCTGATCGGAGCCAGCGAAATGTCGTTTTTCTCTGTGAATCAGCAGATCAGTGCTGGCGAAATTCCGTTTTTTTTCTGTGAATCACCAGATCAGAGCCGGCTGAATACAGTTTCTTTCCTCCTTGAATCAGCTGATCGGAGCCAACGAAATGTCGTTTCTCTGTGAATCAGCAGATCAGTGCTGGCGAAATTGTTTTTTTTTCTGTGAATCACCAGATCAGAGCCGGCTGAATACAGTTTCTTTCTTCCTTGAATCAGCTGATCGGAGCCAACGAAATGTCGTTTTTCTCTGTGAATCCGCTGATCAGTGCTGGCGAAATGCCGTTTTTTTTTTTGTGACAGAGGGTGTCACAAAATAAAAGCAGCAAAGAAGGTCAAAAAAAGAAAAGAAAAAGGTGAAGAGCTTGAAAGGGGGCTTCTGGGCGAGGCCTTCCGGCCAATGATTTCAGGAACAAATTATGTTTTTTTTTGCAGCCAGCTCCGCCAGGGGATGGGACTTCCGGCTATTAATTTTTGAGCACCATAGTTTTTCTCTGTGGCCAAATTCTCTTGCCAGGAGGCTTAATTAAGTATGTTCAAAGGGTAAACACTAAATCATATTTATTTTTTCAGCTGTTTACCTGCATAAATGGGGCTTTAAAAGTGCTGACTACTGGTCCTTGACAAATGTTTGACAGATTAAAATAAACTTGTATAACTCTAAAAATATTGGCCTAAAACAGTCCGTGTGCTGCCCCTTACAGGTTGAAACAAGGTAATACAGTTGAATTTTGTGATTAGTCAAACCATGCAAGTCCCACGTCATTTCAGAAGTGTCTTGTCATGATCTGCTGCTCCGGTTCTGGTACCAGTCATAGAGACACTCCTGTTCCCCAGCCCCAACCCTTTGAATGGATTATCAAATTTCCGCTGTGGGTGGAGTCACGTTCTAACCCTGTTGTTGTGTTACCATTTAAGGAGAGTAATATGGAACATATGCCGGCTGGTGGGTTCACGGGACTGGCGTTGAAAAACACTGACTGATAACATGCAGTTTTGTCATACTCTGTGACTATGGCTATCATATGTTGTTTTATAGGTCAATGGATTACGCTTTATCAGGATCACCAAAGGCCAAGTTCTTGTTGTCTGGTCTGACCACTGTGTCAACTCAAGGTCAGTTAACGTCTTATGTTTTGAATGGAGGCTTTACGTTATATGTAAAATGTCCAGGGATACTCCTGATACTCCTGTTCTATCACCAAGAATCTGCTTTCCTCGTTCTGGATGACACACCAAGTATCTATTTGCCTGTGGATCTCTCTATATATGCTCTCTTTGACCACACAGGAATTCCAACTTTCTACTTTCTATCATGTCGGCCAACTCTATTTTTCTGTCGAAGTCCCAAAGTCGTATTTCAGTGCTACACTCCTTTCTATCTTTTCCTCTCTCTCTGCATACACGTCTTCCTCCTATCCTTCAAACAACAGTTTTCCAATCTATAACCAATAGGTCAACATCACTGATGGAGGTTGTTTTAAGCCTTGTGTGGACCAAATCCAGCATCAAAGTTCTTTTGGCGATGATCATGATAAATTTGGGTTTTGGTTTTCTTATTTCAAACCCATTGAAAAAAAATCCAAAAACAAGAAGCATTCACAAAATGTTTTTTGTTTTGTGAGATTTGACCTAAAAAAAGAATGACCATGTTAGAATCAAATCCAACACAGTGACGTCTTCTAAATTGACATTGTTTACTGGATTAAACTTTTTTTTTTTTTTTTTTTTTTTTTTTCTTTTTTACCACACAGATGCATCAAGACTTTTGAAGTGGAGTTTTCTGCAGATGGTAAAGAATTTAAAAGAGTGAATTCAGAAGACACGATTTTTACTTCATTTGTCTATGCGCCAGGTGAATGTGAAATACAGTCATTTTCAATGTATTTAATGTGTGTGACTACACTTAAATTTTGCCATCTTGGATCTAATGGTTAACTTTGTTTTGTTTTCCATAGTGAACCTGGAGGTTGTTGGTCTGTACAGAGTTCGAGCTGTGGATTACTGGAAAAGACCTGGCTCTTATTCACTTTCAAAGAAATATTTAGAGAGGTAGCAAAAGGAAGCAAATTTCATAAATATGTGTTCTACTCTTTTTTATGCACACTGACAAGGTGATTGTAATAAATGGTATTTAAGATTACAGGTTTTCTGTTATTTAAAGGCTTAGAAAAAAGACAGTGATAAGAATTATCTTATATTTTCAATCTAAGTCCAGACAACATTGATAATTATTTCAACAACACATTTAAAAAATGATTAATGTATGAAAGCTAAAGAGTGAATTCAGAATGGCATGGTCATCTGCTAGATATGGATTTGATCAAAGCTCAAAGGAAAAAAAGTCCAGAGTAATAAAGTAACCTGTTAAACTACAGTAAGCAGAACTGTTTTCCCCCAAAACAACTACAAAGGAAAAGAGACAATTTCAGAATAGACCCTTTTCACGTGACGTCACACATCGCCGGATGTGTGATGAGCCGCTTTCGGCTTGTAATGTTTGGAATGGCAAAGCTGACTGCTGAACGCTGTTTAAAGCAATTTTACATATATAATAAAGGGTAACCTAACCAATTGTAACCAAAATTTGTCCTGTGTGATTGCCCCTCCCCAACATGCCACAAAAGGGCCAAAAGTTTTAAAACTGAATTTTTTATATTCGAAAAAAAAAAAAAGAGTTGAAACTGGAAAAATAATTTAAACTAATTAAGTTTGGGAATTGAAATTCTGATTTTGAAACATAAAAAAGAGACCATTTGAAGTTGAAAATAATTAAGCATATTTTAGAATAGTAAAAAGTTTAGGACATTTTAAAATCTTCTACTTCAATTTGTTTTATTTGGGTTTCAAATAATATTGGCCCCAATTTAGCTCCATACTGTTCCAGCTGGAGTTCTTTGCACTTATGAAAGTTATTACCATAATATGTAGCATTATTTGCAACATACTTTTAAGGGTTTTAAATCAGAAAGTTAACATTTGCACAAAAAATTGATTAATTATGTATGCTTTGTATGTGTATGTATGTACTAATGTATGTGTGTATGTATGTACTTTTGTACAAAAATGAATGAGAGAAATACTTGAGACAATAAACTAAAATAGTTATTGGCAAATTTAACAACACATTGTAATCAAATAAAAAAACAAAATAGTCAAATATTGTCTGAATGTTTTTGCATGTTCGGATCCTGGTCTACAAAGCTGAAAGAGTTACTGGACCTTTCGCCATATTAGTTGGAGACCCCTGAAATAGAAGGTCAATGTTTTCAATAAGACATCAAATATTGAGGGATTATTCAAATTTGTATTTAGATTTGTGAAGGAATGAAAATAAAGTTTATCTGGACATTAAAAACATCACAGTAACCAATACAGTTGTATTGGTTACAACCAATGTAAGAGAACTGCAACAAAGAGAGTGATCAACGCAGCAGCAACAATGAACAACGTGCATGCATAACACACCAAAGTTGTAAGCCTACATGTTAAAATATCTAGATCTGAAAAAAATTGGCTGGGAATTTTAATTGGATAAAATAGGTTGAGGGCACAAGCTGCCAAAAATACCAGCAGAGCATAATGTCTGGAGATCTCATTTCAAAAGAAAGACAATTCTTGATGTTTGGAACAAAAAAAAACAGGTTCAACATTAGCTTACTCGTCTCCTTTCAAAAAAAAAAAAAATTCATGAAAGTGAAGGACAAAAAAGTCAAAAAGTCAGTTCTATTGCATGGAAGGCAGGTATGCTACCTATAAACTACCAATGCACATATGTTAAACACTTTTAAAAATAAAGACCATTTGAACAGGGTTTAATTGTGTCTGAATAAATAAAGACATTAAAGAAATGGTCCATAAATTAACATGGAATTGAACCCAGGTCATCTGCTTGGTAGGCAGCTATGCTACCACTATACCACCAATGCACAAAATCTCAAAGAACACTTTTGAGGAAAAAGACTATTTGATTCATGGGATTAACCCAGTGAGTATTTATAAAGACATTAAACCAATATTCCATGAGAAAAATATGCATTGGCTGGGAATTCAACGCAGATCAAAACCTTGGAAGGCAAATAAGCTACTGCTAGCTACATCGCCAATGGACAATAGCTCAAAAAATGATTAAATATAAAAAACATTTAAAGAGGGTTTAACCCTGTCAGAATAAATTAGCACGTTGGAAAAGCTTACCAAATAAGGACCATGCATTGGCTGGGAATTGAACCCAGGTGAACTGCTTGGAAGGCAGCTATGCTACCACTATACCACCAATGCACAAAATCTTTATAAACACTTTTGAGGAAAAAGACTATTTGAGGAGGGTTTAACCCTGTGAGTATTTATAAAGACATTAAACCAATATTCCATGAGAAAAATATGCATTGGCTGGGAATTCAACCCAGGTCAAAACCTTGGAAGGCAGCTAAGCTACCGCTAGCTACATCGCCAATGGACAAAAGCTCAAAAACTGATTAAAATAAAAAACATTTAAAGAAGGTTTAACCCTGTCAGAATAAATTAGCACGTAGGAAAAGCTTACCAAATAAGGACCATGCATTGGCTGAGAATTGAACCCAGGTCAACTGCTTGGAAGGCAGCTATGCTACCACTATACCACCAATGCACAAAATCTAAAAGAACACTTTTGAGGAAAAAGACTATTTGATTCGTTGGTTTAACCCTGTGAGTATTTATAAAGACATTAAACCAATATTCCATGAGAAAAATATGCATTGGCTGGGAATTGAACCCAGGTCAAAACCTTGGAAGGCAGCTAAGCTACTGCTAGCTACATCGCCAATGGACAATAGCTCAAAAACTGATTTAAAAAAAACATTTAAAGAGGGTTTAACCCTGTCAGAATAAATTAGCACATTAGCTTACCAAATAAGGACCATGCATTGGCTGGGAATTCAACCCAGGTCAACTGCTTGGAAGGCAGCTATGCTACCACTATACCACCAATGCACAAAATCTTAAAGAACACTTTTGAGGAAAAAGACTATTTGATTCGTGGGATTAACCCTGTGAGTATTTATAAAGACATTAAACCAATATTCCATGAGAAAAATATGCATTGGCTGGGAATTCAACGCAGATCAAAACCTTGGAAGGAAGTTAAGCTACTGCTAGCTACATCGCCAATGGACAAAAGCTCAAAAACTGATTAAAATAAAAAACATTTAAAGAGGGTTTAACCCTGTCAGAATAAATTAGCACAATGGAATAGCTTACCAAATAAGGACCATGCATTGGCTGGGAATTGAACCCAGGTCAACTGCTTGGAAGGCAGCTATGCTACCACTATACCACCAATGCACAAAATCTTAAAGAACACTTTTGAGGAAAAAGACTATTTGATTCGTGGGTTTAACCCTGTGAGTATTTATAAAGACATTAAACCAATATTCCATGAGAAAAATATGCATTGGCTGGGAATTGAACCCCGGTCAACTGCTTGGAAGGCAGCTATGCTACCACTATATCACCAATGCACAAAAACTTAAAGAACACTTTTGAGGAAAAAGATTATTTGATTCGTTGGTTTAACCCTGTGAGTATTTATAAAGACATTAAACCTATATTCCATGAGAAAAAATATGCATTGGCTGGGAATTGAACCCAGGTCAAAACCTTGGAAGGCAGCTAAGCTACTGCTAGCTACATCGCCAATGGACAATAGCTCAAAAACTGATTTAAAAAAAACATTTTAAGAGGTTTAACCCTGTCAGAATAAATTAGCACATTAGCTTACCAAATAAGGACCATGCATTGGCTGGGAATTGAACCCAGGTCAACTGCTTGGAAGGCAGCTATGCTACCACTATACCACCAATGCACAAAATCTTAAAGAACACTTTTGAGGAAAAAGACTATTTGATTCGTGGGTTTAACCCTGTGAGTATTTATAAAGACATTAAACCAATATTCCATGAGAAAAATATGCATTGGCTGGGAATTGAACCCAGGTCAAAACCTTGGAAGGCAGCTAAGCTACTGCTAGCTACATCGCCAATGGACAATAGCTCAAAAACTGATTTAAAAAAACATTTAAAGAGGGTTTAACCCTGTCAGAATAAATTAGCACATTAGCTTACCAAATAAGGACCATGCATTGGCTGGGAATTGAACCCAGGTCAACTGCTTGGAAGGCAGCTATGCTACCACTATACCACCAATGCACAACATCTTTATAAACACCTTTGAGCAAAAAGACTACTTGATGAGGGTTTAACCCTGTGAGTATTTATAAAGACATTAAACCAATATTCCATGAGAAAAATATGCATTGGCTGGGAACTGTAACCAGGTGAAATGCTTGAAAGGCAGTTATGCTACCGCTATATCACCAATGCACATTCCTAGGGGAACACCTTTTAAATGAAGTACAATGATTGATGTGTAAAATCATTTCCAATCAAAATTTTCTTCCTCATCTGCTTGAAATGAACATGGAATTAATTTCTGTGCAGGACAACAAAGCCCACATCTTATCAAGTCACTTTTTCAACAACCAAAGTAAGCTTGGATGTTTCATTCTACAACACAGACAGAAAAAAGGCACATCTTTAAGCATTACAAGCACCCTTAAAAAACTGCTGCAACAAAAGAAAGTCTTGCAGACACGAGCAACATTGACTATAACATACATGCAAAATACGTCAAAGTTGGATTTTGGCTTCTTATGAATCTCAATGTGTCTGATAAATGGTATGTGTCAAGCAGCATGTAGAAAAAAGTCCCTGATGGTCTAATGGCTAGGATTTGGCGCTTTCACCGCCACGGTCCGGGTTCAATTAACGGTCAGGGAAGGACTTGAACATCAAAGTACTGCATTTTAATTTACTCTTCTTTACAAAAACAATTGCATTAAACAAAGCTAATCTTTCAAGTTGCCTCTTCTGCAAGCAGTTAATGCAAGATACTTCAACTTAACCAATGAGGTATTGTATCTAAGGTTTCCATGCATATCAAACAACTTCTTTGACAGCGGTCAATTAAACACAAACATATTTTAATATTATAACTGTGTGGTGTGTCCACTAACCCTGTATTAAAAAAAGGAAGACACCGAAAGTACAATTGTTAAGATCCTCAGCAAAGACTGGTCTTTATGCAGCAGAAGAAAAAAAAAAACTGCATTGGCTGGGAATTGAACCCAGGTCAACTGCTTGGAAGGCAGCTATGCTACCACTATACCACCAATGCACAAAATCTTAAAGAACACTTTTGAGGAAAAAGACTATTTGATTTGTTGGTTTAACCCTGTGAGTATTTATAAAGACATTAAACCAATATTCCATGAGAAAAATATGCATTGGCTGGGAATTCAACCCAGGTCAAAACCTTGGAAGGCAGCTAAGCTACTGCTAGCTACATCGCCAATGGACAATAGCTCAAAAACTGATTTAAAAAAAAACATTTAAAGAGGTTTAACCCTGTCAGAATAAATTAGCACATTAGCTTACCAAATAAGGACCATGCATTGGCTGAGAATTGAACCCAGGTCAACTGCTTGGAAGGCAGCTATGCTACCACTATACCACCAATGCACAACATCTTTATAAACACTTTGAGCAAAAAGACTACTTGATGAGGGTTTAACCCTGTTAGTATTTATAAAGACATTAAACCAATATTCCATGAGAAATGCATTGGCTGGGAATTGAACCCCGGTCAACTGCTTGGAAGGCAGCTATGCTACCACTATACCACCAATGCACAAAAACTTAAAGAACACTTTTGAGGAAAAAGACTATTTGATTCGTGGGATTAACCCTGTGAGTATTTATAAAGACATTAAACCAATATTCCATGAGAAAAATATGCATTGGCTGGGAATTCAACCCAGGTCAAAACCTTGGAAGGCAGCTAAGCTACTGCTAGCTACATCGCCAATGGACAAAAGCTCAAAAACTGATTAAAATAAAAAAACTTTAAAGAGGGTTTAACCCTGTCAGAATAAATTAGCACAATGAAATAGCTTACCAAATAACGACCATGCATTGGCTGGGAATTGAACCCCGGTCAACTGCTTGGAAGGCAGCTATGCTACCACTATATCACCAATGCACAAAAACTTAAAGAACACTTTTGAGGAAAAAGATTATTTGATTCGTTGGTTTAACCTGTGAGTATTTATAAAGACATTAAACCAATATTCCATGAGAAAAATATGCATTGGCTGGGAATTGAACCCAGGTCAACTGCTTGGAAGGCAGCTATGCTACCACTATACCACCAATGCACAAAAACTTAAAGAACACTTTTGAGGAAAAAGATTATTTGATTCGTTGGTTTAACCCTGTGAGTATTTATAAAGACATTAAACCAATATTCCATGAGAAAAATATGCATTGGCTGGGAATTGAACCCAGGTCAAAACCTTGGAAGGCAGCTAAGCTACTGCTAGCTACATCGCCATGGACAATAGCTCAAAAAACTGATTTAAAAAATACATTTAAAGAGTTTAACCCTGTCAGAATAAATTAGCACATTAGCTTACCAAATAAGGACCATGCATTGGCTGGGAATTCAACCCAGGTCAACTGCTTGGAAGGCAGCTTTGCTACCACTATACCACCAATGCACAAAATCTTAAAGAACACTTTTGAGGAAAAAGACTATTTGATTCGTGGGTTTAACCCTGTGAGTATTTATAAAGACATTAAACCAATATTCCATGAGAAAAATATGCATTGGCTGGGAATTGAACCCAGGTCAACTGCTTGGAAGGCAGCTATGCTACCACTATACCACCAATGCACAAAAACTTAAAGAACACTTTTGAGGAAAAAGACTATTTGATTCGTTGGTTTAACCCTGTGAGTATTTATAAAGACATTAAACCAATATTCCATGAGAAAAATATGCATTGGCTGGGAATTGAACCCAGGTCAAAACCTTGGAAGGCAGCTAAGCTACTGCTAGCTACATCGCCAATGGACAATAGCTCAAAAACTGATTTAAAAAATACATTTAAAGAGGGTTTAACCCTGTCAGAATAAATTAGCACATTAGCTTACCAAATAAGGACCATGCATTGGCTGGGAATTCAACCCAGGTCAACTGCTTGGAAGGCAGCTTTGCTACCACTATACCACCAATGCACAAAATCTTAAAGAACACTTTTGAGGAAAAAGACTATTTGATTCGTGGGTTTAACCCTGTGAGTATTTATAAAGACATTAAACCAATATTCCATGAGAAAAATATGCATTGGCTGGGAATTGAACCCAGGTCAAAACCTTGGAAGGCAGCTAAGCTACTGCTAGCTACATCGCCAATGGACAAAAGCTCAAAAACTGATTTAAAAAAAAACATTTAAAGAGGGTTTAACCCTGTCAGAATAAATTAGCACATTAGCTTAACAAATAAGGACCATGCATTGGCTGGGAATTGAACCCAGGTGAACTGCTTGGAAGGCAGCTATGCTACCACTATACCACCAATGCACAACATCTTTATAAACACCTTTGAGCAAAAAGACTACTTGATGAGGGTTTAACCCTGTTAGTATTTATAAAGACATTAAACCAATATTCCATGAGAAATGCATTGGCTGGGAACTGTAACCAGGTGAAATGCTTGAAAGGCAGTTATGCTACCGCTATATCACCAATGCACATTCCTAGGGGAACACCTTTTAAATGAAGTACAATGATTGATGTGTAAAATCATTTCCAATCAAAATTTTCTTCCTCATCTGCTTGAAATGAACATGGAATTAATTTCTGTGCAGGACAACAAAGCCCACATCTTATCAAGCCACTTTTTCAACAACCAAAGTAAGCTTGGATATTTCATTCTACAACACAGACAGAAAAAAGGCACATCTTTAAGCATTACAAGCACCCTTAAAAAACTGCTGCAACAAAAGAAAGTCTTGCAGACACGAGCAACATTGACTATAACATACATGCAAAATACGTCAAAGTTGGATTTTGGCTTCTTATGAATCTCAATGTGTCTGATAAATGGTATGTGTCAAGCAGCATGTAGAAAAAAGTCCCTGATGGTCCAATGGCTAGGATTTGGCGCTTTCACCGCCACGGTCCGGGTTCAATTCCCGGTCAGGGAAGGACTTAAACATCAAAGTACTGCATTTTAATTTACTCTTCTTTACAAAAACAATTGCATTAAACAAAGCTAATCTTTCAAGTTGCCTCTTCTGCAAGCAGTTAATGCAAGATACTTCAAGTTAACAATGAGGTATTGTATCTAAGGTTTCCATGCATATCAAACAACTTCTTTGACAGCGGTCAATTAACACAAACATATTTTAATATTATAACTGTGTGGTGTGTCCACTAACCCTGTATTAAAAAAAGGAAGACACCGAAAGTACAATTGTTAAGATCCTCAGCAAAGACTGGTCTTTATGCAGCAGAAGAAAAAAAATTGCATTGGCTGGGAATTGAACCCAGGTCAACTGCTTGGAAGGCAGCTATGCTACCACTATACCACCAATGCACAAAATCTTAAAGAACACTTTTGAGGAAAAAGACTATTTGATTTGTTGGTTTAACCCTGTGAGTATTTATAAAGACATTAAACCAATATTCCATGAGAAAAATATGCATTGGCTGGGAATTCAACCCAGGTCAAAACCTTGGAAGGCAGCTAAGCTACTGCTAGCTACATCGCCAATGGACAATAGCTCAAAAACTGATTTAAAAAAAAACATTTAAAGAGGGTTTAACCCTGTCAGAATAAATTAGCACATTAGCTTACCAAATAAGGACCATGCATTGGCTGAGAATTGAACCCAGGTCAACTGCTTGGAAGGCAGCTATGCTACCACTATACCACCAATGCACAACATCTTTATAAACACTTTGAGCAAAAAGACTACTTTGATGAGGGTTTAACCCTGTTAGTATTTATAAAGACATTAACCAATATTCCATGAGAAATGCATTGGCTGGGAATTGAACCCCGGTCAACTGCTTGGAAGGCAGCTATGCTACCACTATACCACCAATGCACAAAAACTTAAAGAACACTTTTGAGGAAAAAGACTATTTGATTCGTGGGATTAACCCTGTGAGTATTTATAAACATTAAACCAATATTCCATGAGAAAATATGCATTGGCTGGGAATTCAACCCAGGTCAAAACTTGGAAGGCAGCTAAGCTACTGCTAGCTACATCGCCAATGGACAAAAGCTCAAAAACTGATTAAAATAAAAAACATTTAAAGAGGGTTTAACCCTGTCAAATAAATAATATTAGCACAATGAATGCTTACCAAATAACGACATGCATTGGCTGGGAATTGAACCCCGGTCAACTGCTTGGAAGGCAGCTATGCTACCACTATTCACCAATGCACAAAAACTTAAAAGAACACTTTTGAGGAAAAGATTATTTGATTCGTTGGTTTAACCCTGTGAGTATTTATAAAGACATTAAACCAATATTCCATGAGAAAAATATGCATTGGCTGGGAATTGAACCCAGGTCAACTGCTTGGAAGGCAGCTATGCTACCACTATACCACCAATGCACAAAAACTTAAAGAACACTTTTGAGGAAAAAGATTATTTGATTCGTTGGTTTAACCCTGTGAGTATTTATAAAGACATTAAACCAATATTCATGAGAAAAATATGCATTGGCTGGGAATTGAACCATTCAAAACCTTGGAAGGCAGCTAAGCTACTGCTAGCTACATCGCAATGGACAATAGCTCAAAAACTGCTTTAAAAAAACATTTAAAGAGGGTTTAACCCTGTCAGAATAAATTAGCACATTAGCTTACAAATAAGGACATGCATTGGCTGGGAATTCAAACCCAGGTCAACTGCTTGGAAGGCAGCTATGCTACCACTATACCACCAATGCACAAAAACTTAAAGAACACTTTTGAGGAAAAAGACTATTTGATTCGTGGGATTAACCCTGTGAGTATTTATAAAGACATTAAACCAATATTCCATGAGAAAAATATGCATTGGCTGGGAATTCAACCCAGGTCAAAACCTTGGAAGGCAGCTAAGCTACTGCTAGCTACATCGCCAATGGACAAAAGCTCAAAAACTGATTAAAATAAAAACATTTAAAGAGGGTTTACCCTGTCAAAATAAATTAGCACAATGAAATAGCTTACCAAATAACGACATGCATTGGCTGGGAATTGAACCCCGGTCAACTGCTTGGAAGGCAGCTATGCTACCACTTATATCACCAAATGCACAAAAACTTAAAGAACACTTTTGAGGAAAAAGGATTATTGATTCGTTGGTTTAACCCTGTGAGTATTTATAAAGACATAAACCAATATTCCATGAGAAAAATATGCATTGGCTGGGAATTGAACCCAGGTCAACTGCTTGGAAGGCAGCTATGCTACCACTATATCCACCAATGCACAAAACCTTAAAGAACATTTTGAGGAAAAAGATTATTTGATTCGTTGGTTTAACCTGTGAGTATTTATAAAGACATTAAACAATATTCCATGAGAAAAATATGCATTGGCTGGGAATTGAACCCATTTCAAAACCTTGGAAGGCAGCTAAGCTACTGCTAGCTACATCGCCAATGGACAATAGCTCAAAAACTGCTTTAAAAAACATTTAAAGAGGGTTAACCCTGTCAGAATAAATTAGCACATTAGCTTACTAAGGACCATGCATTGGCTGGGAATTCAACCCAGGTCAACTGCTTGGAAGGCAGCTATGCTACCACTATACCACCAATGCACAAAATCTTAAAGAACACTTTTGAGGAAAAAGACTATTTGATTCGTTGGTTTAACCTGTGAGTATTTATAAAGACATTAACCAATATCCATGAGAAAAATATGTATTGGCTGGGAATTGAACCCAGGTCAAAACCTTGGAAGGCAGCTAAGCTACTGCTAGCTACATCGCCAATGGACAAAAGCTCAAAAACTGATAAAATAAAAAACATTTAAAGAAGGGTTTAACCCTGTCAGAATAAATTAGCACATTAGCTTACCAAATAAGGACCATGCATTGACTGGGAATTGAACCCAGGTGAACTGCTTGGAAGGCAGCTATGGCTACCACTATACCACAAAATGCACAACATCTTTATAAACACCTTTGAGCAAAAAGACTACTTGATGAGGGTTTAAACCCTGTTAGTATTTATAAAGACATTAAACCAATATTCCATGAGAAATGCATTGGCTGGGAACTGTAACCAGGTGAAATGCTTGAAAGGCAGTTATGCTACCGCTATATCACCAATGCAACATTCCTAGGGGAAACCTTTTAAATGAAGTACAATGATTGATGTGTAAAATCATTCCAATCAAAATTTTCTTCCTCATCTGCTTGAAATGAACATGGAATTAATTTTCTGTGAAGGACAACAAAGCCCACATCTTATCAAGCCACTTTTTCAACAACCAAAGTAAGCTTGGATATTTCATTCTACAACACAGACAGAAAAAAGGCACATCTTTAAGCATTACAACACCCTTAAAAAATGCTGCAACAAAGAAAGTCTTGCAGACACGAGCAACATTGACTATAACATACATGCAAAATACGTAAAGTTGGATTTTGGCTTCTTATGAATCTCAATGTGTCTGATAAATGGTATGTGTCAAGCAGCATGTAGAAAAAAGTTCCTGATGGCTAATGCGGGGTCTCAAAATCGGCGGCCCGCGGGCAATCTGCGGCCCGCAGGAATGGATAATTTGCGGCCCCCGTCTTCATATGAAAGATTACTGTTTCTTCTTTACAAAAACAATTGCATTAAAAAAGCTAATCTTTCAAGTTGCCTCTTCTGCAAGCAGTTAATGCAAGATACTTCAAGTTAACCAATGAGGTATTGTATCTAAGGTTTCCATGCATATCAAACAACTTCTTTGACAGCGGTCAATTAAACACAAACATATTTTAATATTATAACTGTGTGGTGTGTCCGCTAACCCTGTATTAAAAAAAGGAAGACACCGAAAGTACAATTGTTAAGATCCTCAGCAAAGACTGGTCTTTATGCAGCAGAAGAAAAAAAAAATTGCATTGGCTGGGAATTGAACCCAGGTCAACTGCTTGGAAGGCAGCTATGCTACCACTATACCACCAATGCACAAAATCTTAAAGAACACTTTTGAGGAAAAAGACTATTTGATTCGTTGGTTTAACCCTGTGAGTATTTATAAAGACATTAAACCAATATTCCATGAGAAAAATATGCATTGGCTGGGAATTCAACCCAGGTCAAAACCTTGGAAGGCAGCTAAGCTACTGCTAGCTACATCGCCAATGGACAATAGCTCAAAAACTGATTAAAAAAAAAAAAATTTAAAGAGGGTTTAACCCTGTCAGAATAAATTAGCACATTAGCTTACCATATAAGGACCATGCATTGGCTGGGAATTGAACCCAGGTCAACTGCTTGGAAGGCAGCTATGCTACCACTATACCACCAATGCACAAAATCTTAAAGAACACTTTTGAGGAAAAAGACTATTTGATTTGTTGGTTTAACCCTGTGAGTATTTATAAAGACATTAAACCAATATTCCATGAGAAAAATATGCATTGGCTGGGAATTCAACCCAGGTCAAAACCTTGGAAGGCAGCTAAGCTACTGCTAGCTACATCGCCAATGGACAATAGCTCAAAAAACTGATTTAAAAAAAAAAACATTTAAAGAGGGTTTAACCCTGTCAGAAAAATTAGCACATTAGCTTACCAAATAAGGACCATGCATTGGCTGGGAATTGAACCCAGGTCAACTGCTTGGAAGGCAGCTATGCTACCACTATACCACCAATGCACAACATCTTTATAAACACCTTTGAGCAAAAAGACTACTTGATGAGGGTTTAACCCTGTGAGTATTTATAAAGACATTAAACCAATATTCCATGAGAAATGCATTGGCTGGGAATTGAACCCAGGTCAACTGCTTGGAAGGCAGCTATGCTACCTACTATACACCAATGCACAAAAACTTAAAGAACACTTTTGAGGAAAAAGACTATTTGATTCGTGGGATTAACCCTGTGAGTATTTATAAAGACATTAAACCAATATTCCATGAGAAAAATATGCATTGGCTGGGAATTCAACCCAGGTCAAAACCTTGGAAGGCAGCTAAGCTACTGCTAGCTACATCGCCAATGGACAAAAGCTCAAAAACTGATTAAAATAAAAAACATTTAAAGAGGGTTTAACCCTGTCAGAATAAATTAGCACAATGAAATAGCTTACCAAATAACGACCATGCATTGGCTGGGAATTGAACCCCGGTCAACTGCTTGGAAGGCAGCTATGCTACCACTATATCACCAATGCACAAAAAACTTAAGAACACTTTGAGGAAAAAGATATTTGATTCTGGTTTAACCCTGTGAGTATTTAAAAGACATTAAACCAATATTCATGAAAAAATTGCATTGCTGGGAATTGAACCCAGGTCAACTGCTTGGAAGGCAGCTATGCTACCACTATACCACCAATGCACAAAATCTTAAAGAACACTTTTGAGGAAAAAGACTATTTGATTCGTTGGTTTAACCCTGTGAGTATTTATAAAGACATTAAACCAATATTCCATGAGAAAAATATGCATTGGCTGGGAATTCAACCCAGGTCAAAACCTTGGAAGGCAGCTAAGCTACTGCTAGCTACATCGCCAATGGACAATAGCTCAAAAACTGATTTAAAAAAAACATTTAAAGAGGGTTTAACCCTGTCAGAATAAATTAGCACATTAGCTTACCAAATAAGGACCATGCATTGGCTGGGAATTCAACCCAGGTCAACTGCTTGGAAGGCAGCTATGCTACCACTATACCACCAATGCACAAAATCTTAAAGAACACTTTTGAGGAAAAAGACTATTTGATTCGTGGGTTTAACCCTGTGAGTATTTATAAAGACATTAAACCAATATTCCATGAGAAAAATATGCATTGGCTGGGAATTGAACCCAGGTCAAAACTTGGAAGGCAGCTAAGCTACTGCTAGCTACATCGCCAATGGACAATAGCTCAAAAACTGATTTAAAAAAACATTTAAAGAGGGTTTAACCCTGTCAGAATAAATTAGCACATTAGCTTACCAAATAAGGACCATGCATTGGCTGGGAATTGAACCCAGGTCAACTGCTTGGAAGGCAGCTATGCTACCACTATACCACCAATGCACAACATCTTTATAAACACCTTTGAGCAAAAAGACTACTTGATGAGGGTTTAACCCTGTTAGTATTTATAAAGACATTAAACCAATATTCCATGAGAAAAATATGCATTGGCTGGGAACTGTAACCAGGTGAAATGCTTGAAAGGCAGTTATGCTACCGCTATATCACCAATGCACATTCCTAGGGGAACACCTTTTAAATGAAGTACAATGATTGATGTGTAAAATCATTTCCAATCAAAATTTTCTTCCTCATCTGCTTGAAATGAACATGGAATTAATTTCTGTGCAGGACAACAAAGCCCACATCTTATCAAGCCACTTTTTCAACAACCAAAGTAAGCTTGGATATTTCATTCTACAACACAGACAGAAAAAAGGCACATCTTTAAGCATTACAAGCACCCTTAAAAAACTGCTGCAACAAAAGAAAGTCTTGCAGACACGAGCAACATTGACTATAACATACATGCAAAATACGTCAAAGTTGGATTTTGGCTTCTTATGAATCTCAATGTGTCTGATAAATGGTATGTGTCAAGCAGCATGTAGAAAAAAGTCCCTGATGGTCTAATGGCTAGGATTTGGCGCTTTCACCGCCACGGTCCGGGTTCAATTCCCGGTCAGGGAAGGACTTAAACATCAAAGTACTGCATTTTAATTTACTCTTCTTTACAAAAACAATTGCATTAAACAAAGCTAATCTTTCAAGTTGCCTCTTCTGCAAGCAGTTAATGCAAGATACTTCAAGTTAACCAATGAGGTATTGTATCTAAGGTTTCCATGCATATCAAACAACTTCTTTGACAGCGGTCAATTAAACACAAACATATTTTAATATTATAACTGTGTGGTGTGTCCACTAACCCTGTATTAAAAAAAGGAAGACACCGAAAGTACAATTGTTAAGATCCTCAGCAAAGACTGGTCTTTATGCAGCAGAAGAAAAAAAAAATTGCATTGGCTGGGAATTGAACCCAGGTCAACTGCTTGGAAGGCAGCTATGCTACCACTATACCACCAATGCACAAAATCTTAAAGAACACTTTTGAGGAAAAAGACTATTTGATTTGTTGGTTTAACCCTGTGAGTATTTATAAAGACATTAAACCAATATTCCATGAGAAAAATATGCATTGGCTGGGAATTCAACCCAGGTCAAAACCTTGGAAGGCAGCTAAGCTACTGCTAGCTACATCGCCAATGGACAATAGCTCAAAAACTGATTTAAAAAAAAACATTTAAAGAGGGTTTAACCCTGTCAGAATAAATTAGCACATTAGCTTACCAAATAAGGACCATGCATTGGCTGGGAATTGAACCCAGGTCAACTGCTTGGAAGGCAGCTATGCTACCACTATACCACCAATGCACAACATCTTTATAAACACCTTTGAGCAAAAAGACTACTTGATGAGGGTTTAACCCTGTTAGTATTTATAAAGACATTAAACCAATATTCCATGAGAAATGCATTGGCTGGGAATTGAACCCCGGTCAACTGCTTGGAAGGCAGCTATGCTACCACTATACCACCAATGCACAAAAACTTAAAGAACACTTTTGAGGAAAAAGACTATTTGATTCGTGGGATTAACCCTGTGAGTATTTATAAAGACATTAAACCAATATTCCATGAGAAAAATATGCATTGGCTGGGAATTCAACCCAGGTCAAAACCTTGGAAGGCAGCTAAGCTACTGCTAGCTACATCGCCAATGGACAAAAGCTCAAAAACTGATTAAAAAAAAACATTTAAAGAGGGTTTAACCCTGTCAGAATAAATTAGCACAATAGCTTACCAAATAAGGACCATGCATTGGCTGGAATTGAACCCCGGTCAACTGCTTGGAAGGCAGCTATGCTACCACTATACACCAATGCACAAAAATTTAAAAAAACACTTTTGAGGAAAAGATTATTTGATTCGTTGGTTTAACCCTGTGAGCATTTATAAAGACATTAAACCAATATTCATGAGAAAATGCATTGGCTGGGAATTGAACCCAGGTCAACTGCTTGGAAGGCAGCTATGCTACCACTATACCACCAATGCACAAAATCTTAAAGAACACTTTTGAGGAAAAAGACTATTTGATTCGTTGGTTTAACCCTGTGAGTATTTATAAAGACATTAAACCAATATTCCATGAGAAAATATGCATTGGCTGGGAATTGAACCCAGGTCAAAACCTTGGAAGGCAGCTAAGCTACTGCTAGCTACATCGCCAATGGACAATAGCTCAAAAACTGATTTAAAAAAAACATTTAAAGAGGGTTTAACCCTGTCAGAATAAATTAGCACATTAGCTTACCAAATAAGGACCATGCATTGGCTGGAATTCAACCAGGTCAACTGCTTGGAAGGCAGCTATGCTACCACTATACCACCAATGCACAAAATCTTAAAGAACACTTTTGAGGAAAAAGACTATTTGATTCGTGGGTTTAACCCTGTGAGTATTTATAAAGACATTAAACCAATATTCCATGAGAAAAATATGCATTGGCTGGGAATTCAACCAGGTCAAAACCTTGGAAGGCAGCTAAGCTACTGCTAGCTACATCGCCAATGGACAATAGCTCAAAAACTGATTTAAAAAAAAACATTTAAAGAGGGTTTAACCCTGTCAGAATAAATTAGCACATTAGCTTACCAAATAAGGACCATGCATTGGCTGGGAATTGAACCCAGGTCAACTGCTTGGAAGGCAGCTATGCTACCACTATACCACCAATGCACAACATCTTTATAAACACCTTTGAGCAAAAAGACTACTTGATGAGGGTTTAACCCTGTTAGTATTTATAAAGACATTAAACCAATATTCCATGAGAAATGCATTGGCTGGGAACTGTAACCAGGTGAAATGCTTGAAAGGCAGTTATGCTACCGCTATATCACCAATGCACATTCCTATGGAACACCTTTTAAATGAAGTACAATGATTGATGTGTAAAATCATTTCCAATCAAAATTTTCTTCCTCATCTGCTTGAAATGAACATGGAATTAATTTCTGTGCAGGACAACAAAGCCCACATCTTATCAAGTCACTTTTTCAACAACCAAAGTAAGCTTGGATGTTTCATTCTACAACACAGACAGAAAAAGGCACATCTTTAAGCATTACAAGCACCCTTAAAAAACTGCTGCAACAAAAGAAAGTCTTGCAGACACGAGCAACATTGACTATAACATACATGCAAAATACGTCAAAGTTGGATTTTGGCTTCTTATGAATCTCAATGTGTCTGATAAATGGTATGTGTCAAGCAGCATGTAGAAAAAAGTCCCTGATGGTCTAATGGCTAGGATTTGGCGCTTTCACCGCCACGGTCCGGGTTCAATTCCCGGTCAGGGAAGGACTTAAACATCAAAGTACTGCATTTTAATTTACTCTTCTTTACAAAACAATTGCATTAAACAAAGCTAATCTTTCAAGTTGCCTCTTCTGCAAGCAGTTAATGCAAGATACTTCAAGTTAACCAATGAGGTATTGTATCTAAGGTTTCCATGCATATCAAACAACTTCTTTGACAGCGGTCAATTAAACACAAACATATTTTAATATTATAACTGTGTGGTGTGTCCACTAACCCTGTATTAAAAAAAGGAAGACACCGAAAGTACAATTGTTAAGATCCTCAGCAAAGACTGGTCTTTATGCAGCAGAAGAAAAAAAAATTGCATTGGCTGGGAATTGAACCCAGGTCAACTGCTTGGAAGGCAGCTATGCTACCACTATACACCACAATGCACAAAATCTTAAAGAACACTTTTGAGGAAAAAGACTATTTGATTTGTTGGTTTAACCCTGTGAGTATTTATAAAGACATTAAACCAATATTCCATGAGAAAAATATGCATTGGCTGGGAATTCAACCCAGGTCAAAACCTTGGAAGGCAGCTAAGCTACTGCTATACATCGCCAATGGACAAAAGCTCAAAAACTGATTTAAAAAAAAACATTTAAAGAGGGTTTAACCCTGTCAGAATAAATTAGCACATTAGCTTACCAAATAAGGACCATGCATTGGCTGGGAATTGAACCCAGGTCAACTGCTTGGAAGGCAGCTATGCTACCACTATACCACCAATGCACAACATCTTTATAAACACCTTTGAGCAAAAAGACTACTTGATGAGTTTAACCCTGTTAGTATTTATAAAGACATTAAACCAATATTCCATGAGAAATGCATTGGCTGGGAATTGAACCCAGGTCAACTGCTTGGAAGGCAGCTATGCTACCACTATACCACCAATGCACAAAAACTTAAAGAACACTTTTGAGGAAAAAGATTATTTGATTCGTTGGTTTAACCCTGTGAGTATTTATAAAGACATTAAACCAATATTCCATGAGAAAAATATGCATTGGCTGGGAATTGAACCCAGGTCAAAACCTTGGAAGGCAGCTAAGCTACTGCTAGCTACATCGCCAATGGACAATAGCTCAAAAACTGATTAAAAAAAACATTTAAAGAGGGTTTAACCCTGTCAGAATAAATTAGCACATTAGCTTACCAAATAAGGACCATGCATTGGCTGGGATTGAACCCAGGTCAACTGCTTGGAAGGCAGCTATGCTACCACTATATCACCAATGCACAAAACTTAAAGAACACTTTTGAGGAAAAAGACTATTTGATTCGAGGTTTAACCCTGTGAGTATTTATAAAGATTAAACAATATTCCATGAGAAAATATGCATTGGCTGGGAATTGAACCCAGGTCAACTGTTGGAAGGCAGCTATGCTACCCTATACCACCAATGCACAAACTTTAAAGAACACTTTTGAGGAAAAAACTATTTGATTCGTTGGTTTAACCCTGTGAGTATTTATAAAGACATTAAACCAATATTCATGAGAAAAATATGCATTGGCTGGGAATTCAACCCAGGTCAAAACCTTGGAGGCAGCTAAGCTACTGCTAGCTACATCGCCAATGGACAATAGCTCAAAAACTGATTTAAAAAAAACATTTAAAGAGGGTTTAACCCTGTCAGAATAAATTAGCACATTAGCTTACCAAATAAGGACCATGCATTGGCTGGGAATTCAACCCAGGTCAACTGCTTGGAAGGCAGCTATGCTACCACTATACCACCAATGCACAAAATCTTAAAGAACACTTTTGAGGAAAAAGACTATTTGATTCGTGGGTTTAACCCTGTGAGTATTTATAAAGACATTAAACCAATATTCCATGAGAAAAATATGCATTGGCTGGGAATGAACCCAGGTCAAAACTTGGAAGGCAGCTAAGCTACTGTTAGCTACATCGCCAATGGACAATAGCTCAAAAACTGATTTAAAAAAAACATTTAAGAGGTTTAACCCTGTCAGAATAAATTAGCACATTAGCTTACCAAATAAGCATAGCATTGGCTGGGAATTGAACCCAGGTGAACTGCTTGGAAGGCAGCTATGCTACCACTATACCACCAATGCACAACATCTTTATAAACACCTTTGAGCAAAAAGACTACTTGATAGGGTTTAACCCTGTTAGTATTTATAAAGACATTAAACCAATATTCCATGAGAAATGCATTGGCTGGGAACTGTAACCAGGTGAAATGCTTGAAAGCAGTTATGCTACCGCTATATCACCATGCACATTCCTAGGGGAACACCTTTTAAATGAAGTACAATGATTGATGTGTAAAATCATTTCCAATCAAAATTTTCTTCCTCATCTGCTTGAAATGAACATGGAATTAATTTCTGTGCAGGACAACAAAGCCCACATCTTATCAAGCCACTTTTTCAACAACCAAAGTAAGCTTGGATGTTTCATTCTACAACACAGACAGAAAAAAGGCACATCTTTAAGCATTACAAGCACCCTTAAAAAACTGCTGCAACAAAAGAAAGTCTTGCAGACACGAGCAACATTGACTATAACATACATGCAAAATACGTCAAAGTTGGATTTTGCTTCTTATGAATCTCAATGTGTCTGATAAATGGTATGTGTCAAGCAGCATGTAGAAAAAAGTCCCTGATGGTCTAATGGCTAGGATTTGGCGCTTTCACCGCCACGGTCCGGGTTCAATTCCCGGTCAGGGAAGGACTTAAACATCAAAGTACTGCATTTTAATTTACTCTTCTTTACAAAAACAATTGCATTAAACAAAGCTAATCTTTCAAGTTGCCTCTTCTGCAAGCAGTTAATGCAAGATACTTCAAGTTAACCAATGAGGTATTGTATCTAAGGTTTCCATGCATATCAAACAACTTCTTTGACAGCGGTCAATTAAACACAAACATATTTTAATATTATAACTGTGTGGTGTGTCCACTAACCCTGTATTAAAAAAAGGAAGACACCGAAAGTACAATTGTTAAGATCCTCAGCAAAGACTGGTCTTTATGCAGCAGAAGAAAAAAAAATTGCATTGGCTGGGAATTGAACCCAGGTCAACTGCTTGGAAGGCAGCTATGCTACCACTATACCACCAATGCACAAAATCTTAGAGAACACTTTTGAGGAAAAAGACTATTTGATTTGTTGGTTTAACCCTGTGAGTATTTATAAAGACATTAAACCAATATTCCATGAGAAAAATATGCATTGGCTGGGAATTCAACCCAGGTCAAAACCTTGGAAGGCAGCTAAGCTACTGCTAGCTACATCGCCAATGGACAAAAGCTCAAAAAACTGATTAAAATAAAAAACATTTAAAGAGGGTTTAACCCTGTCAGAATAAATTAGCACATTAGCTTACCAAATAAGGACCATGCATTGGCTGGGAATTGAACCCAGGTCAACTGCTTGGAAGGCAGCTATGCTACCACTATACCACCAATGCACAAATCTTATAAACACCATTTGAGGAAAAAGACTATTGATTCGGGTTTAACCTGTGAGTATTTATAAAGACATTAAACCAATATTCCATGAGAAATGCATTGGCTGGGAATTGAACCCAGGTCAACTGCTTGGAAGGCAGCTATGCTACCACTATACCACCAATGCACAAAATCTTAAAGAACACTTTTGAGGAAAAGATTATTTGAATTCGTTGGTTTAACCCTGTGAGTATTTAAAAGACATTAAACCAATATTCCATGAGAAAAAATATTATTGGCTGGGAATTGAACCCAGGTCAAACCTTGAAGGCAGCTAAGCTACTGCTAGCAACATCGCAAATGGACAATAGCTCAAAAACTGATTTAAAAATACATTTAAAGAGGGTTTAACCCTGTCAGAATAAATTAGCACATTAGCTTTACCAATAAGGACCATGCATTGGCTGGGAATTCAACCCAGGTCAACTGCTTGGAAGGCAGCTATGCTACCACTATACACCAATGCACAAAAATCTTAAAGAACACTTTTTGAGGAAAAAGACTATTTGATTCGTGGTTTAACCCTGTGAGTATTTATAAAGACATTAAACCAATATTCCATGAGAAATATATGCATTGGCTGGGAATTGAACCCAGGTCAAAACCTTGAAGGCAGCTAAGCTACTGCTAGCTACATCGCCAATGACAATAGCTCAAAAACTGATTTAAAAAAAACTTTAAAGAGGGTTTAACCCTGTCAGAATAAATTAGCACATTAGCTTACAATTAAGGACCATGCATTGGCTGGAATTCAACCCAGGTCAACTGCTTTGAAGGCAGCTATGCTACCACTATACCACCAATGCACAAATCTCAAAGAACACTTTTGAGGAAAAAGACTATTTGATTCGTTGGTTTAACCCTGTGAGTATTTATAAAGACATTAAACCAATATTCCATGAGAAAAATATGCATTGGCTGGGAATTCAACCCAGGTCAAAACCTTGGAAGGCAGCTAAGCTACTGCTAGCTACATCGCCAATGGACAATAGCTCAAAAACTGATTTAAAAAAAAAACATTTAAAGAGGGTTAAACCTGTCAGAATAAATTAGCACATTAGCTTACCAATAAGGACCATGCATTGGCTGGGAATTGAAACCAGGTCAAGCTGCTGCTTGGAAGGCAGCTATGCTACCACTATACCACCAATGCACAACATCTTTATAAACACCTTTGAGCAAAAAGACTATTTGATGAGGGTTTAACCCTGTGAGTATTTATAAAGACATTAAACCAATATTCCATGAGAAATGCATTGGCTGGGAAACTGTAAACAGGTAAATGCTTGAAAGGCAGTTATGCTACCGCTTATATCACCAATGCACATTCCTAGGGGGAACACCTTTTAAAATGAAGTAACATGATTGATGTGTAAAATCATTTCCTATCAAAATTTTCTTCCTCATCTGCTTGAAATGAACATGGAATTAATTTCTGTGCAGGACAACAAAGCCACATCTTATCAAGCCACTTTTTCAAAACAACCAAAGAAAGCTTGGATGTTTCATTCTACAACACAGACAGGAAAAAAAGCACATCTTTAAGCATTACAAGCACCCTTTAAAAAACTGCTGCAAACAAAGAAAGTCTTGCAGACACGAGCAACATTGACTATAACATAATGCAAAATAACGTCAAAGTTGGATTTTGGCTTTTCTTATGAATCTCAATGTGTTGATAAATGGTATGTGTCAAGCAGCATGTAGAAAAAGTCCCTGATGTCTAATGGCTAGGATTTGGCGTTTCACCGCCACACGGTCCGGGTTCAATTCCCGTCAGGGAAGGACTTAAACAATCAAAGTACTGCATTTTAATTTACTCTTCTTACCAAATACAAATTGCATTAAACAAAAGCTAAATCTTTCAAGTTGCCTCTTCTGCCAAGCAGTTAATCAAGATACTTCAAGTTTAACCAATGAGGGTAATTGTATCTTAAGGTTTCCATGCATATCAAACAACTTCTTTGACAGCCGTCATTTAAACACAAACATATTTTTAATATTATAACTATGTGGTGATAACCTGTTTAAAAAAAGGAAGACACCGAAAGTACAATTGTTAAAATCCTCAGCAAAGACTGGTCTTTATGCAGCAGAAGAAAAAAAAATTGCATTGGCTGGGAATTGAACCCAGCGTCAACTGCTTGGAAGGCAGCTATGCTACCACTATACCACCAATGCACAAAAGCTTAATGAACACTTTTGAGGAAAAAGATTATTTCATTCGTTTAACCCTGTGAGTATTTATAAAACATTAAACCAATACCATGAGAAAAATATGCATTGGCTGGGAATTCAACCCAGGTCAAAACCTTGAAGACAGCTAAGCACTGCTAGCTAATCGCCAAATGGACAATAGCCTCAAAACTGATTAAAATAAAAAACATTTAAAGAGGGTTTAACCTGTCAGAATAAATTAGCACATTAGCTTACCAAATAAGGACCATGCATTGGCTGGGAATTGAACCCAGGTCAACTGCTTGGAAGGCAGCTATGCTACCACTATACCACCAATGCACAACATCTTTATAAACACTTTTTATACCAACAAATTCATACTTTTTCCAATTTTTTCTTTTTTTTTTTTAAATGCAATGATTTATATGTGGAAGCACATCAGTCAAAATGTTCCTGCCGATCTGCTTGAAATGAACAGAGAATAAGTGTCCAGAAATTATCAACTCAATTTTTCTATAACCAGATTAAGTATAGATCTTATTTTTGTATTCTACAACACAGACAGAGAAAATAAGACACTTTGATCCATCAAACAGCTGTCCCATACAGTGTAGGATTCGACTGAATGAACTTGTGTCTCCATTCTTTTGTTTGTTGAAGGTTCAGCCTCCAGTCCTCCAGGCACCTTTGGAATTGAGGAAATGACCGTCCAAGAAGTGCAAGAAGGTAAACATGACAGCACCTAGCAGCTGTCAGTCCCACAACACTTCAAAGTTACTTTATGATATAATACATTGATACAATAAGAAGACAAATTGCTTTCTTTTACTGAAAGCCAGGGAGTCACAGATGAAAGCAGGAGACCATGAGGGGTTTCCAGGGAAGCGGCAGCCTCTGGCTCCTGCTGCTGCTCCTCACCCTTCTGCTCCACAGGCACAGGTGATTACCAAACATATAATATATATTATTTTCCAATTTGTCATTTGATTGAACAAAGTAAACCCCACAGCTGTATCCTGCAGTGTAAGTGATGCAGCTGTATGATCTTGTGTGTCCATTCCTCTATGCCTTTTAAAGGTCCAGCCTCCAGCCCTCCGGGGGCCTGTGGAGGAGAGAGGTCTGTCCGGGAGGCGCCAGAAGGTAAAAATTTCCATCATTCAACTTATTGCAGTATCTTGACAAAATGCACACAAACCCCTGATGTTCCAGTGGTTTCTGTGGTTGTCTAATTTCTGAAGTAAACACAACTCATCCTTCACCTTCATTCATTTCTGTTGCAGAGAGTTTGGAAGCCGGTGGGACAGCCAGGAGACCAAGAGAAACGTCCAGACAAACGACAGCATCCAGGAGCTTCTCTTCCGTCAACATACGATTCACCCTTTGTGAACTTGTGTTCTTTCTTGCTTGAGTTTAAACTGAACAATCTGCACATTTATTATTTCTTTGTTCATTGATTTTATTGTTCAGTGTTTTGTATTCCATTATTTAATGTTGATTGATAAGTTTCCTATTAATTATTTTCTTTCTTGAAGGGAACTTTTTGAATATTTATTGTTAGTCAATAAGATACAACGTGCTTATACTTTCATACTTTTGTTTTCTTTTAGCTTTAAACTGAATAATCTGTACATTTATTTTATTTATCTATTAGTGAGATTGTTCAGTGTTTTATGTTTCATATTCGACTTTTAAATTTGATAAGTTTCCTTTTAACATTTTCCTTTTTTAAAATTCAAAGACCTTTAACATGACCTTTTCAGATCTTTGATGTTGAAGGATGTTTTTAGAGAGGAGGCTAAAAACACCATGCCAAGTATTAATACCCTTTCTCTATTTCTTTTCTTTTTATACTTTGACAAAATGTCAGAGTTTCAGTTTTTCACTTTGAATTCTTTCAGTCAACAAACTTTCCTTGGACCTGAAGCAGAAGTTAAGCTAAGTCATATTTTCTGACATCAAGTTTCATTCAAAGCAGCAGCTCCAGATTCAGCAGAATTCTTTGTTCTCCTTTCTTCTCCTAGTCCGGCTTTGGTTCAGCAGGACTAGGACAGTTCCACAGGAGTTCAGGCAAAGAAGAGGCTGCAGGAGGGGATGCTGAGGGTACTACTCTGTCATTTCCACATTTTTTGGCACCAGGAAATCCACCCAGACTTCCCCACCACAGTAGGACAGTGTGAGGTGAAAGCTGCTCAGTGCAGCTTAGTTCTTTGGTTGGATCGTTTTTCATTTCATTTGACTCATCAACAGATTTCCTGAAGAGAAGACCAGACACTCAGAAATTCTCCTCATGTTGCTGAAGGTAACTTGAACTCTGAGTTTCTTTCATCTTACATATACACACTTTGGAGACCAAATCAGAGCTTGCTGCACAGCCAAAATCTGACTGTTAGGATTTTCACTCAAAGTCCTGATATCAGTTACCAGAAGAACTAACTTCCTTTTCACAGGAGAACGTGACGCCATGGTCAGGGAGTATGGAGCAGTTTGCTGAAGGATTCAGACATCTGCAGGATGGGGCACAGGAGTTGTTTAATGTGGACTGATGTTAGCAAATCTGTAGAAAAAGCTTCTGAAAACCTCCACACCAAGACAGGAAGGACTTTTCCGTGTCTAACCAGCTCTCCGTCTGCACAGGTTCTCGCTGCAGAACTCCGGCTTCCACGTTGGAGCTGAGCTCCATCCTCAGCCTGTCCCACTGTGTAAACAGATGAGCAGCTCTCTCACACATGAGGAGAAAGAAGATTTATACATTTTATAAGTAAGAGACTATTTTTTTTTATGGAAACTTTGAATTTGTTGCCTGTGGCCAGATGAGGTTATGACCTTTGTGGAGAAGCAGAACTGCTATTGAATTCTGTGATTGTTAAACTGAGCTGGCAGCAGTGATCATGAAAGTGGAATGGAAGAGATTTCTACAGGAATAAAAGCTTCTTTTATTCCTGTAGAATAGCTTTGTTTAGGACTTAGTATATGTTGGTATAAAATCAAAAACATGAAAACGCATGGGCCACTGACCCTGAAAAAAATGTCCAAGATTGAGAGTGCAAGGTAAAATGTGTTGCAAAAATGTGAAACCCAAACATTGCTAGTTTAAATACTTCATTTAATGTATAGCGTGAACACAAATATACATGAATGGCAGTTTCAAACCTGATGTGCCAAAATTCAGGAGGAGCAGCAAATGCAAGTTCATGGCACAAGATGCTGAACAGACAGAACAAACTATTTAGGAATTTATTTATCTTAAACATAAAATTTTATTTTGAGGGGTTGCAATTAAATTTACATTATTGTGTAGTAAGGAGCAATAGCATTGATCATCCTAATGAAATAATTACTGTATAAATTTACCCATATCTTAGTTTTGTTGCACCTATACAGATGAGCTGTGTCTGACTGGCTTTGCCATTGTTTCTCCAGAAAAAGAAAGAAGAGTTAGAAAATTCCACTTGAGGTTTACTTCAGAATGGTGTCTTCATTTGCTGTGAAGAAAACAACATATTCACTTTCACGAGACACCTCAAAGAGTAATGTGATGCAAACAAATACACATGGCAGAACAAGACATTACCCTCTGCAAGCTGCTTAGCGATACGGTCCTGCTCTTCTTTGATCTTTTTCTCCTCCTCCTCAATCCTCCTTTCTTCAGCTGCAATGGGCTTCAGATGATCTGCGTAAGTTTGTTTAATAAAATATATCAGGGATCAAGTATAAAACATCGAATTTAAAACCACAAATTAGAGGTGCGACAAATCTTGTCTGAACTGTGATTGTAGTGATTACTAGCCAAAGGCCACAAATTGGTGTGTTTTATTTTGAAGGAAAATAACTGGTTGATTTTTTTTTTTTTTTTAGTGCCAAGTGTGTGTCCACGTAACCAGAACAAACTGCATTATGTTAGTAATTATGCTAAACAGGAGAGCAAGAACTGGTGTTTGTAAAAATATCTGCATTTTCCTAAGACAATGTTGTTAGGGGTGTAACTATTCATTTGAACAACAATTCAATTCACATCACAACTTGTGCTTGCCCAACCGATTCATAGTCTGTATTGGTTTATTTTGAACAATCCGATTCACTGATCTAAAATGGATCCAGGACATCTTCAGCTAACAATTGCACAAGCTAACCCATGTGACTATAAAATAAATACTGAGCAGTGCAGGTGAAGTTTTTCAGGTGCCTTGCATTTCTTGGAACATAATCAAGTGTAAATTAAATGTGTAGACACAAAAAAAGAAACAAGAAATAATGTTAAATCAATTCACATTTTAGTTTCATAAACTTCAGACCACTTTTCCACATAAAAGTGGTACAAAAATAACATTCTACAACACTGTATTGTCACAAGTCTTTGCAAAATTCAAAGTGTTTCCACACATTGAACTGTAATGATGGATTGATTTTTTTTTTTTTTTTTTTGCTGCCATAAGTTGTTCGCTGCGATGGTCGTTTTTACGTTATAATAGAATTGAATTTTCCAAAATTGATATAATCTATTTATTTCATTTCAAAAGCTTGTAAAGTAGAATAGGTCAATTTGATTATTAACTTTCCCCAGAGAGAATGATTTGGAAGGATTGTAGGAATATTATGTGATTCATTAATTAATCATTACAGCCCTAGTTGGGAGCCTTAGATTACTGAAGAGGAATTTTTTTGTAGATAAAATGAAGCATAATGTACTTTGTTTTGTTTTTTGTATATGGGTATCTTGAATGAATATATATATATACCTTGAGTTCAAAGTCAATGTTCTAGAATTTTTTTATAATTAAGCCTCAATGAGCAAATGTTTTAAATTGATGTGTGTGCTCGTGTTGTATATGCATTATTACATGTGTTTTGAAGCGTTTAAGAGTAAATTGCAAATTTCCCCTGCTTTCATTATCTTTTACTGATAAAAACAAAAGAGCTGAACCATGCATCTGAAACCGTGACTAGTTGACGTGAGTTTCGTGATCAATTGCACCCCTATCATGATTGACTTAATTCAATGCATTACTTAAAACTCCTGAAAGTGAGATTTGTATTTTAGTAAAGTGTAAAAGTTAACACCTTTAGTCTTTACGTTTCCTCTCAATACAGTGTAGTAGAGAAGGAAACTGAATAATTTAGTACATAACTACATATCTTACCATATCTTTTTTTGCCGTAGATGATCCCAGCAATCAAAGCTGAGTACCTGGCTGTCTGTAATGGAAATGGTCGACATGTTAGTAAGGGTAATTTCGTAGTACTTGTTTACAATCCGTCATAAGCACTTTGACCAATTCAGGACCACAACGATGTTGATTGTAACTGTTAGCTCTGAGTAACGTACTGTGTAGCTGCTAAATGTTAGCTCAAAGAAAAAGATGATACACACCAAAGAAAACTGACACCAATGCAATAAAGGTTTATTATTAAACAAAACCAAACAAATGTGTTTATTTGGTCTAACCAAACGACTTTAAAATGACATCTTAGTCAAAGTAGACGCTATCTTCTTCTTGACAGTTAGCACGTTAGCATAATATGATGCTCGGTTTGAAGAGTCAATTAAATTAAATTAAATACGTTCATTTCACAATAAAACCTACAAGTAGACTGATTTTTATACAACTGAGTACACAAACCTTAATCAAAGGAGAGACTGCAACGGGAGGCGCCATAGCTTTACAGTTTGTTTGCTAGTAGCAACAGAGGTCACTCCAGCACCGCAGAGGTCTGCAAGAAAGAGACGACTTCTTCTCTGGTTTTGACCTGAGTACTACATTATATTTAGTTAGCTACTGACACCTGGTGGTCAAAATGAAACAATGCAATGGCCCTGTCAGGAAGGGGAAGTTTCCTAGTTTCCTTGAAGATTCCTTTCCACGTTTACTGTAAACGTGCAGAAAATAAGTAAGTGAGTGAGTAAATAAATAAATAAAAGTTTTACCATTGACACTTCAGTATTAATTGAAATATTAAATTAAGTTGTCTTTTTTTAGATAAAGCTGTCTTAAAATAAAAATAAATAAATAAAAATAAAATAAATAATCAATATTTCCTAAAATAATTTTTGAGGTTACTATATTCATAATAATGATAGTCTATAATAGGCTACAGTTTATTACGATTAATAATACAGTTTAGGTTTCTTACAGGGAATAGGGAAAATTATAAACTGCCACAGCAAACAAGTTTAATGAAACATTTTTTATTGTGGGTTTCTTGTAAAGTTCAGACTAATTATTGTGCCACTTTTAAGGGTACATTGTTGATATTTTTAAGAAATCCTTTTTGTTTTTGCACATTTTCAACAAAAACCCACAGAGGTTCAGAAGTTGTCACCTACACAATCCAGCCATGTGCAATTTTTTAGGAGACTTTTATTTTTATTTCAGTCTTTGTAACAGAAACTTGGCTTGGAACACAGAACGTCACTTTTCTTGCAGAACAGGAGCTTTAGTTTGTGTTTGAGGTAGACTCGGTTTGGGTCAACAATGACTTACAGCTTCCACTTTAAAATTATAAATCTCATTATCTGGAGTTGTGGGTAACAGGTGAAGATTTCAAAGTGATGGTTGCAAACCACCATGTTAGCAATGATTATTTCAGCAAATTAAATATTTTTTGATGGCTTTACTCCTGTAAAGAAAAAACTTAAACATAATATTGGAGTCGCGTAAAGCTTAACAGCCTCACAGTTAAGATTAAGAGTAATAGTTTAACCAAATACGACCGTGTCATACTTTATATTTGCATTTCAGAAACCCATATCTCATTATCATGATCAGAAAGTTACCTTGTGCTATCTTTTGGGGTCCAGATGACCGCACATATATATTGATGTGTTATCCCTCCAAAGATGGACAGGATTGTCTGTCAGCAGTGAAGATAAAAAATCATTGGGAAAAAAAAATTCAGTGCGCTAAACTTTTTTTTTTTTTTGTGGTTTCCAGATTACCCCACTTTTAATTTAAACATGGCTAGGGTGAGGGTTACAAACCTGCATCTTCTGCCCTGTATTTCATTCTCATTTCACAAGGGGCAGTAGAAGGGCTTTTCCTGCTCATTTCAAAATGGCTGCTTCCTTAAAACATTAAAAAAACTTTAAAAAAAAAAAAAATGAATACAACATTTGTTCACAATTACTTCTTTATAATAAAGTTACATCGTGAAAAAATTTGTGGTTCAAACATGTGACAAAGGTGTTTTTCAAAACACTCATCAGTATTTTTTGCACTAACAATGTTGTGAGCAAAAACTTACCAAGTAACCCAGTCTCATATTTCTGCATTTAATAAAAATATCCATTGTGGGTTTTGTGAAGTAGATATAAAAAACATTTTTTCCCCAAAATTTAAACGTTCTGTCAATTCTTTGATGTAGTGGGCTTTTACATGGGAAAGTGAGGTATTACTTTTGAACAACAACAAGCATTTTAAAACATTACAGCTTAAATTCAACTTACACAACACTGGTAATAAAAAGTCTGTAGACAAAATCAAAAATATATTTTTTTATTACAACAAACATTTGAGATTGCTCTTTGATAATGTTGGATTGTACAGCAAGTATATAATATTTCATAGTTCGAAGATTACAAGCCGTTAAACAAACTGCAAGAAACATCAGAAGCAGAACCAACATTTTTAGATTTCATTTAAACAGGAGCAGCATTTTTTCTTGTGGCTGCAGGACATCAAGTAGATCAAGTTAATTTAAAGTTTTATATGTATGGAAAAAATGCTTACTTAAAAAAATAAAACCTAAAATGGGACATGACTAGAATGTTGTCAAATTTGGGAAGAGATCATTTTTATTGTTCTTTTTAGTCAACTCTTGACTGTTAGGTGTTGACTTCAATTTTTTTCTTTTACTTGCTCATTTCAGCCTTAGAAACACACATGATGTTGCAACTTGAGCAACTTTTCTACTTCTGTTTAATTTTTCTCTCCCATTTTATGCTTTTATGTTCACAAAATCCTGTCAGATCTTTGCCAAAATTAGACTTTATTGTTTGTTTCCAAATATATTGCCAAGCTTGTTTACCGTCCTCTTGGCAAATCTCACCTTCCCTCGTTTTTTCATTGAGGCCGTGTACTGATTAGACTTGAGTTTAGAGTAATAGTCGGAGAACTTGTTGAAGAGGATGGATATGGGCAGCCCGTTCAGGATGATTCCAAAGGCGATGCAGATAAAAGCGAACACGCGACCTAGCATGGTCTCAGGGTACACGTCTCCATAACCCACGGTGGAGATGCTCACCTGTAAAACAGGGAAAAGGACTGTCAGTACTGAGAAAGCAAAGGAACGTTGTGTCCGCAAGTTCTAAATTATCTGAATTGTCCTCATCTACATTTTACTTTGCAAAACTCTACAAAATGGTAATTTATATCCTTTGATATTAACACTAGATCACCCAAAATTGCTAAAAAATAAAACATCAGCATAACTAGAACACAGCAATATTATTTATCATTTTTGTCACTTCTTGAATTTTTTTGTACCCCCCACACCAGTATTAAGTGTGGAGGTTAAATCTGTTTTTGGATGGATTCTTGCTGATTCATTTCATTGAAACTTTCTAATAAACACTGTGAATCCATTTATTTTTACGTTTTTTGATCAATTGTATTTTCAATCTTCTCAGTGACAACATAGATCACATCTTTGGGAGCATAAGGGAATACGTCCTTAAGCAGAGCTGACCTCATTGTTCTCTACATGCACTAAGCCAGCTTTTCATCAAATCCTGTCTGAAATATTCTACTTTTTTGATTGTTTAACTGAAAACACAATCCTACAGTGTTTGCGTTGAGTTGCACTTACAGCTGCCCACCACCACGCATGAGGGATGCTGGTAAAGTTTGTCTGTGGCATGTCGTGCTCCACAGTGTAAACCATAGCAGAGAAGCTGAAGATGCCCATGGCGATGAAAAGAAAGAGGCATCCCACTTGCTGGTAGCACTGACGCAGAGTGAACCCAAACGCCCTCAGACCTGTGGAGTGACGCGCCAGCTTCAAGATCCGAAAGATTCTCATCAGCCTCATAATCCTCAGCACTTGCCCCAGCTTTCCAACCTGCCCCACTGCCTGCATGTCAGCTTCATGCTTTATGTAGTTCTTTTCACTGTCGAAGAACTCTAGGATGCCCTGCAGATACTGAGGCAGTATGGCGATCAGGTCCACGGTGTTGAGCACGCTCCTGCTGAAGGACGTGAGGTCGGGTGTGGATATCAGTCGCAGCAGGTACTCCATGGTGAAAAAGGCAATGCACATGGACTCTACGTACTCCCAGTAGGTCTTGCCACTGAGCTGACCTGAATGGGTTCTGTACTGCATCTCCTCGACAGTGTTGAGAGTCATGGCCACCAGGGAGATGAGGACAAACAGACTGGAGGCCACAGCCATCACCTTGGCTTTGACGGAAGAAAAAGGCTTTTCCATCAGGTTCCAGATTGCTCTCCGTGCTTGGCCCATGAACATGTCATGGAACAGCTCCTCGTTTTCCTCGATCTCCACCTCAGCTTCCAGCTCCCTCTGGATTTTCAGCTGCTCGTTGAGCTCATCCTGCCTCTCCTCAAAGGAAATGCGGCAGCAGCGGTGAGTGTTTTTGATCCTGACGCCCCAATAGTTGATCTCCTCCAGGAAGTTGCGAGGACACAGCTCATCTTTGATCCACAACACCCCAGTCCTGTAGAAGTTGAAAATGCAATGGAAGATCTCCGGATCCCGATCAAAAAAGTACTCGTTGTTAGTCACTATATAGTCATCGCAGAGGTCCAGCTTCATGTTGTGATCAGTGTAGGTGGCCAGTCGTCCTATCCTTGTCTTGGGGTACTTTGCTGCCATCTTGTAGGCTATCTGGTAAGGCTTCCCTCCTACATTGATGTTGATCACGTAGTTCTTCTTGGAGGGAGAGATCTGTCTGGGGAAGCCCATTGAAGGACTTTCATCCTCTTCGTCCTCATATTCTGCATAAATGTCGTAAATGTCCCTGCTCAGCTCTTGCATAGAGTTCCATGTCTTCACGCAGCTCTCCTTGGCTAAAGGATAAACAATCTCTGAAGGTCTTCTGTTTGCATCAGAGTCTGTCACTTTGTAGTTGGAAAAAAGACTCTGTCTTCTGTTCCAAATGTTTCCCACCTTTTTGGTGCTCCCCATTGTGATCCCCCTGGGTTTGCTCCGTAGCGTCGACTGCCCAGGGTCACTCGTTTCTAATGCCTCCTTTGCCTAAGCATGAGGCACATGAGCAGGATGCCTCATGCCCCCATTAATGTTGCTGACTGAGAAGATCCGGGTGTTTACAGAACATCTAAATACCATTATCCTCTGCTGAGCTGCTTGGATGCCATTACATTGGCAGTAAAGCATTTCCCATTGCACATATGAGGAGTTAAAAAAAAATGTAGAATGCAAACTTTATTTACTTTTGTCAATTTACCAATCACAAATAATATTTATTTTATAGAAGCTCAAAATACTTTCTCATAATATAGTTTACTCGTGCATGGGAATTATGACATGCGCTTATCTTTCTGAAATCCCTACGGATTACTTGACAAGTGGAAGGTTATGACTGGAAAACACTGCTTGGTGTCTTTTATTGCTTTCAGCTTGTTTCCAGAGTAAAGTGAATCTCGGTTTTTTTTATTATTATTATTTTAAATTTGAGCTTTTTCATTTAATGTCCACGCTTTTCTTTGAGAGTATTGATCGCCGATTCTTATTAAGTTATTTTATTTTACTTTTTACTTTTCTCAGTGTTAAAATTTGTGTGATGGTGGGGGGACAAAGACGGGCCAGTCGATACATAAAGAGGATCAGAGCTTTAAGCTCTAGCCTTCTTCCTGATGGGGAAGGGGTGCGGGGGGTAAAACTGTAAAAGCAGTCAGATATGTTAAAAAACTGTGAAAAACATCAGCTGTGAGGAATCAATAATGAGGTGGGAGTTAGGTGAAATTACTGGAAAAAAATGCATAAATGGAACATAACTTAATTTGCAAACTGAATCCTCTTATTGGCCATGAGATTATTGCCCTGCCGCTGATTAACAGTCCAGACTGATCACAGATGGCGTTCTGCAAGCCCCGGTCAGACAACATCCCTTATGAAGTATGCTAACCTCATAGTTACTATTCTTTTGCCGTCCACTCCTGAGTGCATAGGCTGCAACTGTTAAAAACCAACTCAAATTAAAATTTTTTTGGGGGTTTTTTTGTGTTAAACATGTTCTTGTGGCATTTTTCTGACAATGGAGGACACATTTTTAGAGAAATTAACCTCAAAATTGCATTTCTGAATATTTTTTATTCAAATTGTAATGAATCAGATCCAGATGAAAATATGTTTGGAAAAGATTGTATTTGTGACATTAAAAAAAAAATTCACTGGGCAGGCTACAAGCTTTCTTCTCTGCTCCTCCACACTCACACTCAGGTCAGCATGAATACAGAGATGCATTCTGTAGCGTGTTGCAATTCTAATTCTAGAGGTATATGCATCTCGCTCAAAACTTTACGGCTCTGAGCAAAGGGGGGGGGGGGGGTTGCCCCAACAGCCCCGCCCGAAACTCAGAGGTGAATTTCTAATGTCTTAGAAAACAACAGGTTTTTTTTATTGTTATAATTTTGATTCAAAACTGAATAAAAGTTATTTAAAAAGAACACTGGGAAATCATTTTAAAATAGACTAAAAGAGGATCAGACTTTAAAAAATAAAACCAAGAATTGATTTAAGAATTTTTAAATGTACATGAAAGAAACACCATGTGAGACAAATCTGTCTCTTTTTGGTCAAAAAGGTGGCCATGAAGCTGAATTAGGAAACCATTCATCAGCTTTCAAAGTCTTTGACTCCCTTACTGTCTGCAATATCTTCAAGATTTAGAGATCAAATTTAGAAATCAAAGCTGCTTATAAAACAGCGGAAGTTTTAATCACTGTTGTTGCCTTGGCAGCATCTGGGGTCTGTTCTGTAACGTTAACATCTGAAAAATTCAACTATAGATGATTCAGCCTCAACACATGCTGCTGCTGTGGCTGCAGTCCACAATGACAGCTTTTCATGGATGCATTTTCAGAGACTTTAGTCCTTACTAACCACTCCTATTGATTTACCAAAAAAATGTACATAAAAGTGATAGCAAAGCCAAGCTTTGCACAACACATATTTTACAAACCAGTAGTCTTCAATGCCATATAATATATATATAAAAATCCCACAAAAATTACCATCAAATAAGAAAATAAAACAAGCAGAGTGGTTTAAATTGAAAAAAATCTGTAGTTTATAATAGAGATTGCTGTAGGGACAAACAAAAGTTAGAACTAATAGTTGCAAAAGAACTAAGAAAGAATAAATTAGCAAAAGAAAAACTTGATAAAAAAACAAATAAGATGTCAAATGTGCATGATCTCAGAAAAGTAGTTAACACAGGCTTTTCCTGGGCTGCATTTTATTTTATCAAGCTTGCAAGAAGTTATAAACACAAAAATATGCAAATCAGCAACAGTTTTTAACACCAAAGTTTTGACAAGAAAGTTACACAATTCTTTCATGTCTGTTTTTGCAAAGCCTTTTTTAAATCTTCATCTAATTCTATCTTCTTCATCATCCTCACTCACACTAACCACCCTCACAGATCAGACCCATGAACCTCTGGTCTTTCCCACCAGAAATTCATTCATTTTTTTTTTTTTGTGCTGCTTTATCCCTTTATGGGGTTGCAGGGATGCCGGAGCCTATCCTGGCTTTCAGATGAAGGCAGGGTTTACCCTGGACAGTTTGCCAGTCTGTTGCAGGGCCACATTCACACACACAGACACTCACACATTCATACCTAGGGACAATTTAGAGTAACAAATTTACCTATGAAGCATGTTTTTGGACGGTGGGAGGAAGCCGGAGTACCCGGTGAGAACCCATGCATGCATGGGGAGAACACGCAAACTCCACACAGAAAGATCCTAGTTGGTGTTTCTGATCCCCAGCCTGGATTTGAACCAGCGCCTTCTTGCTGTGAGGCAAGAGCGCTAACCACTGCGCCACCGTGCAGCCTCCACCAGAAAATGATTAGAAAAAAAGAAAAACAAAGACACGCTTGTGTCACATTTGCTTCATTAAATATTGTAAATCTTAACTAAAGTCAAGTAGAGTTTGATTGATTGCTTGAAAAAGAGGGAGAAGTAAATCTATATAATACCATACCTACTTAGACATTTCATTTTACAGTTTTGGATAGTTATGTAATCCAGGTCTGATCAGATCAAATGCAAGTTTTTTTTAGTTTTTTTTTTTTTAGGTAAAGTGAAATTCTTGTTGATTATTAATTAATCTCATTAAACATAATTTCATGATTTCACCAAACAGCCATGTCACATAATAGGATTTCAAAACTCCTTCAGGTGTGACTTTTAGAATTGAAGATGGCTGATTTAGTTATATTAGTCAGTACACTTAACGGAAAAATCTCCTTTTCGGACATCTGTCCTGAACCTGCAGCAAGGCCTAATGTTTGCATTTATTAAATTAGTGTCATATTGTATTTGTAGTTACATGTAAGAATATCTTTAGTTTTGAGTTATGTTACATTGATATTTTCAGAAAAAATCTGATTGTGAAATTAATTTATTTCAAAATTGTATGTATTTATACATGCATTTTAAAATATATATTTTTTAAAAATTTATTAATTAAACCCTTTAAAATAATGTATTTTAAAGGGAACCTTATAAGAAGTAAAAAGTGAATTTAAAGTTCTGACTTTTTAAATTTGGATTGTCTTTGACATGTCAGGAATCTGTGATTACAAACCATGAAGAGTACGTTGTACGGAAGGACAGCGAACAATTCTGTCATTTAGCCAGGAAATTTTATGTGCTGTCAACAGCAGTGTTTTGTTTACATGGAAGTAAAATGTGTTTTATGTAAAATATCTCTGTCTGTACTTGAGCCTAAAGTCACAGATGACCTTTAGAGTCACAGAGTTTTGTCGTACTTGGAAAAAGATACTAAAATTAAAATTTAAACTGTTTTTTTTTTTTTTTTTTAAGTTACTGTAAAATAAATCTATTTTAGAAAGACACAAGGTTTTTTAAAGACGTTTGTAAGAGTAAAAAGTTTCACTGTAAATGTGAGGATTATTTTGAAAAGCCCTACCGGAAGTTAAATCCCCCCCGCTTGCCTCATTTGCTAAAAAGAGAATAAGAAAAAAAAAATCTGTTTTTAAAGGGAAAACACGGCTGTTGAGGTCTGTGGCTGGCATAGCAGGTGGAAGGTAGGTCAAAGCTCCTCTTTGTGCTCACGGTCCTCAAGCGCCATAGGTGTTCGTGTTGTCCAAATGTATTCTAGTAGCAGTTTTCGAGTAGGTTTGCGGAAATCAAGACGCCACCAAGAGTCACATCAAGGCAACTGGTAAAGTGCAAGCTAACTAGCTTGCTAGCTTTAAGCTAATGATGCTAACGGTATCGTTACCTGTTTTTTAATTGAGATGGATTGTTTTAGGGCTTAGTTTGGTTAAAGTTGACCGGAATAAAAACATACATTTATTAAGTACACTTAAAATGTAAATTGTTTCAGTTGTTTTGAGTCTTGTTTATGATTGTATTTGCTTAAAAATAGTAGTGGAGAGTCAGTTTAGGGCCCTCTCTTTACATATTTTTTTTTTACATTTTGAGATACATCCCCAAGTCTGTAAATTTAACTTGTAGTTAAAGAATTATAGTTATTTAAAAATAAGGTGTAAAACTTCGTAATAATATTTCAGTTTTCATTCAAATAATTTTTTTCTTCGTTTTATTTCCTTTATTGTTCATCTATTAGGTAAATGAGTTAAGAATTTTGAAGAGAAATCATGCCAACACAAATCTAAAATTCATCATTAAAGGGAAAGAGAACATTTGTAAACAATTTAAACTTATTACTACCAACTGACATGGTTAAGCATCACAGATTCTTGCAGAGGTAAGAAGTGCAAACCTATTTCTTTTCACCCCTTTTAATGAATCAATGAGTATTTATTTAAGCCACTTTGAATTTTAATGGATTGACAGAAAATTTAAGATGCTTGTGGGGAGAGGAGAGAACAACATTTTAGGTTGGCCTCATGATATCAGTTGCAGTAATGTTTAGTTACTTCTGGATTTATTTGTCGGATCAGTTTTTCTTTTTGTTAACGTTGTTTTGCTTTTGCTGTAGTTGAATCATGCCCTTCTTTCTGGTGGTGACAACTAAAAACATGACTTTTCTCACCTTTTATTGCAGTGCTGATATAAATATGGAATGTTGGCTTTAATTACAGTAGTTTACTTTATTTTCTGTTTTGTATGAATTTAAAATCACATTATTTTGCGTGACATCTGTTGATGGCCTTTGCGTTCTCTTCTTCTTTGTTGACCCTAAACAAGATTTGCCTGCTAGCTACTAAACTGTATGGAGAAAATTACCTAAAAACAGCCTGTTTTAGCTTGAAACATTAAAGGACAAAAACAGAAAGGGGGGGGGGGGATTAAGTGGTTTGCTGTTTGACAAGCAAACAGACCACAAAGATTAAATACATATTATATTTATCTTTATTATTTATGTTGTATAGGTCCATAGTTTCAATCCAAGTCATCAACATCGCAACAGACTCAAGATTCAAAAAACCTGGTGAAACCCACTTAGCAAAAACTTCTTATTAATGAAAATTTTTAGGTTAGACCTTTTA